>OY997591.1:62236349-62872523 GCA_963921825.1 Erodium maritimum | reverse complement strand
TCCCCGAGACCTCCCGGCTGCAGTTGTCTCGGGTCTGTGGGTATAGGTCCCAGACGGTCCACCCCACCCCCGCGTTGGGAGATCATTCACCCCTCGGGGGGCTCTAGCCCCCCAGGCTTATTACCTGGTCCTGAGCTTGTCCGACTGTATCCGGGGGCTTTGTTGTATATGATTCCCCAGCAGTCACCTGCGGCTCTATTCTTGTCTTGATCTTCCGAGGGCGGGTACCGATGCCAGGGTTGTACCTCAGTATACCCCAACGAACCAACGGTAACTCCTCTTGTGTGTAACGATTCACCGGGGGCGTAGGGCGACCGGAGGGCCTTTTTGTAAAGGAGTCCTCCCTCGGGGCGGTCACCGGCAACATCCTGGATCTTGGAGATTTCGAATCCTGTCGCCTTGATGACGACGTAAGTGGGCACAGATCCCTGGGGAGACACCTCGAACCCTGAGATTTGCATGCAATCTAGGATTTGCATGCCTCCTGAAAGACGGCGGCGGCCTAGCCGCAACGATCGGTGGGGGGGGGGGGGGGGGGGGGGGGGGGGGCACCATGCATGAAGTAGGGGTAAAACGCTTCGGAGGATGGACCAATAAAATCAACGGGTGGTGATCGCCCCGATAGAACTTGGCCCGGTCCGGTCGTTGATACCTTGATCGGTCCCCCGGTTCTTGACGAGGATCCATCAACGGAGCTTCGTCGATCCGATGCGGCAGGTACGGCTATAGAGGCATGTGTGCCCACCCCTGCATGAGCCAATTGCACCATCGGTGCATGTCCAGTGGTCGTATGGCCAAGCCGAAGGAGGGGGCGGGATCCGGTAGGGCACCACCGGCGGCCTTGGTGGGTGGGAGCTGCGCCCATTGACCTGACGGCGGTGCGACATCTACGTCGACTGAGGAAGTGGGGAGGTGAGCAGCGTGGGTGAGGAGAAAACAGGTAGACAGACTTCCGAAGGGTCTGTCGGTTGCAGCGAGCGGTGTGTATGTGGCGGGCGGCGACATCAACGACAACGAAGCTGTGAACCCTAGCTAGGCTAGCGGAGCGTTTTTTTTTGCTTTAGTTGAATTGTTAGTTTATCTCCCTTCAATAAGTCAATACATCAGTCACTTTTTGGCTAATGCAGAAATTTCAAATCTTGTTGTGTCTCTCTTCCTAGAGTTCCGCTCATTAAACTCAAAACATTTTAAAACATGCTCTTTAAACAAATAGTCTAACTCTTTAAAGAAATGGTAATAAAATAGTCTCGTTGATCGACTACCAATCTAATACCAAGTTCAAATAGTCTAACTCTTTAAACAAATAGTAAAGCTCTATAAGCTAAATTTTATCAGTGCTCGGCGTATATTAAGAGAATATGTCGTCGATTACATCACCTTGATTTAGCAATCACCGTTGCGAAACATTTGGGTATCTTTATCATGAAACAATGCTTGAGTTGGTTAGTTCATCAATTGGACTTTATTTTCAAAAACCAAAGCAAATCTTTAAGACATAACTTAGAGCATCCGTATTAGTGGGGGCTGAACCCTGAGGCAGAACCCTCTGCTGGGTTCAGTCTTCAGCCCCCTAAATGTATATCAGAGGGGCAAGTATGGGGGCATGCTTTTCAGAAATGCTGATTATGTAATTAGTTAAGCTTTTAACTGAATTTGTTGACGTTATTTTTAAATCAACAATTACTAAATAAAATAGAAATAAAATTCATATATAGAAATAAAAGTTCATGATTTTTTTTTAAAAAGTACATATCTTAAAAAATACATAAATAAAAAAATTACATAATTAGGCATCCCTATTAATGTGGTCGATTTGTTTCTGAAGTTTGCAAATTTGATCCATCCATACCTGCATCATTTCCAAATGATACGCCTTCTGTTCTGGGGTAAAATCGGACGTGTCCGTAGCCTTCATATCTTTAACTTCCTGCATATATTTATCAATTTTCTGGTCTATAGCCACGGTAAGCTTCATCTTCTCACACCTCCCCTGATCCATTTGGACGAGATACGATGCTTTTTCCGCCATACTCTTCCCCTTCCTCTTTGCGACCTTATTGCCAATTGGGTGTTCTCGTGGAGGCGGCATGCCAATTGGGAAACTTGTAACCCCGGCCGGGGAACTTGGACGTCGGGTTGGGGAACTTGTACCTCCGTACGGGGAACTTGGAGCGATTGGGGAACTTGAGCCTCCGGCTGGTTGCTCGTCACGAATTAAATGTGTGACATTATCATCATCGGTGGGGAGTGAAGTGGGCGGGGTTATGCTACTATAACTGCTGGACTCGTCCAATCGTCGTCGAATTACACCTGCTTCGCCTTCCTCTGCCCAGAAATTGTCATCATTTTCCAACGGCTCTATACAATGGTGGAGCTTGTAAATCTTCGACTCGTTTTTGATAGCCATGACGTGGATTCAATATATTTCCATCACCCGTTCCTTAAACTTTTCTTCGTTCCAGCCGCTATGACCTAGCTTTTTCTTCTCCTTCCTCATTAGTGTGATATACCGCCTGACTTTTGTAGCACTTTTGTTGAAATGGCTCTTGACGGCTTGCACCATCCACTGATTGGTTGGGAAATTCCCATCTTTGCACAAGCGCCTCCTCACCGTGGACCAGAACGTGTTCCCATCTTGAGAGGTTCCGGTGACGGGGTCGTGCGTAGCTAGGCGTTGATCAGGAGCAAATCCGCTGCAGGGGGCCATTTGCTTTGCCTTTCTGGTGTCTCGCGGGTGGTCGGTCCCACGGATGATGAAGTAGACGATAGTCGGGTTCTGGTGGCGGCCGACATCGAGAATTGTTGGTGGCCAAAATAGTTGACCCCCATGTTGTAAGGGTCGAACAGTGGGCGGGTGAATATCCCAATCGCCGGTAGAGGAGGTCCAATTGGATTGGACGGTTGTCCCGTTGGGTAGGCCGGTTTTCCCATTGGATTAGACGGTTGTCCCGGTGGGTAGGCCGATTGTCCTATTCCACCTACGTTGACATTTAAATTTTAAGAGACAATTTCAATTTAATACCCTGGCAAACTTTTATTTGCAATATAACACCCTAACATGTTTTTTTTTGCATTATAATACCCTAACAAACTATTATTTTCAGTTTCATACCCAACCGTTAACTTTCCATCCAAAATAGATGGAAAGTCCAAAATACCCCTTGACACCAATCAAATTTTCGAAACCTACCACAATAAATCAGATTTTTTTTATATATTTCAAAAACTTTTTTATTTTAAAAAAATCAGTTTTTATATATTTCAAAAATATTATTCTTATATAATTCAAAAAATCAGATTTATTTCAAAAAATTGTTTTAAAAAAACAGTTTTTACATATTAAAAAAAGATTTTTATATATTTAAAAAAAATTATTTCAAAAAATAAGTTTTTATATATTTGAAAAATCAATTTTTATATATTTCATAATAATATTTTTATATAATTCAAAAAATCAGATTTATTTAAAAAAATATTTTAAAAATCAGTTTTTATATATTACAAGAATCAGATTTTTTATATATTTTAAAAAATATTTTAAAAAATCAGTTTTATATATTTTAAAAATCATATTTTTATATAATTAAAAAAATTAGATTCATTTTTAAAAAGATTAAAATCAGTTTTTATATATTATAGAAAACAGATTTTTATATATTTCAAAAAATATTTTAAAAAATAAGTTTTTATATATTTAAAAAATCAAAGGTTGAAGGTTGTTTTTGGTATTTTTTTTTTTTGAAAAAACAAGGTCATATGCAAAGCACATGACCATTTTCCATCCATTTTGGATGAAAAATTAACGGTTGGGTATGAAACTGAAAATAATAGTTTGGCAGGGTATCATAATGCAAAAAAACATGATAGGGTGTTATATTGCAAATAAAAGTTTGCCAAGGTATTAAATTGAAAATTTCCCAAATTTTAATTCCAATTAAAAATGGATAATTCAAACTTTGATCATACATAATTAAAACTAAACATATAACTTAACTACAATTGAACATACATGAAATTTAAATTAATGAAATGATTAATATTTTAATTAATGAAATGAATAAATTTATAATTCATAAAATTACCTTGGCCCCAAAGAGATGCCATGTATTGGTTGAACGCCTCGGGGTTCCAACCACCGGTTGGGGTGAAACCGGTTTGCAACATCTGTACGTAGTTCGACCCGGGTTGATTGGTGGTCGCACCTTGTTGATTGGTGTTCACACCTTCTTGATCGGTGTTGTCCTCCACGTCTGTATTGAAAACTTGGTGTTCTGGCGGTTGAGTGAAATCATCGTCAAACATTATCGATCGGATTTATTAAAGACGATATGAATTTGAGAGAGTGAGGTTTGAGAGAATATGAAGTTTGTTGTGTGGATTTGGTGAAATGGGGTGAGGGGTATTTATAGTGGTTGAAGAAGTGATTTTTTTAAATGCAATTTGTATTTAAATTTTTTAAAAAATAAAATAAAAGTAGCCGTTGCCGACCGTTGTTGAGAGCAACAGTCGTTATTTTTTCGGATGGGACACGTGTCACGCTGCCACTGGGCAGCAGAGAGGAAGCGGGGATGATTTTGGCCCCGCGCCCCTGCCCCCCTCACCCTCACCCTCCGTCTCCTCTCCCGCGCCCCGCACGCCCCCCTCCCCACACCCAGCGAACCCCGAACCCTTGCCCCCCGGATGCGGATGCACTTATGAACCTCTAAAAAGAAAAGAAATAAGACAAGTGGTCAAAAAAACCAACCTCATGCTTGGTCGTTGAGAATATAACGACAAAGAAAGGAAAACAACAAATGATGCACAACAACCAAATCAAATTTTCAGAATCTCCTTTTAATTGCTTCATGGGTCTTGTAAACTTCCTCCACAACATCCTCATCTTGTCTAGGCTTCCTCTATAAAACATAGGAACAAATTGGTATTTTTAAATCTATAATGTCCTGAAACAAACACATGAACTTAGGAACCATCACAAGTGCAAATAAAAAATGAACCTTTTATGGCGCAACCACTAGAGTTGATTTGCGTCTGTCGTTCCCATTGACATCCCGCTATGATCTGACCCGGGTTTCACGCGAAGCCCATAACCTGCAAAGACCCATTACCAGAAGTTCAAAAATCATCATTGTAGACAAACCTTAAAATCATTTTAGCCTTGCAAACCCAATAACGAAAACGAATCATTCACATTTACAACATAGAAGTTCATCTTCATCCTAGCAACATTTAACTCAGGCAAACACTTCAGACACCCCACAGTAAGTAATTCTAGGTTATTTCCAACTATTCATTTCCACATAATAGTGATATAAATCTCAAACCCTAGCCTTTCAGCCGCCGCCCCTTCCTGCCCCGCCGGTGACGGCCTCGGCTCCGGCCTTGGTCGCTGCCGGTGGAGCCTTCTCCCTTCACTCTTCTCTCCCTCCCTCCTCTTTCTTCCCTATGCTCTCCTGTTCTGGTCCTTCGTCGGCTCGCTGCCGGAGCTTGTGTTTCCATTCCAACGCCTTCCCTTGCAGTTCTCTCGGAGCTCCCTGGCACTGTGCATGTCGCCACCGGAGCTCGTCGCAGCCTTCAAGTGCTCAGGGTGAAGACTGGTCGGTTGTGGTGGTCGGGGTTTGTTCTCCAGCCCAGATCTGTTGCTGCATCTAGGTTCCTTGGCTCGCCGGAGTTGAAGCCTTGTTGCTCAATGCAACCATATCGTCGGTGTGGTGGTCTTGGCCGGAGTGGCTGTGGTTGCTCTGCTGAGCGCGTCGGCGTGGAAGTGTTTGCTGGTTCGGGTGTGGGTCGGCTGCCGAGTAGGGCTCGGTCTGTTCTTCGGGGCCGGGTCTGGGCCGGATGTGTTGAAATGGGCCAGGCTGTTCTTCTTTGGGTTGGGCCGTGTCGGACGGGTGACAGCGGGTATGGGCTGGCTTGGCTTGGCTTCGGTTTGGAGCAGTTCGGACCGGGTCTTGCTGGGCCGGGTGGGTCGTGACCCAGATTGGGTCTTCAGATGGTTTGACCGGTTCGGGTCGGATCCGGGCTAGGTAATTCAGCAGACCCAGTTTGGCGTTTTGGGGCTTACTTTCGTCAAGATTCGCCGTTTTGTCTTCCTGCTCCGGAGTGGGAGGGGTTTCTTCTCCTTTCGGGATTAGATCGTCACGGATAAGGTAAGTCGTCTACCGGCTTAGTGGAGGTTTGAGTTATGCTGGTTTCTTGGGTGTTGGCCCCCAGTTTTTCCTTTCCTTATAAGATTGTTGGTGCTCCTGTTCTCTAACTTTTGTTGTTCCTGTGTGCTGATCGGAAGCTCGGAACATTTGCGGTGTCTCGTGGTGCTCGTGACTTTTGCCGACTCGCCTCAAAGCTTGTGTGGGACCCGGTTCTTCGTTCTTGCCGTTGATCATTGAGGTTTTTGGGTCGTTTATGTTGCTCGGGTCCAGGGTGGCTCTGTTGGCCTTGATGTCTTTTTGATTCGGAACTGAGTTGGCTCTTGTTCGGTATTATTACAGGTCTTTCTTGTATCAGAAGGCTCAGCTAGAGGTTCAACCTCAGTTCCCCGATCGCTTTGATTTTCGTGGTCAGAGCATCCGGTTGGTTCTCCTAGTGTTGGTGACTTGCCCATCTGTGGCCTTTTGGAGTTTCAGTCGTACCCGGTGCTCAGGGACTGCCCTTCTCCAGTGACTTATGGAGTACTTTTCTCGTACGGGATGTTGTTTCTCGGTGTACGTCTGATCCTGGGTAAGGAGCGTTTTCGCTGAACTGATGGTTGTGACGTCTTTTCTAATTTCTTGCTTGCCTGTTGTTTTTCTTGTCTCATTTAGGAGTCCTCCGGCTCCTCCTCTTAATCGGTGGAGATGAGGGGTCGGATTCGCCTAACTCTATGGTTGGATCGTCGGTGTGTGTTGGCCATCGACGGATTAACTTGTTAATTAAGTTAATTGAACAGTGTGAGGCATGTAAGGCACGGGTATGCAGTGGAATTTTTAGGTTTCGGATCTTGCTCTAATGCTAAGGTGGGTGCTCTCGACCTCGACTAAGCCTCCCCATTCCGGTTTTTCATGATGGGTTTTGGGATAGGCAGAGTCGACTCCTTTCGAGTCGATCCGTGGTGTAGGCCCGGATTGGGTCTTCCTTGTGAAGACTGAGCAGTGCTTGTTTGCGTCGCCTGGCATTGGAGTTTAGGTCTGTTAACCTCGGCTTTCCGTTTGCTGAGTATTGAGAAGTCGTTCTTGCTAATCGGTATAATTGTGCTTCATGTTGGTAAAATCTGGGTGGTAGACCTTCTTTATGTGCTTCATGGTTGTAATATTCGGTAGTTAGGCCTTCATTTCCGCTCCTTCCCAGTGTTCTTGGTTGTTTTTTATTGTCTTTTTCTTGTTATTGATTCCCTTATAAGACGACCTTGAACGTCTTGGGGTTTCTTTTAAAGATCTGTAGCTAGGTCTAGTTTGTAATCCTTTTTCACCTCAAAAGAGGGTTTTATAATATTTCAATGTGCATTGCCGATAAAAAAAAAATAGTGATCTAAATGCAATGTCACTCAGATTTGAAGTTAAACAACATATAAATAACACTTACCAATATCATCATAGTTTCGGACCAAGATTCAGCGATCTAAAAAAAATTAATAAAACACAAACTCATAATCAATCAATATAATTCAAGTGGTGTCGAAGACGATGTCAACATCGATTGTGGAAAATATGATAAGAATACATAATGATTCTTGAACCTCAAAACGAATCATACTAGTAAACATATTTATAAGAGAAAGGTAACTTGAGAATGATGAAATGCAATAGGTAAAAGTTTGAGCTTTAAACAAATTCATATTATACGACACGTGGAATCTGAATCTAATAAAGGATGATAGAGAGGTGATAATACATATCCCAAATAAACCATAATCTAGAAGAAAAAAATATGTAAAATTCATGCAATCAAAAGTTCCATATAAAACATAACACAACATAGTAATCACAAGTTGAAAAACTCTCGACTCCCATACGCGAAACTATACACTGTCTACATGATAGAATTGAGTAGAAGATTAAAGGAGTACTTTAGTTCTAAAGTAGGCATTTGGGTAGGGGAACCAAGTGAGTCCCTCTTAAATATAGTAATCTTGGTAATACAACTCATTTTCATCGCACAGTTATGTCCATAAAACATGTTAGGATCACTCAACTAGTAAACCATTTATGCAGAGTGTTACAAGAAAATGACAACTATAAGCATGCATCCAAATACATTCAAAACACAAAATTTAATTAAATCACCATAAAAACAAAACAGACAGATGATTGATTTTTTTGATAGACTAAAATTTTTATTAAGCAAATGTTTTATAAGGCTATAAAACAAAGCAAGAAAGGATCCAAAAAGATCCTTACCTCAGACCATTACCAGCTCCAACGAGCGAAATACAAAAAAGAAAACAGAGAACAAGAGAAACACAACTAGCCTACTTTCTGTCCGGATTCAAACAAGAGAACCGGTTAGAAACCGGAACGTGGGATAAAGCAAGTTCTGAAGTCGGTTCCATAAAATCCTTGTTCCTCCTGCCCTCGGTGTCCAATGCCAAAGCACAAAGATCTACAGGTTTATGGCCAACTTTTGAGCTGTAACTCCACTTTCCCGAACTATCTTTTTTGGCAACGTCCACAATAAAACGTCCCATTTTATCCCCTCTTTCGGCAGAAGTCCTGGCTCTTGTCTGATAGACCACGGTTGGTGGAACAATCACCTTCGAGTGACCCTTCTTTGGACGTCCATGCTTCTTTGGCTCGGCCGATTTTTCCAAATCTTCCTTCTAAGGACTTCCAGAAACGGTTCACCAGCCCTAGAAGGGACATCGTTTTTCACTAGGTCCGGTCGCACAGTTAACGGGCCTAAAGCATTTCCAATACAAGTAAAAATGGTAGCCAAACCTGGATCCTCACGTGCCAAAGACAAGCCCGTTACCTTCAAGTGACAAACCCAATCTGCTCTGGTCATCAGCCAGGCCTTCTCTACCTAGATCAGGCCCACCCTGAAATATCAAGCCCAAAACAGGTTCTCCAGGCCCACACGCTTGCACACGATCCTGTAACAGTGGCGCGATCGGGGACGAAACTTGTGAAACCGTGAGTTTCGGTACTGATGCTCCCGAAACAGTAGGAGATTGATTCGAAAAAGGAAACCATTCAAAGTGGGAATCTCTTTCAGATTCGACATCCCTTGAATCAGGGGATCAGCACCAGAACCGGAAACGAATGAAGCTGATCGTTGCAAGTTGCAGGCGTCCTGAGGAAGCGTCGATGGAGTGACCGCCGACGAGGTTCTGGACCTGGACTCACAAGGACGCTCCTGGACCTCACCAAACACCAAGCATGTGCTCTGTTTTACGATCTCGACTGACTCAGTCGCCGGAGATCACACAAAACGCCGCGAAAAAGCCACGAATAGAACATGACCATTCAGCTTAAAATCATTCAGCGTTTCAATTGCCTGAGAAGCTGCAGAATTCGACGTAAAACGCACGAAACCAAAAAAAATATCCCTTCTTATTTGGTCTCTTCAGTAGTGACAGAGACTCGATCTTGCCGAAAGGTAAAAATATACCCCTGAACGAGTCTTCAGAGAGTGGATAAGGTAGATTCCGTACTTAAATCTCAGCGTCGCTCAACACAAAACGAGCTCTGGTCCGTTGCCGGCGATCCTCAGTTGTGTCCACACCACCATCCTCCTTTGGAACGTCCTCGTCAACGATCGTCAAAGGGGCAGAGAGGGGTGGATTCACAGGCTCTTCCATAGCACGATGCTGGTTGATGCCTGGGCGAGGACGTTTCTGATCCCGGACTGGTCGGACTTTCTTGTCTCCACAGGAACCCTGTTTTGAACTGGCCGGACGTTGTTTCTTTACCCGACTAACCATCTTCAGAACGTTGAAGAATGACACATACTCATTGTACAGAGACAAAATAGTCGAACAAAACAAAATGAACGACAAGGGATCACTCACAAGCTCGCCGGAAAAGAACTTCCGGCCAAGGTGTCGAGAGCGCTCCTGCTGCTGCTTCATTTTCTCCATATAGATGATTGATTACACATTCAATCCATTGCTAAAAACATAATAATAGTTATATATGATGTATATAATACCACAATTCAAATACAATATCCTAGACAATCCGGGAGAATCTCCAACAATACTACAAACAGTAAAGATTTAGTGTTATGTTGCTTTTAGCTCCAATCACTCCATAATTGCATTACTTTTTTCGTGTGCAACATTTTTTCCGATAAATAATTAATTTATTAATCTTTGAAATTTGAGATAAATTATAAAGATGGGGACGAGCCTACCAACTGCGGGACGTCGCGAAAATTTAAAAAGAAAAAAATCGACCAGAACAAAAACAACTGAACATAAACATCACGCGAAAAGCTTGAAAAAACAGTCACTCCAGTTTCCCTGTAGTAACAAACTTTCTCCATATAGCTTTTCTACGCTGCGCATGTAGAAGTTCTTATTCGATCTGAGTTTTGGTTCGAGTTTGAATGCTGTAGGAAAACGGGTGTGAGCGTTTCATCCTGTTCCCTTTGACTTGCTTCACTATCGATGATAAAACAGGGAATCCCTGCTCAAAATGAACCACCACTTTCTTCGTATCTAGCGTTGCAGTAGGAACTGAAATCACTCTCTCCTTACTCGTAACCGAAGCCCGACTTGTTGCGGGGCTGAGAAAAGCGTCCTTCCATGGACTATCCCTACATTCCCCACCCTTCCTCCAGCTTCATCCAAACCGGTTTCCGTTACTATAGTCTCTGTGGGCTCCCCCTCCTCTCGAGTAGACCCATTTGCAAGCCCAATATTTGGACTAGATCTCGTCACTATTGGTCCAACCTCTTCTAACTGGGCTTGCGCATGGGTCAAGCCCACATCTGCCTCCTGCGACTCTGTTGGCGTCTGACCAGCCGCAAATGACTTGATCCTCTTCTTCGCAATCAAATTTTCCCCAGGATCTCCAGTTACACAAATCAAGGGATTTGATTCGATAGAAGTGGGAAGGAAATCTCGCAGATCTTGATCATTAAACACAAGATTTGGTTGCAGATTGTCTAACCGAGACTCTGCAACGCCGACGAGTGTTTTCGGCCCATTGACCACCTGTACCTGTGTATTATACCGCCGGAGTTGAAGAGTTAGGTTATGAAAGACCTTCTGAAGCGGAATTGGATCAACATCGACCTTAGAGGCCTGCTTTCTCATCGCAGGGACGATGCTCTGTTCCACGACTGCCTGAACAGGGGACGCAACCTTCACCTGATCATGTTCTGAACGAAGACAAGCCTTGTTCTTTTTCTTCCTCTTTGATCTCCTTGATTTCGCGGGACGAGCCATAGCCACAAATAACCTATGCCCATTGTATGAGAAGCCGTTTGGACTTTCAACAAAATGCTCGGCTTTCTGCAGACTCAAACTCAACAAAACCAAAAAATCGTCCTCTTCGATTTTGTTTTGCACAAACAGAGGTCGAGACAATCTGACCATAAGGCTCAAAGGTGTTCTTCAACCAATTCGTGGTTGTGCCGGCAAAGAGATTGGAGAGGAAAACGGTATGTCCCTGTACGGAACCGATATTTTTTCAGGCCACCATCTCAACCTCAGTGTCTGTCGATCCAACCTGTCCTTCCTTAACCAGGTCGTGGCCGCCCTCCGTTTGTATTGCATCACTACCAGTCGCCACAGCCTTGGCCATGGCCGGAAAGCATGCCGGAGAGTTACGAACCTCGGCTTGCACATCTGGCTTCTGTTTCTGTGCTCGGGTTACACCAAACCCAGCCGTTGCAGGCTCCAATCTAGTTGAACCTTTGGCATGGCGTTGAAGCTTGGATCGAGAAACGATCTTACAATAAGAATTGCAATTCGATACCAATACCGAGCAGAAATCAGAGAAAGAGAGGGGAGACAGAGCCATTGAGTGGAGCCTGCGATCGGATTGTCACACCAATAAATTTATTGTTACTGTTCACACCAATAAATTTGGATATTTGGATAGCGGAATTATGATGTACATTTTCCATTTGTGAACAGATGCCCTGCATATTTGCGTGTCAATATAGCGCACTCTAAATATGAAATGATGGAGTGATTAGAGCAAAAAAAAGTGTAAAACAACACATTGTTGGAATTTTGCAATATGAGTGGAGAAGCTCTGACATAAAAATCTATAATTAACATAGTACAAGAAAAGACAATGAAGCATAATAAAAGTAAGTACATAGCCCATGCTAAGCTCAATAATACCATACTCGATAAGAAGCAAAACCAGTTGTCATAGTATCTCCATGATCATTAAAAAAAGACAGAATTAGCCAGTGGCTGATCTAAACTTGATTCAAGATCATTATACAAATCAAATATAAATCCACATATTTGAAGAGTCAGGAGGGGAATATATTATCCAAAAGCCACGACAGTGGGAACAAAAAAACTCACATAAAAAGTATCTAATAATACCTTTCGAGGGCATGTAAGTCACTGGTATATGCAAGCTACAAAAACAAAGGCACATAAAACAATTTAAAACTTGGTATCAAGCCAAATATGTAGAGCAACAATAGTAAAACTCTGCGTGCTCACTCTTGACCCATTTGAAGCTCTAGCTTGCAAATACAGAATTATTATTAAACCCTCGACAGTTAGGTTCCATGGCATAAGGTATTCGAAAAATTGTGGAATAACTTTTTTACACGAAAAACTGTGTATGGAAGCAAGTTCTTTACCACTTGTTCCAACTTATGTTGGATTTATTAAAGTGCTTGATGTTATGTTCACACACTTGGATGAAAGTCGGTTATATACGGAGGGAGAGGAAGAATGTGATTGAAGAAGCAAATGGTATGGTGAGACAGAGGAGAAAAGGATGTTATGTGGACATTAAATGCATCGATTTTGTATCTTTTTAGCCCATATTATTAAGTTTTTTAGTCCTGGGGTTGCATAAATTTGGTCAATTTTTCTCTCGTTCCTCGTATTGTATCTCTCATTATGTTTTGCAGGTGCTTTGATCGAAAAAATGATTAAAATGGAGGAAACATTGGTTTAAAGAGTCTTGAAGGCTGGCTGATCTTGCAAAGAGCATAACTCCCTTATACCAACTCCGAATACTCTCATATAATATACCAAATCGAAGGGAATTAAGATATTTAGAACTTTAGTCAAGGGGTCGCACTATCCAGGCAGAGTTTAAGGCCGGACCGGCCCATTTTCCGGGACGGGTACCAGTCGGTCCGGCCCCTTTAGAGGGTTAGTTAACAGGACGGCGCCCCCCTTAGAGGCCTGTTATACAACCCGTTCCAGACCATGCTGAGGCCCGCACACACCTGCCGACTTCCAACTCCGTTTTCTTATAAAACGAGGAAATTTCCTCTTTTTGAATCCAATTTTGAGGAGTCAGAATGTGTCTAGATATCCTATACATAGAGGATCACAAATTGGGAGAAGGATAACTTGTATTTGGGATAATCCTAAAGAACTAGAAGGCCGAGATTGGAGACCTTTGAAGTTTGAAGGAAGAGAATCAACGTTGGCAAGATTCTTTGGAGAAGAGAGTGTGAGAGAGAAGAAGTTGAGCTTGAATTCAACCATTGTAATCCTACATTGGTATTTTATTTCCACTACTCTTTGAATATGATGATTGTTTATGGGTGTTCTTCTTCATCTTTTTCTTCTTTCTCCATGAGTAGCTAAACTCTATAATCTAGGGTTATGGGGATTGGAGGTTTGAATTGTCATGTATTGAATGCATAATATTGTGAATGTCAAATCTAGGTTAGTTTTTATTTATTGATTGATTTACTCTTAATGCTCTGTCTCCCATATAGGCTTGATAGATGATGTGAATTAAGATCCAACACTCAAGATATGAGGATCATAATTAGTCTAAAATCAATAATAAGTGGGCTTTAAATCTAGACTATGGATAGCTAGATTAACACAATTACATTAGCCATAGAGTTACATCGAAAGCTAGAAATTATCAAGGAACGTCGCGCTTTGGGTATTCCTACACCTTGATTCGTGAGAATTAGGTGGTTAGATTCCATTAGGGTTCGAAACATTCAAGAGAAGTTAGGACTAATTTAGAGATAATTCGTTACCCTTATAATAGTTAAACTTCACAATAATTATAATGGTTCAATATGTGGGAATGATCTCTATGAACCCATACCCTGGATTGTTTTTTCTCTGATTTTAGTCTCGTTATATTTAAATGAATTCTTGTTCACATTTTCTTTATTATTTACATTTGCATGATATTGAATACAAAAACTATCTTTTTAACGAAACAGTTTAATAACAACTACAAATAGGAATTGCTTGTCTTTTTCTCCCTAGGTACAATAATTCGTAATATAAATTCCAAAATTACTACTTGACGACCGGTACGTTTGTCATGTTTTTTTCGGTGTTAAAACCGGGAGACTTTCCCGGAAACATACCGAATGTCAAGTAGTATTTTTGGAATTTAAGTTCTGGATTATCGTACTCTAGGGAGCAAAAGACAAGCAATTCCTATTTGTTTTTTTATAAGCTCGAAAATTTTATTAATAAGACCGAATCCACGAAAGGGAATCGGAATGCCCTGATTCAAGAAGAAACAGGGTAAAAGAGGCCACGCTTACAAATGAGTTCTACTAAGGTGGAACTATAAGGACATGCCTTAAACCAAACGCAGAAACAAACTGAACAAAACAAAAACTATTGAGCTGAATTCTGCCGAGCTGTATGAGACGCTTTCCACAAGGTCGAAGTAGGGGCGCCGTCTTGATATTACGTTCTCGAGTCAACGACCTAGCTCTCGATCTGGTAACTACAGTAAGAATAGACGGTCTACTCTAGCGTGGAGGACGTTGGAGAAGAGCGTCCTTCCAAGGACTAGTATCCTTCTTCTCCGAAACTTCCAAAACATCCACTACATCAGTTTGAGATCCCGACCCAATTGCCTTACTCCCAACTGTACAACCTTGCACCTGGTCCAAAACAATGGGATCTGAATCAACCACAAATTGGGCCTGTCTTGGGCAGCCCTCAGGAGCAGACCCACTCCCCTCACGAACTTGAGCGCCAATCTGGCCCAAGGAAGGTTCCGGACCAAGCTCAGCATGGGCTTGAGCGGAGCAGCCAATCTCGTCACCAAACACAGAGCCACATCCCTATTTTGAATCTTCTGAACGCACCAAACTTGCACGCGCGTCAAGTAACTACAACGACAACGATGAATCACGAAATATTCGGCCCTGAAACTTAGCCATCAATTCCGAAACGATCGTACCAAAGTTAGGGTTTAAAAGGAGATTTCGAACAGATTTGAGGATTTCCACCCTAACCAAATCCGACGAACACACCGGAGCAACACTCCGATCACCGTTTAAAGAAGACTTCCCCATCTGACCATGTCCCTGCAAAAACAGAGGCTCTTGTTCTTGTGTTGAAACAGCTCTTTGGTGTGGTTTTAATGGAAACGAAAACGTCTCAGGCCGAGCTAAAGCCACAACCAACTTAAAACCTTTGAACTTAAACCCATCATAAACGTCAATGGCCCTTTGAGTTGACAACGGAGACTTAAACTCAACAAAACCAAAAAACCTGCCAATCTTGTTTGGTCGTTTCAAAACAATGGCAAAGACAATGTCCCCAAACTCACCAAAGGTCGATCTGATCCACTCATCAGAGGTGGCATACGGCAAGTTGTAAACGAATAACTTAGTACCTGGAAACGAGGGTGTCGACGTCTCTGTTTTCACGTCTGCAGAACCAGTAGAAACAACATCGTCTGTAGTCGACGCTGTTACCTTCACCGATGCAGAATCTGCAGAAACAAGGGCGTCTGCAGCAATAAAGGAAGCAGCAGCAACAACCCCTTGTCCGTCCCTACCACTCTTTGTTTGCACTAGCGGAACATCAATCTTCAACCCCTTCAATCAGGACACAAATGAACCTTTGCGTTTCTCCCGACCCACCTCGAACAAACGACCATTCTTCACAAGGAGACGTGATGCACCACAAATTGCACAAAAACGAGAGATTTGTCTCACATACTGAATCCCGCAGCCATCACAAAACAGAGCATGCTTGAGAGCTTTCTTCATGGCATTAAATTATACTTACTTTGTGAGGATAGTAGTTGAACAATATTAGCCTGTACAAAAAGTCAGCAGTACAACAAAGGGAGAACAAAGAAAAGAAGGAGAACAACTCTCAATCGGATGTAAGCAATTCCTATTTGTAGTTGTTATTAAGTTATATCTTTAAAAATATGGTTTTTTTTTTCAATATCATGCAAATGTAAACAGTAATGAAAATACGAACAAGTATTACGATAACTCAAACGAGATTAGAATCAGAGAAAAAACAATCTAGGGTATGGCCTCATAGAGATCATTCCCACATATTAAACAACAAGTTTAACTATTATAAGGGCTATGAATTATCTCTAAGCTAGTCCTAACTTCTCCCGACTGTTTCGGACCCTAATGGAATCTAATCACCTAGTTTTCCCGAATCAAGGTGTAGGAAGACCCAAAGCGCGACGTTCCTTGATAATTTCTAGCTTTCGATGTAACTCTATGGCTACTGTAATTGTGTTAATCTAGCTATCCATAGTCTAGATTTAAAGCCAACTTATTATTGATTTTAGACTAATTACGATCCTCATATCTTGAGTGCTGAATCTTAATTCACATCATCTATCAAGCCTACATGGGAGACGGAGCATTAAGAGTAAATCAATCAATAAATAAAAACTAACCTAGATTTGACATTCACAATATATGCATTCAATACATGGCAATTCAAACCTCTAATTCCCCATAACCTTAGATTATGGGGTTTAGCTACTCATGGAGAATAAAGAAGAAGATGAATAAAAACACCCATGAACAATCATCATATTGAAAGAGTTGTGGAAATAAAATATCAATCTACGATTACAATGATTGAATTCAAGATCAAATTCTTCTCTCTCACACTATCTTATCCAAAGAATGTTGCCAAAGTTGGTCCTTTTCCTTCAAATTTCAAAGTTCTCCAATCTCCACATTCTAGCTCTTTAGGATTGTCCCAAATACAAGTTCTCCTTCTCCTAATTCGTGTTCCTCTATTTATAGGATTTCAAGGCACATTTTGCCCACTCAAAATCAGATTCAGATAGAGGAAATTTCCTCTTTTTATTAGAAAATTAAGTTGGAAGTCAGTAGTTGCGTGCGGGCCTAAGCGATGGCCAGAACAGTCTCGAAAAAGGGCCTCTAAAAAGGTCGTACGGATTGAGAACTGGCCTCTAAGAGGGGGCAGACCGGCCTATTAACCTTCCCTTTAAGGAGGCCGAACCAGCATGGAAAACGACCCTCTAAGGGGGGCGGACCGGCGTGCTAACCGGCCCTCTAAGTAGGGGCGGACCGGTTTGGTACCCATCTCGGAAAATGGACCAGACCGGCCTCAAAACTGGCTCGGACATTGAAAAACCCTTAACAAAATTTGTAGATCTTTTAATTCCATTCGATATGATATATGTGAGGCGGTTTGGAGTTTATATGAGGGGGTTGTGCTCCTTGTAATATTAGCGAACCTCAAAAACTCTTTAAACCGATTTTTCCTCCACTTTATTCCATTTTTTTATCAAAGCATCTACAAAACATAACAAGACACAATATGAGTAAAGAGAAAAAAATGGACCAAATTTATAAAACCCCGGGACTAAAAAATGGACCAAAATTAATGCATTTTTTGTCCACATTAAGAAGCAAACTCTAAAATTGAACTTATGGACAGCGAACCCACAAAAAAATAAAAAAAATGTGTGAGGGTAAAACCGCAACATCATATGCAAAAATGTCAATGACCTCATTTTTTTTATAAGCTCGAAAAATTTATTTAAAAAGCTTGATTCAAGAAGAAACAGGGTAAATGGTCAGAAGACCAGAAACACGTTTACAAAGGAGCTCTGCTATGGGGAGAACTATAAGGAAAAACCTTAAACCCAAAAATAGGTAACACCGAAACAAAGAAAACAAAATAAAAACTAATGAGCCGATTTCTGCTGAGCCTTGTGGGATGCCCTCTACAAGGTTGAAATGGGAGGCGCAGCCTTGACAATACGTTCCCTAGTCAAAGAACGTGCTCTCGAACGAGTAAGAACAGTATAAGTAGAAGGTCGACTTTGACGACGTTGGAGCAGGGCATCCTTCCAAGGGCTACTCTCCTTTTCCCCTATTTCCACCGAGACTACCAAGCCATCGATGCCTGAAACCGGAGCTGTCGGCCTTGACTCATCACCGACAACTTCTAAAACTACACCTGCCCCATCCTTTTTGATCCCTTTGTCAACCAAGCTCGATGGGCCACAAACCTGATCACCTAAAACATGGGCCGGAGGTAGGCCCAACGCCTGATCTTTAAGACACAAGCCCAAGTCCTGAGAAACACGCGTATCAAGAACAGAGACTTGGTCTCCGCTACACGCCTCAGACGAGATCACCTCCACACGATCTTATCTGTGATTCGCTACCGAAAAATCCTCACGATCTTCTCCGCGATCCGCTGCCGAAGATAACACACCAAAAAAGGAAATCAACTGTCGAGGATCGCGAGACACACGGAGGACCTGATTGTGAATCTCCTCCGACAACCACTTGGCCACCAGCGACGAAATCCGGCCACCGGAGAACAAGAGCTCTACCAACTTTCCATCCTCCGATGTGGCCTTCTTCACCTGAGTTGAAGCTATTTCCAAACCTTCATTGACCCGGTCTTGAGAAACAACCATGCTTTGTTTTGGAGCCAAGTAGCCTTTCGCCGGAAACGATACCTTTTCCGGTCGTGCTAACGCCACAAAAAAGGTATATCCATTGAAATTGAAACCATCAAAATCCTCAATGGCCTTCAACGCAGATATCGGTGAGAAAAAGTCCACAAAACCGAAACAAAAACCCCTCATGTTCGGTCTTTTAATCGCTAAGGACGATTCAATAACACCAAACTTCCCAAATGTGTTCCGGATCCAATTGTCTGTTGAACCAAAAGGGATATTGTACACAAATTTTTTTGTACCTGAACACTGATATACACCTTTGGAGATCGACAATTCACCCCTTCTTATACCACCAACTTGAGCTTGATGCTGAGTGTGTTCACTGTGAAACGCTACAGGACCTTCCCCCGCCACAACCATTTGCAGGGAGGTCAACTACCAAACCTGGAACAGAGGTATTGGGTCTGGGAGCTAGAGCCTTACCGACGTCCTTACCGGAGTTCTTCTCTCCCTAGACTCCTCTGTCGGAGCAACTCGAGGCCGAAAATTCAACCGAGAAGCACCTCAGCCCCAATTGCGATTTCCTTTACGAGTGCCTTTGTTGTTGCTGAATCTGTTTTTTGCCATCGGGGACTTGCCTTTGCGCACCAGAGCAGCAAATCCTCTGACTTTCTTTGGTAGAAAATTACTCTCAATAGCTACATAATCGTTGTACAGTGAGAGTAATAGCTTACAGAAGGAAGAAAAAGACAGCAATGGAGCTGCAGCAGTTTTGCGGGTTGCTGGACGTCCGGTACCCATTCAAGAAGTCTGCGCCTCATGTGACTTACCCTTATTTTTTGGTGCTTGTTTTATGTCGATGACCTCATTGCCTCGTAGAAATCCTTCTCCAATCAAATTTCAACACCACATGTAAACACGAAACAAAAATTCAATCAAGTCACGATATCTTTCACGCAAAATACATGAATTTTCTGATGGGAATCTCGAGATTCAACGAATAAAAAATTAGGAACAAAATCAAGAGAGGGATCGATTACCTGAGCGAGATAAAATCAATTGAAGATTAGTCGAAGAAGAGAGGAAAAAGGCACTGGCTGGAGGAATCAAAGACCCCTGTCTCAAATATAGGGCAACGAGGAAGAAAACACACCCATTTAATCACCTCTGTAGTACCATACTTATGTATTTGAATGGGACGAGAAGAAACAGAAGAATTGAACCGCCACTCTTTCATTGAACTCTAGAAAACGGTCGGAAGGGAGGTATTGCAATTAAAGACTGATATACCCGATGAAATAGAGAAGGGCCGATGGAGGAGAAGAGAGATAGATAACAATAGTAAACATGGAGAGGTGCAACATCAGATTCACGTTATTCTTACCAAAAGGTTCCTTATATATATGATTAATTCAGGGACAAATGTTTTTACACTATTGTTATATCAATATTGTTAATTCACGTCATTCTTTCATGTGCTATTCGGTCCTCCATTTCTTTACACAAGGCTTTCCCCCTTTGTATGTGTTACTCATCAATGGAGAGATCTATAACTGCTACTCAGCAAGGAGAACCTTTAACTCTTGCAGCTCCTTAGAGAATTTCCAGAGCTCGCGTTGGAGCAACCGCCATCATCCATCTCTCTTGCCGTTACAAGATTCACCATCTTCCTAAATCCCGACTACATTCGTCTCTTCCTTTTTTCTACAGGATAGTAGTTGGACGAGGAGCACCTCGTGCTCTAGAATTAGTGGTTGAACTACAGATGAGGATGAATCCCCGCATTCTATCACATGCAACATAATGTACTTCTCCAAAGCGTCTTCCATAACATTTATGGCCTTTACTAGAGATATAACGGGAAAAATCTATGAAGTTAAAATACGTTAAATACAAAATAAATAAAGGTAACATACAAAGATAGCTAAAATAGATCCTTTTTTAATGTTTTTTCTGATTCAAGTTGCTCCCAAGCCAAAGAAGACATAAAACCAAGAAAATGCATTCCATAAGTACCAAGCCAAAGAAGACATAAAACCAAGAAAATGCATTCCATAAGTACCCTGAATACGCATATCAATTCATCAGTTCTACTAATTTCACCAATCCACAAAACCTATAGTCAAATAAATTTAAATCAACCAACATCTCATCAAGTGAGTTCCACATCGCCTCAAACCAATACATGGTATTCGTTAATTCAAATTTTAATTTATTTAAATACAAGACTTTTATTAAAAAGAAATCCTACCACTTTTGCAATGTTGTGTTCGTTCTCGTCATCATCTTTGTAGTATGCCTGGACATAAGTGTCGTAGCGTGGAACGGAAGAATTTTCAAATTTATCGAGAGCCCGTTCAGCGAGTAACATACTTCACATGTGGTGAGTGAGAGGGTTCTTCACTCAAGGCCTACAATTTTAAAAAACATGTAATTAGAAACAAAAATAAATAAACAAACATGTACAATATAGAATGCGTAAAGTATTCGTACTTACTATAAATGTTACCGATTTGAAGTGCTCGGAAGCCATGTGAACTCATCCTCGTAGTAAATGAACTAAACAGGAACCGTGTCACGCCCCAAATCCGGTTTTGAATGGACTCGAGACGTGACCAGGATTAAAAGTGGAAAAGAAATAATTAAATACCAAAACTTTTATAATATCAAGGTAAACTCTCTCAAATCAACAACCATAAATAGTTCCAAAACTTCCAATGAGTCACAGCTCAACATAAAGAGTCAAATAAATAATGTTTAAAACACATGACCAACATAACTCTAAGATAAACCCCAAAATGTCCAAAAGCTCCCGAGCCTCGAACTCACTAGACATCAGCTACGCCTGTAAAACAGTAAGAAAACCAAACGGGGGTGAGCTTACGCTCAGTAGGAAAAACCTTAACAACTCAACCCTTAGGTCAATACTGTACTGGATAAACAGGTAACTCAAATAACAACAAAATACGATTAACAACGAAATAATTTGTAACGAGACAGAATAAGATACGTGCGATGAAATAATATATATAAACAAGATAGAATAAGATAAGCACTGTACTCTTAAAGATAACTTAAACTTGAAAGGTTCCATAAAAGAATTATTATAAAGTATCATAATGATTAAAAGGGAGTAATTAATATCACGCCAACCACTTGCTTTCTCAAGCCTCCGATCCATGAATAGATACGAGTGTCACCTCGGTTCCCATATTCCGATCTGCTAGAGTATTCATATCACATTAGATTTTCCTTCGGTCCAGAGGAGGCACATATATTGGAGCACTGGAAACCATCCCATAGGGATGCTCATCGTCGGGATTCTCGAAAATGTCTCCAAAGGACTATAAGTCATAGGGAACCAAGGTAGTGCTCCCGTAGGATGCACACACTTGGGTGAAACCGTTGCAACCATCTCTCATAAAGTAATCCAATCACTATCCCGTAGGATCTGTCGAGCTCTCAAACTCCAATAATCAATCGATATCCCGTAGGATCTGCCGAGCTCTCATGCTCCAATAATCAATCAATATCCCGTAGGATCTACCGAGCTTTCAAGCTCCTATAATCTATCAATATCCCGTAGGATCTGCCGAGCTTTCAAGCTCCTATAATCTATCAATATCCCGTAGGATCTGTCGAGCTTTCAAGCTCCTATAATCTATCAATATCCCGTAGGATTTGCCGAGCTCTAAGGCTCCTATAATCTATCAATATCCCGTAGGATCTGCCGAGCTTTCAAGCTCCTATAATCTATCAATATCCCATAGGATCTGTCGAGCTTTCAAGCTCCTATAATCTATCAATATCCCGTAGGATCTTCCGAGCTCTCAGGCTCCAATATCAATCAATATCTCAATGCATCTGTCAAACTCCAACCACCACAATGGCACCGGATTACCCCCCCCCCCCCCCCCCCCCCCCCCCCCCCCCCCCCGGTGCAGTACCGGGCCAAACAAACACACATTTCAAGGATAAGAATAAATAAACAAGAACTAAAATCATCCCACAATAAACACTTCTCAAATCACACTTTCATCACAGCAAAGACACCCAATAACATTCCACACTTACCGTATACTTACCTGTCACGAACCCTCGGTACATCGATCACCTAATTGTGCCCCTTGGCACAACTAGTCATACTCGATCATCCGTTCAATCAACAAGAAATTCAACACATAATCACACAACCAAGCAAGTAAGCATTCAACTAAATCAATGTAAAGTAAACTAGTTTCATTAGACTCTTGATTATCCTAATAACTAGCAACCAAGCATGTGAACCTAGCACACAACTAATCCGAGAGCTCTTCACAGCCTCTCTACCAGTAAATCAATTCTCAAGTATTGAAAACGAGTTACACTAGTCATCTTCATCCTAAGCATGCATTCTAGACATTTCCGGTTATTAATAATTGAAAGACAATTATTCTAGTTATTCACATCCTATAGGCAATTCTAGGACCTTTCCGATTTTATTATCCTAACAAGCATACTAAGCGTTTAAATAAGAAGTTAAGACTTTCCCTACCTCTTGGTAACCCTCTAAAACTCTGTTGTCAAACTCGGTGGTCACAACTCCGTCCTTCACATGGGTTCCGGCGTGATTCTTTGTTCTTCAAGCTATAGTCCAAGTTCTTCCTTCCTTCCTTGCTCGATACCACGGTCTTAGACCACCATAAGACCAAAGTTAATAACTCAACGATGTTCTTATCCCCAAAGTACAGAACAACACTCAAATAAAGGAAATAAGGTTTGAAGGAATGATTCAAGAATCGAAAAGGGCTAAAAGGAAGGGTTTTGGGTTCTGGGGGTCTGATCCGGAACGCCATACGGACCGTGTGGCTAGCCGTGCCGGAACCTGGCACGGACCGTATAACATTCCGGCCCGGTAGCTAGCACGACATCGTCAAAGATCGGCCCGGAGTGCGACATGGACCGTGTGAGGTACCGTGCCGGACTCCCGTCCGTTCCGTGTCGCGTGCCGTGCCGTTACCAGGCCCGTTCCGTGCGGCATGCCGTGCGGCACCTGGCCCGGTCCGGGTCACGTTCCGCGCCAAACCTGACCAGTTCCTTCCCCTTTCTTCCCCAACTCGAGTTTCACGAAAATCACCATTAAAACCTCATTTCCAAGTCCTCTCAACTCCAAAATGTTCATCCAAGGTTACCCAACATCAACACCCTCAATGGGTTCATCAAAACTTCAAGCAAAACACAATCCAAACATCCTACTTCACTACTTCTTCTCCAAGCAACAACCACAAATCTAGCTCTTCAACTTTGAGCCAAAAACTCACAAAACCCAAAGATTGAAAGTGGATGGAATGAGAAGTTTAGAGCATCCATACCTTGAGGATGTGTAGGAGATAAAGCTAGCAAGCTTGGGAAGGAGGAATGGTGGAAAGATGAGCCAAAACCCCTTCTTTGCTCTCTTTCTTCTTGCTCAAGCCAAGAGCTCCTCTCATCTCTCTCCCTTTAGAAATTCTCTGCCGCAAAATGAAGGTGAATGATGATATAAAGTTAAATGACCAAAAGCCCCTTGCTAGTTTTATCCAATTAGAGCCTTTTAGGGAGGGTCAAGAGGTCATTTCCACTCCTTTTCTTCTCATCCAAGTCTACAATGCCATTTGGCATTGTGGGAGCCACTTTAAATTAATGGAAATCCAGTAGTCCAATTTTAGTCGAGAAAGTCGATATAAAGTCCGAGTTTGACCAAAAGTTGACCGTTACAAAATTACAGTCAAGCTGAAGGAAATGACCCAAATAAGCTAACCGTGATGACGGCTAAGCTTTTTGGGCCCCGGAAATGTCCCGAATGACTTCCTGAGTCTTTAGTTGACTTTTCCGACCAAAAATCAAACTTGTTTAGAGTTCACCGGTTCGACCGGGATTGACCGGGGCGGTTCTTACAAACTGGAATCTCCGGATTTAGGTTGTTGACGGTTTTGTGTGTCTACTCCCACTTGTCACATCATTCTTTTATGTCGTGCTTCCATTTTATACAACGACTTGATGCCACTTCCATTATCTACTCGAGAAGCCTATGGTTCTACTTCGCATGGTGGACACAGATCAGAGCACACATCGATATATTACTCCAACATACAAGTAATATAAAGCTTCTTTACTTTTATTGAAAATGATGATATGTACATTTGAAGATTTACGATTGAACTACGGGCATTAATGTAAAACCCGCTTCGTTGAAAAGCATAGTAAAGTGCAATTTGAAACGTCGAGGTGTAAATTTGCAACATTTAAACTTTGAGAAGAAAAAATCAAAAAAAAAGGAAGAAAGAGAACAGATCAGGCCTTGGGCCAGCCCAGACGTGGATTCGGGCCGAACCAAAGCGGGCCCAGGTCTCTGTCCGCACGAGCCCAGGAGAGCCAGGCCCTAGGGTTTTGAACATAACCCAAGCCCGACCCTCGCGTCTCCATTTCTCGCGCACGCAGATCGAGGAGCCTCCCTCGAGCTCCCGTCCTCTCTGCGAAACCGAACCAGACCCTGCCGGATCCCCTCCTTCTCCATTCTCCTTCGTCTTCCCCAGCTACCTCGTCTCACCTTCCCCTTCTCCATCATCGTGACCCACGCCTCGCCGAGTTCGTCTCCGTGCAAACCGAGCAGTGCCGAGGCCGGAGATCGAAGCTCGACACCGCGAGCTTCTCGCGTCGGCGACAGAAGAAATCGCCGGAGTTCATGCCTCCCTCACCGCTTCTTCTCTTCCCCGACCCCGTGTTACCCAGAAACGCCTCAGGCCGGAGTGGTTTGGACGGGAACCGCCTGAATCGACGCCGGCGACCTCTCTCACGCCAGATCTGAGACAGGGAAGGTTGGGTCGTGCGTCGACCACCGTTTCTCCTCCCTGAAGCTCCCTCAGCCTCGAACACCCCTTCTCCGAGCTTCCCTGCCTCCACGCCGTGCTTTTGACGCCAGAGACTCGCCGGGGAACTCATCGGAGATCGCTGGCTCGCCGTCTCGTCCTCAACTCAGGCGAGATTTGGCAGCGTCGGGCCTTGGGCCAGGTGATTTGGACCAGCAGCGAAGGTTGGGCCAGGCCCAGAACCGAGCAGGCTGGATCGGATCAGGTTTGGATCCGGGTCTGGATCTGGGTTGGGCGTGGATCCGGGCCGGATCCGGGTCAAATCAGATTTAAGGAAAAACCATTTTTAAATCAGGTTAATTAAATGATTAATTAATCTATTTTTGGACAATTAAAGGACAAATTGGAACTATTACCAGTTTTGACTGGGCTTTTCTTTGTCAAACCTAGACGGGACTTCGCCCGAGCGAAGAACTTGGACCCGAGCTAGAGAAACGAGGATCACACCGGAACCCGTGTGAAGAACTGAGCTGTTACTACCGAGTTCGACAACAGAGTTGAGAGGAAGACCTTGAGGTAGGGAAAGCCTTAACCTCTCGTTTACGATGCTTAATATGCATGCTAGGTCAATAAAATTGGAAAAGGTCCTAGATATGCATATAGGAAGCGAATAACTAGCTTACTCGTCTTTCAATTGCTAATAACCGGAGAGTCTAGTGGTGACCGATTAGGATGCCAATCACTAGTGTAATTCGCTTTTCAATACTTGGGATATGATTGTCTGGTAGAGGAGCCTTGGCAAAGCCCTCGGATTAGTTGCGTGTTAGGATCACATGCTTGGTTGTTGATTGCTTAGTGGATAGGCTAAAGAGTCTAATGAAACTAGTGGAATTGCATGTTTGAATGTTCTTTTGAAGGCTTTATGATTGGTTGTTTAAACTCGTACTTGCTCGTTGATTGTATTCGAATGATTACTTGATTTACTTGATTGGTTGTTTGGAGCATCGAGTATGACTGGTTGTACCGAGCGGTGCAATCAGGTGATCGATGCCCCGGTGGTTCGAAACTGGTAAGTGAACGGTAAGTTGGAATTGTGTGATTGGTGTGAAATGATCTAGTGATTTGTGTGTTGTGTGCTATGGGGAATTGGTGATGGGTGAGCTAATTGTGTTAGTGGTTAATGGTGGTTGGATCGGATGGTGTTGAGTTTCGGTTGAGCGTGTTGCTAAGTGTTATTGGATTATGGTTGATGCGATATGATACCTACACCGTTGAGGAGTCCGGTGTAGGGTGAGATAGAGTTTATGGTTGTTATGGTATGGTACCTACACCGTTGAGGAGTCCGGTGTAGGATGATTTATTGGTTATTTATTAAATTGCCCACGTGTGCGCTCCTACGGGAGTATGGCCCTGGGTTCCCGATGACATAAAATCCCTTGGAGACGTTTCTGAGAATCCCGACGATAAGCGCCCCGAAGCGTTGTTTCCGATCGCCTCAATGTTATGCGTCTCCTCTGGATTAGAGGGAGAATCCGAGAGGACACATCATGTGGATCGGAGGGTGGTGACTTCATGTGCCACGACATTGACTGGTTTACTTATTACCCTTGTTTTGTTAAGTTATATTCTGTTAACTTTATTGTTGATCTTGTTCGAGTTAAGGTCTACCTTGTTATGCGTTTTCCCTACTGAGCGTGAGCTCACCCCTATGTTTTACTGTTGTGTCTACAGGCTTGATTGAGGAGTAGAAGCTTGGGCGCTTCTCGGTGTGGGTCATAGAGACTTCATGTTTATTTCCTTTATTTAAAAACAGTTTTGTAAAAAACTTATTACTACACCCCCTGAGGGTTACTTATACTGTACTTTGAAGTTTATGGATTGAGGTACTCATTGGAGATTTTTGAGATTTAATATTGTTTCTTGCTTTATTGTCTTCTTTTACCCGTCAGGCCTCGAGTCCGGGCGATGACCGGATTTGGGGCGTGACAATTAAGACTAACAGTCTCCCACTTTCCCTACTTTGAATCTAAACTCTAATCTATTCCTATTGACCTTACATGCCTCTCATGTTTAGGCAACGATGGTGCCTTACTCAAAGGGTCGGCTATGTTATCATTTGTTGCAATATAGGTGATCTTCACATCGCATCAGTTCAGTATTTTTCAGATGAGGTGATAACGCTGCAGTACATGTTTTGATTTCTTATGTGATCGAGGTTCTTTAGCTTGCGCAATGGCCCCTGTGTTGTCATAAAATAGGTTCACCGCTTGACGGGTTTTTAATTATGCCTAACCCTTCTGTGAACTGCCTTATCCATAGCCTCTTTTGTCACCTATACAGCCTCTATGTACTCGGCCTCTGTCGTGGAGTCAATGACGGTGTCTTGCTTCATGCTCTTTCAACCTAAAGCTCTGCCATTCAGTGTAAACACACATCCTGACTTCTAAAGTCATCTGGGTCTTTCTGGAAACTAGCGTATACTTATCCATTGATGACTAGTTCAACATCATCTTTCCCCCCGTACACCAGAAAAGCGTCCTTAGTTCTTCTCAAATACTTAAGAGTTGCTTTGACCGCAATCCAGTGTTCCTCACCAAGGTTAGACTGATGTCAACTGGTACAACTCAAGGCATACGAGACGTCTGATCTTGTGCATATCATGGCATACATGATCGATCCAATCGCCGAAAGGTATGAGATTCACATAATCCTTTTCGATTCATTAGGTGTCTTAGGATACTGAGTCTTGTTGAGACGAATGTTGTGACGAGCGGGTAAGAGTCCTTTCTTGAAATCAAGCATTGAGAACTTACTCAATACTTTGTTCCCATAAGTGCCTTAACTTAAACCTAAAGCCCTCTTGGTGTGATCTCTATATATCTTCATCCTTAAGATATAAGCAGCATCACCTAAGTCCTTCTTTGAGAAACATTTTCCTAACCAAGCTTTAGTCTCGTGTAAGGTTGGGATGACGTTTCCAATGAGCAGAATGTCATCGACATACAACACCAGGAAGGTAATCTTACTCTCGTTTGCCTTCTTATAAACGCAAGATTTATCCTTGTTCTTGATAAAGCCAAAAATTAATTACAGCTTCATCAAAACTAAGGTTCCAACTCCGAGAAGCTTGTTTCAATCCATAAATGGATTTCAAAAACTTACAAGTCTTTCCCTTGATCTTCGGATCGACAAAACCTTTGGGCTGAGACATAGAAATGTCCTCAGCCAAATTTTCGTTTAGGAAAGCGATTTTGACATCCATTTTCCATATCTCGTAATCATGATACACAGCTATGGCAAGAAGAATCCGGATCGATTTGACCATAGCCACTGGTGAGAAAATTTAGAACTAGCAGGACTACCTCCAGATTTTGACTTTACAGGTCGGACCAAAAAATGGAGGAGGGAAATCTCATGTTGTCAGTTTTCCCCATCCTGCAACGCTCAATTCGACAACGACAAAAAAATAGACGCAACAACACAGTAAGACCAGTTTATAAACTTGTAGAATTAAATCATCAAGTAATATTCTTAAATAAATCAAGATTCATGAACTTAATCATCACCCAATCGATATATTATTTCCTAATTGAACTTAAGTCATCTATCAATATATTATTTTCTAGCTGAAAAATAGACGCAACAACACAGTTAGCTCATGCAGCTAAAGCTTTAGATGATCCGAACTTGACTTCGGAAGGTGAAGAGTGGGTCACTGATGGTTGATTTGTGATTATTTTTGGTTTTTGTTTCGGGTTTTGTTCCCGCAGCTACTTTTGTGAGCTTTCATGTTATGGTTGCCTATGGTTTTTTTTATAAGCTAAAAATTTATTGAGAAAATGTTCTAAAAAGGAATAGAACAAAGCAAGAAAATATCCGAAAAGATCTTGTCCTTTAACCAGTACAGCTACAAAGAGCAAAAACAGAACCAGATTAAAACAAAACGTACAAACATCTTGCCTAATTCCTGTTCGGGTTCAAACAGTTAAACCGGTTAGATACCGGAACAGGGGACAGTACTTGGTCAGAAGTCGGTTCCAAAAGATCCCTGTCCTTCTTTCCCTCGGAAACTAAGGAGCAGAGATCAACAGCTTTCCTACCGACCTTCGTGTTGTAGCTCCAGTTGCCCGAGCTATCAATTTTGGCTACGTTCACCAAGAAACGACCCTTGTTATCCCCTTTGTCTGCAGAAGTCCTGACTCTGTCTGATACACTACCACTGGTTGTGCGATCACCTTCTCCAGGACCTTCTTTGGGCGACCACGTTTTTTTGGCACAGCCACCGATACCGGTTTTTGCAAGGCTTCCTTCCACGGACTTCCTTGAAAACCAAACTCCGAAGGTGGATCACCCGAACCCCTAACCGAGGGATCCAGATCTTTCTCCATTCGCTTAAAAATGGTATCCAAGCTCGGATCCTCTCGAGCCATCACTTGTGCCTTATCTGACAACACGACGGCAGGTCCAGGAAGCCCACAAGGCAGGCCTGTCCCTACCAGGCCAGAAACAGCCTGATTTAGGCCAAGCCCACCAAGAGAGGTTTCGTGGCCCAAAGGAACTCGAAGCCCATTTACTGCCCCAGTCTTGACGCCGTCCAGAACCATGGGCAATGGCAACACGTCCGAGAAAACCGGCGCGATAACGGGATCATCACAATCTCTTGGATTCGAAATCGAAATCCCGTGATTAGAAATCCCAGAAATCACGGACTCAATCCCTGAAACGGAGGAAGATGAACCTGGAAGCTCGACGGAATCCGGCACAGTCGTCGCCGAGGTTGGTACCGGAGAGGGAAGTGGCCCTAACCCTCTAGGAGACTCCATCACAGTGACAACTGACCGTGCAAATGTTAGTCTTAGTGCCCGTAGTTCAATCCTAAATGTCCAAATGTACATATCATCGTTAGCAATAAAATTAAAGCGGCTTTATATTACTTATGTGTTGGAGTAATATATCGACGTGTGCTCTAATCTATGCCCACCATGCGAATAGAACCATAGATCGAGATAGATCACACTCGATGGGTCCCTAGTCAACAAAGTTTCACTAGAAGCGACTAGTATGAAAGATGGCTCTTTATGGCTTACGTTCTGTTAGTCATTGGAATGGGATTCCGGAGTCTGATCATAGATATCATGTGGGACATGATATTGGACGACCCGCCCTGAATATGTTCCATAGATTAAGTCATGAACATATTCAGTGTTGTAGCTTGTCATGTATCCTTAGACCAAGGAGTCTTTGTGATCGCTATCAAACAATTTAGCAAAACAACATGCCAAAAAACGAAACTTTCAAGCAAAACCGAAACTTTGAACACCGTCTTGTGAATCCCAAAGGTAGCACGGCTCTGATACCACTGTTGGGTCTCGAGGTAGGGTTGGAGATGAACCAACTCGCAGCGGAAAATCAATGAAAACCAAGAGACGATTAAACCATGAAACAACTAACAAAGAATGGATTCACAAGAGAAAAATTCAGCACTATTTCTTACCAAAACAAGAACACCGGTTAACGAATGATTGGCTTGAGTCTCCAAGACGCCTACGTATCCACATGGGAATCAAAGCCACGTAGTTCTTCTCTTTGAGGACTCAAGAACACAAAAATGGAGGTGGAAACTAGCCAAACCCGAAATGGCCATGGAAGAGGGAGAGAAAATGTGTTTCCTATTCTTGTCTTGTCTTTGTTATGTTGAAAAAAGATGACTTAAACATAACAAAACCCATACTTGTCCAACTAAATGCATGGGACAAGTATGGTGTCATGTAAGGTGTAAATAGGACAAAGTATGGCAAGACAAGATTGGGTTAGGTGGTGAATCACCAACACCTTAATCCTTGTCTTGCTTACTTAGTACTAATTAATCAAGACTTGATTAATTAGTTCCATGGGCCTTGGTTGCATGGGCCTTTCATGGGCCTCTTGGAACATGGCCCGTGGCCATTTCCAACGAGGTCCCGTGATTCGCTCATCGCCTCCATGCCTTCCATACCGGAAATGTCCAACATTATCCGACGCGATCAATCCCAAGACTCCAAGCCTTGTCTCGATCCGTAAAGTCCTATTCACTTACGGGCACATGATCCAAAACCCAGTTTTGGTCATGTCCCGAGACAACTCCCTTTTGGCCATTCTCCATAAATGTGTCAATGAGTTTCATCCTCCGGTGTGACCCTTAGGTTTATGCATGTCAATAGATCAACGTAAAATCCCATTTTACTTGATCCTATTTAAGTGGCAACTAACGAGACTTTAGTATTGCCTGACACTACATAACGAATCGACCCTGTCGATTCTAACCTTTCCGTCGTCCCTGTCATTATCCTTTTATCTCCGATATCCTGATTGAGATAAGGCATAGAGCCGTCATCCTTATTATTCTCAATCACCGTTCCTTGATATGTGAGATGACTGAAGATATGATACCCAGTATCATGTGCATGACCATGTTATTCTTTCAGTCACTCTCGATCAAGCGGCCGAGAACCGATATCTTTCCCATACCTCAGTATGAGGGATAAATCCCTTAGCCGCCTTTCGTGTCACTCATGTAGCCCGTCCCCAAGCCAATCCTGGCCGTTATGGAAGCCCTGTTACGGACAACGTTAGGCTCAGGTCAAACTCAGTTGTTGACTACATAGCGATTACAAAGACTCCTTGGTCTAAGGATACATGACAAGCTACAACACTGAATATGTTCATGACTTAATCTATGGCACATATTCAGGGCGGGTCGTCCAATATCATGTCCCACATGATATCTATGATCAGACTCCGGAATCCCATTCCAATGACTAACAGAACGTAAGCCATAAAGAGCCATCTTTCATACTAGTCGCTTCTAGTGAAGCTTTGTTGACTAGGGACCCATCGAGTGTGATCTATCTCGATCTATGGTTCTATTCGCATGGTGGGCATAGATCAGAGCACACATCGATATATTACTCCAACACATAAGTAATATAAAGCCGCTTTAATTTTATTGTTAACGATGATATATACATTTGGACATTTATGATTGAGCTACGGGCACTAAGACTAACAGTGAGTGCCTGTGGGGCTGTTGAGTCCGAGTTTTACTGTCGGTGTCTTGGTGGCCATGAGTGCCTGTGAGTGTTGAACTTGTGTTGTTACTGGTTGATGATTGTGATTGTGATTGTGATTGCGGATCCCGGTAGGTTGCAAGCATTCTTTGGCTGGCCTGACCAAGTTTGAGTATCAACGGGTTTCAAGCATTCTTTGGCTGGCCTGACACGGTTTGGGTAACACAGGTTGCAAGCATTCTTTGGCTGGCCTGGTCCGAGTTTGAGTATCACAGGTTGTAAGCATTCTTTGGCTAGCCTGATCCGTGTTCGTGTGAGTAGGAGAGGTTACTGAGCAGCTGGCATGCGATCCTTTGTGATCTTGTTTGGTGTGCGATCCTTTGTGATCTGTTTGGTGTTGTGTAGCTGTCGTTTGAGTCCTTGGGAGAGGTCGTCAATTGTTGTGTCGGGTCTACTTACGTGGTTGAGTGTTGATTCGTTCGAGGAAGGTCACCGTGGGTGTTTGTCAGTCGGAGTACTTGAGTTGGGGACGGTGATCCCCGGAGTTGAGTTTGTTGTGGGTGTTATAGGCTTTGTCTGCTAATTATGACGTAGTCAGTCTGTTATTCGCGGTGGTGAGCGAACGCTCACCCCTAGCTGCTTTTCCTACAGGTACCGTTCGTAGGCTGGACTAGGTGAGCTTCTGAAGCTTGAAGAGCTTGAAGCGGGTTTCTGGGTGTTTTGAGTCTAGCGACGGATACCATGTTTTTGGTCCACTTGTTGGGACGTGTTTTAAGTTGTATTTATTATTTTGTTGAACTAAACTGGTATTTTAAAGTGATTCAATGAAAACAGGTTTCAAGTGTTTGTATGTTTTTAAACGTTCGCGTCCCGAGTTCGGTTTACTGAAATTGGGGCGTGACAGAAACCCTTTGACCTACAAAGCTCAACTGGTGGCGAAAGGTTATAGGCAGATCCAATGGATTGACTATGAGGAGACCTTCTTCCTAGTGGCTATGGTCAAAATCGATCCAAATTCTTCTTGACATAATTACGTATCATAATTACGGGATATGGAAAGTGGATGTCAAAACCGCTTTCCTAAATTGAAATTTGACTGAGTTCGTTTGTATGTCTCGGCCCAAAGGTTTTGACGATCCGAAGAATAAGGGAAAGATTTATAAGTTGTTGAAATTCATTTATGGATTGAAACGAACTTCTCAGAGTTGGATCATTTGTTTTGATGAAGCTGTAATTGGATATAGCTTAATCAAGAACGAGGATGAATCTTGTGTTTATAAGAAGGCTAGTGGGAGCAAGATTACCTTCCTGGTTCTCATTGAAAACGACATCCCAACCTTGCACGAGACTAAAGCTGGATTGAGGAAATGTTTTTCAATAAAGGACTTAGGCTATGCTTCTTATATATTAGGGATTAAGATATGTAGAGATCGCTCCAAGAAGGTCTTGGATTTAAGTCAGAGAACCTACGTGAACAAGGCATTGAGTAGGTTCTCAATGCTCGACTCAAAGAAAGGACTCTTACCCACTAGTCATGACATTCATCTCAGCAAGACTCAGTGTCCTAAGACACCTTATGAGCTGAAAAGGATGATGTGAATCCCATGCGCCTGGGGGCGGGATCGATCATATATGCCATGACATGTACGAGACCGGACGTCTCGTAAGCCTTATGTTATACCAGTAGACAACAGTTTAACCCGGGGGAAAGATGATGTTGAACTAGTCGTCGAAGGATGAGTAGACGCTAGTTTTCCAAGACAAATCCAGATGACTTTAGAAGTCATCCAGGATATGTGTTTACGCTGAATGGCGGAGCTTTAGCTGGGAGAGCGTAAAGAAAGATACCATTGTCGAATCTACGACAGAGGCCAACTACATGGATGCTGCAGAGGCAGCTAAGGAGGCTATGTGGATTTGGAAATTCACGGCAGGGTTGGGTGTAATTAAAAACCCATCCAACCCGGTGAATCCATTTTGCGACAACACAAGGGCCATTGCGCAAGCTATAAGCCCAGATCGCATAACAAATCCAAACATGTATTGCGGCGTATCCACCTCATCAGAGAAATACTGAATTGAGGTGAAGTGAAGATAACCTATTTTGCAATAGATGATAACATAGCTAACCCATTGACTAAGGCAGTGTCGCTGCCTGAACATGTTAGACAAGTAAAGTCGATGGGGACATATTGGAGTTTAGATTGGAACTAGGGCAAGTGGGAGATTGTTAGTTTTAGTGCCCGTAGTTCAATCCTAAATTTCCAAATGTATATATCATCGTTAGCAATAAAATTAAAGCGGCTTTATATTACTTATGTGTTGGAGTAATATATCGATGTGTGCTCTAATCTTTGCCCACCATGCGATTAGAACCATAGATTGAGATAGATCACACTCGATGAGTCCCTAGTCAACAAAGCTTCACTAGAAGCGACTAGTATCAAAGATGACTCTTTATGGCTTACGTTCTGTTAGTCATTGGAATGGGATTCCGGAGTCTGATCATAGATATCATGTGGGACATGATATTGGACGACCCGCCCTGAATATGTGCCATAGATTAAGTCATGAACATATTCAGTGTCGTAGCTTGTCATGTATCCTTAGACCAAGGAGTATTTGTGATCGCTATGTAGTCAACAACTGAGTTTGACCTGAGCCTAACGTTGTCCGTAACAGGGCTTCCATAACGGCCAGGATTGGCTTGGGGACGGGCTACATGAGTGACACGAAAGACGGCTAAGGGATTAATCCCTCATACTAAGGTATGGGAAAGATATCGGTTCTCGACCGCTTGATCGAGAGTGACTGGAAGAATAGCATGGCCATGCACATGATACTGGGTATCATATCTTCAGTTATCTCACATATCAAGGAACGGTGATTGAGAATAATAAGGATGACGGTTCTATGCCTTATCTCAATCAGGATATCGGAGATAAAAGGATAATGACAGGGACGACGGAAAGGTTAGAATCGACAGGGTCGATTCGTTATGTAATGTCGGGCAATACTAAAGTCTCGTTAGTTGCCACTTAAATAGGATCAAGTAAAATGGGATTTTACGTTGATCTATTGACATGCATAAACCTAAGGGTCACACCGGAGGATGAAACTCATTGACACATTTATGGAGAATGGCCAAAAGGGAGTTGTCTCGGGACATGACCAAAACTGGGTTTTGGGTCATGTGCCCGTAAGTGAATAGGACTTTACGGATCGAGACAAGGCTTGGAGTCTTGGGATTGATCGCGTCGGATAATGTTGGACATTTCCGGTATGGAAGGCATGGAGGCGATGAGCGAATCACGGGACCTCGTTGGAAATGGCCACGGGCCATGTTCCAAGAGGCCCATGAAAGGCACATGCAACCAAGGCCCATGGAACTAATTAATCAAGTCTTGATTAATTAGTACTAAGTAAGCAAGACAAGGATTAAGGTGTTGGTGATTCACCACCTAACCCAATCTTGTCTTGCCATACTTTGTCCTATTTACACCTTACATGACACCATACTTGTCCCATGCATTTAGTTGGACAAGTATGGGTTTTGTTATGTTTAAGTCATCTTTTTTCAACATAACAAAGACAAGACAAGAATAGGAAACACATTTTCTCTCCCTCTTCCATGGCCATTTCGGGTTTGGCTAGTTTCCACCTCCATTTTTGTGTTCTTGAGTCCTCAAAGAGAAGAACTACGTGGCTTTGATTCCCATGTGGATACGTAGGCGTCTTGGAGACTCAAGCCAATCATTCGTTAACCGGTGTTCTTGTTTTGGTAAGAAATAGTGCTGAATTTTTCTCTTGTGAATCCATTCTTTGTTAGTTGTTTCATGGTTTAATCGTCTCTTGGTTTTCATTGATTTTCCGCTGCGAGTTGGTTCATCTCCAACCCTACCTCGAGACCCAACAACAAACTCACCGGAATGAGGGAACGGAGCAACGCATGGAACAGAGCCCATGCTTTGTTTTCCGGTCCGGACAGGCTCAGTCGCCGGAGAGGCCAATCGTGGCTGAGAAGGAGTGACCAACTGGGTCAGTATCCCACTAGAAGACTCCAGCACATTTCCACCTGACCGAACGGGTCACCGGAGTGAAGGGTCGGATCGTCACGTGAAACAAAGCCAATGCTCTGTTTCTCGTTCCCGACTGACTCGGTCGCCGGAGAGACCAAACGATGCCGTGAAAGCGCCGCAAATAACACATGACCTGTCACTTGAGCACCATTTAGAGTCTCAACAGCTTGAGACGCCGCCAAGGGCGACGTGAAATGGACGAACCCAAAAAATAGACCCTTCCTGTTAGCTTTCTTCACCAGCGAAAAAGAATCGATCTCGCCAAACTTGGAGAGTTCTTCCCGAAACCATTCCTCTGACGCCGGATAAGGTAGATTCCGAACATATAGCTCCGTATCGCTCACCACGTACTGCACTGAGGGTCTTCACCGGTGACCCACAACTCTATCCGAGCACACTCTGTCCGGCTCCCCTTCCTTTGAACCAGCCAGGGGGAACGACATCGGAGTAGGATCGGCCTCACCTGAGAACGGGCCCTGCTTCGCCGTTGAAGCAGCAACCGGACGAGGTTTCCTGTTCCGACGCTTCTGTGCAGCACCCGTGCCACCCTTGACCTGGTTCTTCCCCGGGAAAATGGCCTGAAACTCTGAATAGAGCGACAGCATACCAGAGAAAAAGTTGACAAACTCATCAATACGTGAGTTCCTGTTCAGGCCAGCTTGAGGACGCAGAGAGGGTTTTGGAGGCATCTAATTTTTCTAATAATTTTTTTTCGAGCTTATCAAAAAAAATTAGGGCCGGCAACCAACAGTGCCATCGAATTATGTACAACCGTTTACCATAACACTTGCATATATTCCCTCCCGGCATTAATCCAAACATAGACAGCAACATACATTTGAAAGAAAAAAAAAAATAAGCACGAAGTCACAACAAACACTCACTTAATCGGAAACAAAGTCATCAACGAACAATCAGCAACTCAATGGAGGAAGATCTGGATGTTTCTGGCGATCGTAAGCAGACACGGGCGTTTCATGTCTCCGGAAAATCCTACTCCCAAAGAGGAAAAAGCCTAGACCGTGTCCGGCCACGGCCACGATCAACACGCCGACATTAAAGGACATGACGGCGAGCATCACCATGTACGCAAGAACGACCCTGACGGTATGCATCGCTGTCTGCAACAATCCGGCGGCGGCGTTGGTCGTCTCGGGCTTGATGAATCTAGCGTGCGAGAACCACTCGACCATGACAGAGAGCGCGAAGACGAAGATCAAGGCGAGTGCGTACATGCCTGGGCGCTTCCCGGGCCAGCCGGAGAAGAGAATCTCGGCGTTGGATCCCCAGAAAAAGGACATGTGCATCATCGTCATCTTGCTGGTTCCATTGGTCACATCTCCGCCGCCCATACTCATGTTTTCTTCATGATCCATTTGTCTCTCTCAAATTGGGACTTCTGTGAATATGGGGAAAATGTAGATGACGTGCGGTATTTATAGAGAAAGAGGGTGTTTATATAGAGAGCGAAATGGATGAGATGATACATTATATTTTTATGTTCTACACTTCTGATATTCTTTTGCAGCACCAATTGCACCTTTGCCAAACTCTTAATCATGCCTTTATAATTTATATTGTTGTTTGTTTGTTTATTAATACAGTGGATCATTTTAAATAATTAAATCAATATATAGTTTGATCATATATATATATAGTAGGTTTTATGTGAAGACAAAATCCAATCATATTTCTTATATTATCCAATAATTTAAAACAAAACCCTAGACGTCTCGCGCTTTCTCCTATGTGTCGAATGACGTCATCACTCCTCTTGATCTTATCGATCATGCTATCTATTAATCTCGTTATTCTGCTGTCTTTGACCAATACTATGCCTTTCTCATTGTACCCATGCCATTGGCGATGCCTCCATGTCCCATTACGGTGTTCGTCGGAAAGACCTGCACCTCCCGACCGATAAAAGGTCCCTCTAAGGTTCTCTCCTTCCCACCGCCTCTGACGTTTCCACTTTCTTTGATGCCAAGGACAGTTCTATATCCTCTACGAAAGTCTTCCCGTAAAGCCATCGGGATGGGATGGGTGTCTGGTACGTTGTCGACATTCTCTAGCCTTCTTGTACCTACGGTAGTTGACCAAACATTGTCGTCACTACGGGCAAGGCTTGTGTGGTTGTGCCAATGGTCGTCCCTTTCGTTGTTCTACGTGATGGGGTACCGTGTTCGATTGTGAGATTACCTTGCCTCAGGCCCATGCAGCTCTCCTAATTTGGCTTCTAGCCTATCCTACAGGATGTTGTAGTTAATTATGGAAACCGGCCATTCGAAGTTGTTTTTCCACTACGTGGTGGGTCTACGGGAGAGGTAATATCGGTCACTGGTTCTGGCAAGCCAGACGTGCCCCTTCTCAGGTCGTTCTGCCCTTTAGAGATGGGGTGTCTCCTCAACCGAGGAATGGTTTTGGTGTTCTCCCAAGCTTCTGTCGGCCCTACCCCTTAATGATTCCCCTTTCATGTGCTTAGGGAGCAGACATGACATTTACCTTCATGAAAAATATAAGGATAAAGGGGAGCCTATATTTCCGTATGCCCTCCCCTCCAGTTCATTGGATCACATAGAGGAGGGTTCAACCCTAAATGTGTCGCTGGTTGTGACACCCAACGTCTTGCCTAACCACCTAGCAGTCAAGATATGCCCAAGTTCTCCAGGGGTGTTTCTTGATGCCACCAGTCTCTAGACTACCAATGAAGGGATGTCACAAAGCCTCCATGTTGGCGCGGACCAACCGAAGAAGACCTTAGCGAGGGCTGGGATTCAGCCTCACCAGGAATCATAAGGCCTTCCCCGGTTATGGGATACTTGGGAGGAATGGTTGCACGCCCCCATTGGGGGACCCCTACCAATTAGTGTGGTCCATGTCCAAGCCAATCTCTTTACTCAGGATATAAGTGGACCTTATCGGGGGTTCCAACTTCTTTTAGGTACCTATGATTGGTCATAGGTCGAGTCAGGATTGGTTTTACTGTTTTAACTTTATCCGCTTTTCAATTTACAATTACCAGGATTGGCATAAATATCATTTATACCTCCGTTATTCTTAAGAGATTGGGTGTAGGATTATCTTCTGGTCGTGTTCTCTCCCACTATTCTTCTTATTCCCACAATTGAATTTAATAAAACTTGCTTCTTTTGCTATAAAAAAAACATATAGAAGACTTATACTTCTAGAAAAAAATGACAAGAATTGAACAAGTAATACGAAGTTTTAAAATTACTTTTATATTTATTTTATAACCAAAATATTCTTAAAAAATTATGTGTTGCTGTATCCATTGATCCAAAATCTCAAATAGACTCTTAAATTTTATTGTAAACAAGAGTTTTATAAGTATGTATATATAGGATTGTATCTAATACCACTCTTATCGTGTAAAATAAGGACTAATCTAAGCCATAAGATGTGGTTAAGATTGAGTCATTAGAACGCACGTCATGCTGACACGTGGTCTTTTTCGTGCGCGCCTTTGACTGCACGCAACGCGTGTTAACCACACACGCGCTCCCATGGTACTACCTCTCAATGCCCATGGTACCAGCACTCTGTATTTAAAATGTACCACCACCCGTGTATGCAAGGTACCAGCACTATGCTACGTAAGGTACCAGTATAGTTACGTGTAAGGTACCAACACTTTGCATAATATCAGCACTCCGTATGGGCGTGTCAGTACTCTGAATGTAGGTATCAGCACCGTGTTAGATAAGGTACCACCACTCTGTATGTTGCTATCAGCACCGTGTTAGGTGAGGTACCAATACACGGTGCGCGCATCAGTAGCAGAGTTTCCACGTGTCAGCATCCTGCGCACCTTGATGACGTCAGCGCGCGCATCCTGTGGCTCCCTGGCAGTCGAAGCCCAATCGTGAATCTGAGATCCATCACGCCGGAGCAGCAGCGCCAGAAATGAGACGATAAAATCGAGCTGCAGGAGACTGGCCGAGCTCCGGCTATACAACCGACCAAGCTCCAGCCACACAACGATCTAGCAACCAGACGACCTCCACACAGCTAAAGTTCACCGGAGGAGCTTGAGAACAGCAAAATCCTTCCAAGACTTACCGGATCTGAAGCGAGACGAATTGAGAGACCGGGTCTGGAGGGAGAGGAAGAGAGAGGGAGGGAACCAAAAGGGAAGAAGGAGGAAAGAGGTGAAGGGGAAGAGGGGATGGGAGCAGAGAGAAGCCTCCGCCGGCCACAGTCATGGACGGGGCCGTGGCCGGAGCCGGCGGGGGGTAAGGAGTGGTAGCGCTAAGGTTTAACAAGAGAGCTTTTGGGAGAGAGAGGCGGGTTGTTGCTGTTTTTGTTCTTAGTTAATCGATGAACCATTCGACTTCGTGTAACTAGTTAAGTTAAATTAACAAAATTCAGTATTTTTTTGCTAAAAAATATCACGGACAATTTTGAACTTTGATCTACACGACATCTCACATTTATCAGTGATAAAGAATTTCCTTATGGCGACATTAGATATATACGTCCATTCAAACCATATTTGTGAATGAAAGAGTAGGGGACGAGAATTGTTCTCGGTAAACTAATCACCCACTTTTCCAGTATATAATGTAAAACCGATGTCATGTATAGGATTCACTTCAAGTTTCGAAATCAAATTCAATAGAAAAACGTTATGTTCCCATCAACCTGTAAACAATAACGTTGATAATAGTAAACTATGGCCTGCATTAATTTATCTTGTATGTAAAAGCATGAGGCACGATTCGTGCCTTTTTATGTGTTTTATCAAAGTCAACTTCAACTAATACAGCGGAAATTCCAAGAAGAACAGCGTAAATTATCATTGTTTATGTTACATATATTTTTGCCTCTTTCTACTTCATATATATATTTTTTATCGGTAAAACAAATTTAATTAATTGAAGGCTTTTTTGAGGTAAAAGAGGTGGTACAAGAACTAATTACAATTCATCAAAAAAATCACTTGATCGATCATATGTCGATTATAAGAGATAAGTCTGTCAGTAAGAAAATTAGACATCTAATATAAAAACTAAGAATTTAGAAACAAAGGAAGCTTCACAAGAAGTATCAGCCTGGTGAGATGTCAACTGATTGAGGATGAAGCAAGTCTGATACATGGAATTTGTCATAGATGTGTGTACAAATCAAGGTTCAAAGAGATTTAGGCCATTATTGTGGTGCATGTGCCTTATGACTGATTGTGGATTGAGAATAAATGAGCCAGTACAAGCTTTGCTGAGAGAGAAAAGGATTGGTGATGTCATGATTCCTTGGTTCTTGATCTGATCTGGGAAAAGAAGTATAAGAACCTTGATCAGCTTTCTTGGAGCCTAAGTAACTGCCAGAGTCCGAGAAAATTCCTAGAGGACTGAAATGAGTTGAGATGAGATATTGAGAATGTAGCAGGTCTTTATGGTCAGAATCAAAAGTACCTACAAGACAACCAAAAGAGCAAGACTCTCTAGCCTAAACTAAACTACCCTCAACACTCAGAATAGAACAAAGAGAGGGAGGCAGAAAAAGAGAAAGAAACCACACTCAGAAGTCTAGTGAGGACAACATCCACAACCAAAGCCAACAAGCCTTACCAAACTCACATCACTCCCCATACCCTTCCCAAACCCTCCCCCAAAACCACCCCAAACAGAATAGAGAAGTCCAAAAGAAGCCAACCAAGCCAACAAATAACCTTGCTTGATCCCCACACAACTAATCATGTTAGGGAATAATGTTCCTGCTGTTGGTTTTTGTGCCCTAGGCCAATCTTGATCTTGTATGACATTATCATAAATGGCACTACTATTATCATTTGTGAAATGTTAATAGTGTGAATAATACTCTTTCTTAAGATCATTGGGTTGAGGACTTGATATTAAAACTCTTAGAAGTAATAAAATATTATTCACTCGGTCCCTGGTCTTACTGATATACTAAGACAAGTATGATGTTGGCTGATGATCACTTTTACTGATCATACATATTGGATATGAAGTCAAATCATAGATGTCATTTATAGAAATGACATTGGATGACCCACTGTGAGAATACTACATAGGAACTGTCATAAGTATTTCTCAGTACCGTAATATGACTTAAGTCTTTTGACCTTATAGTCATCATGATTTCTACATAGGTGGTTGTGTGCTTTGACACAGTTAAACCTTGTCTTTAACCAGGCAATTATAAAGGCTGTGATTGGGTGCATAAGTATCTATGTGAGAGATATGGTTGACTGATAAGGGATCTGTCACTCATACAAATATGAGAGATATCGTTTGGGCCCCTTGATAAGTGGGACTGCAGGAAAAGCATGGCCTGTGAATTGATAAAGAGTTATCACTGGCAGTCGATTTAAGATCAAGAAATAGGGATCGAATAAAATAAGGATGACGACCCTATGCCTTATTCGATCGAGATATCGTTGACAGAAGGGTTAGCATATTAGCGGGTAAAGGTTAAGTCGAATTAACGATCATCATAAACGTTTGGGTAGTCATAATGCCTTGCTAGAGGCCAACTATGACATCTAGAGGAATCGAGGATTTCGGGCCCACTACCAACACGTGTTATGAGCCTATAGGGTCGCACACAACAACGAGCCCAAAATCGAATTGGACTTTTGAAGTCCCTCAAGTGAATAAAATAATATATTATATTCGATATAATATTTATTTATTCATTAAACTCGTTTTTCGAATTACCAACATAATAAAGATTATGTTGGGCAATTAAAATCCAAAAAATGACTCTTGAATTTTTGAAATTCAAAGAGGGTATTTTTGCATGACCACTACTCTTAAAATGAAACACTTGTCACAAAAGAAAGTCCAAGTGTTCGGCTTGATTGAAGTGACTTGGTGGAGTCATGTTGGGGTTAGGATTGCATGCAAGAGTGAGAAGTAAAAAAATCAGATTATTCATGGTGTTAAGAAGGGTTCTCAAGGTGTAGAGAGAAAAACAAGTTTGAGAGAAAGAGAGGAAGAAGTGTTCTTCCTTTGTGCTAGCATACAAGCGATTTGGGATATCTTGCTGTTGTGGATACCGGTAGAGGACGGATCCTTTTGGAAACGTCTCAATTCACACTCAATCGACAAAATCAATTTGTTTTGGGTGTTCTTGGTTTGCAAGAACAAGAGAAAATCTGCCCAGTTTCTATACGACTGGCCTCTGGAAAGTGCTCGATCGGTAGTTCATCCGAGGTCCGATCTTGCTGATTTTTTTAGTGAACGTTCTACACACATTGTTCTTCAATCTGACCGGATGGATTTTCATTCCAACGGTTCGTTGCTGAGATATACGAGCTGCACATTGGTCCCTGTCTCGAACCAAGCCGAAAAGGTAAAGAGGTAGTCTCTCCTTTAATTTTGTTTGTCGGTTTACTCGAAATTACATGGATACTGAGGCTATTCTAGGGAAATTTTTATTTTTCGCTGTGTTTTGCTTCCTAGTATTCGAACAGTGGTATCAGAGCCTCTTGTAATTTGTTTAAACCGACCATACATGTTTGGTTGATGTATGAGCTTTCGGGTTTAAGAGGTTTTTGTTGTTGTTTGTTGTTGCATGTTAATGCATGTTTGTTTGTAGGCCGAATTTGCATGATTTAGGCATGATGGATAATCGGATTATACAACATGTGTTATAGTTATGAACTATGATTATGCAAATTGGTTTTTCTAATGGGGTGCACAGTTATGAACCGTGAAAATAATTTGTTTTGAACGGATAATTGATTTCATAATGTGATTATGGAATGTTGAAGGTGCTAGTAGCACGCATGCATGAGTACTAGTAGCCTTCTTGGGTATTTTGCAAGTGCTAGTAACATGCATGCATAAATGCTAGTATCATCCTAGTTCAAGTGATGATAGCATCCTTTTGGGGGCACTAATACTATGTTATGAACATATGGTTTAATTCACAATATGATTGTGATTTGTTAATGAAATTGTGGCTATTCGAGTTGTTTTAAAACAAGTTCGAATATCATAAAATCCAATGGTTGAATTAATTCCGATGAGGTTTTTCCTTAGCAATTCAAATGCTTTAGTGAAAAATTCTCCGAACCCCTTCACCCCGTTAGAGGTGCTACAATTATCGTTGAGTAAATTTTTTACTCGGATGTGTGTTAATTTGTTTCTTATGATATGTTGACATTGTATGTGTGTTGCTTAATGCATGGTGCATAGCATAGCCCATCCCGACCAATTTTGCTTGCTTTTATTTTATTTGGGTTTGTAATCTAAATACGGCATGCACGTCGTTATTTTTTTTGTAATAAGTAGATTAGTCGTTGTTACCTTTCTTTGTAACAAGAGAAGCCCAAGACGGTTTTTTTCAAGAGGAGCAATTTTGGAAGAAGGTCAAGAAAGAAAGTGGGAGGTGTAACTCAAAGACGAAGGTTCAAGATGAAGAGTTCTCTTGAAGTCTTGTTTTTGTTTCACCCCTAGGATTGACCTTTGGTCTTCATATGGGCTTATGAAAACCAACTTAGTAATGAGCTATGCTATGACACGTTTACTTTTATGCTTATGCATGGTATTGCATGACTTGTTTGTTATAAATGTGCTTAGACCGTTTGTATGTGATACAACTGACCTTTTTGAATATGACACAATAAGGAAAAATCAACCCTAAACTAAATATTAAGTCGATGAGATGCCTTTCATATTTGTCCACCTATCGAAGCTTAGATCTATGTGTAGGTTATGTCTATGCATGGTGCACATAATTCTCTAAGTTAGATAGGATGGATTAAGCACTTTTCGAACCTTAGATCGTTGTGTGTAGGTTATGCCTACGCGTGGTGCACACAATTGTCTAAGATTTGATAGATCAAACTTTAAACTAAAAATTGTGTGAGAGAGAGGATGGAGAGTGGTCGCCGGCTACCACGGTTTCGGGCGGCTGTGCTGCAACACCTTCGTACATTGACGTCTTGGTTGAATGTCGTAAAGTCCCATTCCCGCGTGCTGTCAATTTGGCCAAATCTTTTGGTCAAATTCGTAGTCGAGTTGGGGTTTCTAGTGAGCGGCGTTTGGGGGATCAGGGTGCGATCACTGTGGTTACTACGATCGGAGGAGTAGGACAAGGGATTTCGGGGCGGAATGAGGCCGGGTTGTCTGTTACTGGAGATCAGAAGTCGGGAGGGCGAGCTGATGTGCCTAGGGCGAAGGGTGTGGAGTCTTAGTCGGTTCACATTAGGGATTCTCATGGCCATGTTTCGTCAAGACCTAGGGTTGATCAGGGCAAAGGGATCGCTGATCCGGATGCTGCAGACAATCGTTTTTCAAGCGTTCCATCTGCTAATGATCCTTCTATAAATAAGGTCTGTAAGAACCGCCCCCGGGCGATCCCGGTCGAACCGGAGGTTTTTGGCGAAAGTTGACTTTTTTTTTTGGAAAAGTCAACCGATGACTCCGGGAGTCATTCGGGACCTTTCTGGGACCCAAAAAGCTTATTCGTCGTTACGGTTAGCTTAGTTGGGTCATTTCCTTTCAAATGACACCTTTTGTGAAAAAGTCAAACCCGGGTCAAACTAGGTCGATTTTGGATTATTATCGAATAAAATAATAAGAGCTGAGATATTTTGGGGTAGGAGTGGTCCCCACATGGACAGTTGTCCATATTAGCTTGGAGGGGAAGAAAATGGGGTTAAAAGACCAAATGGTCCCCACATAAGGACAAAATAGAGAGAGATGGGCTAAAGAACGAAAGGGACATTTCCACCTTGAGGATAAGACCACATGGGGCAACAAATTCAGCATTTTTACTCACCATGGCCGAAATTCCTAGCTAGAGAGAAAGAGAGTGCAAAAACTCCATTGAAGCTCCTTGAAGCTTGAAGAAAAAGCAAGAGAAAGGAAGCTCCTTTTTGGCCAATTCTACACCTAATCTTCTCAAATTTACTTCATCTCTTCATTTCCTAGAGGTTGGTATGCTTTATTTCCTCATTTAATGAAATTAATGTTGTGGGTTTGAGTAGAGATGACTTGAACTAGTGGATTTTGGGTGTTGGATGACTTAAATGTTGATTTGTGAAGAAGAGGTGGAGTTAGATGATGGAGATAACTTGGTTTCAGTAGTTTTTGATGAAACCCACTTGGGTCTTGAAACTTAGGATGATTTGAGGTGAAAATTGAAGTTCTAAAGCTTAAAAATGGTGTGAAGTTCTAAAGCTTAAAAATGGTGATTTGGAGAACCTAGAACTAGTTAGGAACTTGTTGGAGAAATTAGATATTTTCCCGGCGACCGGAGGCTCGCCGGAGCTCTGGCCGGTCGCCGGAATCTGGCCACCAGCGAGGGAAATGACCGGCCATGGTCCGGCCACCCTTGGAAAGGACCGGCCATGGTCCGGCCACTCATGAACCGTGACCGGCCGGCCCGGTTTGGCCACACACGGCCATGTATGGCCGTGGGGCCCACATGGCCGGGTTTTGGTGGTTTTGTAAATGGGACGGTCTAGGATGACCCCCGGGACGATGTTTTCACACCCGGAACGAATTATGGATGTGGTTCATGATTTTTCGGAAAAAGCGATTAGAAACTTTAATTGCGAATTTGGGAGGGCTCGGACCCCGGAATTCGATTCCGTCAAGTGCGATGGAACAAGTAAACCTAATTAGGATTGTTAGAAACGAAAAGGGAAACTTTCGGAGTCCCGAGGGACGTTTTCCCGAATTCGGGCAAAATGGGCCTCCCGGACCCATTTTGCCAAGTTGAGCAATTGGGATTAGTTTGGGTATTTCCCTCTTTAATCCACACTTTAATTAGCATTAATTCGTGTATTGCTTGTAACCTTAGACTTTGGACCCGAGAACGGCGGAGGAGGAGGCCTTTAGACCGTGTGAGAGGACGAGGAGGAAGCTAGCCAGGTCGTCCGCTGCTAGGATTGGTTTGCTTTTGAGGTAGGGAAGAGTAGTAAACTCCACTCTTAATTTAAAGAATGCTAATAGTATTCCTATAGGATAATAATAACCGGGAAGGTCCTAGTTTGCATATAGGATGTGATTCACTAGAATAACCGCTTTCAATTATGTTAATAACCGGAAGAGTGTTAGTATGCATATAGGATGTGATTCACTAGTTTAACCGCTTTCAATTATTGGGAAATTGCCGAATGGCCATGACGAGCCTTAGGATTGATTGTGGTTGTGTTGGATTGTGTTCAATTGTCTCAAATATTTATGCATGTTCCATTCTTTGGTTAATATAAGAGTCATACTAAACTAGATGAATCATGATGATTGTAATGTGAATGTTTGAATGTGATATGATTGATTGAGTGAATGTTTGAATGTGATATGATTGTGCCTAATGATATGATCGGGTGAATGATAGACCGATGGGACGTGGTTGGTAAGTCATGCCGGTAAGTTGGTTGATCATATGAGTTTGGTGTTGTGTGTTTGTTTGGTATTGTGTGCATTGTGGTTTACTTGCCCCGAGGTGTTTCCGGAAAGCTATCCGACCGAGGGTTGTGCCGGTTCGATATGCTTATCTTGTTGTTTCACCCCGATGCAATGTGTTCCGGGAAGACCTAGGCCGAGGGATATTCCGGCATGGTATATTGTTGTCTCACTCCGATGCTACGTGTTCCGGAGAGACTGTTCCACCCCGATGCTACGTGTTCCGGGAAGACCTAGGCCGAGGGATATTCCGGCATGGTATATTGTTGTCTCACTCCGATGCTACGTGTTCTGGAGAGACTGTTCCACCCCGATGCTACGTGTTCCGGGAAGACCTAGACCGAGGGATATTCCGGTACGGTATATTGTTGTCTTAACCCGATGCTACATGTTCCGGGAAGACTTTTTGTTTATCATGTTGTTTCACCCCAATGATAAGTGTCCCTTCGAGGACGTTTCCGGGAGCCCTGATGATATGTGTCCCTTAGGGGGCATTTCCGGGAACCCCGATGATATGCGTCTCTTAGGGGCATTTCCGGGAGGACATCTTGATCGAGGGGCATTCCGGTATGATGTGTTGTTTTGTGTGTGGATCGGAGTCTTGTGGTTTAAATCATCTATATTTCGGTACTCGTGTGTCTCTTAGTTATTTCTTATGGTGAATAAGCGGTCTCCCCATTGATCCCCTTTGAGTTACTATTTTATTAAATGTTGCAATTCTTGTTGATCTCTAATTATGGTGTCTTTGGATAATCGTACTAATCGAGATTTTGTTGTCAAAGTGGGGGTTCTTTTTACTTTACTACTCTTTCCTACTGAGCGTAAGCTCATACCCTTCGCGTTTACTGTTTTTATAGGTTTCATTGATGAGTAGGCCTAGAGGACGTCTCAGGGCTCGGGAGCTCGTTGAGGGTCCATGTGGTGTTATGTGTTAGAGACGTACCCTTTTTTCTTTACTAAATTATGTTTTGAATAGTTCGGATTTGAGCGGTTGACTTATGTTACATTTATTGGAATTTTTATTTTGGAACTAAAATTATGAGGTTTATTTCACTTAATTCCTTCTTACTTTTATTACTTAATTACTTTTGAGTTCACGTCTCGAGTCCGGTCAAAACCGGATTTGGGGCGTGACAAGGTCAGCTTTAAATTGTTTGTTTTCAACCTACCTTTTGGTGTTGATGATTCTTGGCTTAAGGATTATTGCAACTGTGTTGGGGAGGTAGTGAGAGCCAATGTTGTGCGAAAAGCCAATGTGAAGGGGAAGTATTTTGGGTTTGTGTATGCAAAGTCGAAAGCTGACGCTAATCAGATTGTTCTTAAGTGTCATGGTTCCTTGGCTAGAGGTTACCGTCTGTTAGTTGCACATGAGTTGAAAAAAAGAGGCAATGTCAGACACTTTGCTTCGAAGAACGAGCATGTTCACTCAGCTCCACACTCTAAGAATGTGGTTGTTGGATCGATTGTTGAGGAAAAGAAGGTTTTGGTGGAGAATGGGTTGTTGGGTGTGGCTCGTAATGAATGCTCGGTGCGAGATATTCATGAGGCAATGAGTCGTGAAGGGGTTTTTGATGTGGAAATTCGTGGCTTTGGAAACAGGGTCTTTCTCATCAACTGTCCTGATAGAGAATTCGCTAAGGCTCTTGTGGAGTCGGGTGCAACTTGGTTGAATTCATGGTTCGATTTGGTGGACGTTCCTGTGGCCTTGTTGATGAAACCAGGTTGGTTTTGCTGGTTTGAGGTATTGGGTGTCCCGTTTCATGGGTGGTCCATTGCCAATTTTGCTACTGTTGCGGATGTTGCAGGCACAGTGGTTTTTGTGATCGATACTGCGGACGCTGGTGATTCTTTTGGAAGGGCATTTGTTTTGGTTCATTCACCTATGGTTGAACATGTAGTTTTGGAGACGGGTTTGAAGTTAAGTAGTGAGGTGTTACCTGTGGTTTTAAAACCGGTGGCCTCAAAACTTGTTCCTTTTCGTTTTGTCTCGTGTGTTTCTCAGACAGGGACTTCTTCGTTGGGTGCTGCATCAAGTGAGGCCTTGTCTCAGTCGCGTGAGGTTGAGAAGGAAGTTGCGACGCCAGAAGCTACACCTCAGTCACATTCGCGCGGTGTTGAGCAGGATGGTGTGAGCCCAGAAGTTGAGATGGATCAAAGTGAAGATGTGTAGAGTCCAAGCCCAGTTCGTCCTGTAGAGACTGGGCCAATTACTCCCTTCTCACGTCTCTTTGGCAATAGTGAAGTGTTTGAGTCGGAACATAACACTTGTGCGATTACTAGCTCTGTTACACTTGCGTTTTCTTCTGAAGCTGCGAGAGATAGCTTCCTGGCTGTCGGTCCTGTACCTGCAGATGTTGAGCAGCAGAAACGGAAAAGGGGTAGACCGAAGAAAGGGACGCCAAAGCCTGTCAGCTCTCCGACCATTTATTATCAGACGAGAGCAAAGTCCCGGTCGGATGGAAAAGGGGGGAACTCCTGTACCCTGCTGATTGACATTGCAAAGAAGCTGAAAGATGGTTCCGGGGATTGGTCGTATTGTAAGAAAGTAGGCAAAAAGTCCATTGATCTTGGGCCGTTGGTTCTGGCACAATTCGACTCACTGGATCTTGAGATACCACAACGTGCCTTGCAGGACGAGGAGTTTAGTGACAGCGAAAAGGAGTTGTTGGATTCAGGTACCCCTGTTGATCCCGACTTGGGATCTTATTTGTGATTTTATATCATGCGTTTCCTCACGTGGAACGTGAGAGGTTTGCATACCGATGTTAAACGGAATTGCGTTAAGAAGTTGATTGTTGCGAATTGTTTGATATTGTTTTGATTCAAGAAACTAAGTTGGGTGTTATTGATTCCACTATCCTTCGAAGTTGTGAGTTAGGAGCTGGTTGGGACTGTGAGTGGGTGCCTTTTGTGGGTTCGATAGGAGGGGTCCTGTTAGCGTGGAAGCTCTTGTCTTTTACCAAGACAGACTCGTTTCTTATTCACAATCTGATCTGTTGGAATGGGGTGCACGTGAGCACAAATTCCCCTGTGAGTTTTGTGAATGTTTACGCCCCATATTGTCCGCAGGAGAGAGCTGGTTATTGGGCCTCGCTTTGCAGTTTACGGCCTTCTTTGCATGACATATTGTTTGTTGGCGGGGATTTCAATTCTGTTTTTTCAGCAGGTGAAAGGCGTGGTAGCAGGTTTAATCGAGTTGATGGCTCGGTGTTTGCTGATTTATTGAGCAATATGAACTTGGTAGATTTGAACCTCGTTGGTGCCAAATGTACTTGGTATGATTCGGGTTCAAAAGCTTCCAGGTTGGATCGCGTTTTGGTTTCACCGGAAGCCCTGTCAGCCTTTGGTGTTTTGGAGCAAAGGGGTTTCCCCCGAGGGGTTTCTGATCACAGGCCGGTGGTGTTGTAAAACCCCGCGTTTTTTAAAAGGGTATTTTTGTGGAATCAGAAACTTGGAGGTAGGAAAGTGCAACAAGTGTTTTGGTTAAAAGAAAAATCAAAAAAAAAGAGAAAGAAAGGAATTTGGGCTGAACAGATTGACCAGGCCGGCCAGAACCGCGGCCCAGTACCGATCTGCTGCCCAGGCCCAACTCCCCAGCGTGGCCCAACCCAGCTCGCGAAGCTCCTCTATAAAAGGGGCCAAAACACTAACTCGGGTTACTGTTCACGTCCCTTCGTTTTCCTCTCGCCAGACCCATCCCGAGCTCGCCGACGAACACCTCCCTCCTCCGGCCGTTCGCCTCCGTCAAGCCCTCCACCACCGTCCTCTTCTCCTTCTGCTTCGTCTCGGCAAAGCCCAGATCACAGAGAACCCAGGGATTTCCCTCGCCGCCCTCTTCTCTTCGATTCGAACCTCGCCGGAGTTCCGTCCGCTCGGATTCGCCCTCTTCGGGCAGAATCGAGCCCTCTCCCTCCTGTCTTCTTCTTCTCCGGCCTCTCTCACCTCTGTGCCGAGCTATTCCGAGCTCGATGCGTGCGAGTTCGGTCGGAAACCCTCGCCGGCGACCATGAGTCGTCAGATCTGGACGAAGGACGAGCGTGGGTCCTCACCCGAGCCCCCACCGCCACGATCTCGGGTTCGCCGTGGATCCGCCGCCTTCCTCCGCTTCTTTCCCTCGTCGGTGCACCTCACCAGCCACCGTACAAGACCGCCGGAGCTACCTTTTCTCGCCGGCGACCCGTCCATCTCAGGCCGACCTCACCAGGCCAGTTTGGGCCAGAAGAGAACCGGGCCTTGGGCCAGAATCTAGCTGGGCCGAGAAGGCCTTGGGCCCGTGGGAAGGATCGTGCCAGCCGGACCAGAAGACGGGCCTTGGCCCATTGTGGACTCGGGCCTTGAGCCCAGTTGGACTTCAGGACCGGATCTGGACCAGGTTCGGGTTCGGGTCAACCGGACTTTAATGGAAACCGTTTTAAAAGCAGATTTAATTAATCGGTTTAACGAACTCAAGGTGAGATTTTGGACTGGGTAAATTGTGGTTAAATCAGAGAACCGCTGGACTGTTATCATTATTGATTTGGACATTTTATGTGTCGACCTAGACGGGACTTCGCCCGAGAGCGAAGATGTTGGACCCGAGCTAGAAGAGCAAAGATCACGCCAGGACCCGAGTGAAGATCGGAGAGGTGATCACCGAGCTTTCGTCAGAGCGTCGAGAGGAAGACCTTGAGGTAGGAAAAGCCTTAACCTCTCTTTTACGATGCTTAGTATGCATGCTAGGTTAATAAAATTGGAAAAGGTCCTAGATATGCATATAGGATGCGAATAACTAGCTTACTCGTCTTTCAATTTCTAATAACCGGAGTGTCTAGTGGTGACCGATTAGGATGCCAATCACTAGTGTAATTTGCTTTCAATACTTGGGATATGATTGTCTGGTAGAGGAGCTTTGGCAAAGCCCTCGGATTAGTTGTGTGTTAGGATCACATGCTTGGTTGTTAGTTGCTTAGTGGATAGGCTAAAGAGTCTAATGAAACTAGTGGAATTGTATGCTTGAATGCTCTTTTGAAGGCTTTATAAGTTAGTTGATCATACTCGTACTTGCTCGTTGATTGTATTCGAATGATCACTTGATTTACTTGATTGGTTGTTGGGGTATCGAGTATGACTGGTTGTACCGAGCGGTGCAATCAGGTGATCGATGCCCCGGTGGTTCGAAACTGGTAAGTGAACGGTAAGTTGGAATTGTGTGATTGGTGTGAATTGATCTAGTGATTTGTGTGCTGTGTGCTATGGGGAATTGGTGATGTGTGAGCTATGTGTGTTAGTGGTTTAACGGTGGTTGGATTGGTTGGTGTTGAGTTTCGGTTGAGCGTGTTGCTAAGTTGTTATGGATTTATGGTTGATACGATATGGTACCTACACCGTTGAGGAGTCTGGTGTAGGGTGAGATAGAGTTGATTGTTGTTACGATATGGTACCTACACCGTTGAGGAGTCCGGTGTAGGGTGAGATAGAGTTGATTGTTGTTACGGTATGGTACCTACGCCATTGAGGAGTCCGGTGTAGGATGATATTTTGGTTATTTATTAAATTTCCCACGTGTGCGCTCCTACGGGAGTATGGCCCTGGGTTCCCAATGACATAAAATCCTTTGGAGACGTTTCTGAGAATCCCGACGATAAGCGCCCCGAAGGGTTGTTTCCGGTCGCCTCAATGTTATGCGTCTCCTCTGGATTTGAGGGAGAATCCGAGAGGACACATCATGTGGATCGGAGGGTGGTGACTTCATGTGCCAAGGCATTGACTGATTTACTTATTACCCATATTTTGTTAAGTTATATTCTGTTAACTTTATTGTTGATCTTGTTCGAGTTAAGGTTTACTTTGTTATGCGTTTTCCCTACTGAGCGTGAGCTCACCCCTATGTGTTACTGTTGTGTCTACAGGCTTGATTGAGGAGTAGAAGCTTGGGCGCTTCTCGGCGGGGTACTTATTAGAGACTTCGGACTTTACAGTTTTTGTTGTGAATCAAACTATGTAGATTATTATTATTACACCCCTTGAGGGTTATTTCATGTTTTGAACTACGTTTTGGATGGTTTCGAGTTATAGTAATTGAGTTTTACGGAAATCGATTTAATTGGTTATCTCCTTTATTCATATTTTTATAGCCATGCCTCGAGTCCGGGTAAGAACCGGATTTGGGGCGTGACAGGTGCTGGGCATTGAGGTGGTGGACTGGGGGCCTAAACCGGTCTGCTTTCTTAATGCTTGGATTGAGCACAAAACTTTTTTACCGACGGTCAGGATGTTGTGGGAGTCTTCTGATGTTGAGGGCGACCCTGATTTTGTTTTGTGGTCTAAATTGAGGTGGTTGAGGCGAGATTTGCAGGTGTGGAATAGGCAGGTTTTTGGAAAAAAGGAGAAGGAGGTGGCTAAATTGGCCTCCGAGTTGTATGGGTGGGATGGTATTCTTGATAATAGGCCATTTTCAGGGGAGGAAAGGGAGAAGAGGGCCTTGTGTAGGGCTTTGTTGTTACAGAAACAGAGGTGGTTGGCAAAGGTGTGGAGTCAGAAAGCCAGGTTTCGGTGGTTTAAGGGGGGAGATCGATGTACTCGATTTTTCCATCGTATTGCAAATTTCACGGCGTCAAGGAATCGTGTATCCCGGATCCGTGTGGGGCAAGTTACAGTGTCCACCCCCGTGGAGATCAAGCGAGCTGCAGTTGAGCACTTCTCGGCCAGGTTTTCGGTGGATCCTAATATTTCTGTTAATCTGCCTGACCTCCCTTTTAGGTATCTTTCTCCTGTTCAGGCGGAATGGCTCCAATCTGATTTTGAGGCTGATGAGATCCTCAGGGCGGTGAAGGGGTGTGGTGGTGACAAGGCACCCGGGCCGGATGGTTTTTCGTTGAGATTTTTCCAGGTGTGCTGGAGTGTGATTGGAGCTGATTTTACTAATTTCTTGGTTGCCTTTCAGGATTCGGGGAAGTTAGGCAAAGGGATTAACTCGTCATTTTTGACATTAATCCCTAAATCAGGAGCTGCCGTGAGTTTTGATGATTTTCGGCCGATAAGTCTCATTTCAGGGTTGTATAAGATTTTGGAAAAGTTTCTTGCTAATAGGTTGAAGAGGGTCCTCCCTGGGTTAATTAGTGATACTCAGAGTGGCTTTGTGGCAGGTAGATAATTGGTTGACGGAGTGTTGACAACCTCAGAGTCGATCCATAAGCTAAAGGGATCGAAGGAAGAAGTTGTTCTGCTTAAGCTGGATTTTGAGAAGGCTTACGACAAGTTGCACTGGGGCTATATCGTTTGGGTGTTGGAGGAGATGAGGTTTGGGAGGAAGTGGAGAGGATGGATGCAGGGTTGCTTTCGAGCTCATGTGCCGGTGCTTATTAACGGATCCCCTAGTGGTGATTTCCCTGTTTCTAATGGAATTCGCCAGGGGTGTCCGTTATCTCTTTTTTTGTTTTTGGTTGTAGCGGAGGGCTTACATCAGTTGTTGGAGGAGGGGTCTCGGTGTGGTTTTTTCAACGGTGTGGAGATAGGGTCGGCGGGTTTGGCTTTGTCTCATCTTCAGTTTGCAGATGACACCCTTCTGTTTTTCAAAGGGGATCTGGGTGGTTTAGCCTTTGTAAAGGACCTGTTAGAGCGGTTTCAAAGGGGATCCGGGCTTAAGATTAATTTTCACAAATCTATAGCAGTGATCTTGAATGAGACCGTGTGCTCTAAGGTAGAGGTGACTCGAGTACTTGGGTGTCAGGTGGGGCGTCTGCCTATGAAGTATCTTGGGTTCTGGGTGGGTGCAAACCCAAGGAGAGTGACGTCTTGGGACCCTATTGTTGGCAAGTTCAAGAAGTCTTTGGGATTGTGGAAGCTCAAGAATCTAAATATGGTCGGTCGTATTGTATTGGTAAAGTCGACGTTATCTGCTTTACCTTTATTTTTTATGTCCCTTCTTAAAGCTCCTAAGAAGGTGGTTGCGATTCTTGAAGCTTGGCGGAGACGTTTTTTGTGGACCAATCCCTACACAGGGAAAATGTTCAGCAAGGTTCGTTGGAGTAAGGTGTGTAGGAGCAGGGAAGAAGGGGGCCTTGGAATTCGGAGGTTAGAAGCAATGAATGTCAGTTTGTTGGCTAAGTGGTGGTGGAGGTTTGCATCTAAGGTTGATTCATTGTAAAAGAGGTTATTTGTGCCCTGTTTGGGTGGGATCCTGGTGACTGGGACCTGTCCAAGGTTGATAAGCTTGGGTCTTCCTTTTTGGTGTCTCACATTGTTTTTCTAGCCTCTGACCCGAGCTTTAAAGAGCTTTTTGGAAATCAAGATGTTCCTTGGTTGTTGGGGAAGGGGGACAGGATTTCTTTTTGGGAGGACCTGTGGGTAGGGGAGATCCCCTTGCGTTTTCGGTTCTCGGATTTGTATGTGGTTTCACCGGCGAAGTTTGCTAAGGTGGCACATTTTTGGAGCTCGGGGCATTGGAGAGTTGGTTTTTGCCGAGATCTGGAGGTGTGGGAGCAGGTGTCGGCTGAGGTATTGATGAGGGTGTTGGAAGAGGTGGAGGTGAGGTCCGATAAGTCGGATTCTCTTGTTTGGGTGAAACATCTGAAAGGCTTTACAGTGGCAAGGACGTATTCTTTGTTCACCGGTGCAGGGGAGGTTAGGCGGGACTTGGATTGGGCGAGTATTTTGTGGGTGAAAGGTATACCTCCTAAGTTCAGTGTTTTCGTGTGGTTGGCGGTTCATAGAGCTTTACCAACCATGGATTTCTTGGAAAGCAGGGGGTAACCATTTCTCCTAATCGAGTGTTGTGCTTGTTTTGCAAGTCTAATTTTGAGGATGTTGATCACTTGTTGCTGAACTGTTTTTATTCTTGGGCGGTCTGGTGTAAGTTGTTGTGGTGGAGGATTGTTGGCCCAATGCCTAGGAGTGTAGTGGAGAATCTGTTTTGGTGGAGAGGTTTGGGTACCGGCTGGTGGTGGAAAGGTTGGATTCGGGTGGGTTATCTCACTCTTTGGCACATTTGGTTGGTGCGGAATGGGGTGGCTTTTAATTTAGTGATGGTTTATGTGGATGAGGTTGTAGCCAAAGTGAAGCATCACTCCTTTGGTCTTTTATGGAACTCGGGTTCTCTACGACAGGGAGCGTCTTTTGAGGAGTGGTGTAGGGATCTTGGGTAGTTCCTGGTCAGAGGACGGAGAGTGGGAAGGTCGGGGTTGGCAGGGAGTTTTTGAAGCCGTGGTGTTGTTTGGGGTGTTTCTTGTGTGGTTCGTAATGTTTTTTTTTGTGTTAGTAGGAGGGTTTGGTTTTGGGGGTTGGTTTTTCATATCGGGTTCGTCTTTTGGTTTGCTCTTGTAGGCATTGTGGTTTGGAGGAAAGGCCCTTGTCTTAAGGATCGTTTTCTTTGCTTCGTATCTATGTGCTTATAGAACGAATGCCTAATAAAAATTTCGCTTATCAAAAAAAAAAACTTTAAACTGCTGTGTAGGTTATGCCTACGCATGGTGCACATAGTCGTTTAAGGTTGATGGCAAGGAGTGAACTTTAGGTTGCTATGTGTAGGTTACGCCTACGCTATGGTGCACATAGTAATCTAAGTTGCATATCCGGATATGGTTGTACTTTTCTAGGTTATCAAAACGGTTTTGGACCTAGGGCATCAGATAGAATTTGTGTCAACACATATGATGTGTTTACTCTATCCAAGAGGTGCATAGTGATGCAATTGGTAAAGAGTTACCTACCTAATTAATTCCACTTGGGGCGATTAAGCCCACGCTTACTCTAAGTGGAATTCAATATGGAACTTGGTTTTCAACTGTATCTTTAAGATACAACTAGGGGTTGATTTCTTTAAAATTTTATACCCGTGTTAATTACTTTGCGTATCTTGTGTTGTAGATCATGACTTCGAACAATACACATCATTTATCGATACGATCGATCCTTGAGAGGGATAAGTTGAATGGGACAAATTTTTCTGGATTGGACCAGAAAACTGAGAATTGTTCTTAGGCAGGAAAGGAGAGAGTATATCCTGGATGAGCCAGTTCCTGAGGAACCAGCCTCTAATGCTTCGAAATCCATTAGAGATGGTTGGACCAAACATTTTAATGACTCTGTTGATGTCACTTGTATAATGCTTGGTTCCATGGAGGCTGATATCCAGAAGCAAATGATGGAGGAGGATGTGTATGACACGATGGTTCAACTCAAGGAAATGTTCCAAGAGAAGGCCAGGATTGAAAGGTTCAATACTGTCAAGAACCTCATGTCATGCAGGATGCCCGCTGGGAAGACTGTTAGCCCTCATGTGCTTAAGATGAAGGGTTTCATTGAGCATCTTGAAAGGCTCGGTTTCAAGATTGAACCGAAGTTGGCTATAGATATTCTCCTCCAGTCACTTTCAGATGAGTGTTATCCTTTTATCATGAACTTCTATATGCATAACATGATAAAGACTATCTTAGAGTTGCATGGGATGCTTCAAACTGTTGAGAAGAGCATTAAGAGTAATGCTAGGGATGTGTTGATGGTCAAGAAAAGGACCGAGTTCAAGAAGAAAGGGGCATATAAGGGAAAGGGTCATATGGCTCCTATGGGAAAAGGAAAGGGTCCAATGGCTCATGTGGGTTTACGGCCCATGTCAAAGCCAGGGCCCAAGTACATACCAAGGACCACATATGGACCGAGGCATGGACCTCGATTCCCAACCCCAAGGTACTCGGTTTGCCATTATTGCAATGAAGTTGGTCACTAGAAGAGGAACTGCAATAAGTATAAAGATGATCTGAAGAAGAACCAGGGTAGCATACCCAACTCTTCAGGTATTCATGTTATAGAAATCAATGCATCTACTTTTGGTTCTTGGTATTGGATACTGGATCCGAATCCCACATTTTTACTAATGTGCAGGGACTCAAAAGTAGGAGGGCGTTGAAGGAAGGAGAGGTGGACCTTCGAGTTGGGGATGACCATGGAGTTATTGCCCTAGTTGTAGGGACCTACGAGTTGGCCCTTCCTAGTGGCCTTATTTTGAAGTTGAAAAACTGTTAACATGTACCTACGTTTCGTAGGAATATTATCTCCATTTCTTGTCTGGACAATGAAGGCTATAACTTCACTATTGTGAATAGTAAGTTTAGTCTTTATCATGATAACATTTTCTATGCCACTACATCTCGAGTTGGAGGTCTTTATGTTTTGAACGTAGAAGACTCTAATGAGGAGACCATTTATAACATGAACACAAAGAGGTTTAAGTCTAATGAGACGAATCCCACATACCTCTAGCACTGTCGCTTGAGTCATATAAATGAGAAACGCATATCAAAACTCCAACACCATGAACTTTTGATTTCTTTTGATTATGAATCATTTGAAACATATGAGTCTTGTTTAATGGGCAAGATGACAAAGACACCTTTATTTGGGATTGGTGAGAGAGCTAGTGGCTTATTGAGACTAATACATTCGGATGTATGTGGTCCATTAAGTGCAACTGCTAGAGGAGGATTTCAGTACTTCATCACATTCACAGATGACTTTAGCAGATATGGTTATGTCTATCTAATGAAACATAAATCTGAATCTTTTGAAAAGTTCAAAATTTTCAATAATGAAGTACAAAATCAGCTTGGGCAAAATATTTAGGCACTACGATCTGATCGAGGTGGAGAATATTTGACCAAGAGTTTATAGATCATCTGAAAGATTGTGGGATCATTTCTCAACTAACTCCTCCAAGAACACCACAGTGGAATGATGTGTTTGAACGGAGGAATCGAACCTTATTGGATATGGTTTGGTCTATGATGAGTAACACTGACCTCCTAATCTCATTTTGGGGATTTGCTCTAGAAAGTGTTGCATTAATCTTAAAAAGAGTACCATCAAAGGCAGTAGATAAGACACCATATGAGATATGGACAGGAAAGGTTCCTGATTTGTCTTTTCTATGGATATGGGGTTGTGTAGCTTATGTGAAGCGTCTGGTGTCAGATAAGTTAGCACCCAAATCAGATAAGGGCTTTTTGGTAGGATATCTTAAGAAAACTAGAGGATATTACTTTTACAACGCTACGGATAAAAAAGTGTTTGTTGCTCGGAATGGGGTCTTCTTGGAAAGGGACTTTATTTCCAAAGGAAACAATAGGAGGAATGTTGAACTTCGAGAAGAGAAAGACCCACAAAGTAGCGTTGTGCCTGAAGTGGATACTCAACAAGGGGATGTAGTACCTGAAATAGTAACACAAGTGCCAAGGAGGTCTGATAGGACACGTCAAGCCCATATTAGATTTGGGTTTCTCACTTCGGTGAATGATGACGTGATAGGTGTGGATCAAGATGAACCCACATCCTATCAAGAGGCCATTAATAGCCCGGACTCTGAGAAATGGCTTGAAGCCATGAAATTTGAGATATAATCCATGCATGATAATCAAGTTTAGAACTTGATCGAATCAACTGATGGTTTGAAAATGATTGGATGCAAATGGGTCTTTAAGAAGAAGACATGTGTCACGCCCCAAATCCGGTTTTGACCGAACTCGAGACATGAACTAAAATAAAATAAAAACAATAATAATAAAAGGAAATTAACGAAAAATAATTCCGAATTTAGTTCCAAAATAAACAACTCCGATAAACATGAGTCAAACGCTCAATTCCAAACAAGTAAAAAAAACATAGTTTAGTACGAAAATAGAAAGTACGTCTCTACTACAAGTAACTCCCCCGGACCCTCAATGAGCTCCCGAGCCCTGAGACGTCCTCTAAGCCTACTCACCAACGAAACCTGTAAAACAGTAAAAAAAATAGAGGGGGTGAGCTTACGCTCAGTAGGAAAAAGTAGTAAAGGGATAAAGGACTCTCGTTCCGTCACCAAATTGCTCGATTAGTAACACTTACTAAAAAGACAACACAAATAGAGATCGCAGGAACACAACTTATTTGCCAATAGGAACTAACTAAAGAAAAACACGAATACCGAAATATAGGATAATTAAACCACGAGACTCCGATCCACGCACGAGCTCAACATATCGTACCGGAAATGCACATCGGCCTAGATATCTTCCCTGAACACACAGCATCGGGGTGAAACGAATACATCATACCGGAATACCACTTGGTCTAGATGTCTTCCCGGAACACACAGTATCGGGGTGAAACAACATAATAAACATACTGGACCGGCACACACCTCGGTCGAATATCTTCCCGGAACACACAGCATCGGAGTGAAACCACATAATAAACATACCGGACCGGCACACCCCTCGGTCGGATATCTTCCCGGAACACACCTTGGGGCAAGCAACAATACACCATACCGGAAACGCACATCGGCCTAGGTGTCTTCCCGGAAACACACCTCGGGGGAACAACAACATACCTCATATCGGAAACGCACATCGGGGTAAACAACAATGTCACACAATACCACACCAAAACACGTTACACCGAACTCATCATACCAATAAAGCTTACCGACACAACTTACCAAGCACGCCACATCGGTCTATCATTCACCCGATCATAACACAAGGCAACAATCATATCACATTCAACACATTCATTCAACCAATCATGTCACGACGCAACCATCCATATCACATTCATCATAATTCGTATAGTTTAATATGATTCTTAGATTAACCAAAGGACATACTATACACGACATTTAAGGACGATTAACCATAATCAAACACAACCAACAATCAATCCTATGGCTCGACATGACCACATGTGATTCTACAGCACGACAATTCCCATAATTGAAAGCGGTTATTCTAGTTGATCACATCCTATATGCAAGCTAAGACTTTACCGGTTATTAACGTCCTATATGCATGCTAATAACATTCTTTAATTAAAAGCAGAATTTACTACTCTTCCCTACCTCAAATGTTCCCCAAACGCTTAGTCACGAAAGTCGTCTATTAGTCTCCTCCTCCGAGCTCGGGTCCAATGTCTAAGAGCATACATTAATACTAGGATTAATAAACATTCAAGGTCGGTTTTAAAGAGGGAAAAAATACCCAAACTAACCCCAATTGCTCAATTTGTCAAAATGGGCCCGGAATGCCCATTTTGCCTGGAATCGAGAAAAACGTCCCTCGGGACCCCGATAATTTCCCTTTTCGTGTCTATCATTCATAATTAATTTACTTGTTCCAAACACACTTGACGGAATTAAATTCCAAGGTCCGAGCGTTCTAAATTCGCATTTAAAGTTTCTAAACGGTTTTCCCGAAATTTCATGAATCACATCCATAATTCGTTCCGGGTATGAAAACATCGTCCCGGGGTTCACCCACGATCGTTCAATTTACGAAACCACCAAAACCCGGCCATGTGGGCCCCACGGTCACACATGGCCGTGGGTGGCCGGACCGGACCGGCCGGTCACGGTCAAGTGAGGCCGACCTTGGCTGGTCACGGTTCTAGGGGTGGCCGACCATGGCCGGTCATCCCCTCCTCCGGTTGCCGGATTCCGGCGACCGGCTAGAGCTCCGGCGAACCTCCGGTCGCCGGAAAAATAATTATTTTCTCCCAAAAGCTCCTAACTAGTTCTAGATTCTCATAACACCATTGTTAAGCTCAAAACCTTCCAAGAACAACCTTAAACACTCCAAGGTTTCAAGACCCAAGGTGGGTTTCATCAAAAACACAAAACCCCAAATAATTTCTACATAAATCATCCATTTTCTTCTCATAAACAAACATCTAACAACAATAACTCAAAACCTAACCATTTCATGCAATTTCTATGGAAACCCACAACCCCAAATTGATTGAGAGTAGATTATTAGAGTTCACTTACCATGGAAATGGATAGATGAAGAGGATTAAGATGTTTTTGAGAAGATTTGGTGAAGAAATGTCACTAAAGGAGCTCCCTTTGTCTTGCTTCTTCTTCAAGCTTCAATGGAGGATTTCCCCTTCTCTCTCTCTAGCACTATTTTTGGCCAAGGTGTGAAATGCTGAAAAAAATGCCCCATGTGGTCTTATCCTCTAGGTGGAAAAGTCCCTTTCGTCTTTTGGCCCATCTCTCTCTATTTTGTCCATATGTGGGGACCAAGTGGTCTTTTAACCAACTTTACTTCCCCTCCAAGCTAACTTGGACATGTGTCCATGTGGAGACTACTCCTACCCAAAAAATCTCAGCTCATATTATTTTTATTCGTTAATACTCCACAATCGACCTACTTTGACACAGGTTTGACTTTTTCACAAAAGGTGTCATTTGAAAGGAAACAACCCAACTAAGCTAACCGTAACGACGGCTAAGATTTTTGGGTCCCAGAAAGGTCCCGAATGACTCCCAGAGTCATCGGTTGACTTTTCCGGTAGAAAGTCAACTTTCCCCAAATTTTCCCGGTTCGACCGGGATTGACCAGGGGTGGTTCTTACAACAAGAATGGATGGAAATGTACATACATACAAAGCTAGATTGGTTGCGAAACGTTTCAGACAGACTCAAGGTGTTGATTATGATGAAACTTTCTCACCAGTAGCGATGGTTAAATCCATTCGGATTCTCCTTGCCATAGCTGCATATTATGACTATGAGATATGGCAGATGGATGTCAAGACCGCTTTCCTTAATGGAAAATTACTTGAGGGCGTGTATATGATACAACCTGAAGGTTTTGTCGAACCGGAGAACCCTGGAAAGGTATGCAAGCTGCAAAGATCCATTTATGGACTAAAGCAGGCTTCTCGGAGTTTGAATCTTCGTTTTGATGAATCGGTCAAAGAGTTTGGCTTCATCAAGAACGAAGACGAGCCTTGTGTGTACAAGAAGTTTAGTGGGAGTGCGATCGTATTCTTAGTGTTGTATGTAGATGACATACTGCTCATTTGAAATGATATCCCTATCTTGCAAGATGTTAAGGCATGGTTGGGGAAATGTTTTTCAATGAACGACTTGGGCGAAGATGCCTATATATTGTGTATCAAAATATATAGAGATAGACCAAGAAAGCTTCGGGGCCTAAGTCAGAGCACATACATTGACAAGGTGTTGTTAAGGTTTGGTATGCAAAACTCTAAGAGAGGGCTTTTTCCAAAGTCCCATGGCATTAGTCTCAGCAAGAATCAGTGTCCTAAGACACATGATGAGCGAGACCCCATGAGTAAGATCCCATATGCATATGCTATTGGCTCTATCATGTATGCAATGTTGTGTACCAGACCTGATGTCGCGTATGCATTGAGTGAAACGAGCAGATACCAGGTGGATCCAGGTGAAGATCATTGGACGGAAATTAAAAAACATCCTTAAGTACTTGAGAATGACTAAGGATGTGTATTTACTGAATGGCGGTCAGGAAGGTGAACTAGTTGTAAATGGTTACACATATGCTAGCTTCCAGACCGACATAGATGATTTTAGATCACAGTCTGGTCATGTGTTTTGTTTGAATGGAGGAGCATTCAGCTGGAGAAGCTCGAAGCAGAATACCGTTGCTGATTCTACAACAGAAGCTGAGTACATAGCTGCATCGGATGCAGCTAAAGAAGCGGTTTGGATAAAGAAATTTGTATCCGGCTTAGGAGTCATTCCTAGTATATCAGACCCGGTGAACTTGTATTGTGATAACAATGGCGCGATATCATATGCCAAGTAGCCAAGATCGCACCAGGAATCCAAACACATCCTAAGGCGTTATCATCTCATTCGATAAATCGTTGAGAGATGGGACGTGAAGATATGCAAAGTACCCACGGATGATAATGTGGCTGATCCTTCAACTAAGGCGCTCACACAACCTAAACATGAGGGTCATGTTAGATCTATGGGCATTACTCGTAATGTAGATTGGGCCTAGTGCAAGTGGGAGTGTTGGTTTTTGTGCCCTAGGCCACTCTTGATCTTGTATGACATTATCATAAATGTTAATACTATTATTATTTGTGAAATGTTAATAGTGTGAATAATACTCTTTGTTAAGATCATCGGGTTGAGGACCTAATAGTAAAACTATTAGAAGTAATATAGTATTATTCACTTGGTCCCTGTTCTTACTGATATACTAAGACTAGTATGATGTTGGCTGATGATCACGTTTTGCTGATCATACATATTGGATATGAAGTCAAATCATAGATGTCATTTAGGGAAATGACATTGGATGACCCACTGTGAGAATACTACATAGGAACTGTCATAAGTATTTCTCAGTACCGTAATATGACTTAAGTCATTTGACCTTATAGTCATCACGATTTCTGCATAGGTGGTTGTGTGCTTTGACACAATTAAACGTTGTCTTTAACCAGGAAATTATAAAGGTTAAGATTGGGTGCATAAGTATCTATGTGAGAGATATGGTTGATTGATAAGGGATCTGTCACTCATACAAATATGAGAGATATCGTTTGGGCCCCTTGATAAGTGGGACTGCAGGAAAAGCATGGCCATGCAAATTGATAAAGAGTTATCACTGGAAGTCTACTTAAGATCAAGAAATAGCGATCGAATAAAATAAGGATGACGACCCTATGCCTTATTCGATCGAGATATCGTTGACAGAAGGGTTAGCATATTAGCGGGTAAAGGTTAAGTCGGATTAACGACCATCATAAACGTTTGGGTAGTCATAATGCCTTGCTAGAGGCCAACTATGACATGTGGACGAAACGAGGATTTTGGGCCCACTGCCAACACGTGTTATGAGCCTACAGGGTCGCACACAACAACGAGCCCAAAATCGAATTGGACTTTTGAAGTCCCTCAAGTGAATAAAATAATATATTATATTCGATATAATATTTATTTACTCATTAAACTCGTTTTTCGAATTACCAACATAATAAAGATTATGTTGGGCAATTAAAATTAAAAAATGACTCTTGAATTTTTGAAATTCAAAGAGTGTATTTTTGCATGACCACTATTCCTAAAATGAAACACTTGTCACAAAAGAAAGTCCAAGTGTTCAGCTTGATTGAAGTGACTTAGTGGAGTCATGTTGGGCTTAGGAGTGCATGCAAGAGTGAGAAGTAAAAAAATTAGATTATTCATGGTGTTGAGAAGGGTTCTCAAGGTGTAGGGAGACAAAGGAGTTTGAGAGAAAGAGAGGAAGAAGTGTTCTTCCTTTGTGCTAGCACACAAGCGATTTCGGATATCTTGTTGGTGTGGATACCGGTAGAGGAAGAATCCTTTTGGAAACGCCTCAACTCACACTCAATCGACCAAATCAATTTGTTTTGGGTGTTCTTGGTTTGCAAGAAGAAGAGAAATATCTGCCCGGATTTTTCTGCCCAGTTTCTGTCCGACCGGCCGCTGGAAAGTGCCCGATCAGAAGTTCATACGAGGTCCGATCTTGCTGATTTTGGGGGTGAACGTTCTACACATATCTTTCTTCAATATGACCGGAGGGATTTGCATTCCAACGGTTCGTTGCTGAGATATACGAACTACAAGTTAGTCCCTGTCTCGAACCAAGCTGAAAAGGTAAAGAGGTAGTCTCTCCTTTAATTTTGTTTTTCGGTTTACTCGAAATTACATGGATCTTGAGGCTATTCTAAGGGAAAAAAATTATTTTCCGCTGTGTTTTTCTTCCTAGAATTCCAACACTTGCAACCTCTTCTTATAAAGTAAGAAAGGCTTCTTTGTAGTTCCTCAACATTCAGCAGACCTCATCAGATATCAATTGCAGATTTTGAACAACATTACAGAGGTGATTCTTTCCAGACTAATAGAGGTGATTCTTTCCAAGCTTGAAAAGAAAAGTAGATCCTATTGCTTTGAAAGTTAGCAGATTCCCAACTGTAGGCTTGGTTCATTATTTTTTCAAATATTTCTACAGCTAATATGTTGATTCCATTAAATAATAATGCATTTCTAGATAGCCAGATTTGCCAACAATGGATTTGTGCCAATTGTTTCCATGATGTTTTTCTGATCGCATGCACCATATATTCTCAAGAAGAGAGTAGAGTCTTGAGATTGTTAGGAATTGCCCAAATTAATCCCCACCACGCTAGACTTGACAAGACATTGTGCAATGTAGCAAGACATGGGAACTATCTTCAAAATCCCAATTACATACCTGACAAATCACTTCCTATAAGGATAAGGGCATTCCTCTTGATTTCAGGAAGCATTTTGAGGGGATAGCTTCATGACATGCTAACAAACAGAATGCAGTAATATCTTGGGAGGGATCCCTGGGGACCAAAGGTGCTTAAACCAGTTGAAATCTACAGTGGAGTTAATGCCTTATTGTTGAAGTAAGGTGTATATTCTTTTTACTGAGAATCCTTTTGGGTCTCCAGCCCAAAGAAGTGTGTCTTTATGGACTCTTAGTTGCACCCCATTAAGTATCAACTAAAGGGCCATCCAATCTTGTTCTACCCTTCCTCTTGGAGTTTTTCTAAAGTTCAGATGCCAAGAGGAATTGGGTCTTGCTTTAGAGACAAGCAATTTTTTGGATTGAGAGATTTGATATAATCTAGGGTACAAGAGCTTGAAGGGTAATTCTCCCCACCATATATCCTCCCAAAATAATATCCTCTGGTCATTCCAAAGTTTCCGAGAAAGACCTTTATGTCCAAATAAATCAGCAAATCTTAGATCAGAATGTAGAGACAGTATATGATGCATGAAGCTTCATGTGCCTATTTCACTGAAGTTTGAGAGGTCCAATTCTAAAGGATTTCATCCATAATTTCCACAGATTACCAATTTTCAAAGGGAGCCTATGTCAAGAGCAAATCTCCACCACTACTTGGAAAGTAGGGAGATGTTCATAAGGGTGAGATTTTTTATTCCCAGACCACCATGATCTTTGCTTTTACTGATTGTGTTCCAAGCAATTTTGCAGAAAGTGTTAGCATTTGGTTTCCATGCCACAAAAATTTCCTTTGCCACCTCTACATGGATTTTATCACTGAGAAGAAATATAAAGGGAGAGCTCCCAGAATTGATTTTATAAGTGTTATTCTGCCGCCAAATGAAAGGAGTTTGGCTTGCCATAGTCCTAAGGCACTTTTGAATTTTTTCAGAATAGGCTCCCAGGTGATGTGTCTTTTTGGATTAGTGCCTAGAGGGAAGCCCAAATAGTTAAGAGGGAGGTTTCTGCACAACCAAGTACTGATACTAGTTTCATAGATTCATTCTTTGATATGCTAAAGGGAGTGAAAGCTGATTTTGTATTGTTCACTCTGAACCATCTTGGCTCATTTGAATGCCTCTCAGAAAGTCTGCTTGAACAGAAGCTCTCATTATCTGATTTAGCCCTTCTGTTACTATAACAAAGATAAGTAGGGAGAGGGCACAACCTTGCCTGAGTCCCCTACTCATTTGAAAATCAGGAGATGGGGAACCATTAATTAGAATTGAAACATGTTCTCTAAAGCAGGCCATCATCCATTATTTCTATTTGATTCCAAATCCTATTTTGGTCAATAGATGCATCACATATATCCAATTAACCTTGTCAAAGGCCTTATCAAAATCTTCTTTAAAAATGAAGGCTTTTTTCTTAGATGCCTTTAAGAAATGTACTAGCTTTGAGGCCATCACTACTCCATCAGAGATTTGTCTTCCAGTGATGAATGTTGATTGTTCCTCCCCTGTTAGATTGTTGATAACTGATTTGAGTCTTAGGGAGAGAAGCTTGGACAATACTTTGTATGGGCCACCCATTAGACTTATAGGTCTGAAGTCATTAAATGTTGGAGGTGCTGTGTTTTTGGGGATCAAGGCTATGAAGGATGAATTCAGCCCTTTTCTCAGTTGGCCAGTTTGATGAATGGAAGTAATGAATTCAATGAGATATTCTTTAATGATTGGCCAGCACATATGGAAGAAGTGTAGATTGAAACCGTCAGGGTCTGGTGCTTTGTCTCTATTGCAAACCATTACTGCTTGCAAAACTACATCCTCAAGAAAGGGCTTTTCTAGCCATTGAGCTTGATCTTGGGATAATATATTAAAAGGCATATCGTTTAGGCTTATATCCTCAGATGTGGCCGTAGAGAATCTCATCTGAAAATGTTCTGCTGAAGCATTTTTTATTTCAGTTGGCTCAGTTAGCGTAGTATCTTTGTAGACAATTTTTGTAATTTTCCCTTTAAAGCCTTTGAAGTTTCCAATCATGTGGAAATATTTGGACCCCTTACCCCGATCATGAAACCTTTTTTTTTAGCCATTTGAATCCAGAGTTTTGATTGTAGCTTGAGTTTTTGGATAAGGCCAACACTGAGCAAGCCTATAGTAGAGCATTCATCAAGAATGAGGATTCTAGATTCAGCTGCAGTGTCAAGCTGATGCAAATCTTTGGTTACTTTAGCAATTTGAGTATCTAGAAGTCCAAATACCTCAGAGTTCAAGCTTTTGAGATCAGCCTTGAGAAGAGTAAGCTTTTTCCAGAGAATAAAATGTGGGAGACCTTCCACCTTATAAAAGGACCAGAATTGTTGACCTGCAAGAAGAAATCTACTATCTTCAGCTCAAATATTTAAAAACTTGAATGGCTTTGGCCCCCAATCCACTAGATTGTCATATAGAATGAGGGGCCTACGATATGAGATTATCCTCGGAAGAAAATTTTGGGTGAGGGATTTGAATTTTGATAACAGCTCAGGAGATATCAAGAACATGTCTAATCTTGAAGCCCTTGAACCAAGACCAAACCATGTGTATCTCCCTCCTTCAAGTGGAAGATCCATAAGACTTAGATTTGTGAATAGTTCTTGAAAGTGGACCATGTCTGATCCCCCACTTCTTTGACTAGATCTCTCTTCTGGATTTAAAGTAACATTAAAATCTCCTCCCAATATAAGTAGATAATCATCTTGAAGAAGCTTTAGTTTGTCATATAAATCCTTCCAGCGAGCTTTTCTCCCAGGCTTTGCATTTGGAGCATTAATATTGATAATGCAGCATTGAAAATTGAGAAGGTTAATCTTGCCTATCGAGATAATGGCTCCTTTGAGTTTCTTAATATCATATACTGAGAATTGATTTGCTTTCCATATGGATAATAGGCATCATGAGCTTCCTGAGGAATTTATGACTGAGTGTTCTGCTGCTGAGATTGGTCGTTGGCGTTCTGCTGTTGAAATTGGTCGATGGGACTTCGTCACGGCTCTGACCTACAACCCATCGCGGATCCCCTAGCGGCTACGGCATGTGCTCTGTAGCAGACCTCGTCACGGCTCCAGCCTGAAACCTGTAACGGACCCTCTCACGGCTTTGAACTAAGCTCCGTTACGGACCTCATCCCGGCCCCGTGGTTACCTCCGTGGTTGGGCAGTGAAGGTTGCCTTTTGTGTAAAAAAATTATTTGTTTGCTTTGATCGATCCTTGGTGGTTTTGTTTCAAATGGCACCCAGAAAGAAGTAGAAGAAGGGAGAGGCGTCAGGATCACAGCCTGCACCGTTGCAAATCCTTCATCCGGACCCGAGCTCTAATTCGGACGAGGCGGACCAATGACCTTGGACTACGCCGAACTCGGCCGTATGTACTCCTAATCACCCGTACCTAATTTTTACCCATGAATCGGAAATTAAGCTTCTCAAGCAAAAAAAGAAACGAGACACTATTCAAAATCGTTTCTTGGATACCAAGTTCGTCATACGAACTTTGGGTTTTGCGGATGAGTTTAAGGCTCGCATGAATGCCTTTGGATGGGCGAGACTATGGGGTTGGGAGCCCCGACATTATGAGAAACTCACTCTCGAGTTTCTCACGTCGTATGGTCGATTATACTTGAGCGGTAAACCTGTGGGATTTAGATTATGTGGGAGAATATTTAACTCGACATATTTGAATTTTGAGATGCCTGCGGGTTTACTCCTATTAAGGGGGATTACCCCGATTATTGCCAAATCGAGTATGCTTGGGCTGAGATAAGTGAGCCCAACATACCTCTGACCTCGAGCCCCCATGCTAAGCATCTCAAGTCCATTATGCTTAAATACATGCATAGGGTGTTGAGTTACACTCTTTTTACACGGAGTAATAACTTACACATCGTGAACCATAAGGAGGTTCGGATTCTTCATTGTTTCGAAAAGGGAATTCAAGCCCCCTTTGAGGAGCTCCTTATGGAACACTTGGACCAACATGCTATAAGGCCTAATGGGAGGATTGGTTGTGCGGCGATTGCCACATAATTAGCCCAATTTTTGGGGGTTTGGAACAACCGCAAGAAGCCCACACGCTCTTCAAGTCCATTTATGTCGACCAATCAGTTTTTAAGGGTACAGACATGAGAACGACAATCCCCAAGCCAAGAGAGGATGAGGGGGAAGGAGATGCTAGGTATGCGGCCCTGTCAGCCCAGATCACAGCTCTCCAAGAGGAGATGTGCGAGGGTTTCCAAAGACAGGAGACCCTCCATGATGAGTATGTTACCCAGTCGCTTTGATTTAGGGTATATCTACTCGCTTTGACGAGGTCGATACCCGGTTTGGTGGGATGGATGCTCAGTTCGATAGGGTTCACACCCGATTTGACACGGTAGACTCCAGTCTTGAGTCCTTGTCCACTGTGCCGATGTTTGCTGACTGGATCCAGACCCGCATGGGGTCTAACTGGTGGGGTGGCAGCTACCGGTCTGGCCATTTCTCTGACCTTCCTCCTGACCACCCGTAGTGAGCGGGACCATTTGCATCTTGTATATATATGTTTTACGTTTTCCCATCATTTATTTTATGCATGATGCGTGGTTTCTGATCATTATCTGATTTCAGTATCGCTAGGGCTTGATGGATTTGGGAAAGCGTAAGTTGTGTTTTATTACCCATGTATTTTATGTTTTTGTTTGAGTCTGTGTCAGCGTGAGCTCTGTCGATCAGTGGCTTCTGGAGCGGTGCTTGGGTGGCTTCTGTGGCCACCCCTTTCGTCGAGCTAACGACGTTAAAAAAATGCACTGGTTGGGAGGCAACCCAACACATGGCATGAGGAGTGAGATGAGTTCAACGGAGCAGATTATGGCGCTGAACCTCCTGGAGGTTCTCTCGGGTGAAGAGCTCTCCATCCATCCATGCACGAGGATCTCAGCAGTTAGTGCAGTTCACGTAGCGGTTCTTCGGGCAGTATCTCTACCCTTCCTATTTTACACTGCTATCGCTATTTACTTCCTTTATGCTATCTGGTGGGCCTTGAGTGCCCGAATTGTCGTGTTGATAGACTATGCATATAGGGGTATGTGAATTGTATACCTGCTGACTATGAGTTTGGGGTGCTTAATTGTTATATTCTATCATGTGCATGTGTACATATGTGTTTAGATTGTAAATATGTGTTTAGAGTCGCACTGGGGACAATGCTTAGTTTTAAAGTGTGGGGTGGTATGCCTTGCATTACATTGCATTGTGTTTTCTTTTATGTGCTCATGCATCATTATGTGATATAAACTTTTTGAAAAAAAATTGAAAATCAGTCATATCTCGTTGTTTGATAACACGATGTATGATGTGATGATTATGCATGGTGCATGTTATTAAGCCCAGAAGTTTTATCGCTTTTCTCGAACTACGCGCTGATAGTGTTAGCGTGTAACTATTCTTTTAAAGGTGTGGTCGTCGTACCACTTGTTTGTAATAATTATTATTTCCCGACCTGCGAGTCGTGTATTTTATTGTAAGTTTAGTCTTTATCATGATATGAAGCTCAAGAGGCGAGTGGGAGACTGCAGGAAACGGCTTGGAGTAGATGGACGTCAAGAGGCGAGTGGGAGGCCCACGTCGTCGGCTTGAAGTCAAGATTGTTCAAGACCTGGTTGGGAATAGTTTAAGGGGCTATGACGTGCACGTCTTTATGCTTGATGCTTGGTTTAAATTATGCATGATTGTATGGTTAGAATGCATGCTTAGGTTTAAACTTTCAAGCAAATCACCTCACATGTAAAGATAAAATTGGTTTTAATCGTTTTTTTGTGAGACCTTGAATTGTCTTTACATTGGATGTGGTAGACGGGTTCGAAGGAAGAATTACATTGGATGTAATTGGAGACGTCATTACATTTGGAATGTAGTTGACGTTCTCATCGCATCAATGATATGCCAAAAGTTCAAACACGACAGGACAAGTAAAAACGGGTCATGTCCGATACCTCCCAATTTATCGACAACTTCCTACTTCCTCGACCTATGGGTGTCGTGTGCATTAGCGGAGCATCCATAGGAAGGCGTTGTAGTAATTTTGGTCAGCATATGTGGGTGTCGTGCGCATTAGCGGAGCACCTACATAATGACAGGCCATAGTTGAAAATTGGTGGACCCGACTACGATTCTCAGCTTGAGGTTGAGCTAGGATATCAAATAGGGTAAGCCGTGTACTTACATACATACCCTACCCAAGAGTCACATTGGATGTAATCGGATGGAGTCCGGCCTACATAGCTCGATTGAGTGGTGAGCATTAGTTCAGCTCAATCGAGTGAATCAATGTTCTTTGTTTAAGATTCTATAGGTTTAGAATCGACCGTCGGTGTTTGAACTCAATCTTCATAATTTATTCACTTTATTGATTACATTCACCTTGTCATGTAGATCAAAATGGCTAACACATCGGCGAGCACTGGTAGTTTGTCACTAAAACCTATTCTTGACAGGGTCAAGCTTAATGGGACAAACTACCTGGACTGGAACAGAAACTTGAGGATTGTCCTCAAATTCGAACGCAATGAATATGACCTTGACCAGGTTTTCCCTGAGGATCCAGCTAATAACGCTTCAAGGGTCGTCAAGGATGCATACCAAAAGCACCTAAGCGACGCCATTGATGTAGCATGTATTATGGCTGCATGGAGCCTAATCTCCAGGAGCAGTTCATGGAGTACTCTGAGGATCCCCATACTTTGATGGGGCTCATCAGGGATATTTTCAAGGAGAGAGCACGTATCGAAAGGTACAATGTCCTCAATGAACTTCTCTCGTGCAAAATGTCAGTAGGGAGCTCTATGGGTCCTCATGTCCTAAAAATGAAGGGGCATCTCGATCATCTTTATAGACTGGGTCTTAAGATTGAAAACGAGATGGCAGCGGATGTGGTTCTGCTCTCCCTTCCTCGTGCATATAGTGGGTTCGTCATGAACTACCACATGCATGATATGGACAAGACCATTTCGGAGTTACACGGCATACTGGTAACTACTGAAAAGAACATAAGGGAGTCCTCAAGGAAAGGGAAGGAGGTCGAGAATGTCTACTTCTACTGTCATCAATCTGGTCATTGGAGGAAAAATTGCAGAAAGTTTCTGAATGATCTAAAGAAGGGCAGTGGGACTGCGCCTTCGTCAGGTATTTACTTTATAGAGCTTAATCTCGCTACTTCCAAAGATTCATGGGTATTGGATACCGGGGCTGAATCTCACATTTGCACTAATGTGCAGTGGCTGGAAGGTAGAAGAAGGACGAGGTGGACTTCAGAGGGGGCAATAAGACCAAAGTTGTAGCGACTGCTGTAGGATCCATTAGTCTTCTTTTGCCAAGTGGGCTAGCTTTTATTTTGAAAGATGTATATTGTGTACCTACTTTCAGTAGGAATCTTGTATCTATTTCTTTGTTGGACAAGGAAGGATACAATTTTGATGTTGGAAATGGAGTTCTCAATATTTTACGCAATGATATATTCTATGCTAGTGCCAAAATAGTTGGAGGATTGTACGTATTGGATACAAATAACAATGCCTCATGTTCTATATTTAATGTAAACACCAAGAGGACTAAGACCGAGGACTTAGACCTAACTCTGTTATGGCACTGTCGTTTGGGCCACATAAACGAGAAACACGTATCAGCACTTCATAAGTGCGGACTTCTTAGTCCATTCGAATTCCATTCGATTGATAGATGCGAATCTTGTTTGATGGGTAAACTGACAAGACCGCCCTTCATCGTTCGCGGTGAAAAGGCGGGTGACTTGTCGGGGCTGATATACTCGGATGTGTGTGGACCAATGAGTGCACTTGCCAAGAGTGGTTTTAGCTACTTCATCACGTTTATTGACGATTTCAGTAGATTTGATTATGTCTATTTGATGAGACATAAGTCTGAGGCTTTTGATAAATTCAAAGAGTACAAGACTGAAGTAGAAAACCAACTCGGGAAAAGTATTAAGGCTCTTCGATCGGATCGTGGAGGAGAATACTTAACTACATAGTTTTTTAGATCATCTAACAGAAAGTGGGATCCTTTCGAAATGGACTCCTCCTGGAACACCTGTTAGCATTTATGCCCGTAGCCCAATCGTAAATGTCCAAATGTAAATATCATCGTTGGCAATATAACAAAGCGGCTTTTGATATTACTTAAGTGTTGAAGTAATATGTCGTATGTGTTTCCAATCTATGCCCACGATGCGAATAGAACCATATATCAGGATGGATCACACTCGACGGGTCCCTAGTCAATAGTCTTCGCTAGAAGCGACTAGTATGAAAGATGACTCTTGATGGCTTACGTTCTATTGGTCATAGGAAATGTTTCCGGAGTCTGATCATAAACATCATGTGTGGGACATGATGTTGGACGACCCGACCTGAATGTGTTGCATAGATTAAGTCATGAACATGTTCAGAGTCGTTGCTTGTCAGGTATCCTTAGACCAAGGAGTCTATATGATTGCTATGCAGTAAACAACCAAGTTTGACCTGAAAGCCCAACGTTGCACCGTGACTGGGCTTCCATAACGGCCAGGATTGGCTTGGGGAATGAATGCATGAGTGACATGATAGGCGGCTAAGGGATGTATCCATCATACTGCGGTATGGGAAAGATATCTAGTTCACGGCCGCTTGATCGAGAGTGACTGACGGGAAAAGCATGGCCATGCGCATGATATGGAATATCATAAGGGTCAGTCATCTCACATATCAAGGAACAGTGATTGAGGATAAGAAGGATGACGGCTATATGCCTTATCTCAATCAGGATATCAGTGATAAGGGATAATGACAAGGACGACTGAAAGGTCAGAATCGACAAGGGGCGATTCGTTATGCAGGGCCGGGCGATACTGAGTCTCGTCAGTCGCCACATTAATAAGATCAAGTAAAATGGGATTTTACGTTGATCTTATTGACATGCATAGACCTAAGGGTCACACCGACAATACGATGCTCAATAAGAACATGACAAACTTGAGTTGGAGGGAGACATGGCGGGGAGCGCCATAGTGGACCGGCTAGCATATTGGGTTCGGGATGGGCTCTCTTGGAGAGGCCTATGGCTGATCCATATTGGCTAGGCCCAACAAGGACTCAAGTCATTAGATGACTAATTAGTCTTGTTGACTAAAATTGGGTGGGACCCAATTTCCACTAAACTAATAAACTTGGATAGTTTATTAGTTCCACCTTGCATCTAGACTTGGACACTTGTCTAGTGATGGAAACTAAGTGATTTGACTAAATGCACTTAACTCCACATGCAAGAGGGGTTGGAAGATATAACATGCAAGTGTAGAGAAAGAGAGAGAACTAGTTCTTCTTCTTCTCCTACCTTGGTCGAAAATCTCCTCCAAGCTTCAAAGTTGTTTGTGCATGTTCTTGAGTCATCAAACTCAAGAACTACGTTGGCTTTGATTCTATCTCGGATACGTAGGCGTCCAAGGGACTCAAGCCGAACCATAGTTGGTGTTATTCATCCATTATCTCCACCAAAACAACAAGGTGATGTTCTTGAAACCTTGTTGAATTTTTCAGCTTTGTTCTTCATATTTGGTAGTGTTAATTTACTTGATTCGTGGTTAATTTCCGCTGCTATTCTTGTTTACCTTGTACACGACATCAAGTTCCAACACACCACAGTTGAATGGTGTGTCCGAACAGAGAAGTCGGACCTTATTGGATATGGTCCGGTCCATGATTAGTGGGACTGATCTCCCAATCTATTTCTGAGGTTTTTCTCTGGAGACGACCGCATTCATTTTGAATCGGGCTCCTACGAAGGCTGTGGAAGGGACACCATTTGAGAAATGGCACGAGATGAAGCCCGTTTTTTCCTTCCTAAAGATTTGGGGTTGCGAGGCTTATGTGAAGCGATTAGTTCACAGTAAGCTCGAACCAAGATCTGATAAATGCGTCTTCGTGGGGTATCCCAAAGAAACAATGGGATACTACTTCTACAAACCCAGCGAGAACAAGGTGTTCGTCGCTCGGGGTGGGGTCTTTATGGAAAAGGAGTTAATTTCCAAAGACATCAGTGGGAGGGTTGTACATCTCGAAGAGGTTCAAGATGGTATAGATGCCTCAGAACCACTCGACAACCCAGTAGAGGAGCCTGAAGTGGTCGTGGAGAAAAGACCAGTTTCTGCAACGATTCCTGAGGGTCCAAGGCGATCTGAAAGGGTTAGTCGTCCACCTCTGAGGTATGGTTTCTTTGTGTCTGGGGGTGACGGTGAACTTATGGTGGATCACGATGATCCAATCACGTTTCAGGAAGTAGTGGACGGGCCCAACTCCGAGTTATGGCTGGGAGCCATGAGGGAGGAAATGCAATCAATGTCGGATAACCAAGTCTGGGAACTGGTTTATGCCATCGATGGTGTGAGGACCATATGATGAAAATGGATCTTCAAGGTGAAGATGGACATTGATGGCAACCCTCAGACCTATAAAGCCCGACTGGTGGCGAAAGGTTATAGGCAAATCCAAGGGATTGACTATGAAGAAACCTTCTCCCCAGTGGCTATGGTCAAATCTATCCGCATTCTTCTTGCTATATATGCATATCATGATTACGAGATATGGAAAATGGATATCAAAATCGCTTTCTTGAACGGAAGTTTATCGGAGGACGTTCATATGTCTCAACCCGAAGGTTTTGTCGATCCCAAGAATAAGGGAAAGATTTGGAAGTTGTTAAAATCCATTTATGGATTGAAACAAGCTTCTCGGAGTTGGAATCTTTGTTTTGATGAAACTGTAATTGGATTCGGCTTTGTCAAGAAGGAAGATGAGCCTTGCGTTTACAAGAAGGCAAGGGGGAGTAAGACTACCTTTCTGGTGCTGTATGTCGATGACATACTACTTATTGGAAACAACGTCCCTTCTTTAAAAGAGACAAAAGCGTGGTTAGGGACGTGTTTCACGATGAAGGACTCAGGTGAGGCTGCTTATATCTTAGGGATTAAGATATATAGAGATCGCACCAAGAGGCTATTGGGATTAAATCAGAGCACCTATGTGAACAAAGTATTGAGTAGGTTCTCAATGCTATATTCCAAGAAAGGACTTCTGCTTGCACGTCATGATGTTCACCTTAGCAAGACTCAGTGTCCTAAGACACCTGATGAGCTGAAAAAGGATGAGTCGGATCCCTTACGTGTCGGCGGTAGGATCGATCATGTATGCCATGATATACACGAGACCGGATGTCTCGTTTGCCTTAAGCTGTACCAGTAGACATCAATCTAACCCTGTCGAGGAACACTAGGTAGCGGTCAAAGCGATTCTCAAATATTTGAGAAGGATTAAGGACGCGTTCCTAGTGTACGGGGGAAAAGATGAGTCTGAACTAGTCGTTAATGGGTATGTTGATGCTAGTTTCCAAACAGATCCAGATGACTTTAGAAGTCAGCCAGGATATGTGTTCACGCTGAATGGCGGAGCTTTCAGCTAGAAGAGCGTGAAGCAAGATACCGTCGTTGACTCCACGATAGAGGCAAAGTACATCGCGGCTACAGAGGCAGCCAAGGAGGCTGTATGGATTAGGAAGTTCATGGCAGGGTTGGGTGTAATTAAAAACCCATCCAGCCTGGTGAACCTATTTTGCAACAACACTAGGGCCATTGCTCAAGCTAAAGAGCTCATATCGCATAACAAATCCAAACATGTATTGCGGCAATATCACCTAATCAATGAGATTCTGAACAGAGGTGATGTGAAGATCACATATATTGCAACTGATGATAACATAGTCGACCCGTTGACCAAAGCGCTCTCGTTACCCAAGCACGAAAGACATGTAAGGTCAATGGGATTAGATTGGAGTTTAAATTGGAGCTAGGTCAAGTGGGAGATTGTTAGCCTCAGTGCCCGTAGTCCAGTCGTAAATGTCCAAATTGAAAAATATCATCGTTGGCAATATAATAATGTGGCTTTTAATATTATTTAAGTGTTGGAGTAATATGTCGTGTGTGTTTCCGATCTATGCCCACTATGCGAATAGAACCATGGATCAGGATGGATCACACTCAACGGGGTTCGGGAGTCTGATCATAGACATCATGTGGGACATGATGTTGGACAACCCGACCTGAATATGTTCCATAGATTAAGTCGTGAACATGTTCAGAGTCTTTGCTTGTCAGATATCCTTAGACCGAGGAGTCTATATGATTGTTATGCAGTAAACAACCAAGTTTGACCTGAAAGCCCAACGTTGCACCGTGACTGGGCTTCCATAACGACCAGGATTGGCTTGGGGAATGACTGCATGAGTGACATGATAGACGGCTAAGGGAATTATCCCTCATACTGCGGTAAAGGAAAGATATCTGGTTCAAGTCCGCTTGATCGAGAGTGACTGACAGGAAAAGCATAGCCATGCGCATGATACGGGGTATCATAAGGTCAGTCATCTCATATATCAAGGAAAATTGATTGAGAATAATAAGGATGACGTCTCTATGTCTTATCTCAATCAAGATATCGGAGATAAGAGATAATGACAAGGACGGATTAAAGGTCAGAATCGACAGGGGACGATTCGTTATGCAGGGTCAGGTGATACTGAGTCTCGTCAGTCGCCACATTAGTAAGATCAATTAAAATGGGATTTTGTGTTGATCTTACCGACATGCATAGTTCTAAGGGTCACACCGACAATACGATACTCAATAAGAACATGACGGACTTCAGTTGGAGGGAGACATGGCGGGGATCGCCATAGTGGACCGACTAGCATATTAGGCTCGACATGGGCTCTCTTGGAGAGGCCCACATAGGCTAGGCCCAACAAGGACTCAAGTCATTGGATGACTAATTAGTCTTGTTGACCAAAATTGGGTGGGACCCAATTTCCACTAAACTAATAAACTTGGATAGTTTATTAGCTCCACCTTACACCTAGACTTGGACACTTGTCTAATGATGGAAGCTAAGTGATTTGACTAAATGCATTTAACTCCACATGCAAGAGGTGTGGGGAGAATATAACATGCAAGTGTAGAGAAAGAGAGAGAACAACTTCTTCTTCTCCTCCTACCTTGGCCGAAACCCCCTCCAAGCTTCATAGATGTTTGTGTTATTCTTGAGTCATCAAACTCATGAAATACGTTGGCTTTGATTCCATCTCGGATACGTAGGCGTCCAAGGGACTCAAGCCGAACCATAGTTGGTGTTATTCTTCCATTATTTCCATCTAAATAACAAGGTGATGTTCTTGAAACTTTGCTGAATTTTCATCTTTGTTCTTCATATTTGGTAGTGTTAATTTACTTGATTCGTGGTTAATATCCGCTGCTATTATTGTTTATCTTGTCCACGACATCAAGTTCCAACATGTTTGTGTTCATCAATGACATATTCTTCTTCCTTGTTCATGAGTAACTAAAACCCCATAATCTAGGGTTATGGGGGAGTAGAGATTTACTTTCCAATGTATTAAATGTATGAATGAGTATTATGTTGGATGATTTGATGTAGGGTTTGTATTCGATTTAAGCTTAATGCTATATCTCCCGAGTAGGCTTGATAGAAGGTGGGAATTGCAATCTGACACTCGTGAGAGGTGGATTGTAATTAGGTCAGAAATCTTATACAGATTGGGGTTAAATCTAGACTAGTGATAGCTAGGTTAACACGATTGCAACAACCATAGGACTCGTATCGAAAGTTAGAAATTATCAAAGAACATAGTGCTTTGGGTCTTCCTACATCTTGATTCGTGAGAACTGGGTGGTTAGATTCCATTAGGGTCTGAAACAACGTGAGGAGTTAGGACTAGTTTGAGAGATGATTCGTTGCCCCTAAAATCAGACAACTTCACAATGTTCATCGGCATTTAAATGCATTGGAAATGGTCTTTATGAACCAAAAACCATAGATTTCTTTTTCTCTGAATTAACTCTTCTAAGCTTTGTGAGTACTTGTTCATTGTTAATTTGCCCACTGTTTACTTTTATATGTTTTAAAACTAAAAACCATCATATTATCGAAATAGATTGACAACAACTTTGAGATAGAACGTGCTTGACTCGTGCTCCTTCATGTTCGATAACTCGGAACTAAAAATCCTGAAATACTACTTGACGACCAGTACGCTTGTCGTGTCCTTTTCTGTGCTAAAACCGCAGGGAGCCACCTTGTGGTAAGCACCATACTTGAATGTTTACGTTATTTTTGCAAGACCGTCATTGAGGTATTCGAACCCGAGTACGAGCGTACACCCACACCGGCTGACATGGACCGCTTAGTTTGAGAAGGGTACAACCGAGGGTTCCCCGGAATGGCTTTGACTCTTGACTGCATGCATTGGGAGTGGATGAATTGCCCAACCGCATTGCAAGGTGCCAATGGACGGGGAAGTCACCAAGTGGTAAGTACTGTTATGCTTGAAGTTGTAGCGTCCTCAACAACAACCACTTATTCTAAGACGCTTATTACGGTCGTGACCTTGTTGTGGAGTACGAGATCAACGGGCATCAGTACGAATGACCTTATTACTTGGTGGACGGCATTTACCCATCATGGGGACGGTTCGTGAAGAGTATTCGACATCCATACTCGCCCAAAGAGAAGTTGTTTGGTAAATGCCAAGAAGGTGCTCGGAAAGATATTCAAAGGGCTTTTGGAGTACTTCAAGCAAGGTGGCACATCATTTACCATTCCGCTCGTGTGTGGAGCAAACACACTTTGACTGATATCATGCACACTTGTATCATTATACACAACATGATTGTAAAAGATGAACGCGACCGGTACAAATATGGAGATAACGAGTTGTTGTACAAGCAACCTTCATAAATGACGAATTGGACACCACCAGAACGATGGCACCGAGGAGGGCCATTGCAATACCGACAACGATTGGATGCTCGAAAAAGTGTCATAAGTCATCAAACCCACAAGCAACTACAAAATGATCTTATTGAGCACTTATTGGGGTTTATATGGAGCTAGTTTCAATCCCAACAATTAGTCTTTTGTACTTGATGTTCCTATTCGGGAAAAAATAAAATTATCAGTTTTAATTTATTTTAATTTATATTCTCATTAATTATTTTTTTTCCCATTTATTTAAATTTTATAGAATTTTAACTATTTTGACAACATAAAACAGCAAAATATCAATTAATTAACCAGTCAGCATCCATTAACATCCAAGCTTCTTCGAGACCTCACCCTAGCCCTAGCCGCGCGACACCATGGTGATGTCCTCTCCTCATCCTGCCATCGCTGTGTCCTCTGCTACAGTCGTGCCTCTGGTATCCACTACTGCTCCTCCCGGTGTTGCGCTTCTCCCTCCGCCTTGTGATCCACAACCCGTTGTTGGTAGTGGAGTCAAGAGTCGACGTCGGCGAAAACCGAAGCCCACTCTCATGCCTCTGGCGGTGACTTTGGCTGTCCCGCTACCGCCTAGTTCTCCCTCCCGGGGTAAGACGTTGGGCGATCCATTCTTCTCGGTGGGATTAACCTCCCCGACTCAATCTGTAAAACCAAAAAGGGGAAGACATATGTGTCGCCCACCGGTGTCTCCTTCCACAAGTAAGGGTCTTCTTGCGCTACCTCCTCCAAACCCTAGCGGTCTGGTTGGTGTGACAGGTCGAACTCTCCCGACGAGCTTGAACCCTAGGGGGCCGGCGTGCCTTGCGAGTCACGCTAGGGCTTCTCTAAACCCTAGCAAGCCGCCCCCCGATCCTGTAAGGGTTTCCCTAAACCCTACTACCCCGATGTCCCTTGCAAGCAAGCTGTCACCCGAGGCTGTTAGGGTTTCCCTACACCCTACTGCCTTCGCGTCTCCCGCAAGAGACAACTCTACGTGCCATGACCTTGTTCTAGCACCAGTGTCTGAAGGCGGGGAGCTTAGGGTTCCGGCATCGCCTGCTGGTACCCCTTTTCTGCCGAGTGTTGCGGACCCTAGAGGTCTCATATCTGGAAAGACATCTGCCCCTAAATTTACATGGGACCAGGTTCGTATCCCGACGGATGAAGTCTCGGCGTTCGATCCGTTACGGAGGGACCCGGCGAGATAGAAGGCCCCCATGGAGGACTTGCCAAGGACGGCGGTGACGACCTTCGGACTAAGGAGTTGCCTTCTTGCTCAGGCCGCGGTACCACTCACTCTCACGGCCCGTGCTGCCCCGCCGGCCATGTCGCGGGACAGGTCACGACATCTTGCTCCGGATGAGCTGCACTCAGCCTCGACTAGTAGGGGGTCGTACCTTTAGTCTTCCTTGGATGGCCTACAGGATGGATTGTCTTCCTGCTCCCTAGAAGAGGAGGAAGAAGTGGTGGTCATGGTCGTGGCGTCTAGGGCGACTGCATCGACAGCCTTAGCTCGACAACAATGGGGGTTGTTGGAACGCCTTTGGACCCCCAAGCTCGCACGGAAGGACGTGATACTGCGTATCATCATAACAGCATTGGGGGAATCCGTAGATGACCTCGTGATCAAGGACCTAAGACCGGGCTTGTTCGACTTCTATTTCCGGACAGCGAAATCGCGATCATGGGTGAGAAACAATGAACCCTGGTGCTTCGATGGTAAGGTCCTATTGTTGGGAGACTTGGACACGTGTGCTCGGGAGCTGCCCCCTTTGGAGCGAGTGAAACTATGGGTGAATGCTATAAGGTTGCCACCTTTGGTTCGAACGAGGGAGACGAGTGCCTCCATTGGCAACGCGTTGGGGATGTGCATGCATGTCCCATGCGACCAATGGGGAATTTGCTGGAGAGGAGCTATTAGGGTGCGGTTCTGGCACATTCTTGACAAGCCGTTACGGAAGAGCTTGGTGCTGAGGTTCCCAGAATTTCCGGACCCGATCACTGTCGACCTCACGTATACTAAACTTCCTAACTTTTGCTATAACTGTGGTCGCCTCGGCCATATCCTGAAAGACTGCCCGTGGGAGGTTAGAGGACCTTCGTGGTTTGGGCAGTTTATGCTGAAATACTATCGAGAGAAGAAGGTCAAGGCGTACGCCACAGACTGGGGAGAACTAGCCCGCCTGTCGGCCACTGCTCCACCGATCCCGAACCCATACGGTCACTTGAACAGGAACCCGAGACCCACTATGGGCTCGACGAGTGGATAGTCGTCTAAGCCAACTGCTCCTTCGGGACTTGAACCACCACTACCACATACGGATCAACTGGTCGAGGGGACTCGGACAGAGTGGGAAGCTCATGAGGAGGATACCCCTGGACGAAATGCAGCTGAGGACAACTAGAATACTCTGAAACGGTCAGCAGCTGGGGTCCTTAGGGAGGAACAGTTCAGGGCGGGGAAGCAATCCCGCTAGGGAGAATGAGTGGCGTATCATGCATCTAAGACTGGCCCTGGGAGGGGTCCCTATATGATGCGCTACCTCCCTACTTCACCTTTATCGTCGATGTCCTTCAGGATCTCCGGTACCCACTCCCCCCTTCGTTTTCTATCATGGCATACAAGGCATCAAAATACCGATTACATCGGTTATACTCCGATAAGGGTTAGAGAACCATAGTTCATCTATTCTAACCCTCTACTCGTGGTCGGGGAATTTATTCCTCGGGTCACATATATGTAGTTCTTTGATATTAATTAAATTACAGCATCGTTTTAAAAAAAACAATCCAAGCCTTAATTCAGGACTCACCGTTGTAGAACACAACTTATTTTGTGTCTTAAATCCTATTATTTTGTACGGTCAACATCCAAGCCTCTAAACAAGCTTTTCCATTATACATGTTCCAATCGACTTTTATCGAATCAACCCTAATACGGATGCGTAGACGACCTTATCAAATCAACCTTTTGTACGGCGGCAGCTGGCCATTAATGTATCGTGTCGTTTGCTCCACCACACAGTAGTTGGTGGTTGGCAGAGTTTCAGAAAAGATATGTGACCCTCCTACACTCCAAGACATTAATTGCTGTACCAAGCCACATATAGCGACCTATTCTCATAAGTTATTTCCACACCACATAGCAGAGCTCAAATGAAACACACCATTACCCAACCTACACAATAAAACAATCATCTAATCCGTGCTTTTTTTGATATTGCAACTTATGTTCTACTTCACCAAAGTAAATGTAATAAAACAAAAGGTCCACATCCTCTGTATTATTATCTTGATTCAAACATAAACTAAATTTAAAAATAATTAGACATTTTTTATCTATTTCCGGCAAAACCGCAATAAATTGTAGAGCAGTAATGAAGGCTAAAGAGGAGGAACAAAACATCCTGCTATCGAAATCCAGAAGGAAAAAAAACCCCAATACATTGTTTCTTCCTCAATTAAAAAAAAATTAAAGGCCCTCCCAATTGCCAGAAGGGGGAGATTTCCTGGTGAAGAGTGTGCTGCCAAAAATAAAAAAGCCGAGGGCATGACCGGCGACAGCAGCCAAAAAGACACCAACATTGAAGGACATAACAGCCAACATGACCATATAGGCAAGACCCACCCGCACTGCGTGCACAACGGTCCGGACCAGACCCCCAACCCACCCTGAACCGGAATCGGAACCGGAACCGGTTCTCATGAATCCACGGTGAGAGAGCCACTCAACGAGAAAGGAGAGAGCAAAGACAAGTAGTAAAGCTAATACATACATGCCGGATGAGGAGCCAGGCCAACTCTTGAACAGTATCTCCGCTTTGCTTCCCCAGAAGAAGCTCGTATGCATCATCATCTTGTTATGATGCATGTCCATGCCCATGGATGGTGATGGCGGCGGAGCTGCACTATCCATGCCGTGCATACCATGATGACCATCTGAATCCATACCATCCATGATGACCTACTAGCTCTCTCTCTCTCTTGGGTGGTTTGAAGGGCTTATGGGATAGGCAAGACCAAAACCACAGGAGATAAAGTTGTTTCTGTAACTTGTGTTGTAAAGGAAACTGTTACGTGTCTGCCTAATTGGTTCCGTGGATTGATTAGTGGTTGTATACTGCAAAGTAACAACATGGGTGCTGGGCACATAAATCAATAACAGTCCAGTTTCCGAGTCATTTACCTTGGTATTTTATCGAAATATACACGAGGTAGACAAAGATTTCATTGGGCAACAAGCTTTAAGGACAGGATATTAAAATAATTTTTTATTAGGGTAAATTACAGCGGCCTATACAACACCAGATCATCACCTAGATGACGTGGTATTTAATTGGACTGTCAACTAGAAAGCACCTAGGTGACGTCCTATAATAGTGTCACCTAAGATATCATATGGGTGACGCATCGACAATGACGCGTTACCATAGTGTCTTGGGTGACGTGGTATTTATAACTACGTCACCTTGTCTTGGGTGACGCAGTGATATGACGTCACCTTAGATGTCTTGGGAGACGCTAGAACAATTACCACGTCACCCAAGTCGCTAAAGTGACACAGTATAAATATACGTCACCTAGGTGGTAGGTGGCTGCAAAAACTAATTAATTATGGTGGTTGAATATTTACTTGGGAGCCACATGATTTGAAATGTTACGTCTCCCAAGCAACTTAAAACTACATAATCCGAACCAGTGGCTATGGAGCTCATTTTCTCATAGTTTTGAGATTTTGAGCTCCCCATCTTCTTAAGAAAATCGTCTTGTTTTATATTTCGTCATCAACATACTATCAAAAGGTTACAAAGGTATGGTTGCTTCGTTTTTTGGATTAATTTTTGGTTTAAAATTTGTTAAAGTTATTTATATATGATATTGTAATTGTGTATGATTTATGCCATTAATCAGTTATTATAAGTTTAAATTATATATGGGTTATGCTTAATTAGTGTATAAGTAATGAAGATAACATGTGAGTATTTGGAGGAATTTGTAATTATATTTTGAGTTCCGATTGATATTCTTAGATATTTGAAGAGTAATTGTTTTTTTTAAACGAGTAACCAGAGACTTTCATTAATGCCAAAAGGCAATCAAACAGGATGAGGCATGACCGCCTCGGGTTCCAGATATTTGTCTGGGCCGACCGTAGCAAGCCCGGCGCTCATGGACCCATAATATTAGCCCACTTGAAATCGTGGGCAACAACTCAAGACAACTCCCTACCGTCGTTTCAATAGAACGGGGGAAATTAAACCAAGTTCTAAAAACCGCAAAAAGTAAAGTATCCCAACAAGAATAGAAATAATAACAATAAACAGAAATAACTGGTGCTGATACTGCAGGCTGCCCGGGACCTCCCAGTAGTGGTTGTCCCGGGTCTGTAGGTATAGTCTGTGGCTGACTCCACCCACCCCTGCTGGGGCAGATCATTCCTCCGTCGGAGGCCTCTAGACCTCCGCTCCGTCTGCTCGATCCTCCCTCTGAAAGGGCGGATACCAGGGCTGTTGCCGAATAGTCGGGTCTCCCCTCTGCTTCTTTGTCTCCGGTGGGCGTGCATACATCGAACCACTTCTGGTCTTCAAAGTGGTCATCTTGCCTTTGCCTCTGCTGGGTCCACCTTCCCCTAGACTCTCCTGGGGGTCCACCGGGTAGCCCCGTGGATTTGTCTCCTCTGCCTTCCTCATCATCGCATTGTATCCGGGGGCATCTCGGATCACAGAATCATTAGCAGGGTGGATGTTAGCCAGGTAGTCAGGCTTTGTGGGCTTGGGTGGCGGGTTGGATGCTCCATGACCACCCCCCTGCAAGATAGTGGTCAACCCTTCTCGGTTGACCTTAGCCAGGTAGTCAGGCTTCGGAGTGCCTGCATTTGACGAGTCAGTGCCCATAGTAATTTCCCTAGAACGGACCATAGAGTTCAGGGTTAAATCACTCAAGAGGTACGTGATCGTCGGGTGTGTTGCTGGGGGGTGCCTCCCAGACCGTTTGTAGCAGCCGATCCACATCCAGATCCCTTGGGACCAGAATAGACCTATCATATCGGACCTCCTCCCGGCCAATTCTCGGTAGCAAGGTCTGGCAGCTTGGTAACCTGTGTGTTAGCATGTCGCACCTGCGACAAAAATCCACCACCCTCTCGTATTGTAGATCAATTACAACAGAGGAATCAGTACTTGGGAAACGGAGTCGGGCCCTGCGTCGCAGTGGCCAAGACAGCTCCATACAAACCCGCAGCTAGAGATGCTTATCCTCCCGTTGGATCGTCGGGATTGGAGCCGCCAGAATTTGCGTGCCTATACTTCCCACAACGAGGCCCCGGATGTAAGAGTTTATGGCTCATCCCGGGATATTCAGTGTCCGGACCCCGAGTTCCACGTGACTGAAATTGATGTCTTCTGCCCGATTGAATCGTCGAAGCGGTTCAAAGAAGAGGGGATATCCCTTAAAGCTCCAGGGACCCCGATGGAGGATGTCTTCCATGATCTTGGCTGACGGGAAATGGTAGCCCGTGACGTCGGGAGACAGGAACTCCACCCGAATCCCCGTAACCTTCCATTTCTGCAGCATCATCCCGCATACGATGTGCTGGTTGTGTGATCGGTCCCCTGCGACCCTCGCTGCAAGGGAGAACTCGTACGATCCAGACGTAAAGAGTGGGACCCACTCGTCCGACACCACCAGTTCGTCATCGTCATCCTCCCAGTCCGGGATCGGGGATATGCGGCTTGCCTGGGCCTCAGAAGACGACTTCGATGGCCGGCTAGCACTCGGGCAGATAGGGCTAGCAGCCTGCACCCGCTCTGTCGGAGGAGGGCGGCGGGTTACCACCGGAGACAAGATTGGCCGGGGAAGAGTGAGCATATCCCGGTGGACCTCCCTCGTCGTGGATGAGTGTCTGGTGTAGGACGGAAAGGGCTCCGGTGGGTCAGTAGCCATGCCGACAACCAGGGGCATCACGGTAGACAAGGACACGCCCGTCTTGTCCTTCAGATCTATCAGATGCGGCGGCATCCGAGGGGAGGCAGGAGCCGGACCAAGCAGCGGCGGGAGGTCGACGGCGCGGCCTTCATGGTGCTGGACGGAGGCCCCGAGGTCACGAAGAACCTCTGCATGTGGGTGGATCTGGTCGGGGTTGACCATTTCCGGCTCGTGAAGGCGGGGAGTAGGTAGATCCGACATCAGAAGATGGGAAATGGGCGAGGACGATGTCGGAGGGGCGTCTGTGGCGGCGGTGAGTGCTCAGATGCAGGCGGCGGTCGAGTGCTGAAAAACACGACGAAGGCAGCCAAAATACGGCTGGGCAGCGACGGAATGGAGAGAGGGCGGCTGTGAACGAAGGGGTGGTGGCTGGGCTGGAAGCAGGCGATCGGAAATGGCAGGGAAGAGCGGCGGCGGCAAACAACCCTAATAGGGTAAGAAGGAACCTCAGAGAGGTTTTTTGTGGAGAGAGAATTAACAAAATAGAGTAATTTTTCAGTGATTGAAGATTTTAGAATTGTGGAATTGAAGTTTGGTATGATTGTTGTAGCGTAATGTAATCGTTGCTTTGATTGAAGTGGTGAATTGTATACATACATATATATATATATAGGGACGCTATCAGGTGCGAACCACCTGTAATATGCGAACCTGCGAACTGCATCAGGACCGTCTATCTATCAGCAGCGCGCGCGATCTACGGGTCATAGCTAAGCGCGTGAAAGAGCGCGAATTGGAACCAATTATGGGCCACGCGCCTCTTCTCAGGGGAAAAAATGGAATTTACCATTTTTAATTACGCGCGCGGCCCAGATTCTCTCGCAAAATAGAATAATTATATCCGCAATCTAAGCCTGTTCTTCTGAGATTTTAATTTAAACCAAATTGTCTTAAATAAAAACTTATAAACACAATGCTTGTCGTTTTAAACTGGAAAAAAATTAAAAATTCTGATCCTCAAACAAATTCTTCTATATATGCAAAAAATAATAGCAGTATAATAAAAAAATTATGTCTGCTTTCCTTGCCTATCATTTGACCTTTTTAGTGTAACTGCGAACAATTTGTTCTTTGTCCGCAAACGGATATATCAATATCAGCAACACAGATTTCGCAAACTGGGATTCCTCTTAACTGGGATTCTATCCTCATATGAGATACATATGAAACAATTTAAGATTAAACATGTTTTGGGACCCACCAATCCAACTAAACCCTACATTTTGGTTTAGTTGGTCTAGATTCCATTATATTCTCAAACAATAAAAAATAAAACCTCAAAAAACACCCTATGTACGCTCCTCTTTTGTTCAACCTGTGTTACGAAGGAAAATGTTTTTCTTGGTATTCTGTCAACTTTCGCAAACTGGGATTCCTCTATTCGCAAACGACATTAACCGTATCCTCATAAAACAATTCTTCAAACTAAATATCAAAAACGGATTTGTCCTCTTTAGCTTATCCGCAAACGATTTGTTTGTCATCCGTAAATGATTATATCGATATCCGCAATCAAGAATAATTGTATCATAATATGAGATGCAGATGAAAAAATTAAAGATCAACAGCATAGCACGTGTAACATCCATGACAACATATTTAGGGACCCACCAATCCAACTAAACCCTACATTTTGCCTATATATATATAGAAAACTTCACAAACAAAATAAACTCAACTCTCTCCCAATTATAAACCATGGATGCTTGCAACATAGAGAAGGATAATATCCCCAACATCGATCTACCAACAAGGGATGAGTTGCTGAAGAGAGAGGAGGCCCTATACGCAAAAGAAAAGATTCTTCTCAATGTTGAGAAGGTCTCAATGAAGCACAAGATTTTAAAGGTGAAGTTGATCGTAGCAAAACTTGATATCGATCTTCTTGTCACTAAGACAGCAAAACTCGCCAAGGACGACATGCCATGTGACTTCATAAATACTATCAAAAACCTCATTACCAGTGTTGCAAAAGTTAACAAAGCACTTGATGCTGTTGTATATATGCTGTAGTTTGCTACCACTACGTCAATGAATGACCTAGAAGAAGATGGCTTTCTTCTACACCTTTTTTGTATCTTTTAAATATGGTGCTCTTTTGTTCAACCTGTGTTATGAATGAAAACATTTTCGAAAAATATCATTTGCTTTATTTAGCTTTTCTGCAAACGATTTGTTCTTCATCCACAAACTATTATATCCATATCCGCAAACGGTTTTCATTTTGGTTTACTTTTTTGCAAACTGGAATGATTATATACGCAAACTGGGGTTCTTGTATTTGCAAACGAAAACAACTGTATCCACAAACCAAAAATAAGCTTAAACATGATTGATTACATATGTTGAAATATTTACTTTCCACAAAAAATAAAATTAAAAAACTACAGTAATTAAGCATCATCATCATCCCAGAAATCTTCTTCATCTTCAACAACTCCTTTCTCAGCATCCTCCCCATATGGGTCTATGTTGTCTTCTTCATCATATTCTCCCTCTTGCTCTTCTTCATCATCCTCTGCATGGACATCTTCTTCATCATCATCCAGCCAATCTTCATCAACATAACAACTGTCTTCTTCATCATCCTCTGGGGGAGCAGGTGCGGGAGCAGGTGCGGTTGGAGGTTCTTCTTTTTCTGGTTCAAATTCTGCATCTCCTTCCTCCTCATTCTCCTCTTCATCTTCTTCCTCATTCTCCTCATCTTCTTCATCTTCTTCCTCATTGTCCTCTTCATCTTCATATTCATCCGGCGGTGATTCATAATCAGGATCCCCCGCTTGAGGAATGTCGTACTCATTGATGAGTGGGTCATCATCAGAGGAGGAGGAGGAGGAGGAAGGATTCAGCCTGCCCCTCTTTGAACAGACGTCGTCGTCGTCATCATCACTACTGAAGATTTGTGATGGTGGAGACTTGCATTCGAAAGATTGCCATTTGTCTCCATCACTGTTAGAATACAGATAAAATGAAGACTTGGGAGATGATGACATGGCTACCTACTACGATAGGGATGATAAGAAAATAGTTGATTTGTGCTTAAATATAAAGATATCAAAAGGGTATCAGATTATTTGGGGAAATGGAACGACGCCATTAATTTGGGAAGCTTTTCGTTTGGCGCGAAGAGATTTTTGTAATGATGACAGAAGATATTGAAATGAAAGGGCGAAATGAAAGGGCGGTTGTAGTCAGATCAAAAATGAAACGACGGTTGCGTGTATTCAGATCAAAAATTAAAATCATGATTACCTTACTTTTTACTGCATGCTTGACACGTGTTCTAACCTGTTGAATTTCGGAAATTAATATTCTGAAAATACAAAATTCTAGTTTGCGGAAATAATCATTAGGTTTTACGTAAATGGTTTACCAGTTTGCGGAAATGAGAATGATGGTTTGCGAATAATGGACATTCTGTTTGCAAAAATGTGCTTTCATCACATTACGTGCGTGCTTGGCACGTGTCCACCAAATACTCTAAATCAATACCCCTATAAATATACCCCTTCTATCACCGATAAAAAATTATTCACACTCACATCTCTTCTGAATTATTAGATCATATAGACGAAAATGGAATCATCATCAAAAAAACTCAAAATCGAAGTTCTTGACAAAGAACATCATGCATCCCTACGTGAGCTTCGAGACCTGAAGATGTCTATCATCAAATCCCATTTGATGATAGTACAAGGCAGGGTAGCCAATCTGATGGCTGAATTGTATGAAGAAGACATATCCAACGCGGATGTCACGCCCCAATTTCAGTAAACCGAACTAGGGACGCGAACGTTTTAAAAACATAAAAACACTTGAAACCTATTTTCATTAAACACTTTAAAATACCAGTTTAGTTCAACAAAATAATAATTACAGTTTAAAACACGTCCCAACAAGTGGACAAAAGTACAAGGTATCCGTCACTAGACTCAAAACACCCAGAAACCCGCTTCAAGCTCATCAAGCTTCAGAAGCTCACCTAGTCCTGCATACGAACGGTACCTGTAGGAAAAGCAGCTAGGGGTGAGTGTTCGCTCACCGCCACGGATAACAGACTGACTACGGCATAATTAGCAGACAAAGCCGATAGCACCAACAATAAACTCAACACCGGGGGACACTGTCCCCAACCCAAAGACTCTGACTGAACATACACCCACTGTTACCTTCCTTGACCAACTCAACACTTTGACACGTAAGGTAGACCCGACACAACGATCACGACCTCTCCCAAGGACTCGAAAGAAAACTACGCAACACCAAACAAGATCACAAAGGATCGCACACCAAACAAGATCACAAAGGATCGCAAACCAGCTGCTCAGTAACCTCCCTCACGCCCTTTACCGATCTCATCAGGTCAGGCGGTCGACCCGTCGCATTTCCTCGACACAAAGTCGGATCAGACTGTCAACCTATCACACTCACAACCACCGAACCACACACGCGCGGCCAGGACCCCTTTACTGACAGGCGGGCCCCCTACCTCGTCTGAACGTGCAGACGCGTGTGATCGAGGACCCCCGTTTAATGAAGCGGGCCCATAACCTCAGGTAACCACAATCACAATCACAATCACAGTTCAACAACAGCAACAACACAAGTTCAGCACTCCACAGGCACTCATGGCCACCCAAGACACCAACCCTAAAACACGGACTCAACAACCACACAGGCACTCACGGCCTCCCAAGATACACCAACAGCAACTCACGACTCAACGACCCCACGGGCACTCACGGCCACTCAAAACCACCACTAGTAACGACACGGGTTCACAACCCCACGGGCACTCACGGCCACCCAAAACACCAAAACGACAACACGGGCTCTCATAGCCACCCAAACACTAATAATAACACGGGCTCTCATGGCCACCCAAGACTCAACAATAATAATAAGGGCTCTCAAAGCCACCCAAAACTCGATAATAAAACACGGGCTCTCAAGGCCACCCAAACTCAACAAATAATTAACGCACGACAACCTCCGACATAATCGATGCCTACAACAGTCCTAAGATCACTAGTTTCACAAACAACCTCCGGGCATGGTCATATGCCTCCAGTAAAACAATTATCGCTAAGTTCTCTGATCCTACGACACTACTAAGTGTCACATGCTTTTCCAACAATCGCTATGTTCCCGTATCATGCATTTCTAATATTCAATAACCTACTCATCCCACGACACCCCGGTGTCACATGCAATTTCTACTGTTAACTTTCCCTAGTCAGGGCCGAGATCCGGCTACTTTTCCCTACCTCAACTGAAGAGCAACCGCTATGTTTCCTAGCTGCTGACGTTCTGGCTCGTTACCTCCAGGCTTCACTTCGATCGAAGCCGAACGCTAAAGATAATACGAAAGCCATAGTTAGAGGCGGTTCCCAGGTTAATTTAAAGGCCACGATTTATCCAGTTTAAATTCGACAGTTGCCCCTTAAACTCGAGCGGGATAAAAGCGGGGTCACGGCGAATCGGGTTTGAGTACCCGAGCACCGAAACCGGTGCATGCGAGGCACGGTCCCAATGCACAAATCCCGAGGTCCGATTCAGCGGTCCGTTTTTGTTCCTTTTTAAACCCGAATAGCAGTCCATTTTACCTAGAGTTCCAGAGTCGTTCCCAAATCCGATTAATAACCCCTTTTCTAAACAGAACGGTTTTTATTTTAAATCAAATTCCCTTTTTATTTCAAATCTGTTTCTGTTCCGATCTTTTGAGCCCAAAATGAATTAGGTTCGGCTTTTGAACAACCGTCCCTAAATCCCGTTTACAACTTAGATTCTCAAACTCCTCGATTTAAAACCGTTTTTAAAACCGAATTGATTTTAATTCCTTTTTATTTTAAATCCCCTTTTCCTTAAATATGATTTTCGTTTTACAACCCTTTTCTTTCCAAAGTCCTTATTTCGATTCCAACCAAAACAGATCCAAAAACTATCTTTTTCTCCAATCTGATTTTTAATTCAATTATTTCCCTTTTTGATTCAAAATCAGTTCCAAAAATTAAACAAATTCTTAGCAGGTTTAACAGATAACGTTTCTATCTATCAGATCCAAATTTAACTCGAAAAGAGCAGCACGGGAAACCGAAAATGAGGGGCTCGGGTTTGAAACCGGTCGGCCACCGACGGAGACGCCGCCGGCGACCAAACCCCGTGGTGAGAATCTCACCGTGGAAGACGAGGTGGTGGACTCTCGGGAGAGAGGAGGACGGCGCCGGAGAGTCCGTCTCGGCTCTGGCCGTGCACGGCGACGGCGTGGAGGCGTGACGGAGCTCGGGACGGCGGTGGCTCGGTGGTGTCGTGGTGGCTGGACGGAGAGGGAAAGGAGACGGGGTGCGCTGGCCGGAGTAGGGAAGGGAGAGGCCCTTTTTGGTCGGAGACGTCGATTCCGGCGCAGGTGAGAGGGGGGGGGGCTCGGCGAGGTCGTGGTGGCCGGAGTTGAAAACGAAGGAGAAGAGGGAGGCGGACGGGAGTGAGGGAGAGGATCTGGCCGGCGGCGTGGTCGTCGTGGGAGGGAAGGGCGGTGGTGGCGTGAGAGGAGAGCGGCCGGAGATGGTGGGAGGTCGTCGGAGGTGGATAGAGATGGGAGAGAGAGAATCGGGTTCGGGAGATGAGGGGGGCGGCTGAAGTGAAGTTAGAGGGAGAGAGGGCAAATGAATTAGGGTTCGAAACCCTAATTCAGCCTCTTATATACACGGGCTGGTTGCCCCTTTTGGGCCGCTGGCGAGTAAACGGGCCTCAGGCCCAAGCGGGGGGGCCTGGTCGGTCGGGTCTGGCCTGGCCAGGTTGCTGGTCGGGTCCGGTCCGACCCGGTTCGACCCAAAAGTTTTTTTTTTTCTTGAAGCGGTCTTCACAGCGGATGAAGAACACAAAGAGTGCGTGAAGAGCATGAGGAAGACACTCCAGTTGTATAAGGCTATAATTGGAACCGTTGTAGAAGAGCGCATCTAAGGGATTGCATGAACTTTCCCTTCTGTTTTGATGTCTTTTGTGTTGGCTTTTGGTTCTTCTGTATGATGTCGTTATTTTTGTTGTTCTTACTGGCTACAGATGAATCAATGAAAAGCTTTTTTTTAAGTAAATATGCACAAAAATTTACACAATATACTACCTAGTTTGCAAAATGTATACAATAGTCCGGCATACAAGATACCTTGTGTCACGCCCCAAATCCGGTTCTTGCCCGGACCCGAGGCATGACTAGTAATAAATGATTAAAAACGCAATAATTCAATATTTAGTTCCTGAAAATCTCCAATAAGAAACTCAAATCCACAAAATTCAGTTTACAACACAAATAACCCTCCAGGGGTGTAATAATAATCCTCCACAAGGTTTGTTCAAAACAGAAAAGTGATAAAAACGAAGTCTCTACAATGTACCCACACCGAGAAGCTCCCGAGCTTCTACTCCTCAATTAAGCCTGTAAACACAACAATAAACTCATAGGGGTGAGCTTGCGCTCAGTAAGGAAAACACATAACAAGGTGGACCTTAAACTCAATAATTTCATCAGCAAGGTCAACATATAAATCTTAAGAATCACAGGCAATAGGTAAACCGATCAATGTCGTGGCACATGGAGTCACCACCCTCCGATCCACATATGATGTGTCCTCTCGGATTTTCCCTCCAATCCAGAGGAGACGCATATCATTGAGACTATCGGAAACACCCTTCAGGGCACATATCATCGGAAGTATCAGAAACGTCTCCAAAGGATTTTAGGTCCTCGGGAACCAAGGTATTACTCCCATAGGAAGCACACACTTGGGCAATTCAATAATAATCAGTTAATAATTGAATAACGCACTCAAACCGAAACACGAAACAATCCAATCCCAACAACCACCAATTCATTGTCACACATAACTCACACATCACCAATTCACCACAACACACAGTACACGAATCACATAACCACAGCACACCAATCACACAATCACAACTTACCGTTCACTTACCAGTCTCGAACCAACGGGGCATCGATCACCTGATTGTACCGCTCGGCACAACCAGTCATACTCGATGCTCCAAGCAACCACTTAAGGAATACAAGCAATCATTCAAATACAATCAACGATCAAGTACGAGTTTTAATAGATCAATCATAAAAACCTTCAAACTAGCATTCACACATGCAATTTCACTAGTTCCGTTAGACTCTTTAGCCTATCCACTAAGCAACCAACAACCAAGCATGTGATCCTAACACACAACTAATCCGAGGGCTTTGCCAAGGCTCCTCTACCAGACAAACAATTCCCAAGTATTGAAAGCGAATTACACTAGTGATTGGCATCCTAATCGTTCACAACTATACACTTCCGGTTATTAGTAAATGAAAGACAATTATGCTAGTTATTCGCATCCTATAGGCATTTCTAGGACCTTTCAGATTTTATTAGCCTAACATGCATACTAAGCATCATAAACGAGGGGTTAAGGCTTTCCCTACCTCGAGGTCTTCCTCTCAACACTCTGATGATAAGCCCGGTGGTCACCACTCCGTTCTTCACTCGGGTCCCGGCGTGATCTTTGCTCCTCTAACTCGTGTCCACGTTCTTCCTTCTTTCCTAGCTTGGTCCCACGGTTTTGAACCACCAAAAGGCCAAAGTTAATAACTCAACGATGTTCTTATCCCCAAAGTACAGAACAACACTCAAATAATGGAATTAAGGTTTGGAGAAATGATTTAGGAATCAAAATGGGCTAAAAGGAAGGGGTTTGAGTTCTGGGGGTCTGATATGGAATGTGACCCATTCCATGCCACTCAGAGGGCCGGAATGTGGCACTCTCCATTCCTCGTTCCGTATCAAACCTGACCAGTTTCTTCCCCTTTCTTCCCCAACTCGAGTTTCACGAAAATCACCCTAAAAACCCCATTAACAAATCCTCTCAACTCCAAAATGTTCATCCAAAGTTACCCAACATCAACACCCTCAATGGGTTCATCAAAACGCAATCCAAACATCCTACTTCACTACTTCTTCTCCAAGCAACACCCACAAAGCAAGTGCTTCAACTTTTAAGCCAAAACCCACAAAACCCATAGATTGGAAGTGGATGAAATAGAGAGTTAGGAGTATCTTTACCTCTAGGGAGATGAGATGAAGAAGATGAAGTGAAAATGAAGGCAAAAGGACCAAGAACAAGCTCCAAAATCCAAGCTTTCTTCTCTATCTTCTTCCTCAAGAAATGAGCTCTCCTCCTCCACTCTCCTAGTGAATTTCGGCTGCACCAACAAAGAATGAGCCGAATTGTTGCTCCCTTTCCTTTAAATCACCTAAAATGTCAATTTACTCAAAAGCCCTTAAGGTCTTATCCCTTTAAAGGAAACTTAGGAGGGTATGAGGGTCATTTGAATCCCCTATTCTCATCCTCCAAGTCAAGCATGACAAGTGTCATGTGAGGTCACTCCTACTTAATAATTTTCCAGCTTTCCAATAAATATCGACAATTAACCGATAGTAAGCCCGAGTTTGACCGACAATTGACTTTAACAATATTACAGTCAAACTGAAGGGAACGACCCAACTAAGCTAACCGTGCTAATGGCTAAGCTTTTTGGGCCCCGGAAAGGTCCCGACTGACTTTCCGAGTCATCAGTTGACTTTTCCGGCCGAAAGTCAAACTTAGCTAGGATTCACTGGTTCTACCGGGATCGACCGGGGGCGGGTCTTACAATCTACCCCCCTTCAAAGAATTTCGTCCTCGAAATTAAAAACAAGTAACTCAATGGTCGAACAGGTGGGGATACTTCGCGCGGATCTCATCCTCGCGCTCCCAAGTGGACCCTACTTCTCGGTGTCTCCACGGTACTAATACCAACGGAATCGTCTTGTTCCGCAGGACCTTCTCCTTTGTACCCAAGATCTCGACTGGTTGCTCCTCATATGTGACATCATCCGCTACCTCCATGTCTGACCACTTAATAATGTGGGAAGGATCTGTCGTGGACTTCCGCAATTGGGACATGTGGAAAACGTTATGCATGTTCCCGAGCTGCGGTGGCAACGCTAACCGATAAGCTACAGCTCCAATCCGATCCAAGATCTCAAATGTTCGATAAACTGCGGGGCCAACTTGCCTCCGTCGTTGTCGATCCGCTAAGGCCCCTCTTAGGCTCACTCTCAGAGATATCTAATCCCGTGATGAAACTCAGTAGGCCCGCGCCTTTCGTCTGTGTAACTCTTCTGTAGGCTCTACTCGGTCTTTAACCGTTTTCCGCATTTACTCGACCTTTACCAACTTGTGCTTCTCTAGCTCACGCTAGTTACTCAAAAAGCCATACTTGGCGGTGATCAACAGCCTTTCTCCACAGTTCGCAGTTTTGACATGCAACCATAACTCAGGAACCACTGAGGTACCCAACACGTCAAAGAACACTCAAATCGTTAAGGAATACCGGAGGACGGTATAAAACATCCTATACCGGAATCCCACCTCGGTATAGACGTCGTACTGAAAAACTCTATAACGGTCTGGATATTCTATACCGGAATCTCCCGTCGGTCATAGATATCGTGTCGAAACACCTCGTAAGGCGAACTGAAGTAGGAATTTCCACGTAACCATAACCACTCAGTTTCCTTCTTAGTAACTTTTACAGGGACAACTTACCCAGAAATCCAAAATTCGCCATGCTTAGACCAATCACAAACGATTACCCGATCAAGTAAAACGTAACAACCACTACCTCAAGACAAAGTATCTCATGATCATTGCACGGTCCGGAACAACCATCCGATTTACCACATCTGATGGACCAATAACGCGCAACTCAAAGGGTAAATCGTACCCACCTCCGATACTGAGGAACGCCAGAAACGATCTTGGCAACCTCTAACAGACTCCGATTTTAGTGTAGACAGCGGACCGTCATCAATGACTTCGACGTAGATACCTCTTATCATGATCCTCAACTGTACCGGTATCACATCGGATAGAACGACTTCGGTTCTGACATGCCATACCGGGATCTTCCTTCGGTATGGGTGTCTTATCGGAAAACTCCGAAAATCGGACAAGGACGGAGCCATCCGAAGGTGTGACTCCTCAATTTTTCTTTAGTAACCGTCTCCCGAATAGTTCACACTAGAAGTCCAAACAGGTCTTGTCACGACCTAACACACTCAAGACGAGCAAGCAACACACAAACGTGATCATCCAAACAAAGGTCCTCATAACCACTGCGGGGTTTGGAACACTCGTTCGTTTCATCACATCTCATGAAAAAGGTAGGTATACCTCCGCCAAGCAACGGGTACCGCGTGCCGTCATATAGTCGAAAAGCGGCATGCCTCAAACATAACTTACTCAACACCTCCCGTCATGCTAAGTCTGGCATACGGGTGCGTCGCACAACTAACCCCCACGGAACTCGTAACCACACTCCTCAACTCATGACTCCATCACACTCACAAAGTATGGTCGAACAAACCCGCACCAACTGCAGCCACATCAATTAACAGGTCATCACACACCCATGGTAAACGATAAAGCACAAACGTGTCTTGCACACAGCCAACATCACGCACACTGTCACAACGGTAAAACCTGAACACGCTCCTCAACCTGGTACGGGTCAGTTACACATCACGTACCACAAACACAACTCGCAGTAAGCCAACCACATCTTACTGTGATCAAACGAAAAGGTTATCCAACTCGCGATATCTCTCTTGACATCAAAACTAGTTCTCAACATCTGATCAACCACTTCACAAGTCATCTCACCTGAATCATCATAACACGAGACAAAGGTTCTCAAACCGGTGCATGGTTCAGTACCACCATGAACTCTACCAACATTTAATTGGACGAACGACGTACAACGACACGGACCAATAGAACCCCTCACTGGCACTTGGTCAAAAGTAGGCGTCCTTCAAGACATCACCATTGAACGTACGATAGTTACACTCGACTGCGAAACACGATCCCAGATCGATTGCCAAAGGTCATCCTGACCGGCGGTATCCTTCATACCGTTCACGAGCTATCAATCAACCCACTTACAGTCAAGTCCACCCAGTCGCCCTTTAAGGGGTAAACAACACATACTGAGATCTTGAAAATCTTGAATAGTTTAGAAACTCGCGCGGTTCCGTCATTCGCTAGTTGACAAATTAAAACCCACAACGGTTAGATCTTAATCCTTCCTGTGCTCACACGTGGCACAAAATCCGACCTAACATACAATTCCTCGTTCGGTGCCATCTTGTTACTGGCCTGAAAGCTTGTGGGAGTCGCTCGGCTATCAGTTGCCGTATTTCAACGTGAGTTGCTCTCACTTCTAGGACGTAACCCCATGGTTATGCTTAGTCCTCGCGGGACATTAGCGTTCGTTCTTCTCCTGCTGAGAAGGTCGTTTGGTTAACTCTCAATGTTATCCGTTTGTTCCGTGTGACCTGGCGGTAAGCCGCTTAATCCTTCTGGAGAGAACGTAAGAAGCTCACCTTTAATTAGTTTCTCACGTACGGCACACACTCATGCAACCTTCGTTCGCTAACCAAGATTTTGAACAACAACGCCTCAACGGTTCGAATCTTTTTAACTTAAGTCTTGTAGCGGGGTTAGAAGAAATTGTAGATTACGACTACTGTGGGTATGGGCCCACCACGCTGCCGCTGCGCTACTCTGATCTTATCGTTGCTCGGTCATCTCCTGTGACCAGTCGGACCGTTTACTGGTCGAGGCTGTAGCCTTTCACTGCTTCGGCATTCGTCGCTGATGGCGCTCGATGAACGCTTGCTGTTTCAACACTCGGTTCTTAAAATTCGATCCGCACTATCGAAGAAGAAAAGAACCTTAAATCTGACTAAGTTTGTTACTCCACTTCCCAACTCCCACTGATGCTAGTCGGTACTACCATACCTCTAGTCGATGTGGTTAAAGTACCGGTGGGCTTAACAGTGTTAAACTCGCTCGATCAATACGTCACCACGAACCAATACACCAGTGTAAAGCTCAAGTGTCCGCTGACACGAAATCCAAAATGTAATCGGTAACAAGTACTCTACGCGATCTCAAGATCGGTATCAAGTCCTCACTCGGCCCCGGTAATCATGTACGCTCAGCCCTACCGCATCGGAGATCCTCCTCTCGATGGGATGAGAGAATTCACTGCTATGGTAGCATATTCTCTTGTCGACTCTCGTAGATCGACCTGTAGGACGGTTCGTAGATCCATCACTCAACTGCCTTCTCGGCCTAGACGTTCCAACTGTTTGCTCGACGGCAAACGGTGCTATCGGGGCAGGTCCAACGGACATTACTTCTCCAACCCGTCGTGTCTCCCGGGACTGGTTCTGTGACTGAAGGAAACCTGGGGTCCCCTGCCTCCACGGATTGCGACTCTCTGACGGCCTCAAGAAGCCTCTCGGCCTCGGCCTGGTCTTCCGCGCCTTGGCGGTTTCCCAACATGTCTCTCTAACGCTAGTGTTTGCTCCACTAGGGTTGAATCGTCCACGGTTCTGAAGCAATGACTCAAACTGTGCCAAGAGAACTGAGTCCCTTCTCAAATGCCTACGACGGCTCTTCTCGGTCGGCACCATCCCGGGTGCGAAGCGATACGGGGACATGAACCTCGCCTAATACCCATAGACGGTCATCCCTTTCCAATGCAGATCCAAAACTGCCGGTGTCGGTCATCTCTAATAGATCAAAGGAAACACTGTCCCAAGGACAGTCCGCTGAACGGTTGGAAGTCATTTCCAGATCTGGTCTGCACACGTTCCCACCAATATTGTGCTTCTCCCTCAGTCAGGAGATCGCGGAACGTATTCTCCAACGAATATCTGAATACTCTAAACGTATTAAGGTCGTGGGTACTCCAGTCCAACCATAGTACCACTGCCTCGGGGTCTAAATTCCCGGATCAAACTGGTGTACTCAACTTAAGAAAACTCCTGAGTGCCTAGGGCGTGTAACCGTCCACCTGGCCTGGCATCTCGGTAGTGACCGCGTCGGCGGTAGGCACAAACTCTTGTGCCAGTGTTGTACTCTCGTGCTGAGCGCATCTAACACTGCGCGAACCACCTCATCACTCGGGCCGCTTGAGTCGGCTCTGCGACTGGAGGAACTCTAGGTGATGACCCTACCGGTCTATCCCCAAAACTCTGGTGCTCTGCGGAAGTAGCTCCCTTGGCGCTCACTGCCCCTGCCAGAACGATAGCCGGTATCTGGCTCTGCCCCACAACTGGACGGCTCTTGGTACTCTCCAGGATATAAATACGTGACATCTCGCCAGCTCACTGCCTTTAGCAACTGTAGGTTCAAATCTCGGTTTGACCCAATCGGTTCGATTCACCAAAACATGACGTTCTCATGCGTCTCCACCGGATCCCACTTGGATCAAAAGTAAGTCGTAAGGTCATAGGTAACACTTACGTAGACAAGAGACCTGCACCTCGTGCGTCTCACACAGAAAAGAAAGGTTCGATCAAGTACAAGGACGTTCACGCGCGTCTCACAAGTCACCCAAGTTTACAGCTCTTAAGCTTAGTAGATATACATATACTCATATATAATCACACAAGTTCGCATCTCTATGCGTCTCACAGCAACAACCAGCGATTTAAGCAATCAACCACCAACTCCCACAGGAGGGTTCCAACTCAAGAACACCACACAAGCACAAATCAATAGGCATACTCCTTGCTCGGGTATCCTTTCACAAAGAGGGGTTTAGTACTTAACACAATTCAATTTAATAAACACCCTTAACCTTTCCTTCCCTTCCATGGATTCCCATTTCTTAACTTTTACCCAAAACTTTTCGTGTCGATCTCATGTTGTTACAACCAGATTCAGGCGTCCCCGAACCTCATTGTAACAACTTGACATCGAACCATCCTGCTCAACTACAGTGACGCCCCTGAGTCAACCAGTGATGGTGTAAACATTTTAGTTCTACTGAAAATTCGGCATGACCCATTCGTATTTTCCCTTAACCCTCCGCTTAAGCGGGACAAGCACCAACACAAATTCACAAGGCAACAGTACGCAGAGTTCTCATGCTCGGCCAAAGACATCACACAATCAATAAACGGAGTTCTCATGCTCCTAATGTACACAACGCAATCAATAAACGGAGTTCTCGTGCTCCCAAATACTACGGGGTACTCGTGCCCCAAACTCGCCACACACGGGCATACGGGATTCTCGTGTCCCAATCTCGCCACCTACACGGGCATACGGGATACTCGTGTCCCAATCTCGCCACCTACACGGGCATACGAGATACTCGTGTCCCAATCTCGCCACCTACACGGGCATACGGGATACTCGTGTCCCAATCTCGCCACCTACACGGGCATACGGGATACTCATGTCCCAATCTCGCCACCTACACCGGCATACGGGATACTCGTGTCCCAAAACAAAGTTCTCATACAACGGAATACGGGTTGCTCGCGCCCCATCCAAAACACTGAATATCAGCACACATGGAGTACTCATGCTCCAGACAAGCAGTCAATCACAAGTCAAAACTTGAACAGGACCAAACTACAACTTGAAAATTTTCGAAGTAATACGCCAAAAGGGCAACACCACCAACCGTTGACTCACCCTACCATGAATGCATAGCGGGTTGGTCATTGACCGTTAATCCAATTCTGATCTCAACCATTCGGCTTCACCGATAACTAGGGAGAGGATACCAATCAAGTAATGCAAACATTGTAGTGTAAGGTTCCCTTTAGGACAACCCTTAAAGCAACTCAAGACTCAGACTCCCTAACTCTACCCACCTAATTGACTTCGGTCCGAGGTTTGAAAATCAGTTCATAAGACAACTGTTTCAAATGAAACCAGGCTCTGATACCAAATTGTCACGCCCCATATCCGGTTCTTGCCCGGACCCGAGGCATGACTAGTAATAAATGATTAAAAACGCAATAATTCAATATTTAGTTCCTGAAAATCTCCAATAAGAAACTCAAATCCACAAAATTCAGTTTACAACACAAATAACCCTCCAGGGGTGTAATAATAATCCTCCACAAGGTTTGTTCAAAACAGAAAAGTGATAAAAAACGAAGTCTCTACAATGTACCCACACCGAGAAGCTCCCGAGCTTCTACTCCTCAATCAAGCCTGTAAACACAAAAATAAACTCATAGGGGTGAGCCTGCGCTCAGTAGGGAAAACACATAACAAGGTGGACCTTAAACTCAATAATTTCATCAGCAAGGTCAACATATAAATCTTAAGAATCACAGGCAATAGGTAAACCGTTCAATGCCGTGGCACATGGAGTCACCACCCTCCGATCCACATATGATGTGTCCTCTCGGATTTTCCCTCCAATCCAGAGGAGACGCATATCATTGAGACTATCGGAAACACCCTTCAGGGCACATATCGTCGGAAGTCTCAGAAACGTCTCCAAAGGATTTTAGGTCCTCGGGAACCAAGGTATTACTCCCATAGGAAGCACACACTTGGGCAATTCAATAATAATCAGTTAATAATTGAATAACGCACTCAAACCGAAACACGAAACAATCCGATCCCAACAACCACCAATTCATTGTCACACATAACTCACACATCACCAATTCACCACAACACACAGTACACGAATCACATAACCACAGCACACCAATCACACAATCACAACTTACCGTTCACTTACCAGTCTCGAACCAACGGGGCATCGATCACCTGATTGTACTGCTCGGCACAACCAGTCATACTCGATGCTCCAAGCAACCACTTAAGGAATACAAGCAATCATTCAAATACAATCAACGATCAAGTACGAGTTTTAATAGATCAATCATAAAAACCTTCAAACTAGCATTCACACATGCAATTTCACTAGTTCCGTTAGACTCTTTAGCCTATCCACTAAGCAACCAACAACCAAGCATGTGATCCTAACACACAACTAATCCGAGGGCTTTGCCAAGGCTCCTCTACCAGACAAACAATTCCCAAGTATTGAAAGCGAATTACACTAGTGATTGGCATCCTAATCGTTCACAACTAGACACTTCCGGTTATTAGTAAATGAAAGACAATTATGCTAGTTATTCGCATCCTATAGGCATTTCTAGGACCTTTCCGATTTTATTAGCCTAACATGCATACTAAGCATCATAAACGAGGGGTTAAGGCTTTCCCTACCTCGAGGTCTTCCTCTCAACATTCTGATGATAAGCCCGGTGGTCACCACTATGTTCTTCACTCGGGTCCCGGCGTGATCTTTGCTCCTCTAACTCGTGTCCACGTTCTTCCTTCTTTCCTAGCTTGGTCCCACGGTTTTGAACCACCAAAAGGCCAAAGTTAATAACTCAACGATGTTCTTATCCCCAAAGTACAGAACAACACTCAAATAATGGAATTAAGGTTTGGAGAAATGATTTAGGAATCAAAATGGGCTAAAAGGAAGGGGTTTGAGTTCTGGGGGTCTGATATGGAATGTGACCCATTTCATGCCACTCAGAGGGCCGGAATGTGGCACTCTCCATTCCTCGTTCCGTATCAAACCTGACCAGTTTCTTCCCCTTTCTTCCCCAACTCGAGTTTCACGAAAATCACCCTAAAAACCCCATTAACAAATCCTCTCAACTCCAAAATGTTCATCCAAAGTTACCCAACATCAACACCCTCAATGGGTTCATCAAAACGCAATCCAAACATCCTACTTCACTACTTCTTCTCCAAGCAACACCCACAAAGCAAGTGCTTCAACTTTTAAGCCAAAACCCACAAAACCCATAGATTGGAAGTGGATGAAATAGAGAGTTAGGAGTATCTTTACCTCTAGGGAGATGAGATGAAGAAGATGAAGTGAAAATGAAGGCAAAAGGACCAAGAACAAGCTCCAAAATCCAAGCTTTCTTCTCTATCTTCTTCCTCAAGAAATGAGCTCTCCTCCTCCACTCTCCTAGTGAATTTCGGCTGCACCAACAAAGAATGAGCCGAATTGTTGCTCCCTTTCCTTTAAATCACCTAAAATGTCAATTTACTCAAAAGCCCTTAAGGTCTTATCCCTTTAAAGGAAACTTAGGAGGGTATGAGGGTCATTTGAATCCCCTATTCTCATCCTCCAAGTCAAGCATGACAAGTGTCATGTGAGGTCACTCCTACTTAATAATTTTCCAGCTTTCCAATAAATATCGACAATTAACCGATAGTAAGCCCGAGTTTGACCGATAGTTGACTTTAACAATATTACAATCAAACTGAAGGGAACGACCCAACTAAGCTAACCGTGCTAATGGCTAAGCTTTTTGGGCCCCGGAAAGGTCCCGACTGACTTTCCGAGTCATCGATTGACTTTTCCGGCCGAAAGTCAAACTTAGCTAGGATTCACCGGTTCTACCGGGATCGACCAGGGGCGGGTCTTACACCTTGTTTCCTCAAACTCGCAAAGACACAAACGCAAACATCATATTTCGTTCTTCTTTAATATTTGAGAAAATATTTCGTGTGGCTCGAGAGAAATTCCTAGTTTTCAAAATGTACACAATTGGTTCCGCAAACAAGATACCTTGTATTCTCAAACTCGTAAAGTCACAAACGCAAACGTCATAATTCGTTATTGTTTAATATTTGAGAAAATATTTCGTGTGGCTCGAGAGAGATTTACCAAAGATACTGATCAGACAATGGTGAGATTTGGAAGTGACGCGTGTCAAGGCACGGTTGTATACTGCAAAGAGCCAGTGATTTTTGTTTTGAGGATAATTTTATAATTGTTTGAGAATTTAATACATAAGAAATACAAATCGTCAGTTTTGGATAAAACACTTGATATTCTGACCTTGAAAAGTAACTACCCACTAAGCCCATTACTTTGTTGAAGATTACAATAATACCCCCTAGGACCATTGCTATAAATACCACTACTGAGTAACTACTTTCACACATCTTTCACTCTTCAACTCAAAAAACGCAACAAAAATGGCCTCAATGAATGCTGAATGGGCTCGGATGAATGCAGAGGATGAAGCCAGGCGTTTGGCTACCATCCACCATCTCTGGAAGCTCAAATTCACAAAAATCTAGTATAATATGCTGATGATGGATACGCAGGTGGTCAAGCTCCTTGCTGAAATCGAAACGGATGAAAACCTAATGTGGAACACAGAAGAAAGAGAGTCGAAAGAATGCATGCTTGAGAAACTGAGCGAGTATCAAGAATTACTCGGAAAAATAACTGTAGATCCCTAAGCCACATCCAGAAGAAGATTGGTGGTATATAGTTTTTCATGCATGTCGTCTTTTATGTTTTTGTTTGGTGTTTCACACACCATCTTTTCCTAATGAATCTATAAATATTCTCAAACTAGATGTTGTATTTTCTCAAACCATGCTTTCTGTATTCTCAACATGACTGACAGTATTCACAAACAATAAATCAACAATCCGCAAACTAGATATGAAATATCCGCAAACTACTTCTGAAATATCCGCAAACTTGACATTAAAAATCCGCAAACTAAATGTGAAATATACTCAAAGAATCTATTCGCTAATAAAATAAAATGTTTCGATTGAACTTTCAAGACTGAATCGGGTTCGTCCATTGCGAATAATATATCGACGGTCCCAGATTAGCGCGCGAATTTACCCCAACTTCCTCTATAAAACCTAGAAATTCAAAAACGGAAAGTTCCTAAACAAAAAATCAGAAATCGAATCAAACATAGAGTTATAAAGTCTCTCGAAAAAATCTCTACGATTTTCCAAGTATCAACCCTAGATCGGAGTTTTCTCGAAGAATTACAGATCACGAACTAGGTTAAAAAACTGCGATTCTTCGAAACTTGATTCCAAAAAAAACTCAGATCGCACCTGAGATCGCACCTGAGATCGCACCGACAGATCGCACCATGAGATCGTCGGAAATCGCAACAGAGATCGCCGGAGATATTGGTTGATATCGTCGGATTTTAAAACAGCAAACAATACACAAATCGAGATGTCATCTACAATATGTAAGTATAGATCTTTTCAACAAAATTGATTTTCTTCTAGAATCGCTGCAAATTCTAATTTTCCGTTGACCAAAACGTCATGATCATGGTGGTTTTTTTATCCGTAAACTAGAATGCCTAGATACTTAAAACAGTAGTTTGTGTTGTACGATATTTAGCGACATAAAATATTTGTTTCTTCTCAAACAATATATAAAATTTCCTCCATGAAAAACTCTCAAACTAGGTGTGCAGTATCCGCAAACTAACTTGCTTATTTCCGCAAAGCATAAATAATCTACTTTGCATGTTACTATATACTACTGCCTGTGTATCAATTTGAGTATATTATAACTATCTGATTCTATGTGTGGTGTATATGCAATCCGAAATTATTACATCCTCAAACTGATCCTTATTTCGATGAATATCAGCTGCAGGCACAGACAGTGACTGTACTGAGGAATCAGATCTCCAAAACACTGTTCTGTTTTCTGCTGGAGGAACCAGGATATACTTTCCATCCTTCCAGCCTGAACGAACGTCGTTTGTAGGAAAGGAATTCAAGACACTGAATAAGGCGATAGATTTCTACCAAAATTACGCTAGACTGTCTGGATTCACTACAAGAAGGTCTACGGAGAAGAACGATAAAACAAACAACATAAAGCTAAAGTACATGGTATGCTCCAAACAGGGTGAGATCCCCGAACAAAACAGTCCGCAACTTTCAAAACCTACAAAAAAGAGGAACGGATTGCTCACAAGAATTAATTGTGAAGCAATGATAAGGTTCACATTTGTTTCGGAGGAATTAGGATCCAAAGTATCAAAATTTGTTGAAGGTCATAACCACCCTATGGTTGGAGCGGAGCACAGACATGAGATGCGAGGTAACCGACACATGGAAGGCAACCATGTTGAGTATATGAACTTTTGCGAGAGACCGGGAATATGTCCCTCAAAGCCACACAGACTAATCAGTGAAACACGCGGAGGCCCCAGCCATGTTGGAGCTTTGAAGCAAGATTTCTTCAACTACCACAGAGACTTGAAAGCTTATATTGGAGGAAGTGATATTCAGATAATCCTTGACCAGTTCCGTGACAAGAAGGTAGCCAACAACAAGTTCTACTATGAGTACGATGTTGACACAAGCGGAAGCCTCACTAAACTATTCTGGTGTGATGAAATAGCTATCAAGAATTACGAGCTTTACGGGGATAATGTTTCCTTTGACACAACTTACATGACTAACCAGTAAGTATTACTCGTATTCGCTAATTCATTGAAAAAGAAATTTTAAACATTATTCTTTATTAACGATTGATGTTTTGTAGGTACTCGATGCCATTTTGTCCGTTTACAGGAGTAGACAACTATGACAAATCTGTGACTTTTGGGCTGGGACTGGTAACACATGAGGATATCGAGTCTTTCACTTGGATGTTTAACACTTTTATGAAAGCGATGAATGGGAAGCAACCAATGTATCTAGTGACAGATCAAGACCCAACAATGAAAGTTGCAATACCTAAAGTCATGACAGACACTAAGCACAAACTCTGCATGTGGCACATTATGAATAAGATTCGTCTTAAGGTCAGTCTCTATAAGAAAATCATATACTCTGTATCCACATCTTGTAATGCTTGTTTACTCGAAACGTTTTATTCTTAATATGGTTCTCATAGTTAACTACTATGCGATGAGTTTATATCTATTCTCAAACTGTTATGTCTGTTTTCTCAATCTATGAACACAAAATATCCATATGCCACAGTATTGTCAATTACTATTATTTATTTGTTCGACTTTACAAATCTTACGAAAAATGTTACAGGTGCCTGGAAGTATAACAAATGATACAGACTTTGAGAAAAGGTTGGATTCCATAGTATACAACAACCTTATAGGCCCTGATGAGTTTGATGAAGAGTGGGCTAGCATCATTGAAGACTTCAATTTGCAGGACAACAGTTGGCTCAATGGCATATTCGAGCTGCGACACAGTTGGATCCCAGCATACCATAGGGATTTCCCGATGGGGTTGTTTATGAGAACAACATCAAGGTCTGAATCAGCCAACCGGGCCTATCAACAACTCACAGATCAGTATCTAAACCTTGTTCACTTGATCTGGCGGTGTGGAGTGGTGATAGAGAACCAAAGGAATGAGCATTTCAGTCTTATGATGCACAGCTACAATTCATATCCGGTGCTGAAGACAAACACGTGGTTTGAAGCGGATGCTTGGACTGTATACACACATACTGTGTTTGCTGACATACAAAAGCATATAGTTTACGCTCTCAACCGCTGCAGCTTGCCAGGCATGGATGACACCGTAGATGACACCATTGTCTATAAAGTCAAGGATTCGTCGATTATTAAAGATGGTAAGGAATTCAGGGTGACTTGGACGATGAGTACAAACAACTTTGAGTGCAATTGCAACAAGCTTCTAACAACGGGCTATATATGTTCCCACATATTCTTTGCGCTACAAAACACAACGTTAAGGAAGATTCCTAGGACGCTGGTAAACCCGAGATGGTGTAAAGACACAAACTTGACAGCTACATTGTCTTGTAATGGTGTTGCACCTGAAGGTCCTAGTCTGAAGGACGATGAAGTTATGGATGCAGTGAAAACTAGATTTACTGAAATGATTAGGACAGAAGATGCAACAATTTCAAGTATTCGAGGATTGTTGGACACTCTAAATCGATACAGAGTTAAGACGGTGGATGACATAGTGAATGAGAATAGACTCAATAGAACAAGTTTCATAGCATCGGTGACAGGGATCAAATTACCAGAAATAGTCACTGTCCAGCCACCAAATATCACAAACACCAAGGGCTCTCGCTTGCGATCTAGGAGTAGAATGATCAGTAATAAAGAAAAGGCAATCAATGCTAGTAACAAGCGAAAACGGCTATGCGACACATGTCGCACATTGCAAGACCATGACACAAGGACCTGCCCTCTGAATATGAATAAGTAGAAGAAGAAGTAGAATGATGTATATTTTCAACTGCGGATTTCGTTGTTTCTGTTTGCGAATATAGACAATAATTTTTGCATATAAATACAGACTGTTTGAGGATACATTTGTTTGAGTTGTCCGAATTAATAAATTTCATTTCTGCACATGTTTTTATTTATATGAAATTTAATATAATATACTGTTCACACACAATGCAAGACCATGACACAAGGACCTGCCCCACTGAGTAAGAATAGGAAGAAGAAGAAGTATACTGATGAAGATTATCGATGCGGATTTGGTTTATTCTGTTTGCGGATATAGATAATTGGTTTTGCGGATTTAATATAGACTGTTTCATTTATACGGATTTAATATAACAAATTGTTTGCGAATATTTCGAATTTTGTTTACTAAAAAATATATAATGATTTGAGAATTTACTACTTTCGTTTTGCGTACAAAAGGGAAGTGAAACGGTTTGTGGTAGACAAATCAAATATTGACAGCGTGGAAACGTGGGGGAGAATTAATTGCTTCACTAACCCACGATGCCCTACGTGTTCCCCTATATATACCCAAATATTGTATCCTTCTATACTCATCCCTCAAATCTTCGAATACCCAATTTTACTCTGAAAAAATGGCGTCGTCAAGCAGCATGAAGCGTAAAAGCTATGAAGATGAACTCGACGAACGCGAAAGGAAGCTGAAGGAGCAGAACAAGAAGGACAGAAAACAAAAGCGTCTCATCAAACACGAGAAGTTCGTGACGAGCTTCAATGCAATCAAGTCTAAGCTTTCTGAGATCGAGCTTGAGCTTGAAATATTGGGCTTGGATGTTGGCGACGAGCTGTGCACTGACATGAGCACCGAAGAGGTGCTTGCAAACACAGCGCTCACCAGGAAGATAACCGAAGTGATCTTAGCGGTGAACAAGGCTATGAAACTGGTGGTATAGGGGTAGCAAACCCTATTCTCTTTGATTCCTTTTGTCTGTTCTTAACCAGTCTAAAGTAATTAAAAAAACTCGTTTTCCTTAAAATCGTTTATATTTCACTTTCAAGTTATATATAATTCCATGATTTGTGTTACACGCGAAACAGAATATTAGTTTCATCAAACCATGATCTCTGTATCCGCAAACCAGGATCTCTGTGTCCGCAAACTACAAACCATAGTTATATTCGCGAAACATAATAACAGTATCCACAAACTACAAGTCTATATCCGCAAACACCAAGTAAAGAGAAATAAATTAACATTAAAGCAAACCAGGATCTCTGTATCCGCAAAGAGAGAGCCCTATATCCTAAAAATGAAATAACTTGTGGCAAAAGTTACATTCATCAATCTTCACTCTCCCAGTCTTCTTCTTCGTCATCATCATCTTCTTCTTCTTCATCCTCTTCAACATCACCATTATAACCATAATCTTCTTCTTCATCTTCCTCATCATCATCCTCTTCAACATCACCATTATACTCATCATCGTCTTCCTCCCCATTTTCTATCTCCTCCTCTTTCTCATCATCGGCATCGTCACTCATGATAATAGGGCAATCCTCTTCATCACCATGTGAAATCAGCCTTCGTCTCTTTGAAGATACCTCTTCCTCATCGCTACTACAATGCTTTCTATATGGTGACATGACTTAATTGAAAAAAGCTCTATGCTAACATGATTTGTAGGGGTAAATATTAATTTAAAATAAACCAAACGACGGTGAAAAGACTCACCAACGCATTAAATGCGATAAGATCTTCGTGTATTCGAGGGAGATTTTAGTGATGATGAAAAATAACCGTGAAAACTTAACCGTCTGATTTTGAAATCATACCGTCTGATTTTGGGTAACGATTGACACGTGTCCTCTATAAGATCTTATCGTATCACATGTCGATACACGTAAATCAACATTTAATTTGAGAATTATGAGTTATGGATTGCGAAAATAAGATATATGTTTTGCGGAATCCTTATCAGTTAACTAATTTATATATAATTAGAACTCTACTTTAAACAAAATAACGATAATGCCACCGCAAGATTTCAACTATAAATACCCCCACCCCTATAATACTTAACCCTAGAACTCTCCTTCAATTTCAAAACCTCTTCTCTAATAACTTCAAACCACCAGATCTGCAAAAGAGATGGCCTCCAATAGGAAACGCACCAGAGTTCAAGGTAACGTTTGCACCAAAGAAGCTATGGAACGTACCATAGAAGAACGTTGTAAGAATATGCGTGAGATGGAGCAAGCCTCTATGGAAATGGCAATGGAGATTCGCAAAGTAAAGTTGGCACTAATCCAATGCCACTTTTTCTGATGGAGGAGAAGGTGGTAAACCTTACCCATGAACTGGAAGTTCTTGACATGAGGAACGGGACTGCAGAGCTTAAGGAAGATAGAGACAAGATGATGACGACACTGAAAGGGATTCAGGACTTCTTCAAAAGCATATCGATAGCAGAGGACGAAGGCACATCCGACCCATGAAGGATGTAGTTATATTTTCACTATTATCATGTCAATCGTCTTTTGATGTTTTTGTTTTGTCTTTTGAACACTTGTTTTCTCAATGAATGGATGATTAGTATCTACCTATTCTACTGCTAAAGTATTCTATATTAAATTTGCAAAAGACATGTTCTGTATTCTCGAAGACGTATTGTTAATTTCGTAAAAGAGAACATGAGTTTTCGCAAAACAAAAATTATTGAAATGCTAACATGTTTGCACACAACTTGGGCATATTCGCAAACTACAATCCATAATTAAATTCGCGAAACATAATAACAGTATCCGCAAACAACAAGTACAGAGGAATAAATTAACATTATTAGCAAACCAAGATCTCTGTATCCGCAAACTACAAGTCCGTATCCGCAAACACCAAATACAGTGCTTTCTATATGGTGACATGACTTAATTGAAAAAAACTCTATATTATTTTAAACTAAACTAAACGGCGGTGAAAAGACTTACCACCGCATTAAATGCAATAAGATCTTCGTGCATTCGAGGGGGATTTTAGTAATGATTACATGATACGTCTGATTTTCGTAACAATTGACACGTGTCCTCTACAATATCTTATAATATCACATACCGATACACGTAAATCAGCATTTAGTTTGAGAATTATGAATTACGGATTGCGAAAATAAGGTATATGTTTTGCGATATCATTATTAGTTAACTAATCTGTCTTTAATTAGAACTCTACTTTAAACATATTATCGATAATGCCACCGCAAGAATTCAACTATAAATACCCCCACCCCTATGCCACTGAACCCTACAATTCTCTTTCAATTTCAAATTCTCTTCTCAAATAACTTCAAACCACCAGTCTGCAAAAGCGATGGCCCCAAACAGGAAACGCACCAGAGGGGAAGGAAACGTTTGCACCGCAGAAGCTATGGAACGTAAGAGAGAGAAGATGGTAATGCAGTATCGCAAAATAAGATTGGCACTATGCCAGATCCACTTTTTGCTGATGCAGGAGAAGGTTGTAAGCCTTGCCAATGAACTGCAAGTGCTTGACATGAGCAACTCGACTGAAAAGCACAAGGAAGATAGGGACAAGATGATGCGACACTGGAAAAGATTCAGGACTTCTTCAAAACTATTGAGGTAGAACTGGACTAGGGCACATCCGACCCATGAAGGATGTAGTTATATTTTTCTTATTTGATGTTTTTGTGTTGTCTTTTGAAAACTTGGTTTCTCAGTGAATGTATGACTAGTATCTGTTTTTCACTGTGATAGTCACCTATATTTAATTCGCAAACTACATGTTCTGTATTCTCAAACACGTATGGTTATATTCGTTAACCAAGACATGATTATTCTCAAAACAAAAATGACTGAAGTTACTAACATATTAAGGCATATCTTATCATTGGTAAAATCAAACAGAACTACAGTGTATTCTTCGTACAAGACAATCCAACACCTCAACCCCAAACATTGCATATCTCAAATATGTAAACGTTATTCCGCGAACCACGTTACGTATATCCGCAGAACATACAATACTGAAACTCAACCAACATATTGCATAATCTGAAACAAGGAAACCCAGTTTCTCAAACCAAGGATTGACTATTAGCAAAACAGAAAAATAGTTCCGCAAACTAGACACTATATATTCGCAAAACAATAAACACATGACCTCAAACAACAAGGAACCCAGTTTCTCAAACCAAGGATTGACTATCCGCAAAACAGAAAATAGTACACGCAAACTAGACACTATATATTCGCAAAACAGAAAAGACATAACCTCAACCAACAGAGGAAACCCCAGTTTCGCAAACCAAGGATTGCCTCTTCGCAAAACAGGAAAATAGTACCCGCAAACTAGACACTATATATTCGCAAAACAGAAATCACATAACCTCAACCAACAACTTGTTTATCCTAAAATATAGCATATTCACAAACAAAAGATCTTATAAATTCTCAAAATAGTACACAGATTATTCTCAAACAATATATCATAAATTCTCAAACAAAAAAATTGTCGTTTCTGAAAACAAACACTAGTAATCAAAAAGAGTAATTCACTAAGCTTTATGACGTTCGCATGGTAATAAGGCTTTATACTTGACACTAAATTTGAATGTGGTCTTCTTCTTTTTGAAATAATCTTTGATATTCTCCTCAATTCCTAGTCACGGGTTGTTCTTCTCAAATGTGACCAACTTAAAGAGGAATCTTTTCTTCAATAATTCGATTTGTGCAGCCTACAAAATCAGAATTTAAAGATCAAATCTATACTCATTGCTATATACTGACAAAGAAATAATTGTTGGTTTAACTTACATCATTGACGGCCAATTCTCCTGCCCAATTCCCATTGCCAAGATACGATTTCATGTGCCACATAGCATACACCCCACAATCCATATGATTGTCGTTAGATTCTCATGGTACATGGAACCGATCAATCTTACCTTTGAAAATTTTCTGAGCTAGAGCTTTATCAGTTTTTGATATGACCTTGCAAATTTTAGACCTCTACGTAACACAAAAACACCAAAGAAAAATAAATAAAAACAGAAATGAATAGATAGACAGTAATCAAACACATACTCAATGAGAAAAGAATACGTACCAATGTATAGTGAATTTTTTCATAACGAATATCGTCATCAACCGTTCCTTTCACATTGTCAATAATATCTAAATTTCTGTTCTTCATGTCGATGCATAAGAGTGTGTAGTGATTGCTCTTAAAAAAAACTATGAAAACCTGTAGAAAATATATAAAATCCATCAGCATATTAATATAATGCATAAATTGGTTTATATAATACAATCATTCACTACTATATCAGCAAAACACATATTCACTATCAGCAAACTACATTTTCATTATCAGCAACCCAGGGAAACTGTTTCTCAAACCAGGGAGCGCATATCCGCAAAACATGTATTCGTTATCCACAAACTTGATAGAGTATATTCGCAAACAAGAAAATCCATAACCTCAAACCAGATATTGCGTGTCTCAAACAGGTAAACGTTATTTCTCAAGCAAGGGTGCATATAGACGCAAAACATACAAACCTTAACCGCAACCAACATATTGAATATTCTAAAACCAACCATGTATTATACTTACCAAGTCCAACTTCTTCCATGAAAAAGAAGGGAACTCCTTAGTTTCAGTCTTGAAAATTTCGTCAAAAGCTACATCTTTTTTATGTTCAGCAATCGAAGCCTACAAAATAAACATATAAATAACAAAACACAATAAAGTAATTCAAACTATAAACGCAATCAACCAAAAAATGCGCAAACTATGCTTACACTAAGAGAAGCTAAAAAGAAGAACCGGTTAGGTGATGAATCACTCTTGATAGTTTCCAGATGAATTAGATAGTGACACCACCCATTAATGGTTTCCACTTCAATCCATGCATCCTTTTTGAAAGAATTAAAGCCCCCCTTGGTAATACAATTATCAGAGCACTCAAACATAAAATCCTTGCATTCACAGAGAGAAAAAGCCTATTCACTGTATTTGCAAAAATAAAATATAAAAACAAAATAAGGGGAAAAACATATTTTACTTACCAATTCTCCTTTTTGTTTATATTCAGCACCCAATCAGCAACACAATCCTCAACCTCCAGAAGAACGGACCAATAATCTGTTTGACGATCAACATACGGAGAACACAGAAATTTAGACGGTGCAATCAAACGAGGTGGAGGTTGTTTGACTGGGGTTTCCGTTAATAAAGATGCTTTGCTACACCCAATTGGCGTAAAACCATCGCTACGTGCAGCACATTTCTTAACAACAACGGGATTTTTCTTAACAGCACATTGAGCTTTTTTTTGCTGCAACAGTACGGGGTAATTTCTTCTCGGGGACAGCAGCGGGGCCTTTCTTACCGGGTGCACGAGCGGGACCTCTCTTCTTCGGTGCGTTAATAACTGAGCCAGACTCCACATGACCAACACCATCAGTCGACTTCTTAGGAGAATGCACAGGCCCTTTTTTTATCAGGAAGAGGTATGCCAGCAGGGCGTTGTGTCACGCCCCAATTTCAGTAAACCGAACTCGGGACGCTGTGAAACAGTAAAACATTTTGAACCTCTTTTTATAAATGCTTTAAAATCACCATTTGTTCAACAAAATAATATTTACAACTCAAAATAAGTCCCAACAAGTGGACAAAAAACATGGTATACGTCGCTAGACTCAACCAAACCCAGAATCCCGCTTCTAGCTCTTCAAGCTTCAGAAGCTCACCTAGTCCACCCTGCGAACGGTACCTGTAGGAAAAGAAGCTAGGGGTGAGTGTTCGCTCACCACCATGGATAACAGACTGACTACGGCATAATTAGCAGACAATGCCGGTAACACCAACACAAACTCAACACCGGGGAACACCATCCCCAACCCAAGTACTCCGACTGAACACACACCCACTGTTACCTTCCTTGACGAACTCAACACCCTGACACGTAAAGTAGACCCGATACAACGATCACGACCTCTTCCAAGGACTCAAGGACCACCACGCAAAACCCAAGATCACAAAGGATCGCACACCAAACAAGATCACAAAGGATCGCATACCGGCTGCCAACTGCTCAGTACCAAGGACGCTCGCAACCTCCCGAGACTCTAACTCGGTCAGGCCAGCCAAAGAACGCTCGCAACCTCCCGAGACTCTAACTCGGTCAGGCCAGCCGAAGAATGCTCGCAACTTACCGAGACTCTAACTCGTAAGCCAGCCAAAGAATGCTCGCAACTTACCGAGACTCCAACTCGTAAGCCAGCCAAAGAATGCTCACAAACCCAAACCACACACGCGCGGCCAGGACCCCTTTATTGACGGGCGGGCCCCCTACCCCGTCTGAACATGCAGACGCGTGTGCTCGTGGACCCCCGTTTCATGAAGCGGGCCCCCAACCTCAGGTAACCACAATCACAAGCAAGTTCAACAACCAGTAACAACACAGGTTCAACACTCACAGGCACTCATGGCCACCAAGACACCAACAGTAAAACTCGGACTCAACAGCCCCACAGGCACTCACGGCCTCCCAAGATACACCAACAGTAAAACTCGGACTCAACAGCCCCACAGGCACTCACGACCTCCCAAGATACACCAACAGTAACTCACGGGCTAAACAACCCCACGGGCACTCACGGCCACTCAAACCACCAACAGTAACTCACGAGCTCAACAACCCTATAGGCACTCACGGCCTCTCAAAACTACCAACAGTCACTCACGGGCTCAACAACCCCACAGGTACTCACGGCCTCCCAAGACACACAAACAGTAACTCACGGGCTCAACAACCCTACAGGCACTCACGGCCTCCCAAGACACACCGCCAATCAGGACACGGGTTCAACAACCCCACGGGCACTCACAGCCTCCCAAAACACCAAAGGTAAAGACACGGGTTCAACAACCCCACGGGCACTCATGGCCACCCAAAACACCAAAAGTAAAGACATGGGTTCAACAACCCCACGGGCACTCATGGCCACCCAAAACACCAAAAGTAAAGACACGGGTTCAACAACCCCACAGACACTCACGGCCACCAAAACTCAACAATAATAGCACGGGCTCTCAAGGCCACCAAAGACATCAACAATACACAATCAACCTCCGGCATAACTAATGCCTCCAATAGTCATAATCTCGATAAGTTCGCAATCAACCTCCGGGCATGGTCATATGCCTCCAGTAATTCTAACAACGCTAAGTTCTATACTCCTACGACATTACTAAGTGTCACATGCATTTCCGATATTCGCTACGTTCCCGTATCATGCCTTTCTAATATTCGATAACTCACTTAACCCACGACACCCTAGTGTCACATGCATTTCTACTGTTAACTTTCCCTAGTCAGGGCCGAGATCCGGCTACTTTTCCCTATCTCGTGCGTGTTCTCCCAAAAGCCAACCAACGAGCTCTGGTGATGATCTCAGTCACTCACCCAGCTTTCCCTTGCCTCGGTCCGTGGCACGATCTAAAAGAACACAATTTAAAGGCACTTAACAACTCGCAGGAATAAACTGAAAATCATTAAACTTGATGCCCAAACTTAACCCCGACAATGTCGATCACTCCCAAACTTCCCAATTACTCGACATTGTCGATAAGGGACCCGTCAAGTCCCGATTCGCCCGACATGGCGAATCTGCCCGGGTTTTGTAAATGCCCTTCCAGGGCTCCAAAAATTCCCGTTTTCGTTTCTACGGTCTTAGAATAATTCAAGGGTCCCAATGTACTTGACCGAATCGAATTCCGACTCCCGAGTCAATTAATTTCAGTTTCAAGTTTCTAAAACCCGTTAATTATAACTATTCCAATTTAATTACAATTTTCGATTCGGTTAAGGATAAATGGTTCGGGGAACGTTTTAAACCACCCGAACACAAAACCCGATCACCCGAGCACGTGGGCCCCACCCGGCCAAGCTAGGCCGTGGGCCCTAGGGTTCATTGTGGGGCTCGGCCACCATGGTGGTGGCTGGTCCCAGCTCCGGCCAGCCACCCCATGGCCGGAGCTCCTCCCGAGCCTGCGGTCACCGGAAAACGTCATACTTCGACTCCAAACACCTCCAAAACGTCTCCAACAATTCCCCCAACCTCAACACACCCTAAACTAATAGTTTTACATAAACCCTAACTTCCAAAATTAATCAAAACGAGAATCGGTTTGGTGTATACCGTAGAGGAGAACGAGGGGAGTGCACTTCCTCCTAGCCTTGAGACGATCCAAGGGTGGAGATGACGTGAATAGTGCTCCAAACCCTAGCTTTCTCTCTTTTCTTCCTCTCCTTCTCTCCCTTTCTTCTCTCTTCTTTCTCTTTCTAAAACAACTAACTCATTCTCCTTTTTTTCCTTTTTTTGATATGTGGCCGGCCACCTATAGCCCCCACCACTCATTTTCCCCCCAAAACTAACACCACCACTTGTTGGACAAGTGGCAAGGTGGGTCCCACACCTTTTGGAAAATATCTACTAGATATTTTCTAATCAGATTCGCGAAAATCGGACGTTTCGGGCCCCGAACGGGCACTTTTTCCAAGAAATTACGGAACTTGGAGGGCTACAAGGAAACGGCTCAACTAAGACCGCTGCGACGACGGCTAAGCTTTTTGGATCCAAAACGGTCCTCGAATGGATCAAAACGTCGCTCGATTGACTTTTCCAGCGAAAAGTCAACATTTCCCAAATTGAACAGAAAGTTGCCCTGAGTCCCCCGGAACTCATTTTGGTCGATAACGGGGTCAACTCAAGTCCGGTATGACACTCGGGGTCATTTTAGGTTCAATTAAGTGTCAGTCTTAAAAATTTTAAATTTTCCTATTTTTCGCAGGTTTGACTAGCGTGTTGACCGGGAGTGGTTATTACACGTTGGACTATGGATTCACAAAATCTTTCCATTGCAAGTTCAGGATTCTGGTCAACTGCCTCAGGGACCTCTTTCCCACCAATAGCACAATTGATATTTTGGTCAACCCGTGTAGTAACAAGTGGCGGGGGTTGAGTCTTGCAAGCTTGATTAACAGGTGGATCATTGTTGACATTTTTTTCGACCACAATTATATTGAGTGGCTCGGGTTGCTCTTGAAGTGTCTGACAAAAGTCATTGACAGACGCAGACCCGTTGACATTTCCTTGACTACCTTCTATAGTAAGTGGGTCTGATTCCACTAAAAGAGCCCAACAATCATCTTTGTTAACAACATCGGGAGCTTCACATTCCGCGATTGGATTATCAACAACCATGTCACAAGCTTCCTTCCCAATACCATAAGCAACAGAAATAGCGTCAAACTCATAGCCAACACTGTTATTCTTTTCTGGCTCAGTTTGTTCTGCAACCATATTATCCACAGGGGCTCCATCATTACTTCCAAACAATTTCCGAACCACATTATCGCATTCAGGGCTTGACAATGTAGTGGATCCAGCAGGGCATGGTGAAAGAACATTCGCATGCGATTTTTGGGATGGTGAAAGAAGTCTGAACGTTGGTGGAGTAACGACACGAGCAGGTGGCTTCTCTCCTCCTTTGTATCCTTCCCCAACGCGTGTTGCCGCTTCAATCAATTTCTCAATGGTCTCGATAACCCAGGGTAGATTAAACCATGAGTCTTGTGACAGCAACATACTTTGTGTGTCAGGCATGACATCTTCGGTATTTTTTTCCCAGTCAACCCATCAAACAGGGTTGACATTGTGTTGAAACACTCAGTATTGGGATCGGCGATATGCCCTTCAACCAACAACTGATGCCATTCCAAAAAACCTTCTGCAACCTTATTCCCCGCTAATCGGAACCTCTCTGCAATCCTCTGAATACGATAAAAAGAACCATGTTAATGTGATTAAATGCAAACAAATAAAACACAGGGTATGCATCAACTACAAAACACACCTGCAAACCAAAATGTGCATATTTGAACACAATAAACCTACGCACAAATCACATGCGGTATATACTCAAAACTGTTTCGCAAACCAGAGTGCGCATGCTCGCAAAACAAAGAATCACTATCCGCAAACTAGGTAAAGCATACACGCAAAACATAAATTCACAATTCGCAAACAAGGTAAAGCATATTCGCAAAACATATATTCACTATCCGCAGTCTAGGTAAAACATATTAGTAAAAAGGTCAATCAATAACAGGGTATGCATCAACTAAAACACACATCTGCAGACCAAAATGTGCATATTTTCATACAAAAACCTACGCACATATCACATGCAGGATATACTCAAAACTGTTTCTACCAGAGTACGCACTCTCGCAAAACATAGAATCACTATCTGCAAACTAGTTAAACCATACCCGCGAAACATAAAATCATTATTCGCAAACTAGGTAAAGAATATTCGCAGAACATATATTCACTATCCGAAAAAAAAATTCACTATTCGCAGAACATATATTCACTATTCGCATAACATATATTCACTATCCGCAAACTAGGTAAAGCATATTCGCAGAACATATATTCACTATCCGCAAAAAAACAAGTCAATCAATAAACCTCACTGTATATTTGAAAAACATAATTTCCCCACACAAAAAATTAATTAAATAATAGAATACCTCTGCAGAACCTCTTTCGCTATGAAACGGGGGGGGGGGGGGGGGGGTACTAGGGGCCGGTGGATCTCCACCATTTCTATCCCCCCTTTCATTATCCCTATTTACGTTAGGGGGTGGATGCTGAGCAACATTCTCTTCCTCCCTAACACGTGGAGGAACCTCCCTCCGTATGTGACCCATTCCAAATGCATCACACTGTAATTCATCACCGACTCTTCTGTTCACCAATGCAGTATTCCATCCAATCAAAGAGGGCCACGCCCTAGGAACCTCACACGTGCTGACTTCAACACGATCAAGATAAAACAACTGCATCATTCAAAGAAAAAGACATGTCACATGAATATAACATAAGAGTTTATTAAATATAAAATACAACACATTAAAATGAAAACTAAACTTACCAGCAAGAAAGTTATTGATCCAGAAAAACTCTTTGAACCTTCGGGTTGATTTAACCAGGTTTTTTTGTATCCACAAGTTTCTTGACTAAAAACTTGCACCAATTAAAATCTTGTATGTGAGATACATCAACAATAGAACGGAAGCATGACTGATTCACATAACCCTCATTCCCCGAATCGATCATGCAAGTCACAAACAACATCATGAAGTTTCTTTTGAAATCATCTCCCCCTTGAATTTGCGTCTTCATCTGATCAACCAACTGCTTACTGGTGATAAGACGCTTGATCTCGCCTTTGTCTTTTGTATCGAACTGCTGCTGCCACAATTTAAGTTCATCAGTGCACAGGGTGGCCTACTTATCGACTATGACGTCGCGCACACCATTTGGAATGCCAAAAGTTTCATGCACTTCCTTCTCTGTGATACGCAATTTGGCATCTGGCAATTCCAATGATGAGCTAAGGTGGTTATACTTAGACACCAGGTAGTATCCAATCTTGCTTGGAATGATCTTCACAGCCAAATGAAGAATATGCCCAAACCCAATTTCCCGCACTGCTTCTTGTTGGTGTTTATTCAAACTCTCCACCAACTCAACCAATCTCTTTGGAGATGACCTGGTCTTCAAAACATCATCCACGCTAACCTTATCAGATAACAAAACAACTCTGTCAGACTCACAACCCTTGGTGCGCTTAACATTCTTCTTCTCAACAGCTAATTCTCCACCTCTCTTCTTTCTGGCTTTAGCAGGTCGGACAGCTACATCGAGACATTCACGAACCTCAGCTACCTTCTTCTTCTTAATTGAAAGTCTTCGTGTATCTTTATTGTTAATAGACTTCTGCTCCTTCAACATATTAGCAAGAGTCGTATTTCCTTCACCAACATCAGCCTCTGTGGATGGTCTATCCATTAAAAGAAGAGGAAGCACTATATCGGGAGTTTTATCTATAATTCGCAAACAAGGGTTAGCATTTCAGCAAAACAGACAATATACAAAAACATTGAGTATTCGCAAGAAAGAAAAACAGTGCCCGCAAACAAGATACTATATATTCGCAAAACATAAATTCACTATCCGCAACTAGATAAATCTAATTCGCAAAACATATATTCACTATCCGCAAAACAGGTACAACATATTATCAAAACAAGTCAATCATTAACAGGGTATGCATCAACTACAAAACACATCTGCAAACCAAAAAGTGCATATTTGCATAAAATAAACCTACGAAGATATAAAATGCAGGATTATTCAAAATTGTTTCTCAAACCAGAGTGCGCACACTCGCAAAACATAAATTCTTTATCCGCAAATTAGGTAAAGAATACTCGCAAAACATAAATTCATTATTCGCAAAACAGAAAAACAATGCCCGCAAACAAGATACTCGCAGTACAGAAACCCCAAAACCAAAACCAACAACTTGATTTTCCTCAAAACTAGATCAAAATCATCTCATAGTTGAATAATTTCATGGGAATTTCATATATGAATTGAAATGTTGTACACTAAAAGCAAAACACAACTACTCTGAAAACATAGCAACTGTAGAAAATCCGCAAACTACAAACACTATATTCTCAAATTACCTGTTTCGGTGTCCCTGTTGCAGAATGTTGTAGATTCAGCAACCTTCTTCTTCATTCTCTACAGACGGATTACTATAATCAAAAAGCTAAATAACCAAACGAACAAGATTGAATCAAAACCCTAAACACCAAAAATTGTAACTCACCAACAATGAACTATTGAAATTCACTTCGAAATCGCGCAGAAGACGAAAATCAAGACAATGGATGCACAAAAGATCAGATTCTGAAATGTTAGTTTCGCTAAAAACTCGATTCTGCAAGTGTTTTGGTGAGCACGAAACGTTTCTGTGCGAATGGGTAGATAAAATTACGTTTATAGCCCTGAGCCATAGCAAATCAGTTAATATGAATCCCACGCGCGTCTTATTTATGACGCGTGCCACTGATGACGCGTTCAAATCTGCGCAATCGCGAAATTCACATCGGACGACCATCACGCAGTGCGTAGGTTCGCACCAAATCAGGTGGTTCGCACCTGATTGCTCTCCTATATATATATATATTGTTTTAAATTGTGTTGTTTTGGAAAATAGGATGACCGATCGGAGTTGGATGAAGTTGCATAAAAATGAGTTGGCATATATGCAGGGTGTTTGCGAATTTATAGACTTTGTTCACACAAATGGGGCATTGATTTATGGCAAGGGTAAATGTCCTTGTAAAAAGTGTGTGAACATGTCTTTTTTGAATATTACTGATATTCACATGCATTTGTTGAAGTTTGGGATCACAGAGAATTACACAGAATGGACTCAACACGGTGAATATAATCGGTTGCTAACTTTAGTTGATCATAGGTAACAATTCCGAGAGAATCATGGCTCATCTAGTAATGCAGTTATGGATGATGACGTTGCACCATTCGTCCAGTTTATTGATGATGTGAATCCATTTCGTGATAGAGATGACATCCCTTTTCTTGGTACTGCTCCTACAATTGATCCAACAAGGATCGACTTTGCAACTAGAAATTACCAGAATTTAATGGTTGAACACCAAGTTCCCATGTATGAAGGTAGCAAAAAAAATTGACGGCAATTTAAAAGTTGATGTCTATAGAAGAAATGAACAACATGTCCAATGAGTCAAATGAATAGGAATATGTTGCCTGATGGAAATAATTACCCAGAAGGTTGGAAGCAAGCCAAAAATATTTTGAAGAGTGTGGGAATGACTTACAAAACCTACCATGCTTGGTATCACGGGTGCTACTTGTTCTACGGAGAAGGCAAAGATTATGATAATTGTCTCAAATGTGGTGAAACAAGATGGGCGAAGGGTAAGGAACATCAAAAGAAAAAAGTTCCTAGGAAGATAGTGAATTGGTTCCCAATTATCCCACGACTACAGAGGTTGTTTAGTTCTGCATATACCGCTGAGCAAATGCGGTGGTATGGAGAGAGAGCTACAAGAAACTCAGTTATCTTGTGTCATCCAGCTGATGGTGATGCATGCAAAGAGTTTGACAAGAAACATCCACACTTTGCATCTGAGATTCGCAATGTTCGTCTCGCCTTAGCCACGGACGAGTTCACTCCATTTGGCCCTACTGCTCCCCCGTATAGCATGTGGCCAGTTATTGTGATCCCATACAATTTACCACCTTCAAAGTGCATGAAGAAAGAGTTCAACATCCTCTTACTTTTGATATCTAGTCCAAAGTCCCCTGGAAAGTGTTTGAATGTTTTGATGAGGCCGCTTATTGATGAGTTGCAGCTTTTGTGGTCAACATGTGTTTTAACGCGGGATAAGTTTCGTAATGAGTCGTTCATGATGAAAGTTGCGGTGATGTGGACTATTAGTGACTTTCCTGGTTTGGGGATGTTAGGTGGAATTCAAACAAAGGGTTATAAGTCTTGTCCAATCTGTCTGGATGAGATCGATGGTACATATAGTCAACGCAGAATATCGTACCTTGAGGCACGGAGAGAGTTGGAAGAGTACCACCATATGCGGTTCGACATTAGCTCATTCAATGGGAAAATAGAGATAAGAACTCTGATAGTTCAACTTTCGAGGAAAGAAGTATACAATCGCATAATGGGTGAGGTCGAACATTATGGTGTACAAAGTTTAAACCCAAACTTGTCAGGTCAGAATGCTGCTATGAGATAAACCTATGTTGGACACATGTATCCATATTCTGGGAGCTTCCTTACTGGGAGGATTTAGCGGTACGCCATGCATTGGATGTCATGCATATTGAGAAGAATGTATGTGACAACATCTTGGGAACAATATTCAATTTGGCGGGAAAGACTAAAGACGATTTAAAAGCTATGTTGACTTGGAAGGAATTGGGTATCAAACCTAACCTATGGCCCTATCCTACAATTATCTAATTTTAATTTATCACGTTTAACCGATACCTATCCTACAATTAGAATACTCTCTTAATTTCGAGACTCTCTCTTATCCCTAGTCGCACGAAGCTATGGTGTTTTCTTCTACCTCGTCGTTGCCGACACGCCTTCTACAGTGGTTCCCGTCGTGCCTCTTGTCGTGGCTCCTCCTGATGCTGCTCTCCTGGCATTACCTTGTCCCCCATAGACCGTTCACGGTGCGGGGGAGAAGAGTCGTCGACGGAGAAAATCTAAGCCGACTAAAGATTCCCCTGCCTCGCCGTCTGTGGTGGAGATTTCGGCTCTTCCGCCTCCAAGAGAAGCCTCAGATGGGATTTCCTTCTGAATGGGGCCCACATCCCCGGCTCTGATCGTGAAACCGAGACGTGGGAGGCCTGTTACCAAACGACCCACGGTTACTTCCTCTGCAAGTAAGGTCCTTTTAGCCCTCCCTCCTCCTAACCCTTGTTCACCAGACCCCCATATCAGTCACGACCTCGCTCTGACTGTTCCCCAACAGGGTGACGCGGTTGTTACGGTTTCACCGCCATCAGATCCTATCCAAGGCGGTGCAGTAGCTAGGGTTTCCTCACCATCGCGTCACGAGCATGGCCTACCTCCCCCCACTATGGGTGAATGGGTTAAAGCGTAAATACGCCAGTCCCTAGCCCTCCCAGGGGAACCGCTGCTTCAGCGAGACCCAGCCAAGGGAAAGGCCCCGATGGAGGAACTCCCTAGGTTGGTAGTGGTGGCTCTATGGTTATGACGGTGCCTCCACGATAAGGATAAGATCCCGCTTATCCTAGCGTGCCTTGTAACGCCGAAAGGAATGACGTGGGATCGGTCGAGGCACTTGGCCACGGAGGAGTTTGCTCCGCCCTCGGCTGACTTGATCTCAGAGCTTCAAGATCTACAGGTGGGTCTTTCGTCCTGTTCATTGGAAGAGGAGACGGAGGTCGAGGTGTTTGTCCCGTCTTCTCGGGCAACATCGACGATCATTGCCCGCCAGCAATGGGGGATGCTGGGAAAACTATGGTCTTCAAAGACCCCTCCGAAGGACACCCTCCTACGTATCATTATGAATGCATGGGGAAAGGCTGCATAAGGGCTTGTGATTAAGGACCTACGGTCGGGGATCTTTGGCTTCTACTTCCGGTCCTCTGAGGCTCGGGCGTGGGTCTGTGGCAATGAGCCCTGGTGCTTCGACGGTCGGGCTCTACTGCTCGGCAATCTGGGCCCGTGCGTTAGGGAGATGCCGGTCCTTGACCGAGTGCAATTATGAGCGCACGCTAGGGGTTTTCCTCCTCTGGTAAGGATAGAGAGACAGGTTCCTCTGTTGGGGACGCCCTGAGGGCATGTGTGGAGGTCACATGTGATAAGTGGGGCATGTGCCGGGGTGGAACTGTAAAGGTTCTCTTCAGGCATCTCATTGAGATGCCGCTCTAGAGGAGACTGATACTTCGGTTCAAGGAATTCTCTGAGCCTATCCACATTGAACTCACTTATTCCAAGCTTTCGAGCTTTTTCTACAACTGTGGTAGACTCGGCCATGACTTGAAGGAGTGCACATGGGCAGTCAAAGGCCCCCCGAGATTTGGCTCCTCTATCCTGGAGTATCAGAGGGACAAGAAGATCAAGGCCTATGCGACAGATTGTGGAGAGGTTGATCGGTCAACTAGTCCAAATGGCATCACCCCTAGGGGCACCTTGACCCTAGATAGAGCCCCCCGGTTACTTCAAGCTCTGCGAATCCTGGTCTAGAGACTCAAGGCATGACCTGCTTGGAAGTTGTCCAACCCCATGCTGGCTCGATCTTGGGGGCCCCATCATCATCCTCCGATAAGATATGTGGTGCACCGTGTGGAGGTCTAGGGAGAAAGGAGGATGTAGTCCCGGCACCCACTGTGGTAAATGGAGAGGTAACTAGAGCAATCAAGAGGTCAGCTGCTAGAGCACCTCGGGAGGAACAAGTCAGGGCTGGGAAGCAGCCCCGCCAGTAGGAATGAGAGGCAAGAGAAGCATCGGGGACTGGCCTTAGGAGGGGTCCCATGTAGATGCTTTGCCTCCCACCATCACAGTTACAGTGGTAAAAGGTTCATTTAGCCATTGCTCGTTCTGTTTGACCTTATTAGTAGCCTGGGAGCATGTTCTCTAGCGCCCATCAATGTCCTGATATAAAGTTAATACAATTGCACCTTTCGCTAAAAAACTAATACCTATCCTCATGTTTTTTTAACTGATGCCTACTAAGATGTTTAGTTATATAACAAATAGCTCAAGTCGTCAGCTAAAATAACGAAAATGCCCTCAATAATATTTTTAAATAAAGCTGAATTGATTTTTTTAAATAAAACTGAATTGATTTAATAAGTATATATATATATAGGGGAGCTTTCGGGTACAAATCTTATTTCGGGTCAGAACGTAGAACTAATCTAGGCCATTGATTACCCAGATCGGATGGCGACCAAAATTCAGTGGGGGAGGGTGGTGATTGATTACGAAATCAATTACAAGATATGCATTAATCCAAAAGATATGCATTAAACCTGGGCCTTTAATTCTATGATCCAAGGGCCCAGATTAAAAGTTATACGTTCTGACGAAGTTATAAGGTTTGTACCTGATTGTTATATATATATATATATAACAAAAGTGATTTTTAAATAATTTTTTAAAATTATTGAAGTGTAATTGAGGGTATTTTTGTCATTTTAGTTGACAGCTTGGGCTATTTGTTATATAACTAAACAGATTAGTACGTATCAGTTAAAAAAACATGAGGGTAGGTATGAATTAAACATGACAAGTTAATTGTAGGTATTTGTAATTTACCCTTTTTTATTATATTCATTCGTTTATTTTTTTTTAGCGTGAACACAAATTTTATTAATTTTCCACAATAAGAATAAAAGATAGGGGAAACCATAGGTCCTAACCTGCTTTGAGGTTTGTTTTGGCGATCTTAACCGGGCTCGACATTTTTTTACACTTCCTAACTATGACCTTTCAATTTTCAAGTCCGGTTAGGATCATCAAAACAAAGCTCAAAACAGGTTATGACTCATGGTTTTTCCTAAAAAATAATGTATCAGGAAAAATATTGTCAAAACAAAGAGGGGAATTTTTTTTTGAATATAAACTGGTACTTCTCATTAATTAATCAAATCATTGGACAAAATATCTTGGAGATCTCCACGATTTGTCAATCATAAGTACACCAATCACTGGCATTACGAGCTAAGAAATGCGCTGCTCTATTAGTCTATGTACGAGCAAAATTAAGTTTAAAATTAACAAGCGTCTGTAACTTCGCCCTACATTCCATTATCACTAACCCCATTGGAGACCACATCATCTCACTACCGTTTATCGCTTGAACCGCACTCAGGCATTCTGATTCAATTGTGCATGAGTGCCATCATGCCTCATATATCCATGAGAGAGCTTCATTAATACACATTAGCTCCACAAGCTCTAGGTTCTGAATGCTTGGGAATACCGCACATCTGGAAGTCAACGTCCAACCCAGATCATACCACCACCTCCTAACGTCCTGTCCAAAACCGCTCCATGAATATTTAATTTTAAAGTACCTGACAGTGGTCTTTCCCAAGCTCGGCCTCTTTCTGCTAACCTCAAACCGTCCTTTTTTGGTTTCGAACTCGACGCTTTCCAATCCCTGAGGAGCATCTCGCCCCCCGCCAAATATCCTCCTCACCCACCATTTCCTGCCTTCACACTTGAGCATTTCGCCCCCTCCAAATCTCCCACCACAATTTAACCACCATCTCCACCAAAACCCTTTGTCACAGGGACCAACAGTGTTCCAATACATCTTGAAGATCAATCACCAGGACTTGAAACACCATACCCAATTTCTCCCATAATCGGTTCATGCTTGAACATTCAAATAACACATGACACTTTACCTCGGGTCTCCCACACCTACTGTTGTTGGAGTTAACCGAAACAAATGTAGAATATAAATTGCAGTCAGTGGGTAGAGTCCCAGATAAAATCCTCCAGGCATGATGCTTTACCTTCGGTGGGATCTCCAATCCCCACAACTTGTGCCATAACAGATCTCGTTCCTACTCCCTCCACCGGCTAGATTGACTCTGGATCAACTTGTAAGTGTCTCTAACTCAAAACATTTCGTCCCTTGCTCCCCACCAATACCAACCGTTGGGAATGGGAACGACTGGTAGCAGCATAGATAATATTGCTGCTACTTCCTGAGTTTCGAACGCCTCCTCAATTTTTCCCTTATCCCGCCTTTGCACACCTTCCACAATATAATCCCTGACCAAATCATATTGCTCCCCCCTAAAAATCTCTTCCACATTCCCGTTAGCCGTGGGTAACCAGGAAATCCCCAGCACACTTGTGCCCTCCCCATTTCCAATACGCCTCCGAACCCCACTTTTGACTAACTACTGACCCACTAATATACTAGTCCAAACATAGCTAGAACCTTGCTTCGCCTGAGCTTGCATGAAGTTTATACCATGGTAGTATTTGGCATACAAAGTCTTAGCCATTCGACTATTTGTTTCAGTTAACAACCTCAACCCTTGTTTAGCGAGCATAGCTAAGTTGAAATCATGTAGATGTTTAAACCCGAGGCCCCTGCAACTTATTCCTGCATAATTTATCCCAATTTTTCCATTTAACCTCTTTTCTAGTGCAAACATCATGGCTCCACCGATATTTTTTCATCACCACTTCTATCTCATGAATCAACTTTCCTGGGATTTTATAAACCCTTATGCTATACACGGGTAGAGCTTGAACTACTGCTTTAATAAGAACTTCCTTCCCGTTTTACTCAACAATAATTCATCCCACCATTTCAACTTCTACATTATTCTGTTTTTAATAAAAATAAAGGAATCATGCCTTCTTCATTGTAGTGTTGAAGGTAGCCGCAAATAAATACATGGGTCTTCCACCTCTTGCATAAGCATCACCGCCCTTATTTGTTGTTTTGTCTCCAGTGGTGTATTTGGGCTGAAAGTTATGGACGACTTTTCCTAATTAATTTTTTGACCTGAAGCCTGCTTAAACCTATCCAACAAATCTCTCTATTCTCTATCTTTCGCCATATAAGCACCAGAGAAGAAAAATATGTCATCTACAAAAAATAGATGTTATATAGGCGGAGCAGTTCGGGCTAGTCTACACCCTTGAATCAAGTCGATCGTCTCTCTACTCTCAATCAACCTTGACAGCCCCTCTGCATATATAATAAACAAATAGGGGGGTAGATGATCCCCCTATCGAATTCCCCTTTCGAAAACCAAATGACTGATTATGTTACCCTCAGCCTCCACCCACAATCGAGCTGAACTAACACACTCCATAGTCAACTCGACCCATCAATCTTCAAAACCCCTCCTTCCCATCGCCCTGTCCAAAAAACCTCACTCCACCCGGTCATAGGCCTTACTCATGTCTATCTTCATCGCCATCAAGCCATTAGACCCACTTTTCCTTCCCCTTAAGTGATGTAGCATCTCACCAGACAAAGTTATATTGTCTGTTATAAGCCTTCCAGCTAAAAAAGAACTCTGGGATTATGAGATTACTTTATGCAGCAGACCTTTCAGCCTATTCACCTTAACCTTCGTGACAATCTTGTATAAAACATTACATAATGCAATAGGTCTAAATTCATTCAACCTCTCCGGACAACTCACCTTGGGGATTAGAACCAAGTTCATATCATTAAGACCTACCGGTAATTTCCATTCCTCAAACACCCTACGCACCATGTCACTAAAGTCCCTTCCAACCAGGCTCCAATAATGATGGAAGAACCTCGGGTTAAAGCTATCCGGACCTGGGGATTTCAAGGCCTCCATATTAAACACTACACGACTGACTTCATCCTGAACGATCGGTCTGGTTAGTTGAGCATTATCCTCCTCCAAGATCGCACTCGGAATCAGGCCATTGACCGTGTCTAGTCCGCCTCTCCCAGCTTGGAACAAATCATTAAAATACCTTGCTATCGTCTCCTTCAAATCGATGCCTCACTCAACCCAGTGACCCCAAGTGATTACGCAGACGTGTCAGTTTATTCTGTTTCCTACGAACCGAAGCCTTCCTATGAAAATACCTGGTTTTGAATCCCCCTCGGCCAACCAGAATTGCTTCGCTCTCTGTTTCCACGCAATATTTTTCCTATGAAGTAACTCAGTCATTATCGCTCTTAAGTTTTAAATACGAACACCCCGGTTCGTGCACCACAGTTCGAGCGATTTGTTCATCTCAACTTGACACTGTTTGTTTTGTTTCTCCACACTCCCATACTCCTCTCGCACCTATTTCTCCAACTCCGAGGCTACCTACCTACATTTCTCAGATATCGTAGCACCCGAGTTTTGATCCCATGCATCTTTGATTACTCTATCGCATCCCTCATCCTGAATCCAACCTTGTTCGAATCTGAACCCCTTCCTCCTTCTGACCCCATCCACCAGCCTCAGTTGTATCTTTCTGCAAGCCATCTCTGTCCCCTTTCCTTTCCTGCACCATCGCGTCTCTACCTTTTCCCAGCTCAGACTCATACGTCACCACCTTGAATTTTGGACAAGTCATTTGTTCACCTCCTAACCCTTCAATGTGAATAGAAAACCCCGGCTTAGGAATAGGATTATTTGGGTCCAGTGCTGGTGACCCTGCACCCTCCCTAACCAACGAGTCCAAAAGAGATGACTCTCTCGATTTTCTAGCTTCCAGTAATAGTCTTGAGTTCATGATTGATCTTCCCTTCTCACCCCAATTTAGATCGACCACATGATTGCTCCATGATCGGGCCTCACTCTCCCCCGACCTTTCAAAAACTCGTTCATTCACTACACCTCCAGCCTGAGGAGGATCTGCTCTCATATGAGAGCTAAATATTCCTTTCACCTTTGGACACTGCACCTTGTCCACAATGAATTCTTTCTCTACATGATTCGAGCAACCACAACAAAAGAAAAAATCAGGGATCCTCTTGTACTGAAGCCTGACCACAATCGGGTCCTGATTCTTGCCCAACGTGATACTAGTTGTATTCGTCAAAGGTTTATCTAGCCTCCACCTCACTCTGATCCGAATATAAATTTCCCACACCCTCTCATCTTCATTACAATCATCCTCCATGTAAATACCCACCTTATCTCCAATGATTTCCCCAACGTCAGCCATTAATGCCCTGAACGGCAAGTTGGAATCATGCAGCCATATTGAAGTATAATCGAACTTCAATCCCTCCGTCTAGCTTAATCACTGTCATTTCTACTAAAGATTTACTAAAACTCCAAGGTTCCATCTCCAAAACCTTCCTTCAATCTTTCTCATTTTATAAGAAAAAACATGTCGATTCAGGCGTCAGAGTTTGCACCGTTAGGGTTTGTATATTTTGAGCGCTCCATAAATTTTTCATCACCGAACGGAAAACACTAACTCTGAAACTCTTCTCAATCAATACTTCGGCAACAATACCTAACGCATACTTATCATCCCTCAGGCTCAAAAATTCTTCAGGAACAACAGTTTCCTCATCGTCATTGTCAATAACTATACTCCTAACCTCTCATGTAATTACTCCATAGTAACTACCACCAGACCGTATCTAATTCGCACGATCACCTCAATAATTCTATGCTATCAATTAGTCACCATCGGACGTACAGAAACCGAACACCGACAAACCTTCTTCGCATGAGAACGACAAAACCCTAACTTCCAACACTGAGTTTTAAGAAGCATAAGACCTTTGCTTCGACGGGTAGAGGTAGGAGAAATAAGAAGAAGAGGAGGATAGAAGTTTGAAGAGAAAGAAAGAGAAATGGAGAGAGAGAAGATGAAGAGAAAGAGATAGATTGAGAGAAAGAAGATGAAGAGAGGTGGTTGTGTTCGTGTTGGGGAGGTAAAAAATTTAAAGAGAGTAAATAAAGGGTAAACTGCTATTTTAGTATGTTTAGGAGAAGAGAGAAAAGACAAATGTTACCCTTCAAATAAAATTATGGGAGAAGGTCTTTCACACAATTTTCCCGATCAAAGAAGGACATGCACATAATGGGTTTTTCTAATAAGTCAATGAGAAGCCTTGTTCATTGTCTTCTTTACAAAAACGGGTTTGACATTCTCGAACAAAGAAAAAAGGACTTAGTCATCCTGAATGATAACACCTATAAGGGACGATAGTGGGACGTCTATCATTACCATGCGCACAATGGTTTATCCATCACTTCTGATGATGACTTTGGACTATCTACTATCATGGGTGATAACCAAAGAGACAACAATTACATGAGCTTCGATCATGACTAGGACCCAAAATATCTGGACGGTTCCATTTTCATGCTTCTAGAACCTGACTCATATTTTACCTACAAATGAGGCCCCAAGAAGATTTTTAAATGTCATAGACGTAGCTCTATCAACATTAATAATTGTGTACCTAAAAGGAAGGAGAGAGCAAGTAGACTCAATCGAATATTGAGTCGAGGTTGGGTGTTCTAGGGATGAGGCACAACTTCCCACTATAAGTCGAGATTGATTAACGCAACCGATTGTACCCCGATTACAAAGAAGACAATGTCACTCCACACGCACATATTTAATGCTTTGCAAATCTCTCAAAGCTAAATGGAAATGCCTGTAATTTTATATGGTGTAGAGCCAGTAATGGTCACCAAATCTCACCAGTCAATGAACAAGATCTCGTTCGGGGCATCCGGTAATCTTCCATGCCGGTTCCACCACGTTCTGGCAAAGAAGTAGAATGTAAAAATTTGAGTTATTATTTCCTCATGAGAGATGCACATCAGGAAAGTAGAGGAAATGGGGTTGCTACCTACAAGTAGTTTGTGATATCCGTCATAAGAATATGCGGATACACAATTGAGTCAAGACCGTTCAGAGCGAGACCTAGGGAGGCAGGAGGATCGGAGGCACAGAGTTCCCATTTCTGACCAGAGTTGTATGTACCCTACTTTGACTGAGTAACTACTCTAGTAGTCGAACTCCCAATACCATTCAAGGGAATTCAATTTACAGGTGGATATCTGCAAGTCGGGAAGACGGTAGTACCTCGCTTGGGAAGGACGCACTTGTTGAAGAGACGACTCAAGGGTCGTATACAAGTACCGGAGCGACGTAAGAGATACAACCCGGCCCGATTGGGATGAGTTTGGATACTGACACAAAACAGATAACTTCAATTGCTCAGGATCCAAGAGTGTTGCGCAAGGCGCAAATATGGGGGATTTAGTTATTGTTGTTATGGTTGACACTCAGACCGGAGCTATATATGTTGGTCGACTCCGAGAAGACCTTGTCTTCCATTCCTATGTCGAGGAAGAAGAAGAGGATAGTGGTGCTTGGTGAATGAGATCGCGGAAGTCAGGGTTCGGTCAACAATCGTACTTTGGTGAAGGGCACTTATGAACCTGGTGCGAGGAAAGGTAGTAAGGGACAAGATACTTCAAAAGCTTGGGATTACTTCAGTAAATTGGGCTTCAAATATAAAGTTGCGGATGATATCTTTCAACAAGAGTTAGACCATCTCAACGCCGATTTTAATCCTTGGGTCAGTGATAGAGGATTCGACCTCTTTGAGTAAAATAGCCTGAGATCTTTGTCTCGCAGGGATGAGGACGATCCTCTTTCGCCTTTCTAAGATTCTTACTCGGTTTGTTAGTCAGAATCTGGTTAGTACCCAGGGGTTTCTTCCGCAGGTATGTAGTTGGATTTTTCGATCAATCTGGTGGTGTTGGGTGTGAGGGGAGCCATACGTTGTGGAGTGGTGCACTCTCTTGGTATTGAGAAGTACGAGCTCTTGTTATTTTGGGGCTTGTGTTTTCCGTATTCTATTGTTTTTGTTTGTTAGGAGGGGTTGTATTTTTGTACTGTTTTGGTTCTGTTTCTGTTTTCCAGTTTTGTTAGGGTGCCTACGTAGTGTATCTTGTAGTCCCGTTTTAGCCTGTTTTGTACAGTCTGTTTCTTTCACACATTTTGAAAGACACTCATATAAAACTTCTATGTTAAAAAAATGTTCCGAAGAACTTGAGAGAGTACTGAAAGTTTCAGATAAGATACAGTTAAGAGTTGTGGAGGCCGAAAGATGGAGGTTAAAATGGAAAGAAATTGTAGAGTTTGTAGAAAAACTTTATAATCGTTGTTGCATTCTTCCCTTTGCAAAATAGAATTGTTAGGCTTTTTAAAAAAAAAAATCTTAGAGAGCATGTAAAATAATTTATTTTCTCACCGTAAATACAATAGGTGTCTTTCAGGTTTCAGTACAAATATGGAGCAGATTCAGAAGGACGACTGAGCGGCTAAAAGCAAGCAAACACTTCATGTGAGCTGCGGATACAAACAAACATGAGTTGAAGGCATATATGAAAACAAGGAACAAGACAAATTTGCAGATTATCTATCATATAATTACCTACAACTACAAAGCAATTGCTCACACGTGAACTCTCCACCGAAAGATGTAAGAATTTTTTTTTGATCAGAAAGAAAATAATGCAATAGAAATGATTCTGGGTTCTAGGAAGGAAACCACAAACCACCAAATACAACAAAGAGATCCAAACAAAGTCTACAAGACCCAAAAGAGCCGAAAGAGAAGAAGGGAAAGGAAAAACTCAAGTAGGCTGAGAGAGCGCAAGAGTCGGCGTCACCATCCAGGAGCTAGTGGACGGGGCTCGTCGGTCCGCTTGAAGCAACGTAAGTGCCACAAACTGAATTCTCCGAAGAATGACAGACGGGTCAGGGATCAGAGTTCCTTGGAAAACACTAGCGTTTCGAGCTAACCAAAGGAACCATAATCCAAAAAGGCTAAGACGAGACCAAGATTTGCACAGAGGCACACCCCGCAAATAGAAGGCCACGAAGAGATTAACAAAAGAGGAGAAGAAGGGAGAGCTGAGGAGACCCCACCATTGAAGAACCAAAGACCACACCTACCAAACCCATCATATTATCTAAGATTCAAAAAAACACATGACGACTTCCAAGCAACAGGAAACAAAGATCAAGACACATATAAGGCGGCACCACCACAAAGTCATCGAAGCTATGATTTTAAGCCACAAATTAATATGGGTCCTAAGTACATTTGGGATCCAAATATCTCTTCAAACTGTTCAAGTTGACGACAATGGTTTAAACCTATATATAATTTTAAACTAATTTTCTCAAATTGATATTCAAAACTCATATGAATAAGCTATTTTTCAAGCGTAAAAAAAAATAGAATATCTGTTGTGGTAGAGACCAATAATTGACATCGACATGGTGAATACTGAATACCAATGCGGGTCTATAGACCCCCAAGAAATACACAAATTAACAAAATTTCATTCACCGATTAAACACTCACTACGAAGAAGTACAAGGACCATTGACAAAAGTGTAACAAAAGGGTTCACGCGTTTGATCGATGAGGTTTTTTTGCAACGTCGTCATGAACTCGGTCCAAATGTCTCCGAAATCGAGGTGCTCATGGATGCCCCAACACACTACAAACACAATGTCAGTCTCGAGTTCCTAAAGCATGATTGGTGGGAGATGGTCCGTGATTCCGAGAAGTGGTGTTGCTACAACAACTTTGCATGAGGCACGATAATATTTCATGCTTGTGTTTATATTTTCCGTTTTCGTATTTTTAATTTTCCATGTTTCTGTTTTTATTTTCCATACAACAAATCGTTATATAAAAATTATCAGTTATAAATATATTTTTCCAATACATTCTTGAGACAATTGTCGGTCGAGGAACAACCCCTTCAAAACGTAAAAAACAGTATGGTATGGTCTTCACAAAAGCTACCCAAAAGACATGTATATTATGTCATGTAAATAGTAAGGAGTGTCACAATCGTGATCGGTGTCTGGAGACCGGCCTATACATGAGCGAATAATGCGACTTGATTCAAAATGTCGGCGTCGTTGCTAGACCTTGAAAGACCGAAAAACGCGTGCCAAAACTAGAAGTTGGGCCAGCAACCGCTTCGAGCATAACAATCGGCCCGAAAAAATCTTCGCACTCATGCACCCCTTGATAAGCTTACGGACAATTCTTTCAGACCCAATATATATAATCGAAAATGCAAATGTAACCGGGAAACCTAAACACTCTCTTGACACAGAGTAAGTGGGCGATATCATTCTCGTCCGACTTCTAGAGATATATTATGATGGCGTAGTAGAACTTTTACATAAATTAAAGGGCCTTTGTTTTCGACATTTTCAAAAAACCATCCATGCTATCAATCGAAGAGTCATAACATAGTTGACGGATAGGGACAATAAATTTTTGGAAAAGGCATAACACAGTTGCACCTCGACAGTCGTCTTTTCGGACGAAAAATTCGTAGAATGGGACAACGTCTTCCAAGATTTTAATAAAAACATCCTTTGACATATAGAATCGCCAACGAAACATTTTTGATTGTACAAAGGGGTGTCACTGAAATAATCGGACATGAGGCGCTGATGAGATTTGGCACGGTCTCGGTTAAAGTAGCTTCTAGTATGGTTCACTGGCGACGGGTTCATCATCCGCTCCTATGCTTCCATCACACCATCCCGTAACGAGTCGTACAATTTATTTTTTGATTCCCGAGTTATCTTCCGTAACGTCACATAGTCGATTGTCATCGGGTCGAATTCGTCAAAATCGAACGAATCCATGAATGATCAGATAAATATAATGTGGATTATAAGATAAGTTTATCAAGAGAGAGCATAGAAAGAGCTAGGTGTTGGTGGTGTGAAAAAATAATGCAACTTATATGGCTATATATAGCAAAAATCCGATAAAAAATCGGATTTTCTATTTAATTTAATTCCTAAATCTATTGAATCGGTAGTCATGTGAGAGCATGTACAATGGAAAGGCCCTTGGTGAGGCCCTGACCCTGAGTCCCGTGTGCTGGCTGGACAAAAGTGATGCCCTAGGACTCAGAATAGTGGGTGTTTTGCAATGGTAGGCCCTGGGTGAGGCCCTTGTGCAGACTGGACGCTGAGTTGTTAATTAATTGATATTTTACTGTTTTATTTAATTCTTTATCAGAAACCGTTTGAATTATATAAAATACAAACAAATGTGAAAATATAAACGAGACTACTCTATATATTTCCCTAAATATGGATAACTCAAAATTCATCTTACATTCACAGGTTAAATTCTTTCTACTTCCCTTTTTCCATCTAATTGTTATTTTCCAGTTAGACATTCTATTTGATCGTGTACAAAGAGTGTTTTTGTGCATTTACGAATTAGGATCTCCAAAAATAATAAATAAATTTAACACGAAAAAAAAATAAACTTGTAATTTTATTCATCCCCTTTTAATACAACCTAAACACCAGCTCCAAGAGTACAAACGACTACTCGTCCACCAAGTAATAAGGTCGGTCGTACCGATGGTCGTTGATCTCGTACTCCACTCCCAGCTCACGGCCGTAGTAAGCGTCTTGGAATAAGTGGTTGTTGTTGAGGACGTTGATGTCGTTGTTCGAGCCAGCCTGTAAAGACCGCCCCAGTTAAAAGAATTAATATTTAAATTATTGATTGGAACGTCGTTGGTTGGAAAACGGGTTGAGTTTTTGATCAACTTCAAAAAAAAGGGGGGGAGGAGGACTTGGGCCAAACCAAAACAAGGCCCATTCAGCTGGACCAGGTCCAGCCTGCCGAACCCAAGCCCACGCGATACTCAACCCAGCTCTTCCCTCACACGTACGACTCGCACGTGACGACCAATACAGGAACTAGGGTTCGCATCTCCTCCTCATTCCACGCACGCATCCCGAGACTCGTCTTCTTCCTCTCGCTCTCTATCACTTAGATCTCTCCCTCTCCCTCTTTCTCTTGCAGCTCGTCAACGCCACCGGCTCATCCAGATTTCCCATCTTCCATCACCCACGACCAATCCTCGCCACCAGAAACCACTAGAAGCCACCAAAAAACCATCCTCTCCACCCTTCCTCATCGAGTCCGAGTTGAACCGCGCCGGTGACGGAGAATCTACGCAGGTAGGCGTCATCTTCGGTCCCGATTCACCTTCCCCGTTAGTCCCTTCCCTGAGAATCACGCGTGCACGAGCTCGATTTGGCCGAGCTCGGTTGGAGAGACACGACCGAAACTCTCGAGCTCCAGATCTGTTGTTCCCACGCCGGCGAACCTCCCACGCCGTCAGATATGGACGGAGGGGCCTTGGACTCGCACCAACAACCACCACTCGTCCCTCCGAACTCCCCTGACGCCGCCGCCGCCGTCGAGAACCAACCCTAGCCCGTCCCTTCCTTGTCCTCAGCTCACCGAATCCTAGCCTCGCCCCGTCTCCGTTCCCAACACAGACCATGACCGAGACACGGACCAGGCTTGGTGTCACGCCCCAAATCTGGTTATCGCCCGGACTCGAGGCATGACGGGTAATAGAAGACAATAAAGCAATGAAACAATAATTAAATCTTGAAAACCTCCAATAAGTACCTCAATCCATAAACTTCAATGTAAAGTATAAGTAACCCTCAGGGGGTGTAATAATAAGTCTCTACAAAACTGTTTTTAAACAAAAGGAAATAAACATGAAGTCTCTACGGAACCCACACCGAGAAGCTCCCGGGCCTCTACTCCTCAATCAAGCCTGTAAACACAACAACGAACTAACAGGGGTAAGCTTACGCTCAGTAGGGAAAACACATAACAAGACGGACCTTCAGTTCAATAAGAGCAATCCACAAGTCAACCATAGCCAATTTATCACACACAGGTAACAGGTAGATCAACCAATGTCGTGGCACATGAAGTGACCACCCTCCGATCCACATGATGTGTCCTATCGGATTTTCCCTCAAATCCAGAGGAGACGCATAACATTGAGGCGACCGGAAACAACCCTTCGGGCGCTTATCATCGGGATTCTCAGAAACGTCTCCAAGGGATTTTATGTCCTCGGGAACCAAATGTATTACTCCCATGGAGAGCATACACTTGGACAATTTAATGAGAAGTAGTTAATAATTGAATACGTACTCAACCGAACACGAAATAATACAAGTTCAACAACCACCAATTCAATTCCACACATGGCTCACACATCACCAATTCACCGCACAGCGGTACACGAAATCACACAACATAGCACATCAATCACACAAACCCAATTTACCATTCACTTACCAGTTTCGAACCACCGGGGCATCGATCACCTGATTGCACCGCTCGGTACAACCAGTCATACTCGATGCTCCAACCAAGCATTCAAGTAATTCAAGTAATCAATCGAATACAATCAACGAGCAAGTACGAGTACAATCAACCAATTATAAGAACCTTCAAGAGAGCATGCATACATGCAATTCTACTAGTTTCGTTAGACTCTTTAGCCTATCCATTAAGCAATTAACAACCAAGCATGTGATCCTAACAAGCAACTAATCCGAGGGCTTTGCCAAGGCTCCTCTACCAGACAATCATATCCCAAGTATTAAAAGTGAATTACACTAGTGATTGGCATCCTAATCGGTCACCACTAGACACTTCCGGTTATTAGAAAATGAAAGACGATTATGCTAGTTATTCGCATCCTATAGGCATATCTAGGACCTTTTCCATTTTATTAACCTAGCATGCATACTAAGCATGGTAAACGAGAGGTTAAGGCTTTCCCTACCTCAAGGTCCTCCTCTTCAACGCTTTGATGAAGTCCGGTGATCACCACTTTGCTCCTTCCTCGGTTCCCGGCGTGATCCTTGCTCCTCTAGCTCGATCCACAACGTCTTGGACACAAAGAAACGCTAATTAGGCTCCACTTAAACAGTAAGAAAGACCCCCCAAACCCTTCCAAAGTTCAGCTCAAAACCAAGATGCCCAAAACCCTCAAGAACCCTCAAGAAACCCTCACCCTGGTGGGTCACGGACCTGGTCACGGATCCGTGACGTTAACCCTCATGGTTACCGTCACGGAGCCGTGACGAGTGCCGTCACGGACTCCCTCACGGAGCTGTGACGTCGCCCGTCACGGGATCCGTCACGGATCCGTGGCGCACCAGGGCAGTTTCGCCCTTCTTCAACCTCCAGCTCCAAAACTCCGAAAAAACACTCTTAAACCCAGAAGTTTACCCCTTACAACTCCCAAAACAGTCCAAATCCGTCAATACTCCTCTACCCATGGTAGGAATCAACACACAAACAAGTTTCCAAGGATTCATCAAATCAACCCACCTCAAAATCTCCAACAACTATTGATTTCTCAACCAAAATCCAACAAGGTTCATCATCAACACCATCTCTACTCAAACCCAACATCATCTAGCACTTTTCACCCAAAACCCAAGAAAATAGATGAAGAGAAATGAGGATTAGAGAGTTCCATTACCTCTAGAATGATGAGATGAAGAGGATGCTAGTGATTTTGAGGGTGGATGGCTAGAGGATGACTCCAAATGGTTCCTTCTTCTTTGATTCTCCTTCAAGTTTCCATGAGAGTTCCTCTTCCTCTCTTCCTCTCCAATTTTCGGCTACCACAAGCAAAATAAAATGATTTTGGCTTCTCCAATCCAATAAAATACCTAGAAGAAGTAAAGATCTAAAGGCTCTTGAGCTAGATTCCTTTGTAGTAGCTTTTGGGAGGGTAAAAGGGACAATGACCATCCCTTTTTCTCTCCTTCAACCAAAAGAGGACAAGTGTCCCTCTAGCTCATTTAATTTTCCAAATTACTTTCCATCACTTTTTAAAAAAAGAAGCTTTAGTCGATATAAAGTCTCGTTTTGACCAAAATTGACTTTATCCGATATTATACTCAAATGAAAGGGTTTTCTCTCCTGAAGCCAACTGTGATAATGGCTAATCCGTTTGAGTTCCAGAAAAGTCCCGAGTGACTTCCGGAGTCACCGGTTCGACCGGAAGCGGGTCTTACACTTGGGCCAGGACCGGCACGGGCCTTGGGCCTCGGGCCAGGCTAGGGCCCAATCCGAGTGAGGATCTGGGCTCGGGTCTGGTCGGGTCTGGACCTAGGTCTGGGTTGGGTCTGGTCGGGTCTGGACCTGGGTCTGGGTCGGGCTCGGGTCAGGTCCGGGTCTGGATTCAGATCTGGGTCAGATTTGGATCCGGTTTCCGGATCCGGGTCGGACTTGGGTCGGGGCCAGGGTTAACGGTTTAATTAATTATTTATTTAATTTAAATAATTTAAAATGGAGATTTTAAAGGATTTAAAGAGGATAATTTCAAAGGATTTAATTGTTAAATTAGAGGACTGATTCGGACTGGACCGGGACTGATTAATACCTTTACGTGTTAAAATCAGACTTTGACCTCGATCGTGGAGAAGACCGGAGGTAGGCCCGGATGTCCGCAGCTAAGAGATCCAGATAGAGTTTGAGAGGTATGGAAATACTTCGATACCTCCTCTTTTACGGTTGTATTAGAATGCATATAGGGAAACCTAAGAACCGGATAAATAACTAGCTCGCATATAGGATGTGATTAACTACCATAGCCTTATAAACTGTGAACCACATACGAGCCATTTCGTGCCGTAGGTGTTGGTATGTCGTGCTGGTAGAATCAGGCCATGTCGCGCCTGTAGGATTGCGTGATTTTATTCTTTGTTGTTGTGTGCACAGTGTGATAATCGGATAAAAAATAACAAGTATGAAAACGAGTAGAGGAGAACTTAGTGATGCATATTAGTGACTTGTTTGGTTTGATTCTATTTGTATGACATGTTGAAATGTGTGTGCTGGGGATTGGATGTCGGCTAAGCCGGTGAGGTTGCCACGTTGAGTGTGGTGTCGGTAAGTAATGGTAAGTGTGTGATGGTTGCGTGAGTATGATGGTGAGTGTGATTGTGATTGTGGGTGCTTTGGTTAAATGAGAAAGGTGGTTTCCCTACCTTCCGACCTAGAGGTTGAAAACGTTGTGTCCCGCGAAGAGGTGGTTTCCCTACCTTCCGACTAGCACTCGGTAAAACATTGTGTTGTGTTCCGCGATGTACCATGCCGCGAAGAGGCGATTTCCCTGCCTGCCGCTGATCGATAAAACGTTGTGTTCCGCGATGAGGTCGACCGCCTCTCCCGACTGTGTGTCAGGGGGAAGTTGCGTGTGGCTACGCCGGGCCGAGCGGGTTGCTCCCGAGACCATGAAATTGTTACGAGTTGTGTGTGACTGCGAATGACTTGATTGTGATTGTTTGATGATGAGTTTCATGTGTGTGGTTTCCCGTGTAATTGAAAGTGTTGTTTTTGGGTTATCCGTGAGTCGGTCGTGAAAGTGTTCTGGATAGGGATTTATGGGATAGTTTGTGGTAGAGTAAAGTGAAGGTTGCTTAATTTGGGTTACATGTCTCGTTGTTGTCTTTCTCTTATGAATTGTTAAAAGTTAGTTTGGAAACGTGCTAATACTACTCTATTGGGACAAGTGTTACTGTATTTTCCTACTGACCGTCAAGCTCACCCCTCTTCTTGTCTTCTCAGGTTTCGGGCACGTTTTGGATTAGAGGACATCGCGGAGCTTGGGGCTAGTGAGAGTCCGGGAGTTGTTTTGATTTGTTATTAGAGATGTACTTTCTATTTTAAGACTTGTAATTGATTCGGTTTGGATTTATTATTATTAGTCATTGAAACAGTTTTTGAACTTATTATGTCTTTCAAGCCTTTAATCTTTTTATTTTCGTAGTTCGCGCCCCGAGTTCGGCCAAGTGTGGATTTGGGGCGTGACACAACCATCCCGAAATACGCATTCCAAATCCACAAATCACGGGACGCTACAACTTCAAGCATAACCGTCTTGTCCTTGTGGTGACTTCCCCGTCCATGGGCTCCCTGGTCTTCGGTTGGGCAGTTCTTCCACTTCCAATGCATGCAGTCAAGACTCCCCGCCATTCCGGGAAACCCTCGGTTGTACCCTTCTCGGAAACCATCGCTCAACTACCCGCATTCGGGCTGCCATCTCCTCATATGTCCGCAGTTGGGCTGCCATCTCCTCATACGTCGGCATTTGGGTTGCCATCTCCTCATATGTCGGAACCTCATTGTCGGACATAACCTTATCGTTAGACATTTTAGAAATTAGAGAGTAGAATGTGGGAATGAGAGAGTGAAATTGGAGAATGGGTGTGAAAAAAATGAGGTTGGGGTATTTATAGGGTTTAAATTGTTCAACGGTCGGATTTGGGATGCCACGTGTCGCCACACGAGAGGACGGGAGCGAGCCAGGGACGAGGGGCGAGGGACGCTCGCCCGACCCGCGAGCGAGGGACGAGGGCCGAGTCCTGCGGCCCGACCCGCGTAAAAACCGTCCCACAGTGGGACGGCCCGCGTCCCGCGGACCGCGAACGCGCGGGTCGGGCCCGAGGGCCGGCCCACTGTGTTTTCTCTGACTGATTTTCCTTCAAAGTACAATTTCTTCTCGTAGTACGGAGCACGTGGTAGTGGCGGTTTCGCTAGTCAAAGTTTTCGCCGCTTATCACCGGGTTCTCAATGTTGATAGAATCGTAGAGGGTCAACGTTAGAAACAACCGCTTTCAACGAAAGAGACGAGACCGATCATTTTGACTTTTGCCGGCAATCGGCAGGCCGAAGAGATTCCACGCCGTATGATCTAAGATCCCAAACTAGTAAAGGTTAAAAATCTAAGTTTCTTTATCATGGTAATTCGTTTGAGGTCAAAAGAGATTGAGTAAGCGCTGACGAATATAGCACTTGTACTTAACCAAGATGATCTACACCATGTGCCAATAATATCCATAAAAGATTGATTGGCACAGAAACAAAAGCAGGTCTGTTCGAAGAGTAGTGAGTGATGGAAGGTGTTGGATCAGTAGGAGGAGGTCGAGTGGTGCTGGTTCCTTTGCCGTACCAAGGGCACTTAAACCCTATGCTCCACCTTGCCACCATCCTCCACTCCAAGGGCTTCTCCATCACCGTCGTCTCCACACAATTCAACTCTCCCAACTCTTCAAACCATCCCGACTTGGACTTCCTATCCATCCCGGATGGCTTATCCCATCACGAAGCCGCCTCCGGAGATTTCATGTCTGTAATCATCTCTCTTAACACCAACTGTGGAGATGCCTTGCACGAATCGCTGCAAAGATTGCAAGAGGAGGTTGTTTGCGTCATTTACGATTCACTCATGTACTACGCACAGCCTGTGGCTAAGCGTCTTAAGCTCCCCACCATGGTGCTGCGCGCTTCCTGTGCCTTTAATATGCTCACTTATACCGTCTATCCTCGTCTCCAACAAACAGGGGATCTCCCCATCCCAGGTATGAGCCCGTGTTTTCAACTATAATTGAGTTTTCTACTATCTGCTTGAGCTGTGTTTCCTGTATGCAGAGTCGAAATTGATGGAGCTAGTACCGGAGATGCACCCTTTACGATATATGGATCTGCCCATCCACAAATTCTACGACATTGAGGCCTATTTGCATTTAGTATCAAAAGTTTCGGACATAGGCTCGTCTTCAGGTACCATATGGAACACAGTGGCATGCCTTGAACAACAGGCGCTGGCAAAAGTTGGGCAACAATATGAGGGTCCTATGTTCGCAATAGGGCCTTTTCACAAAGTTGCCAAAGCAACCTCTAGTAGTCTGATCGAAGAAGACATTGACTGCATAAGTTGGCTAGACAATCAACCCAAAAGCTCAGTCCTGTACGTGAGCTTGGGAAGCGTTGCCAATGTAGGGGAGAAAGAGGTGGCGGAGATGGCTTGGGGATTGGCCAACAGCGAGCAGCGGTTCTTGTGGGTGATTCGACCTGGCTCGGTCACCGGTTCGGGATGGACCGAACTGCTCCCCCCAGGGTTCGTTGAGATGGTTGGAGGCAGAGGGTGCATAGTGAAGTGGGCTCCGCAGACGAGGGTTTTGGGGCACGAGGCTGTGGGAGGGTTTTGGAGTCATTGCGGGTGGAACTCGACCATAGAGAGTGTGAGTGAAGGGGTGCCTATGATATGCATGCCGTGTTTCGGGGATCAGAGGGTGAACGCAAGGTATGTGACCCAAATGTGGAAGATCGGTGTGGCGTTGGAGAATGAATTGGAGAGGGGAGAGATTGAAACGACTGTGAGAAGACTCATGGTGGATGCACAAGGGAAGGAGATGAGACAGAGAGCGCTAGATTTGAAGAATGAAATTGGGACTTGTATCAGGGTAGGTGGTTCCTCCTATAATTCCTTGTGTGAATTGGTGGACCTGATCAAAGGGAAAATTTTAATTTAATACCCTGCAAACATTTATTTACAGTATAATATCTTAGCTTGTTTTTTTTGTATTTTAATATCCCGACAAACTTGATCAAATTATGATGACTCTAAACTAGTCCAATTATCGATTAACTATCATTGGTTACGTGATAAAATATTCTTCATATAAAATTTAAATAATCAAAGCTTTGATTTATTAAAAACAGGATATTTTTCTCTCTATAAATTAATAGCATATTGAATAACGAAAATTTAGATGTACGAAGACGTGAAACAATTGAGCTCAAAAATGTTGGTACATGTACCTCTCAAACTTCTCTCTCTTTTCAGACAATGGTTAAAGACACCAACGACTGAAAAATGACTTGAGCTCAACTGCTCATTGATGAAGTCTTACACAACTATGAATATGGCAACCGGCCGTTCTAGTTTACCAAAATGACGGATGGACCACGCCCTACTCTGGTTTAGCTAGTTGTAACGTTTTTATTCAAATAGATCATGCATGATCATGCATCAAGCGTCATGTACATGTCATTTAAAATTCTATTTTTACTCTTGTGATAAAATGAAATGTTTGTAGAAAATGTCCAATGGATATAATATTTTGACAATTCGTGATCTTAAACCAATATATAAGGGATAATTGTTGGGGTATAACAACGTGGAACAATATTCAAGCAAGAAGAAAACAAGGGAAAATAAGCAATCACATAAGAACACAAGAATTTACGTGGTTCGGCAATTTGCGTACGTCCACGGTCTCACTACTCTCTTCTTATTGCTCTCACAATGAATGAATGATTTGGGTTTACAAGTACATGGTATTTATAGAAGAAGACAATGGGTAAAATAAGGTAGGAATTAGGTTTCTTAATCATAATAATAGGAAATATCCTCTAATTGCCTACTCAAGTCTCTTACCTAAATCTATAAGGAAGACTAGACATTTCCTAAATAAAATAGGAAGTCTCCACACAACCCTAACAATCTCCCACTTGGAGACTGTCCATGAATGTCTTCTCTTCACTTCTACTCATGTAACTCCAATAAAATCCCAATGCACCATCAATAAGCTTCTGAGGTAGTGAGACATCTTCCTTCAACTAACCATGAAGGCCAGCTGAAGTTATGCATAACTTCAGCTTCTCCGTTGTAACAACCTTGGTCAACATATCTGCAGGATTATTTGACCCTAGGATTTTCTTTAAGTACAAAGTACTATCATTCATTAATCCTCTAATGAAATGATATCTCAACTGGATATGCTTCGTCCTAACATGAAACACAGAATTCTTGGCGAGATGAATGGCGCTCTGACTGTCGCTATACAAAGGACTGTCTGCCTGTTTCCTCCCTAACTCCTCCAAGAAATTCTTCAACCATATCATTTCCTTTCCAGCTTCTGAAATAGCCATGTACTCAGCTTCAGTGGTTGAAAGAGCAACATTCTTCTGCAGTCGAGACATCCAACTAACTGTTGTGTCACCCAAGGTAAAGACATACCCTGTAGTACTCTTCCTTGTGTCCAAACATCCACCTAAGTTTGCATCAGAAAACCCTTCTAAGATTACATCCTTCTTCTTGAAATGTAGTGCAACCTTTGAAGTGCCTTTCAAGTAGCGAAACAACCACTTGACTGCTTCCCAATGCTCTCTCCCAGGATTAGACATGAATCTACTAACAACTCTCACTGCATGTGCAATGTCTGGCCTTGTGCAAACCATTGCGTACATCAAAATGCCCACTGTTGATGCGTACGGGACTTTATCCATTTCTTCTTTGTCTTTATCCGTCTTAGATGACTGTTCTCGAGTGAGTTTGAAGTGACCTCCCAATGGCGTACTTCTTGTCTTAGCATCTTGGAGACTGAACTTGTTCAAGATCTCTCAATATACTTCTCTTCAGATAGCTTTAAACTTCCATCAGATCGATCCCTATTGATGCTCATTCCGAGTATTTGCTTCGCTGCACCTAAGTCCTTCATCTCAAACTCTTTAGACATATGTCTCTTCAATTTGTTGATTTCTACCATGTTGGATCTTGCAATCAACATGTCATCAACATACAACAATAATATGATGTAGGATCCATTGAAATGCTTGACATAGCAACAATGATCCATGACACATCTTGAGTATCCACTCCTCATAATAAAATCGTCAAACTTCAAGTACCACTGTCTTGGTGCTTGTTTCAGACCATACAAACTTTTCTGCAATTTGCAAACTAGGTCTTTACTCCCAGCTCTCTAGAAAGCCTCTGGCTGTACCATATAAATATCTTCGTCAAGATCACCATGTAAGAACGCGGTCTTCACATCTAGTTGCTCTAGATGAAGATCATCTGCAGCCACGATACCTAACACAAGCCTGATAGTAGTCATCTTGACTATTGGAGAGAATATCTCGTTGTAGTCAATCCCCTTTTTCTGTTGAAAGCCTTTGACTACTAACCTTGCCTTGTACCTCTTGCTACCATCATGTTCTTCCTTGACCCTGAACACCCATTTATTTTGTAGAGCCTTTTTCCCAGCCGGTAACTTGGTCAATGACCAAGTCTCATTCTTTTCAAGAGATTTCATCTCTTCATCTATGGCTGACTCCCACTTAATCGAATCATCCGTTTGAACTGCCTTTGTATAACACTGAGGCTCTCCATTCTCAATCAACAACAGATAATGTAGTGATGGAGAGAACCGTTCTGGAGGTCTTGAAACTCTGTTCGATCTCCTCACTTCAGCTACTGGGGTAGCCGGTAGTATCTCCTCATTATTTTCTTGTAGTTGACTCTCACTGTTGCCTGTAACATCTTCTATTGTAATATCTTCCAACATTGCTTCTTCCTTGCCTTCGGGTTCTTTAGTGATATCTTTCTCCACACCTAAGCGATCCTTGTACATAGCGCTTTCACAAAATGTGACATATCTGCTTCTGATGACTTTCATCTTTGACTCATCCCAAAATCTATACCCCATGTCATCAGATCCATAGCCAATGAATGCACACTTCTTTGCTTTTGGATCAAGCTTGTCTCTGTCGGAATCCTTTACTCTCACATAAGAAACACAACCAAAAGCTCGCAAATGTTGAAAATTTACCTCTTTTCCACGCCATTCTTCTTCAGGAATCTTGAATCCCGAAGGAACTGAGGGTCCACGATTGATGAGGTATGCTGATGTGCTCACTGCGTCTGCCCAAAACCTTTTAGGCAATCCTGCTTGAATCCTCATACTCTTCACCCTCTCATTCAGCGTTCTGTTCATCCTCTCAGCAACACCATTATGTTGGGGCGTCTCAGGCTCAGTCTTTAGCATCCTTATACCATGCTCAACACAATAATCAATAAACTCATCACTACTATACTCACCACCATTGTCAAACTTTAAACACTTCACTTTTAAGTCAGTTTCATTCTCAACAGCAGCTTTCCACTTCTTAAAGGTATTAAAAACTTCATCTTTGTGCTTTAGAAAGTAAACCCATACCTTTCTTGTGGAATCATCAATGAAGGTGACATAGTAGCGAGATCCTCCAAAGGATGGAACTTTTGTAGGTCCATACACGTCTGAATGCACCATTTCCAGCTTCTTTGCCTTAGGAGGTTTCCCTGACTTTGCAAAGCTAACTCGTTTCTGTTTTCCGAACACACATGGTTAGCAAAAACTAACCTTCACATTCTTCAGTTCTGGAATCTTCCCCTTTGAAGCTAACATCTTCATTCCTTTCTCACTCATATGCCCAAGTCGTTGGTGCCATAGAGTTGAAGGATCAGGCCCATCAGTAACTACATTAACCTCTTCCACTGGCATCTCCGCCATGTACAAAGTTCCTCTCTTCCATCCTCGAGCAATAATCAAATTTCCTTTTGATACCTTCCATTGGCCGTTTTTAAAGGTTATACCGTATCCCAAATTGTCCAGATGACTTACAGAGATCAACATTCTCCTTATGTTAGGGATATACCTTACATCTTTTAACGTCCAAATTGTACCCATGTGAGTTTTGAGATTCACATCTCCTATGCCCGCAATTTCTTCCGTCTCATCATTGGCTAGATGAACTATACCTTTTATAGGTCTAAAATTCACTAGCATATTTTTATAATGGGTAGTATGGAAAGAAGCATATGAATCCATGATCCATGACTCAACCGGGCTTTCTACACAACAGATCAAAGCATCATCTTCAGATTCTTCTGTCGCATTCACCAAGTTGTTCTCCTTTCTTTCCTTCTTTGGGTTCGGGCATTGACTCTTGAAGTGCTCAGTTTGTTGACAATTATAGCAAGTCACATCTGCTCTGCTTTTAGATTGTCCTCTCCTTCTAGACTTCGATCTGCCTCGCCCTTTGTTCTTACCCCTTTCATAATTTCTACCTCTTCCGTCCACGTTCAACACGGAGCCTAACGATTCTCCAGAATTCCTTCTACAAATATCTTCCCCAAGAATCAAGTCTCTTATCCCCTCGAACGACAGCTTAGTAGATCCAGACGAACTACTAACTGCTGTGACGGTTCTTGACCAGCTATCAGGTAACGAAGACAACAATAATAGGGCTTGTACCTCATCATCGAATTTAATGTCCACCGACACTAATCTGGATAGTATCGTATTAAATTCGTTCACGTGATCAGTAACATTAGCACCTTCCCTCATCTTCGTGTTAACTAATAGACGAATCAAATATACCTTGTTTGATGCAGACGGCTTTTCGTACATATTTGATAGCGCCTTTATTAGTCCGTAGGTAGTTGTCTCCTTCATTACGTTGTAGGAAACGTTCCTTGTTAGTGTCAATCTCACCGCACCAAGTGCTTGTCGATCTAGCAACTGCCAATCGGCCGAACTTAGCTTCTCTTGTTTGGTCTCTGACAACGGTTCATGTAGCTTCTTCTGGTACAGATAATCCTCAATCTGCATCTTCCAGAATCCAAAATCTTTCCCATCGAACTTGTCGATTCGCACTTTCCCATCTTCTGCCATTGCTCTCACTTGCCATGAACCGGTCTCTGATACCAATTGTTGGGGTAAAACAACGTGGAACAATATTCAAGCAAGAAGAAAACAAGGGAAAATAAGCAATCACACTAGAACACAAGAATTTACGTGGTTCGGCAATTTGCCTACGTCCACGGTCTCACTACTCTCTTCTTATTGCTCTCACAATGAATGAATGATTTGGGTTTACACGTACATGGTATTTATAGGAGAAGACAATGGGTAAAATAAGGTAGGAATTAGGTTTCTTAATCATAATAGGAAATATCCTCTAATTGCCTACTCAAGTCTCTTACCTAAATCTATTAGGAAGACTAGACCTTTCCTAAATAAAATAGGAAGTCTCCACACAACCCTAACAATAATCATATAAAAATATATCCCGATATATCTCGTCTTTGCAATTTGTATCCCTCTATTTTGAAATTGTACAGTGATTTGAATTTTTCTTTTTGCTGCATTTTGCATAAATTAGTTTCAATACACCAAGATTTTACACTTGTTTTAAAAAACTGTTCTTTAAAAAAAAACTAAGGGATATAAAAGTTTAAAGGGTTTTTTTACTTATTATTTTTCAAAAAATAAATTATAACACCTGAGGGTCGTTTTGTACCAAAGAACAAAAAAAAAATTGTATCCAGTGAATTAAGATTTACTATGTTTAGTTTAAGTGAGGCAACTAATTTGGCAGTAAAACAGGACCGAAAACCCTAAGGGGCTGCGCTCTCTTCGCAGCCTCCTTCCCTTCCACCCCCTCTTCTTCCTTGCTCCTTGATCCACCATGGATGCTTTTGAAGGCGCTCCACACACCCATTCATGGGTACACTCTACCCATTTATGGGTTTTACTTTGTTGTTTTTGTCTTTCTTTGCAGCCGGTCTTCCCTCACAGGTCGCCGTCCAACGTTCAAGCCGTGCCACTGTCTCTCCCTCGTCTCGCGCTACCGCTCCAGCATCGCCGGACCGGCCCCGCCTTCGAGCCAGTAGCCACTGTGGCCCCCCTGTCGTTCTATGGAAGACGGGCTCCACGCGCCGCCCTCCATCTGCAGCGGCCTACCGTCCCGGGGTCACCCCTCGCCGGCGGGGGCCTGCTGCTCCGTAGATGGATCTGGGATCCGGGAGGAAGGACGATAGATCGGGGTCTGACTCCACGGCACCCGAAGTCGGGACCCTCGATCTCGGACAAACCGTGGCGGATCGACTCGTTGCTCTCGCCTCCCGCGCTACTTCGAAAGATCCAGGCGACTCAAGACGAAGATTGGCCGACATCAGATCGCTCCAATGGCACGGGGCCTAGAAGATTTGGTTTCTCCGACTCGGTAGATTTTTCTTTCGATCGTGTGCTACTTTTCTATTCTGTTTTAGGTCGAATAATTTGTCGTTTAGACATTTTGTTGTTTAGGATCTTTCATATCAAGTCTCGTTGTTTTGAGACGATAGTTGTTTTAGGTCGAATAATTGGGACGGTTGTAAGGAGTTGGCTTAGTTATGTGCCCACGATACAAAATGGTCTACTTTTATGGGTCCATGAGCGCTGGGCTTGCTACGGTCGGCCTGGACATACATCTGGAATCCGGGGCGGTTACGCCTCACCCTACTTGATTACCTTTTGGTACTACTTGATTACCTTTTGGTATTAATGAAACTCTCCGTTTACCCGTTTAAAAAAAAAGATTTACTATGTTTTTATTTATTTAAGTTCATTAACCATTAAACACTATATCATATGTTTACAAAAAAACAAGTTATTGGTGAAACGAATTTTACGCTATGAGTTAATTTTTTTTCATGTCTTTATTTTTTATACTATTTTGTTTGTAAGCATAATTATTTAAATTTGATTCAATCATACATATTATTGTTCTCTTAGACGCATCCGCTTCTCTATGCTAGAATTAGGGTTTTGCGATTCTCTCTCGACAATCAATAGCCACTTCGGCAGCCAAACTGTCCAGCGAATCCGGTGATGTTTCGGAATGGCTTCAGGAGCCGAGCATGGAGGCAATCATGGGTAATGCAGCGAAGACGACGGTGGAGGACGACTCGCCGCGTTGGTAGGGTGCGGTGTCCTCGTACACAGCACCGGGGTCGATGTCGCCGTGGGTGACGGAGACTGGTAAGGAGGAGGATTTCATGACACTCTCGGCGACGACGAGGGACTCAGCACGACCGAGGGTTCACCGAGGTACGCCGGGAGAGGGCACGGTTGGTGGAGGAATCACCGCCCCAAACCACCGTGGGAGCTTGGTGCGGACGATGCCGCCTAGGGGCCCTCGTCCCCGGGTGAGACGGTTGCGGGAAGCTCCGGCGTCGACGGGGCTGCCTTTCATGTGGAAAACGGTATCGGAGGAGGGGGTGGCGGACCGAGAAAACACGGTGAACCGGTGGTAGAGGGTGATGGGGAGATCGTGGTGATGTCGTCGGCATCGGACTCGCAGACGGAGGCGACGACACCGGCGTGGACGAGGCGACCGGGGAAGGAACCAATGGTTAGGGTTTCGTCCCCACCTCGTTGGGCCTCGGGTCTGGGCCGGGGAGATATTGGGCGGCTGGCTGATGCGCGAAAGGCGGGCCGGGGTGAGTTGGGCCGGGCACCATCTGGACTGGGACGCGGGTCGGGGGCTTGAACGGGGCGCGGAGCATCGGTTCTCGGGTCGGGGTCCGGGGGCGTCGGCTGGGTCAGGGCGTGGGGGATCGCGGGTAGTGGAGCTAGTCTCGGGTGGCCTGCTTGGGTCGGGTCGGTTCCACTCGTCGTGCGGATCGGATCGCGGGCCCAGAGGCCCAACTGGGCGTCAAGACATGCAGGATATACCGGATCTCAATAAGGGGGAACCGATGGGAGCGTTGGACAGGCAAATGGGTTTGATGTGCATCAAGGAGGTCATAGTCCCGCACGTGGAGGTGGTGAGCAACGGGCCAAATTTCTCCTTTGCTCTGGCAGCTAAGGTATTGACGACTCGAAAATTTTATTGGAGGTCATTAGTGGCAAGGATGGAGGATCTTTGGGGTATAAAGGTAGAGGCTAGACCCCTAGAGGAGGGTAATGTAGCGTTCTTCTTCCGAAACGCTAAGGAGAGGGCGAAGGTGCTCCAAGGGGAGCCTTGGGAGTTCTGGGACTCGCTGGTACTATTTGCGGATCTCAAGGCACACTTGCGCCCGACGAATATCCAGTTTACTCATTTCTCTGTCTGTGCGAGAGTATCCAACCTTCCGGTGCGGGCCTGGAATAGGGCAGTGGGGTTCAGGGTGGGATCAGCTCTGGGGATATACCAAGCGGTGGATGTAGACAAGGAAGGGCTTTGTTGGGGGGATTATATGTGGATCAGGGTTCGTGTGGACATGCGAGTTCCCCTCCAAAATCAGTTATGGTTCCGTCTCCCAGATTCTCAGGTACGTACTCTGCTAGTTGTGACATATGAGAATCTATCGGATCATTGTTTTGGCTGCAGTTGCGCGGGTCATCTCTTCCCGGCTTGCCCGATAGAGGGGGGCCAGAAGGGACCATCTTTGAGGTCCCCGACTGATCCTCGGTCAGCTATAGAGAAGGCGAAGCATGGGAAGCCGATCCCGGGGACGAATTGGGCCTACATGGGGCGTAAGGTAGCAGACTCTTCTAGGCGACTTGTCCCTAAGGGGCCGAAGGTTCAAGGACAGGACGGTCGGGGACGAGGGGCACCTGGCTGGGAGACAGGTCATCCTCTTGTGACCCAAGATGATGTAAGAGAGGAATGGGCTCCTCGTCACCCTGTGCTGACAGTATCACCGCGTCTGCTCGACGAGTGCCTTCTGCTTGGTTAATATTGTATCGGTGTCGTCAGACGCTAGAGCAGTCTTGTAGCCCAGGCAACCCAGAAATCATGAGCACCTTTACTTTTTAGTTCAGTGCTTTCCTGTTTTTTCAATTTATGTTTTATCTTTCAGTTGTAAGTTGTTTCAGGACTAGGTGGGACAAGTATGCACCCACCCACTAAACATTTATAATATATCTATTTTTTATCAAAAAAAATTAAATTTGATTCAATTGAAGCAATGTTTTTTAGTTATTAAACATAAATATATTTCTCTCTGGAAATAAATTACTATGATTTGATGTGAGGGGTGAATACATATGTACCTGTTGGAAAATTGAAATAGAAATATTTTAATATTAAATAGAATAACAGATAGAGTATTGAGTGAGATTGCGTCTCTTACTTTTAACAGGAAATTAATGATCAAAAGCATGGCTTCTTCTAGCCGCACGGAGCAGCAAGGTTCCGCCATGCCCAAGGTCTCGGTCATGGCTTTGGTTCTCTGCTTTGCAGCAGTTTTTATGTTTGGAGATGGTGATTTCAGTCCCAACTTTGAACGGCATGGTTCTATCGGATCTCCCATGATAGTAGCGGGACAAGGCAACCAGGTGATCTCTTTCAGGACGGCGGCGATATTCATCGCCCAAGTATCGACGAGCGATGGGATACAGACAGGGTGGATTGGGGTTTCGTCTCCAGCGTTCCCATCTCAAGTCCCATGCACAGCGGCCTCCCCCAATCGTCTTCTAGTTCTACACCTTGATAAGGCAGTGGCGGGGGGATGGACCGACGACGCAGCTCTCCAAGAAACCCTAGCAGAGTTTTGCGATTTTCTTCTTCCACGGCAGCACCAATGGCGAACTCGGCGACGGATCTGTTAGAAGGAGGGGGTGGCTTCGACGCAGAACTACTGCGCGAGCCGAGTAGTCCGGAGGAGTCGCCGAAGAAGAAGGCGTGGCGGCAAAGGATGGGCAGCGAACCCGCGACTAGGGTTTCTTCAGTCTCGACTCCGAAGCGGGTCGTGGGCTGCTTGCGGAGGTGCGCCGGGCCTGGGGGGATGGGCCTGCTCGGGCCCCGTGGACTGGGTCTGGACCGGGCCTGACCGAGCGGTAGACTGGACGGCGGGCTGGTGGACCGGGTGCGGGTCGAGGTGGCAGGACCGGGACGCGGACATATGGAATCGAGTCGGGTGACCCGAAACAGGCTAGGGCTTTTACACAGGTCGGGGCGGATCCTGGGTCTGTTCCGGCATGGATCTCGAGGATTTCTCATAATTATGATGGTGTGTCACACATAGCAGCGGCGGGGGGCTTCAGGCACCCTCGCCTCGCAGAATGATTCCAACTGGGTCTAGGGAGGGGGAGGTCGGCTGCACCGCCTCCCTAGACGTAAGGTGGCAACGGTTCCACCAAAAGTCGACAAGGTTCTCCTCTACCAGTTCGGGGTCAGCACACCAGCGTTTAGGAGCCCTACCAGTATCAATCAAGGGAGGACGACGCACGCAGACTTCCCGAGGGAGTTATCGGTCCACCACTACAAGATCTACACTTGATATGCTCGATCAGTGCCTTTTGGTTGGATTATGTTGTATCGGTGTTTATGGATGCTACCGCAGTTCTCCCCTCCGACCGCCCCTACGTGCAAGAGCAAAATTTACTATTCAGTTATTGTTTTTCAATTCCATTGTAGTTTCATTTTGGTTTCAGATGTTAGCAGTTTTGCGAACATCTTGAAGTTATAATATCTCCATTTCGTTCAAAAAAAAGATAGAGGACTGAGGAAATTTTAGAAGTAATTTTTTTTTTGAGAACCTAATTAAAGCACATAATTATTAGTTAGTTGGTGCACCTCAATCTGAGGCTGGCCGTGGGTGAACTGATATACATACATGTTTTAAAAATGTCTCTCAAGAGAAAAGATCCTCCAAAGGTAAGAATAAAAGCAGGTCCGTTCCAGGTAGAGGAGACATTGAGTGCAGAAATGGAAAGCATTGGATCAAGAGGAGGTAGGGTTGTGCTTGTGCCTATGCCATACCAAGGCCACTTAACTCCTATGCTTCAACTAGCCACCATTCTCCACTCCAAAGGTTTTTCCGTCACCGTTGTACACACCACCTTCAACCCTCCGACTCCATCAAACTACCCTGATTTTGAGTTCATACCCATTCCTCATGGCTTATCGGATCACGAGGTCGCCTCTGGGGATTTTGTATCCGTCATTTCTTCTCTTAACCTTAATTGTGGAACAGCTCTACATGAATCTCTGCTACAGATGATGGAATCACATACACAGATTGTTTGTGTCATTTATGATGTGCTCATGTACTTTGCAGAAGCTGTGGCTAAGCGTCTTGAGCTCCCTAGCATTATCTTGCGCACCACCGGTGCTTATAATGTGCTCACTTACCCGCTTTTGCAACAAGGAGGCCACAATCCCATCCCAGGTTAGTACTATGTGCATGACAAATCATAGTTCAAGTTCCTATTAATCTACTTATCTTTTAATGTTGCTACCTTTGGACGCAGAGTCTGAGTTGAAGGAACTCATACCGGGAATGGATCCTATCCGATATATGGATCTGCCCATTCACAATTTTTACAATGTGGAGGCTTATCTGCAGATAGTGTCACAAGTTTCCAATGTAAGATCCTCTTCAGCTGTCATCTGGAACACAGTGGACTGCCTCGAACAACCAGCACTGGCACAGCTTCAACAACAATATCAAGTTCCAATCTTCTCTGTCGGTCCCCTCCACAAGTTTGGTAAAGCTTCATCTAGTAGCCTAATCAAAGAGGACTCTAGATGTATCAATTGGCTCGACAAGCATCCCAACAATTCAGTCCTTTATGTGAGCTTAGGAAGCATAGCCAAGGCTGAGGCAAAAGAGCTGACTGAGATGGCTTGGGGGTTGGCCAATAGCAAGCAGGCTTTCTTGTGGGTGATTCGTTCGGACTCAGAGCAATGGAGTGAGCTACTTCCCCCGGGCTTCACAGACATGGTTGGAGACATAGTGAAATGGGCTCCCCAAAGGAAGGTTTTGGAGCACAGTGCTGTGGGAGGGTTTTGGAGTCACTGTGGATGGAACTCAACCATTGAGAGCATCACGGAAGGGGTGCCTCTGATATGCAGGCCATGTTTTGCGGATCAGAGGGTGAATGCAAGGTACTTGACTCAAGTGTGGAAGATAGGTTTGCCATTGGAGAATGATCTGGAAAGGGGAGAGATCGAAAGAACTGTGAGAAGGATGATGGTGGAGGAAGAAGGGAGTATTATGAGGCAGAAAGCAATAGATTTCAAGAAAAAGATTGAGATTTCTATCAGGGAGGGAGGTTCATCTCATAATTCTTTATGTGAATTGGTTGAATTCATACTATCCTAATTCTCAAAGTAGAATGATTCACATATCAAAGTTTTCAATTCAAAGAATTTACCAAGTTCTTGTTCCAAAACGGTGATTCCTCGTATCATTTTTAGACTGGCCAAAGGGCATTTGCTAGTCCCCAGAGTTCTGTCTTGCAACTTTCATAACCAGCATAAAAACCAGCATGTTGTTTGAGATCAAAACTATATGGTACAGATTGTCACCTTCCTCCATCTATCTGCATAACAAGATGGTTCTCCATAGTTAATTCTTTGAATGGCAAAAGAAGTAAGTGTATATGTCATTCAACTCAACTATAAAATGATAGGTTACTGATAGAGAATATAATACTGGTAGAGAACATACCAATACAAGCAACTGTAAAAAAAAAAAAGAGTACTCAAGTTGTACAAAAACCAATAAAATGCATAAATCGTTTATTAATGTTACCCATGTATTAAAACCCACTCAAGCTTAAGCCGCAAGTCAACCAAGAACAACATCAATGGAACTTGTTCTTACCCAGATGTCACACCATGTGCTAGAATTAATCACAGGGCTGCATCTATGGAGCCAAGCTTGATTCTTAATGTTAAAATGGAGAAACTTCAAGAGGCAGACAAGAAGTGCTAGATAAATGCAACTATTATCAGAGGAGCTTTAAATAATCTCAAAGGAGTGAGAATAAAAGCAAGTCTTTTCCTGGAATTGGAGTACCAGAACCAATTACGCCAAGCAAGGAGAATAGAAATAGTGTGCAGAGATGGAGGGTACAAAGTCAAGAAGAGGCAGGGTCGTGCTAGTCCCTTGGCCGTACCAAGGCCATTTAAATCCTATGCTTCAGCTAGGAACCATTCTCCACTCCAAGGGTTTCTTCATCACTGTTGTGTACACTCCATTCAACTGCCCAAACTTATCCAACTACCCTGATTTTCACTTCTTATCCATACCAGATGGTATATCAAGTCAAGAGGCCACCTCAGGGGGCTTTTTGGCTGTCACCAGCTCTCTCAACACTAACTGTGGAGCACCTCTACAGGAATCACTGAAGCAGATGATGGAAGTACAAGAGAAACCAGATGAGATTGTTTGCATCATTTATGATTCGCTTGTTTACTATGCAGAAGCTGTTGCTAAGCATCTTCAGCTTAAGAGCATCATCTTGCGCACCACTTGTGCTTTTAATGTTCTAACTCTGAGCATGTATCCTCGTCTGCAAGCAAGAGGCCATTTTCCTGTCCAAGGTATGTAGCAATCCAGTTAGTACTTGCAAAACATATTTACAGTTGATATATAACAAACTTGAAAGTTTATGTGGCTACTTCTGGAGGCAGAGTCTAAGTTGATGGAACTAGTACCTGGACTGTATCCTCTCCGAAATATAGATCTGCCCACTCATAATTTTTACAATATAAAGGGCTATATGGAAATGGTATCCAAAGTTGGCAATTTAAGATCATCTTCAGCTGTCATCTGGAACACAATAGATTGCCTTGAAGAAACAGCACTGGCACAACTTCAGCAACAATACCAAGTTCCAATCTTCTCAATAGGTCCCCTCCACAAGTTTGCTAATGTATCCTCCAGCAGCCTGATCAAAGAGGACACTAGTTGTATCGAATGGCTCGACAATCATCCCCAAAACTCAGTCCTATATGTGAGCTTAGGAAGTGTAGCCAAGGTGAGCGAAAGAGATGTAATCGAGATGGCTTGGGGCTTGGCCAACAGCAAGCAGCCATTCTTGTGGGTGATTCGACCTGGCTCGATCATGGGTTCAGAATGGATTGAGCTACTTCCCACAGGTTTCACTGATATTGTTGGAGAAATAGGTTGCATAGTGAAATGGGCACCCCAAAAGAAGGTTTTGGAACACAATGCTGTGGGAGGGTTTTGGAGTCATTGTGGTTGGAATTCAACAATTGAGAGTATAACTGAAGGAGTTCCTCTAATATGCATGCCATGTTTATCCGACCAGAGGGTCAATGCAAGGTACTTGAGTCAAGTGTGGAAGATAGGCCTGCAATTGAAAAATGATTTCGACAAGGAAGAGATCAAAAGAAGTCTAAGAAAGCTAATGGTGGATGAAGAAGGAATCATTATGAAACAGAGAGCATTGGAATTCAAGAAAGAAATTGAGATATCCATGAAGAAGGGTGGTTCATCTTATAATTCTTTGTGTGAGTTGATAGAGTTTATTAAGTTCTCCATCTAAATTGTGTAATCTTATTGGAATGTACTACTCTTTTACGCTTATACTTGTTACTGGTTATAAAGCACTTAGAATCACGGGCTAGGAAGAAGACAATGCAATCTTAGTTACACTATGATGATGATATACCTATACAAACTATTGTCTATAAGAAACTTCAATTGGTGCATAAAATGTATGAGCACTTGTGACCCACATAGATTAAAAAAACACTACCTCAAGCTATAAGACAAGTAAGAATAAGACCTGTAGCACTTGTTTTTGAAGAAGATGAAACACCATGTGCCAGTGCCAGTAAAGTAGCAGCATCCTTGGATCCAAGCTTGCTTTTCAATGTGAAAATGAGAAGTCCACCAGACAATTACTGCTGGCAGCAGATGTAGCACCCAATTGATCTGAGCATTAAATTATAAGAGATTTAAAATGATTCCCAATGAGTGAGAAGAAAATAAAATATTTAACAAGTGGAGTGTGGAAATTAACTTATCCAGTCCAGGCAAGAAGAAGAGAAAGAGAGTGCAAAAATGGAAGGTATTGGATCAAAAGGAGGTAGGCTTGTGCTAGTACCTTTGCCATACCAAGGTCACATGAATCCTATGCTTCAACTAGGCACCACCCTCCACACCAAAGGCTTCTCCATCACAGTTGTCTACACCCCATTCAACCCTCCTAACTTATCAAACTACCCTGATTTTCAGTTCCTGTGCCTACCAAATGGCTTATCATCAAATCACGAGGCCGCACCAAGGGATTTTTATGCTATCTTGACATCTCTCAACACTAATTGTGGAGCACCTCTGCAAGAGTTGCTGGTACAAATAATGGATTCAGAAGAGAAACACGATGAGATTATTTGCATCATTTACGATTCGGTCATGTACTACGCAGAAGCTGTGGCTAAGCATCTTAAGCTTCCGAGCATCATCTTGCGCATCACCTCTGCTTGTCATGTGCTAACTCTTAGCATGTATCCTCGTCTGCAAGAAAGAGGCCATATTCCTCTCCAGGGTATGTATTAAGCCAAGTAATAATTCCAGTTAAAAAGCATTAAAAGATGATTGTTATATGTGACTACCTTCATCATACAGTATAGTAATTGATAAGTGGCTATTTTCGGATGCAGGGTCTAATCTGATGGAACTGATACCTGGAATGCATCCTCTCAGACATATAGATCTTCCCATTCACAATGTATCCAATGTGAAGGCCTATTTGCAAATGGTATCCAAAGTTGGGGATATAAGGTCATCTTCAGCTGTCATCTGGAACTCACTGGACTGCCTCGAACAATCAACATTGTCAGAACTTGAGAAACAATATCAGGTTCCTATGTTCTCAGTAGGTCCTCTCCACAAGTTTGCTAATGTATCCTCCAGCAGCCTGATCAAAGAGGACACTAGCTGTATCGAATGGCTCGACAACCATCCCCAAAACTCAGTCCTATATGTGAGCTCAGGAAGTGTAGACAAGGTGAGTGAAAGAGATGTAACCGAGATGGCTTGGGGCTTGGCCAACAGCAGGCAGCCTTTCTTGTGGGTGATTCGACCGGGCTCTGTTGTGGGGTCAGAATGGATTGAGCTGCTTCCCCCTGGTTTCACAAACATGATTGGAGGGAGAGGTTACATAGTCAAATGGGCGCCCCAAAAAAAGGTCTTGGAACACAATGCTGTGGGAGGATTTTGGAGTCATTGCGGCTGGAACTCAACCATTGAGAGTGTTACTGAAGGGGTGCCTCTGATATGCATGCCAAGCTTCGGAGACCAGAAGGTGAACGCAAGGTACTTGAGTCAAGTGTGGAAGATTGGCCTGCAATTGGAAAGAGGTATTGGCAGGGAAGAGATTGAAAGAAGTGTACGAAGGCTGATGGTGGACGAAGAAGGGATTATTATGAGACAGAATGCATTTGATTTTAAGAAGAAGATAGAGATGTCTATGGAGGAGGGTGGATCGTCTTATAAATCATTGTGTGGACTGGTTGAGTTTATTCACAATGCCAAATGTGAGGAGTTCATTATGTAACAACATGGGACTTCATTTTCAATCTAGGACCTTCTCTTTGTTTTCTTTCTGTGTCCTAATTGTAGATTCTCAATGCACTCAGGTTCATGGACCTCAGTTTCTGCTCATTGATTAGATTCTAGGGTTTCATTTGGATCAAGGAAATTGACAGAGATGCAAGGATAACAAAACTCATTAAAATCTATCCTAGTGCTTCATTTCAGTAGGCATTTTGACGAACACATTGAGTACACACACAAGACTCAAGAGCATATATTCTAGGTTAAAATAATATGGAGAAAAAGGAGATGACCTTTAATTTTTTTTCAATCAGCAATATCAAAGCCTTTCGCATATGGAGAGCGTCGTTAGTTCCAGTCCATCTTGGCGTTTTCCGGCAGAGATGCAAGTGTCTTCCTTCTCCACATTCCTCTCTCCGGTAATCCCTAATACCCTCCCGTCTTCGATATTCACCTTCACCGATGCTCGGAATAATCGACATTTTTGGCGGCAAAATGATCAGATTTTGGAAACCTATAGTCAAGTATGTATGTTGAAGGGAAATTTGATAAAATATGCTTCAAAATGTGATTTATTTTTCTACTATACTTCTATGTTTTAAAATTAGAAATCTATGCCTTTTTAAAATTTGAAGACTAAAATACCCTTATTAAAGTTGTTAATTTCCCAGCCAAACACAGGACACACGATTGAAGATAACTCAAAAGCCAAATGGAGTGTGTTTAGTTTCAGAACTCTAATTAAAAAAAAGTATTGGTCGAAGCTATAAACTCCAGAAATGATCCAATCTAGAGTAATCAATCACAACTATATTATATGCACAAAAAAATCATAACTATACTACCAGTTTCATTATTTTTAATGGCACAAGTTCTAATTTTTTTCAACCTCATTCCAGGCCATATTTCAGTTTTCCAACCATCAGGAATACGTTTTGGGCGAGTAATTCTAACTCTTCTTCTAATGGCTCTCATCCTCCTAAACAAAAAGTTTTCTTCCCAAGTTATCTCTCTGGTTTATCTTTGTTCAGTTGTACTAAGAATGTATACTAAATTGGAGCTAGACATGGCCGTGTTAGTTGGGATTGCATTACAGGAATCAATAATGTTCTACCCACATCAATCACATTATTCCGTCCCCTCCCGTTTTCATTTCATATCAATCATAACCGTCCACAAGGTTGAGGTTGATGTAGTTGTCATTGGGAGCGGTAGGAAGGCTGTGTTGGGTTGAGATTTTGGCTAGATCGACGATGAATTTTCTGCCCATACGGCTCTTTCTTCTCCGTCGTGTCTGAAGTCGATGTAAGAGACTTGAAGCTCGCTTAATGCTCTTCGCCGCTTCTGAGAAGGTCGGCTTTCAACAATTCGATCGAGGGAGAAAGTTGTTCACCTGTTGCGAATAGATCGCGTCGACCAAGACCAATACGGTCCAAAAGGTTATGTTCCATTTTGCCAAAGATCTTCACACGATGATCGAGAAAGAAATTGGCAGGGTCGGTTCCGACATACTGGTAGTCGTTCAGTCCATAATCGAGAACGTAAAATTCTCTAGAAGATCCATCTCGCTCGTGGATCTAGAAATAAGGACTGGTAGTCGTACAGTCCATAATAGGTCTTCTTTTCCAGTTTTCAGTCCAAAGGTCCTACTTCGACTCATCTACCTGGGAGTTCCAGAAAATTACAACTTCGCAATATTGACTTGGGTTTTATTCTCTCTATTAGCAAAAAAAAAAAAGACTTGGGTTTTATTCTGCCATTTGTGCCGGAGACTACTGAATTAAAAATGGGTTTGTTTAATTACTAGAGGGTATTTCTGTCTAAAGAAATATAAAAGGCATATATTCTTAATTTTTAAAGTATAGAGGCATATTAAACAAATTTGATATATTATAAAGCATATTTAAGCAAATTTCTCATGTTGAATCACTGTCGAATTCAATTGACCGTTTGAGTCAACTCGGCAAAACGATTGATATGGTCTTTTGAATCAGTCGAGATCCAGAAATATCAAATATGCAACGATTGGAAAACGATTAGTTTCAAATAAGGCCCAATTCTCTCATCAAGTCCAACGTAGCTTGGGCTCTCTCTTAAAAAAATATTGACATATATTATATATTGAATGAAAAGATATTTATCTTGAGATGTATGTAAGATTTTTTTTGTTATAACTCAATCCAAATGTCCTTACTACAAATATTTGTTTTCAAAAACCAAAGAGGAAAATAAACCTAACCAAGAAGATCATTGCAATGTACCGAAGTAACTGGAAAATACAATTAAGACAGGACAACAAATTAGAGAACCCACTTGAGTAATGCTATCACAGTCAATCAGGTAAGTGACCAACTCAAAAGCATAAAATAAAATTAAAAAAAGTCCACAATAGACGATTCTGCAGATACCAAATGCAAATATCCAAACATTATACACTAATGTATACCAAATGCTTTTAACAGTCACCACTTTTCGAGTTTAACATTTTCTTGAAACCATCAAAGATTCCGCCGTCCCAAAAGGCATGAAGCTTGCTATGCCCATTTTAATATCATCTCCAATCACGCAATGACAAGCTTTCTAACAACTCGTATTATTATAATTAAGGTCTCGCTCGTCCTAATCTGCAACACAAACCACAAGGTCCAAGGACCCGAGAGAAAATGGTGGACCTCGGACCCAGATGCAAGACCCTGGTGCTCGTTCCGTTACCATTCCAGGGTCACTTGAACCCTATGCTTCAGCTCGGCACCATCCTTCACTCCCATGGCTTCTCCATCACTGTCGTCCACACCCACTTCAACAGCCCTGACCCCTCCAACCACCCTGCCTTCACCTTCCTTCCCATACCGGATGGGTTGTCGGATCAGCTCCTCTCTTCCAGAGATATATCCGACGTCTTGTTGTCTCTTAACGTCGACTGCGAAGAGCCGCTCCGGGAGCTGCTGCGCCCGAGGATGGAGCGTGGCGAGATTGGTTGCATCATTTACGATGGAGCCATGTACTGTGCGGATAAGGTCGCTACTTGTCTCAACCTTCCCACCATCAACCTCCGCACCATGTCGGCCGCCACTGCCTTGACTTACAATGTTTATCCTCTCCTTGTAAAACATGGCCATGTACCCTTGCCAGGTATATATCTCATGTGACCGTTACATTTACGTGACACTTGCTCATTTATGTCAAGGAAACTATGGTTCTTAACCTGTTCTTGGTTTTGTTTTCGCATCCTAATATGAGTTGACTTTTTTTGTATTTTTTAATTATGACTTTTACATTTTTTGTACGGACTGTCTATTTCCATCTAAATAAATGTTGTCGTTAGTTTTGGATGGGAAAAATCCAAAATACCCTCAGCAAAAAATGTTAGTCCGTGCAAAAAATATAAATGTCGTAGTTGGGAAGTGTAGAAAAAGGTCGAGCCCAACTTCAGGTTATTGACTTTTGTTGAGGGTATTTCTGTCTTTTCTCATCCAAAACTAATGTCCCTGTTAATTTTAATGATAAACGATAGTCCGTACAAAAAATAGAAATGTGGTAATTGTGAAATGCAAAAAAAGGTAAACTCAAGTTATGATTGTGAAAACAAAACACAAAATAGGTTAAGAATCATAGTTTCTCATTTATGTTAAAGTCTGATTCACTTAAAAATGCTTGAAAGTAATAGTCTGATACTTATTTTGATGTGTTTTGGATGCAGATTCAATGTTAGAAGATCTGGTACCGGGGCTTGGTGCCTTGAGGTACATAGATCTGCCCATTTACAAACACTCTAATGCCAAGTCATATATGCAACTTCTATCCCATTTGAGAGATATAAGATCCGCATCAGCAGTCATATGTAACACTATGGATTGTCTTGAAGAATCATCATTGGCACAGCTCCATCAACAGTATCAAGTCCCAATCTTCTCCATAGGCCCTCTCCACAAGATGGCCAAACCCACCAAGAGCAGCTTGATCAAGGAGGACACCGGCTGCATCGAATGGCTCGACAAGCACAAGGCGCACTCGGTCCTCTACGTGAGCATAGGAAGCGTGGCCAAGATAGATGACAAAGAGCTCGCTGAAATGGCGTGGGGGCTCGCAAACAGCCAGAAGCCGTTCTTATGGGTGATTCGACCGGGCTCGGTGGCCGGTTCGGAGTGGATCGAGCTGCTTCCGGAAGGTTTTGAGGAAGAAGTAAGAGGAAGGGGTTGTATGGTGAAATGGGCGCCGCAGAGGGAAGTGTTGGCGCATGGTGCGGTGGGAGGGTTTTGGAGTCACTGTGGGTGGAACTCGACGGTCGAGAGCCTGGCCGAAGGGGTGCCTGTGATGTGCAGGCCGTGTTTCGGAGACCAGAAGATCAATGCGGGGTGCTTGAGCCGAGTATGGGGAGTGGGACTGCAACTGGGAGATGAGTTGGAGAGAGGTGAGATTGAGAGAGCTGTGAGGATGCTGATGGAGGGGGAAGACGGTGAGGATATGAGGAAGAGATCGATGAGTCTTAAGGAAAAGATTGAGGTTAGTTGTAGGGAGGGCGGTTCATCGTATGATTCCTTGTCTAAGTTGCTCAACTTTATCATCTAATTAAGTTATGCGATAAAGCGGCTTCTGAAAGTCCGGCAGAGCCCGAGACATGTATGTTTAACTAAAACAGCATGTTTAGATGCTTTAATAAGCAACATTGTGATAAGTGTTCTTGTTTGGAGAGAAGCTATACTAAATGTACAATCACCTACTAGTACTACTGAAACACTTACCTGAAATTTGATATTTGTTAGCGAGCTTCAACCTTCAACTTGATGGGTCTTTACTAAGGTTTATTTTCAAAACTCCTATCTCTTTTTAATAGGCATAGGAAATTCAAAATCTAATAGATGAGCGTCCACTTCTTCTTTTTAACATAATAGGAATGTTATTACTCGTGGAAATCAGATACACAGAACTACAGAAATGATAAAAAAAAAAAGTGAGATTATATTCAAACTCGTAGATAATGTACGCTAACTTTAAAACAAGATGCACAGATATATCAGGGAGAGTAGTTGGGAGACAAACACCTTGTTGGTTATTGTGGACGAGAACTCGTCGATGATGATGATCATTTCCTAACTCGAACTGTACATGTATGTGGTAAACATCGGGAACACTTGAGGGGATAACGAACATCCAGGGAGAACAGCAGGAAATAGGGGGACTTGCACCGAATTTGGCAGGGCGAGGTGTGAGTCCCCACACATACCTCGTTGCTGGCTGGGCCACTCATTGACCTTGGAGAGACTGCTTAGTGGACCTCGCCTCAATGGGTTCTAACGCAGTTGTATCCTTGGCCGAGGTTGGGCCGTCTAAATCTCATTTCTTCTGACTAGGGGAAGGATGTGGTCATTCTCGCGTCCTTGAGGCAAAAGTTGGAGGTCTCCTTTTGAAGGTGGCATGCCGTCGGAGGTGGGGTGAGACCGTTGAGGCTTGCAAGCTTCTCGTATAAACCCAGGCAATCTCTGGCTAGGCAGGAAGTTCTATATCGTAGCTGACTCGTTTGGTCTTACAACCTCGGCTTTCGGGAGAGACAGATTAGAAAGAGTGGACGCAAGTTTCCAACTCCATGTTTGCGTTGGCTCCTTAGGCAAGAATTTGTATACCGAACTTGATGGTGGGGGCAATGGGTCGAAACCCGGTGGGACTGATATCTTCGATGTAAAGGGGCTGATGGCGAGCGTTCCATTCCTTGCAACGACCCCTTGACGATGTCCTCGTACGGTCAATCTAGGATTCGACTAATCCCGTCAAATCTCCGCCTTGATGGTGGGCCTCTCCGGCTCCATGAGGGAGAGGTCAAACTGATGTGTGGTTTGGGGGTTATCCGGGTTCTTTTTTCGACATTCTGCTTTGTGGTGATCAATACACCCACAATTGAAGCAGAAGTCTGGGAGTCGGACATACTAGAGTCTGAGATGAGTTCGTGTGTCGTGGTTATCGACCATTATCAAGTCCGTCCTTTGAAGGGGTGTAGTGACTAGTGACATCCTTCCAGAGCCGGACACTCAGTGCACCTCCCTAGGAAATTCCATCGGTATCAGTGCGGACGTCCACAAAGCCTCACAGGGCTTCTCTAGTCTTATAGCCAGTTTCCACCATGTACCCATCCCACGGGAGGTCGGAAACCACTTCCCACATACGGATCCTCGAGAATGGTAGAGTGAACAAATTTGATACCGGATCGGAGGTCCTCTAGAACCAATGGTGCATGCTTGAAAGACCATGGTTCACCCCGTCGGATGCGTTCTTTCTCCGCTTGAGATGTAAAATAGAATTATGATATACCCCAATCAAGATTCTTAATAACAAAGCTGGCATGGTGACACACCATGTTCATGAACCCCTCCAATGAATTGCGGTCTGAGTGACGAGTAATGAAGAGCCTACTTGTTAGTCTAAAGGTCGTACGGCCCCGATTGTTCTTAGCCCTGGGTTTCTGGGGACACATATAATCTGGCCCTCTTCTTCTTCCATTTTGAGGGTGTCAAAGCCCTCTTGAAGTGCCTGAAGATCTTTCAGCGGTGGTCGTTGTCTGTCGACATCGCTGGGTTTAGTTGGGCCCTCCCACGAGCTCTAGGCATTTCCAACCATCTTTGGGGTGGCATCATTGAGAGGACACCAGCCCTAGTAGCACCGACGCCCTCTTGCAGTAGTTCCATTAGATCCGGGAGCATATTGGCCTCGGGAGAAGTCACAGGTACTAATATAGGTCCAGCACTGTGCGCCTATGTTGTCCATCAATAAGAAATGTGGTGGTCACCATGTTGGACAAGACCTTCTCAAAGATCAGAAGCGACGGGAAGAGGGTCATCGATGTGGCCGCTAGGTAGAGCCTCATCGTGGGAACGTGAGGGCTAGTGGATGCCATCTGCATTCCAAGGTTGGTTATCGGGACGAGTTTTGGGAGGGGTGATCATCCTGGACATAGATCGTGAGAGGCATAGATCATCGACATGATGGGCAGCGGTCGTAGGGAGAGAGGAGTCGTGCCCTTTGACTTCTTCAAGTACCTCGCCGACTTTACAGGGTTTTGGCTCAGTGCAAGAGGCATAATACGAGGGAGACTCGTACGTGAGCGAGGTCATGGAGGGGACAATACCGGAACTTGCACCGAGGAGCACATGGCCTGGTTGAGGCGTACAAACATGTCGTGGCGAGAAAAAGTTGTAGGGTCCATGGGAACAGTTGGGGTTGGATTGATGGTGGAAACGGTGATGATTGATTAATGGAGGATGACGCGACGTGCGGCGGAGTAAAGGGGAGCGAGAAGAAAACCCTAAAAAGTAGATGACTTCTCTTCGCAATGTGTGTCCACTTTATTTGCCTATCACGAATTTCTTTTAGAAAACAGACATATTTATTAAGACATATTATTTAATACAACTCATTGTTGGCTAAACAAAAAGTCAAACACTAGTGCAGAATCATCTATTACCGACTCAATTATTGAGTCGGTAATAAAAAGACATTCAGTCAACCATATTCAAAGCCAACCTATAGGTCAAACGAGTATGAATGCATTTTTTGATTCATTATTGATTCAACGTAATGATTGAGTCGACAATGAATATTCATTCCCAACTCAAAAAAAAAATTAGTTGGTAATGAAACATTCAGTTGTTGTTGAAACGGGACAGAGAGAAAATTTATTTTCTTGATCATTTTCTCGATTTGAAGTGTAATATTTTTTGTGATAAAATACATTATATAATTTTTTTTACGACAATAAAAATCTAATGACTATAAACGTGTGAATTATGGACACCGTTTTCTTAATGGCGAGTTTTGGATCAAGGAATATTGAACATCGACTAAATTCAACTTCAATCGTTGTTGAATCCTATTAGTGACTGAATCAGTATTCAGTCGTTGTTGAAACAAGACAGAGCAAAATATCCGTTTTCTTGATTGTTTTCTCCATTCGAAGTGCAAAACAATATTTTTTTTGTGATCAAAGATATTATATAATTGTTTTACAACAATATCAATCTAATGACTATAAACTTGTTAACTATGGACACCGTTTTCTCAATGTTGGGTTTCGATTCGATGGATATTCAATAGCGATTGAATTCAAAGTTTGAATTGGTAATCAGTCGATAATGAAAGTTTCAATAGCGACTCAATAAATATTAAGTCGGTAATGAAACTTTTATTACCGACTCATAAACTATCGGATTGGTAATGAAAGTTTCATTACCGATTTACCTATTTAGTTGATCCGGCTAAGTGATTTTTTTTTTGTGTAGTAAAAGAGCAAACATTCGAGGGAAAGTCTTACCTCTAGGCATTTTAAATATGTTATAAAGGGCTTCCATATGTGCACACAAGAAAAATTGGTGTTTTTTCTCCGTATGGTTTGGAAAAAAAGTGCACAACTTCATACGCATGTTTCTCAATAATTTAGTTCGATAGCTGATATCTTTAAAAAAAAAAGGTCCAATAAGTAATGTTTGAGGGTTAATTGTTCATTCACCTCTTGTTCTTTAGAATTCATAATATCTCATTGGAAAGATCTTATATTGAATACCATATATTTGTATTTTTTACTTTTCAAATACAAATCTCTACGTTTTAAAATTGAACCTCAAGTTGACACATCCTCACATATAAATTCCATTTACCCAACCATTTTATTCAGACTATAGAAAAAAGTCTGAGCTTAGAAGGAGTAGTGTAACGGTCGACTCAACCACCAAAGAAAGAGAATGACATGTGGCGCACGTTGGTAAGATACAGAAAGGATCTAAACTCAGCCTGTCGATTTAGCACATCGCTAAACCAAATGTTCGTTTTGGTTTTGAAGCTGTCAAAAACAAAAGACACATCGACGGCTCGTGGCGCTGGCTTAATCACGATTAGAGCACGACGATTCTTCCCGGATCTAAACAGTTGAACTGAAGATTTCCGTTACTCTTTTGTCTTACTCTTACTATAAAAACTTGTGGATGTTGTTAGGTTTTGTCAGGTTAAGAATGAAGGTGTTTTCTGGCTTTTAACTTTGGGTAATTTTCACCTCAATACCCTAACTATTAATTTTTTCACCTCAATACTCTAACTATTTTTAGTGGCACCCAGATACTCTTGAATGCATTTTTTTTCACCTCAATACCCTAACTATTTTTTGTGGCACCTCACTACCCTAGAATGCATTTTTGTGACATTAAAAACTGATTTTTAAAATAAATTTTGAAAACCAATGACATGCTTTTAAAATTTTGATTGTTAGTGAGTGATATTATGGACTTTTTAAGTGTTTTCGTCCAAAAATAGATGACAAATTGACGGCGGATATCAAAGTGAAAAAAAATTGCATTCTAGGGTATTGAGGTGTCACTTAACTTTTTAGTAACCTTGCCATGGTATGGAAATTTCTAACTGATATTAAATAAATAAAAAATCCAACTTTTATTTTTATTTCTGTTGTTCTGAGGATCCAGCATCACAACAAACTGATCCAACTTTAGTGGCCCACATTTCTTTGTTGTCTGCTCGACCAAGTTTATCGTTCTCTCGAACAGTGGAGTTGATACTCCTTCCAGGCCTGTTTAACTCGTATGGGCCGAGAATCTCAGGCCTATGTTTGAATAGAACCTGAAACAATGTGGAGCCCAATTGCTTGGTTGAAAATGGCCCAATTTGTGTGGAGGGAGTGCTTGATTATGATTAGGTAACTCAGGATATTATTTTCAATAATATTTATTTGTACCACTTTTTAAAACTTTCTGTTGGGTTGTGCGTGCCTTCCCCATAAATCCATATACTATTCACTTTTTTTTGCACGAAAGGTATACAAAAATAAATATACTATTCATATTTTAACCCAAGCAATTCATTTATGTTTTAGCCCAATCCATTTATTATTATTGATTGCTGTTATTATATAATTCCGAGTCAAGTATTTATTTATTACTATTCATTGAGACAACAAACATTTTAATTACTTAATTGACTGTTCAAAAGAATACGCAGCATACATCAACGGGTCGGTCAAGAAGACAATTAAAGAACAAAACGATACCTGATTTTCATAAGATCCAATGCAAGCGCCGAAAGGAGAAGAAAAGAAAATGATGAGGACACGCAAATTGATGAGTGCAGCTGCTAGAGATTGAACATAAAAATAAACTGGATGTCCAAAGCTGAAACAGTGTGCTTGAGTGAAAAGGTTGTGGACACGAGCAAGTGCCACTTTAGTATTTACGAAAACTGAGGTCTAATCATTAAAACAAGGAGAAAAGTAGAGAGATCTCGGATCCCAATGGCTAAAGCTCAAACCATCACTGCAACATGTGCTCGCTTCTGTCTTTCAACATATTGGGCCCATCATTTTTATCAGCTTTTCCTTTTTCTCTTATGCAAACTCCACCATTTTGTTTGCGCTTTTCGAACCAAAAACAAGATTCTCGGATTCAATAAGACTAACGAAGAAACCGGATTATTCATGTCTTTTTTGTTCCATGGAATATGCAAGTATTACAAGTTCATATATAATTTTAAAGTTAGTTTTGTTATTTTGAAACATATTTAGTCTCTATATTGATATTCTAATTAATTAGTTTGATTACATTTACTTGTTATTTATAATGTATTAATCAATTCATAAATCAATGTTTTTTTATTCCTAAACATGTATAATATATCATATCGATCTCTGTTACAGTAGATAAACCTTAATTACCAGCAAAACTTTATGTAATATTTAGAGTATCCGTAGTAGAGGTCGATTTTATAAGGTTTATTAGTAAAAAAATTGGGCCGGTTCATCAAGCATCGGTAGTGGAGGTCGACGTGGATGGGTCAATTTTGATCAAAATCTCTAGGTGTTCAGAAAAGAAAGTACGAGAAAAAAAGGGAGACGATGAACAAAATTCGTTGAAACTGTTAGATAACGATAGACTTGATTTGTATTTTGTGATTAGAGATCAGATTATCCTGTATTTTGAATCAGGGTTAACACTTGTATTTATACCTAATTACGTTAATGAGAAAGACATCAATCATTCTCCAACATGGTATCAGAGCAAATCGATTCCTAAGCTGATTTGTTTTTTTCTCTCCCGCCACAAATTGCCGCAACACTTTGTTGTTGTCACGCCCCAAATTCAGTAGAACCGAACTCAGAACGCGAACGTTTAAGACAATAAAACATTTTCAAACATTTTCAATAAATCACTTTAAAACCACCTTTTAGTTAATCAAAATAATAATTTACAACTCAAAAGTACGTCCCAACAAGTGGAAAAAATACAAGGCATACGTCGCTAGACTCAAAAAAGGAAACTCGGACTCCCGCTCCTAGCTCTTCAAGCTTCGAGAGCTCGTCTAGTCCGTCCCGCGACCAGTACCTGTAGGGAAAGCAGCTAGGGGTGAGCGTTCGCTCACCACCACGGATAACAGACTGACTACGGCATACTTAGCAGACAATGCCGGTAACACCAACAACAAACCCAACACCGGGGACTACTATCCCCAAACTCAAGTAACCCGACTGACACACAAACTGTTACTTTCCTCAACCGACTCAACACTCGGACACGTAATGTAGACCCGACACAACGATTACGACCTCCACCAAAGACACAAAAGACTACCACGCAACACCCAAGATCACAAAGGATCGCACACCAAACAAGATCACAAAGGATCGCACTCCAGCTGCTCAGTGTCGGTTGCTAACCGGTTGGGCTCGAGCCTGGCCCACGCAACTTTACCGATCCCTGTCAGGCCAGGCAGTCGACCTGTTAGCGATATGTACCGAGCTACTTTTCCGAGAGCTAGTCGGAAGGGGAGCAACCCTCCATCGCCGAAGAATGCTCAACATGACCGATCCCTGTCAGGCCAGGCTAGCCAAAGAATGTTCGACTTTGTCGATCCCTGTCAGGCAAGCCAGCCAACCTCCACGCAATCACAATCACAAACAAAGTTCAACAACCAGCAACAACACTGGTTCAACATTCCACAAGCACTCATGGCCACCCAAGACACCAACAGTAAAACACGGGTTCAACAACCCCACGGCACTCATGGCCACCCAAGACACTTACAGTAAAACACGGGCTCAACAACCCTATGGGCACTCATGGCCACCCAAGACACCAAGAGTAAAACACGAGTTCAACAACTCCACGGGCACTCATAGCCACCCAAGACACCTACAGTAAAACACGGGCTCAACAACCCCACATGCACTCATGGCCACCCAAGACACCAACAGTAAAGACACGGGTTCAACAACCCCACAGGCACTCATGGCCACCCAAGACACACCAACAGTAAAGACACGAGCTCAACAACCCCACGGGCACTCATGGCCACTCAAGACACCAACAGTAAAATACGGGATCTCATGGCCACCCAAGACTCAAACTAAACAATCAACCTCCGGGCATAATCAGATGCCTCCAGTAATTCTACTATCGATAAGTTCACTGCTCCTACGACACTGCTAAGTGTCACAGGCATTTCTATTGTTCGATACGTTCCCGTATCATACGACACCACCCAGTGTCGCCTGCCTTTCTAATATTCGATAAACTTACTTAACCCACGACACCCAAGTGTCACATGCATTTCTACTGTTAACTTTCCCTAGTCAGGGCCGAGATCCGGCTAGTTTTCCCTACCTCGTACGCTTTCCCAAAAGCTCACAACAAAGCTCCGGAGTGCTCACGATCACTCGCCTAGCTTTTCCTTTCCTTGGTCGGTAGCACGATCTAATAAGAACACAATTTAAAACACTTTTTAAGTTCGCAGGCATAAACTGAATTTTAATACATTTGACGCCCAAATGTAACCCCGACAATGTCGATCACTCCCAAACTTCCCAATTACTCGACATTGTCGATAATGGACCCGGAAAGGCCCGTTTTGCCCGACCCGGCGAATCTGCCCGGGATTGGAAAACGTCCTTCCGGGGCTCCAAAAATTCCCGTTTTCGTTTCTACGGTCTTAGAATAATTCAAGGGTTCCTATGCACTTGACGGAATCAATTTCCGACTTCCGAGTAATTTAATTCGCGTTTAAAGTTTCTAAATTCGCCAATTACAACCTTCACAATTTAATTCCAAAATTCGTTCCGGGTGTGGATTAACTACTTGGGGAACGTCCTAAACCACCAGAACATAAAACCCGAATAACCGAGCATGTGGGCCCCACCCGGCCATCTTTGGCCGTGGGTGGCTAGGGCCGGTTTGGGGCCGGTTCACCATGGTGGTGATCGGTCCTAGCTCCGGCCAGCCACCATACACGGTGGCCGGAGCTCCCCCGAGCCTCCGGTCACCGGAAAACGTTCCAACTTCGCTCCTAAACGTCTCCCACGAACCCCACACCTCAACACATCCATAAACTACTAGTTTTAACCCAAACCCTAACTTTTGAACTTAACAAAACGAAAATTGGTTAGGTGCTCACCGTAGACAATGACGGTGTGAACTCGATTCTTCTATCGTGGAGAAGATCCACCGGTCGGATGATCGAGAAATGGCAAAACCCCCAAACTTTCTTCTCTTTTTCTCCCTTTTCTCCTTCTCTTTCCTCTCTCCATTTTCTCTCTCTAAATCTCTTTTTTTTTCTAACTTTGCCGAGAACATACTCTTCACTTCCTTTTTTGTTTTGTTTTAAAAGCAAACCTATCATTTAATTACAAAACTACCCTCCAAGTCTCATCTTTGTTTTGTTCAAGAAACCTAACACCACCACATAATTGACATGTGGCAAGTGGGTCCCACACCTTTTGGAAAATATCTTCTAGATATTTATCAGTCAGATTCACGAAATTCGGCCGTCTCGGGCCCCGAACGGGCACTTTTTCCAAGAAATTACGAAACTTCACGGGCTACAAGGAAACGGCTCAACTAAGACCGCTGTGACGAAGGCTAAGCTTTTTGGATCCAAAACGGACCTTGAATGGACCAAAACGTCGCTCGGTCGACTTTTCCAGCAAAAAGTCAACATTTCCCAAATTGGTTAGAAAGTTGGCCTGAGTCCCCCGGAACTCACTTTGGTCGATATTGGGGTCAACTTAAGTCCGGTATGACCCTCGGGGTCAAATTTAGGTTCATTTAAGTGTCTATCCAAAAAATTTAAATTTTCCTGTTTTTCGGCGATTTGACTGGCGTTGACCGGGAGTGGTTCTTACAGTTGCACAATTCTAATCAAACACAACCACTGTGTTTTTGATCTGCAGCACGACATCTAATCCTCTTTTATCTCTATCGCATATTCAAATTTGCGATTCACGACTCCCAGTTGCTGCGTTTCCATACCTGTTGATGTGCTCTACAGAATACGTCTTGTATTCTTCTCTGCACCTGTGTTCTGCAATTTCATCTACCACCAGGGCCGACTCCCGTCTTCATCCGGCTCTCCTTGTGCACAACATCCGCAGCTCTGTCCCTATTTTTCTTGAAATGGACAAAGGACAATACAACACGTGGGCTGAATTGTTCAAAATCCACTGCAAAGTCCATGATGTTTTGCACCACATTCTCCCCGACGTCTCGCTCTCACCGGCCGGCGCCATCTTCGTCGCAGCACCTGCTCGGACCGGCTCCCCTGAGGTCACGCCCACAATTGCTCTTCAACCTGACATGGACTCAGGTGATGATTCTGATTTAGCACATAACGTCCCTGCTGATCCCACCAACACGGCTGATACCTCCGGCAAGGACGACTCCGTTCAGTATGGCCCCGACGACACCGCTGTAATTTCTGCCCCCTCGGATCAGCTTCAGACCCCTCCACCTGTAAGTGCTGCTCTTTGGCAACGTCTTGACGCTGTAGTTCTACAGTGGATTTATGGTACTATATCATCTGACTTTCTTCAAACTATAACTGCACCTGATTCTACTGCTGCATATGCTTGGGTATCACTGCGTAATATTTTCCAAGACAATAAGCACTCTCGTGCAATATATCTTGAACAACAATTTTCTGCTACAAAGTTAGATGATTTTCCGAATGTATCTGCATATTGTCAACAACTTAAAACATTGTCTGATCAGCTTTCGAATATGGGTGCCCCGGTTTCTAACACTCGACTGGTATTGCAACTGGTTACTGGCCTATTTGATGCTTATGATGGAATTGCTACATTGCTTCAACAATGCAATCCTTTGCCCTCTTTTTATGATGCTAGGTCGAGGTTAATCATGGAGGAGACGAGAAAATAGAAGCAAGCTGCCCAAGGTGCCTTATCCTCGTCCTCGACCCTTGTTGCCTCATGTAGTTCGGTTGACTCGAGCTATGGGTCCAAAGCAGCTGCTGAAACTGCTCCTCGTGGCTCTGGTAATCGCCGCGGGCGTGGTCAGTCTAATTACCGAGGAGGACGAACTTCTCCTCAATCTCGCACCGACCAACATCCCCACGGTGCTCCGTCCAACTCCTCCTGGTCCCCTTGGCAGCCACCACCATATTGGACTGGTCAATCCTGATCTATGCCACCTTGCCCATACCCGTCCATGCCATGGAGTGGGTCGGCTCCCCGTCCACAATCCAGGTCTCATTCAGGCAATGCACAACAACCGGGGGTATTGAGCCAGCATCCTCAGGCTCATCATCAGGCACATTCTGTCTCCACCGTCCCTACAGACATAGACCGAGCTATGCATACGATGTCCCTACAAAAACCGGATCCCAACTGGTATATGGACTCAGGTGCTTCTTCTCATATGAATTCCACCTCCGGTAGTCTAACACCTTATTTTAATTCTAGCATTGCTCGTCGAGTCATTGTTGGTGATGGTACTATTATTCCTGTTACCGGTTCTGGTCATGCTTCCTTAACCCCATCCCACCCTACTTTACATTTGAATAATGTCTTACATACCCCAAATATTGTTAAAAAACCTAGTGTCGGTACGTCGTTTTGTCACTGATAATAATGCTACAGTCGAGTTTGGCCCGTTTGGTTTTTCTGTGAAGGATTTTCGGACGGGCACACCGGTGTTGAGATGCAACAGTTCCAGTGACCTCTATCCAGTTACACCATTTGTGTCATCGGATCCTCCTTTGGCTTTAGCTGCGTTGTCTCCACAACTTTGGCATTCTCGGCTGGGTCATCCTGGTGATCATGTTCTTCATTCTCTTAGAAATCAACATTTAATTTCTTGTTCCTCAAACATTAAAACTCATAATTGTCAGTCTTGTTTGTTTGGCAAACATGTTAAGTTTCCTTTTGCTACTTCGTTGAACACTACTTATTCTGCTTTTGACATTATTCATGCTGATTTATGGACTACTCATGTCTTAAGTTCTGCTGGGCATCATTATTATTTATTATTGCTTGATGATTACACGGATTTTTTATGGACATTTCCTTTGGGTTCTAAATCTCAAGTATTTTTGATATTTACGATGTTTGCTAATTATGTTCGCACCCAGTTTGGTCGTCCTATCAAAAGTTTCCAATGTGATAATGGTAGAGAATTTGACAACTCTTCTTTTTGTCAGTTCTGTATATCTACAGGAATGATTTTTCGTTTTTCTTGTCCCCATACATCATCTCAGAATGGGCGTGCTGAGCGTAAAATAAGAACTGCCAATAATATGGTTCGTACTTTGCTTCTCCATGCTCATCTTCCTCCCTACATTTTGGAATCATGCACTTCATATGGAAACTTATCTGCATAACATCCTTCCTTGCAAAACTCTCAATTTTTCATCTCCCACGCAATTTCTTTTTCATCGTACTCCTACTTATTATCATCTTCGTCCATTTGGTTGTCTTTGTTACCCTCTTATCCTGTCTACTTCTCGGAATAAATTGCAATCTCGATCATCGGCATGTGTCTTTCTTGGATTTCCTTCGCAACATCGAGGATACAAATGCTTCGACATTCAGCAACAAAAGGTAATTCCTTGTAGACATATTATTTTTGATGAAACGATATTTCCATATTCTTCCTCTCCTATTTCACTTGTAGATTATACATTTTTGGATGAAGAACCACCTCCTCTACTCAAACTACCATGGTTTCACCCTCCATCTTCTGCGTCGGTTGGTTCTTCTAGGCCCAATCCCGCTCCCTCCACTAAGCCGAGCGCACCTCGACAACCCTCAACTCACAGACCATCTGCTCCGGCAGTTCCCAGCCCACAAGCTTTGCCCGGCCCATCTTCTCCAGATCAGCCCGCACCCGTCCTTGAGTCCAGCCCACACCTCTCGGCCCTTGATCCTCACCCGGCTCCTCAACCAGCTCCATCTCATCCCATGGTTACTCGGGCCCAATCAGGTATCTCTAAACCCAAAATTTTATTTAAACTCCATTCATCCATAGATCCATCCCCTATACCCAAATCTCTCATCCTCGCCCTATTTGATCCGAACTGGAAATTGGCAATGCTTGACGAGTTTAATGCTTTGATTAAAAATAAGACATGGGATTTAGTTCCTCGTCCTGCTAATACCAATGTGATTCGGTCTATGTGGGTTTTTCGTCATAAACGCAGGTCTGATGGTTCGTTTGAGCGTTATAAAGCTCGTCTTGTAGGTGATGGTCGTTCGCAACAGGTTGGGGTCGATTGTGCTGAGACATTCAGCCCAGTGGTCAAGCCGGCTACTATTCCGACAGTCCTCAGCCTAGCAGTTCCAAAGTCCTGGCCTATTCATCAGCTGGATGTCAAGAATGCCTTTTTGCATGACCATCTCAGTGAGACTGTTTATATGTACCAGCCCGTTGGTTTTCGTAGCACCTCTCATCCCGATCATGTCTGCTTGTTGTAACGTTCGCTTTATGGTTTGAAGAAAGCACCACGGGCATGGTATCAGCGCTTTACAGATTTTGTCTCCAATATCGGTTTTTCTCACAATCAGTCGGACCACTCCTTATTTATATATCAGCAAGGCTCCGATACTGCATTTCTGTTATTATATGTGGATGATATTATTCTGGCAGCTTCGAGTCATGCTCTGCGTCTTTCTATCATGTCTCAACTTGATTCTAAGTTCGCTATGAAGGATCTTGGTCCCTTGTCATTTTTTATAGGTGTTGCTGTGGCTAGACATTCAACGGGCATGTTTCTTTCCCAACGGAAATATGCTGAGGAGATCGTTCACCGTGCTGGCATGAGTTCCTGTTCGCCGCCCGCTACTCTAGTTGATACCAAGGCGAAATTGAGTGGGGTGTCTGGTGCTCCCTATGCCAACCCGACTCTATATCGCAGTCTTGCGGGCGCATTGCAGTACCTCACGTTCACCCGGCCAGACATCTCCTATGTGGTTCAACAAATTTGCCTCCACATGCACGATCCGCGTGATTCTCACATGACGGCTCTCAAGCGCATTATTCGATATCTTCAAGGAACGCTCCACTTAGGCCTTCATCTTTACGCATCGCGTACCTCAGAGTTAGTTGCATACACTGATGCTGATTGGGCTGGTTGTCCTGACACTCATCGGTCCACGTCTGGTTATTGTGTTTTCCTGGGTGACAATCTCATCTCCTGGTCCTCTAAGCGGCAACCCACTATCTCTCGATCTAGCACGGAGGCTGAATATCGGGCGTTGCCACTGTCGTCTCCGAATACTACTGGCTTCAGAACTTTCTCTCGGAACTCCATTGTCCTTTATCTCGAGCCACCCTGGTGTATTGTGACAACGTGAGTGCCATTTACCTCTCTGGTAATCCTGTTCAGCATCAGCGAACGAAGCATATTGAGCTCGATATCCATTTTTTCGGAAAAAGGTTGCTAAAGGCCATGTTCGGGTTCTCCACGTTCCCTCCAGATCCCAGATTGCCGACATCTTTACGAAGGGACTTCCACAGGTTCTCTTCTCCGATTTCAGGGACAGTCTGAACGTCTTGCCTCTTCCCATTCAGACTGAGGGGGCGTGTTAGATAACGATAGACTTGATTTGTATTTTGTAATTAGAGATCAGATTATCTTGTATTTTGAATCAGGGTTAACACTTGTATTTATACCTAATTACGTTAATGAGAAAGACATCAATCATTCTCCAACAGAAACCAACATCGACAGTCAAGAGAGAAACAATAAGCCACATTTTCACGGAATGGATAAAATATTTCAACCCCACGTACTACTGGCATCTCCAATCATTAACCATTTTGTTGGTTGAAAAGAGGAGGCGAAAGAATAGAACCCTAAATTTTAGTATCAACATATTGATACGAATTTTTTATGCAATCACGAGGCTGAAAGGTTTTTTTCTTCACTTGTCGTCTACGCCGACGGATAGAGACGTCAATAAATTTATCGGCGTTGTTATCTATCAACTATCCATTAACTTTTGTTTTCCTTCTGCTAGCGCCTATCCATCAACATTCCGTCACTTATTAGAGATTGTCTAAACACCTTTTTTTCCTTGTAAGATCTAACAAGAGATAACTTCAGGAGATAACGGTTTTTTTGACTTTTACTTTCACATTATATTGTTCTTGACTTATTTTTTCACTTATTAACACATTTTGTAAAAATTAACGCTAATAGAATATAAAAAATAAATTACTATATAATTAGAATGTAAAAAAGTAAATCAAAACAATATAATGTGAAAATAAAAGTTTAAAAACCGTTGTTTTTTTGAAGAAACCCCCTTATAACAACATACATGACTATTATGGGGGGAAATTTGGTCTCCTTTAGAAAATGCCAAGTAAGCTAGTTTTGCATACTATATCATTAGGAAGGAAACCACGTTGTCCTTGCGCCAGTTGTCGGAAAATCAGTTTAGGTGGCTGCTAATAGCTAAACATTAAACAAAAAAATACAAATGAAGCCCAAATGAAATCGTATTTTTATTTAGAATAATATTGTGAGATATTGAGGATCCGTGAAATCCTGAACCCCCATCAGACGGTCCATTAAGCACCGGGACCACACAGGAACATTTTAGCAGGAACCGATCAAGGAAAAAAGTAAATGATGTCTCAAAAGTGGGGACCACATACATGCCCTCAGGATGCGATCGAGTGATAGTAGCGCTGTTCCTGGCCGTCGGATCAAAACCTCAAAATTCTCTCTGACTTGAAATACACACTCACAGTCAGAGCTCGCTTCTCACTCTCAGCGTTGAGGCATCTTTCTCCTCGATATTCTGTTCGGCTTTGGAGTTTGCGATTTCGAGCTTCGCTGCACCTCTCTTTCTGCCCACTCCGTTTATGCTTCTAGGTCGATCTCATAACTGTCGGCTACTGAGTTTCCTCCGAGTTCACTCGCTCCCCCATGTTCCACCGACACGCTTGGCTCAGTCTTAATGCACCTTGTTGGTGCTGCATTTTCAATCTCTCCACCTGCTAATGGTATGTGCTCTCTACTCTTTTATTCTTCATCCATTGAGATTCTGTGCATTGTTTTTCATATGAATTTGTGTATGGCTTTAGTAATTTGTTCATACTTGATTCGGTTGGGGAGATGGGAATTTGTTTTTTTTGTACACTGTTTGGTTCTGAGGAAAATTTGGGAAGTTTGAAAGGAAATGCTTCAGTAGTTAAGCTCACGCTACTTTTACTTTTTATTTTTCATTTTTTTTCCGCAGAAAAAAACAGGCCCTACCGTTTGGGGTTTTGGTTTTGAATTGCCCCGGGCCTTTGATTCAGCCGTGGCAAACGAATTAGCGGAATGGGAAATTCCAGAAGCTTTATCGTAAACCTTATCTTTTTCAAATATGGGGGTTTCATGGACCACCTAATCTCTTGCTGATTACGTATCTTTGTCTGAGTAATGTAGCCAGTTGTTTTATTGTGTCCTGTTCCCAGAACATGGGTGCTCAAGTGGGTAACTTTGATCTTTGTGGTTGTGGATTGCAATTCATCAAGGTTTTGTTTTGTATTGTCATGTGATTGTGTTCATTGTGTGGAGCTAATTGTGTTCTCGTGGTCGTCGTTCTCTCAACCTTAGGACTCGGTTCAATTCCAATAATCCTGCCATTAACTTGAGCTAGTGTGACTTGCATTTGGGTCGTTGTTGGTTGATATTCATTAGCTGTGATGTGAGGCTAGTGTCTGCTAGATTTGGGGAGTGATTCTGGAAGAGCCCCAACGATGGAGAAACTACTTCATAGTTGAGTCTAATTTAGGTGAGACCTGACATTTCACTCTCTTTATAACTATAACTTCCCGTTCTTTGAGATTAGATGTCATGGAACATTTAAGAAAACTTTGGGTTTTCCTTTTCCAATGCAAAAGTTTATCTCCTATTCCATTATTGAAGTTATAGCCTAAAGCTTATTCTGTTACCAGTTGCATTTGAAGGTGAGTGGTACTAACCAACCACCTAACTTAAGCATATTAAAGGCTTATAAATGAAAGCTAGATCATGTTAGTGTGCTATCCAAGAAATTGGACGCTTCTTATGTCAACTTCTAGCTGTCTTTGTAGTTAAGTTTGGTAAACAGCTGGATTTATAGAAACTGTCCATTGTTATTCTAGTCAATGCAAAGTAACAACAATGTTGATGGGACTACAATATATTTGGTTGATGAGGGAATTTACTGAAGCTTCATTTCTTAGGACTACTGTTGCTTGTTGGGTAAGGGGACATGGTTGCTTTATTTCTCTGGATAGGCTTGTTTGATCTGTCACAGAAAGGGAAGTTACATCTGACTAAGAACCTAACTTTGTTACAAAGGAAGATTGTTCTTAATGCGTTTGTGTACTTGCTTATATGTTGTTAGCACTTAACACCATTTACAACAATTTGATTCATGTGTCATTTACTAGTACATTTTTTGCTCTTTTCTTGCAGAGTGGCGTGTATGTGACTTGAGTCTGAATGTACAGCTGAAGAAGAAAGATTCAGTCTATGGAACATCATCTGGGGCTCAATAAGAAACCAAGGGATCAACAATCCTCAAGGACTCTTGAGAACACCGTACAGCCCAAAGCAAGCCAGAGTCTGAAACTGCAAGAGAAGTTGAAAACAGAAAAGCCAGGGCAGTCATATGCAGATTTCCATCATGTAATCACAAAAAATGTAAGAGATGTTCCACCTAAATCTTCCTGGAACCAACAAAAGCAAGAGATTTCTAGAAAGGCAACTAGAGAAGAAGAGCTTGTTAAGTACATGTCAAGTGTGCCGAGTTATCTCGAGAGAAGAGAAAAGCCCCAAGAGAGAGTATTAAATGTTGGGGTTCTTGACTGGAGGCTTCTTGAAAAATGGCAGTACAGTAAAAAACAGATGTCAAGCAGAAGTAGCAGTAGTAACACATCCCCGTATTTCTCAACGGATGGATCTTCTATACATTCAAGCAGAAGACATAGTTGCTCTCCTTCCCATGAAAGGATGCGGCATCCTTCATTGCAGTATCATCTGATGGCATCTCCTACAAAAGGTCATTCTTCTTCTGCCACATCATCCTCACAGGGTGAAGTGGGTAAGTTCCAAGATCTCAGAGCTGCCCAAAGTAACAGTCTGAATGGGAAGTTAAAATTTATCCCCTCTGATACAAGATCTATGCCAAGAAAGGTAAGTTATGAGGTGGTATCATCGCCAAAGGGAAAGATGAAGACTCGAGATGGTGACTTTGAAAGTAGAGCAGAGGACTTGAAAGAGCCCAAGTCAAACAGTGTCAGTCAAGATGTCCCTGAAAGGCAAAAGGCAGTAGTCCTCTTGTTGCCAAGAGATGATCCACTAAACAATCAATCTGGAGTATGTCAGGCTTCTGGTCAAAGATCAACAGAAGAAAGTAGAACAAGCTTTTCAAAGAGATCTAAGGAAGCATCCCATGAAGAGCTCAAGTCTGGTATTCCTCACTCATGCCCTCTTCCTCATAAAGTTTACAGCAATGAGCTCTCACAGAAGAAGCAGCCTGGCTATATCGGTGCAGAGAGTAAAAAGTTTCCATCAGTTTCACGTTCAGCTAAGATAGGAATCAGTCCATCAAAAGCCAGAAATACTCAACAGAAGGGTTCAACCATCATTGAGGGACTGGATATGAAATCTAGCAGAGCAAGAGCTGGAAATGCATGTGAGGAAATGGGCCTGAAAGCTAGCAAAACAGCAGCTGAAAAACCAAGAAGCATTTCGCCTTTCAGCCTCTTCAGGATTGGTATGGGTAAGACAAGCAAAAGTTCTTCCAGCATGGAGGGATCAACTGCACCACAGTTGAGATCAACATCAGTCCCTGCCAAATCTGTTTCAGGGAACTATACTAGCTTGGATTGTTTAAGTAATGATAAATCAAGTTCTTCAGGTAGAGCTAGAACTAGCCCTTTGAGAAGGTTACTGGACCCACTGATGAAGCCACCGAAGGCAGCCAATAGCCATCCACTTTCTGATCCATCTCAGAAAACTTCTATTTCAACAGATGGTGCTTGTAGATCATCAAATCTTCAAGCCCTTCTGCGAGTTTCTGTCAAAAATGGACTGCCTCTATTCACATTTGCTGTTGACAACGACAGTGACATTTTCGCAGCTACAATGAAGCTAAGTACCTCTAAAAAGGATGACCATAGCTGCATTTATACATTCTTCACCGTTCGAGAAGTAAAGAAGAAAAAGGGAGGTTGGATAAGTCAAGGAGGGAAAGGAAAAACACATGATTACATCCCTGATGCTGTTGCTCAGATGAAAGTTTTTGATGGTCACTTGTCCAAGTTTACCAGACCAAACTTTGCAGATCACTTTAGGGTAAAAGAATTTGTCTTATTTTCTGTGGAACTGGGAGAGGAAGATCATGAAACACCAAACTTCCAGCCAAATGATGAGCTTGCAGCAATTGTAGTGAAGCTGCCAAAAAAGATGCATCGAAACTCAGTTGGAAATGGATATCAAAGCAACAATTTTTCAGGGGTTAGCTTGGAAAAGCATTTTATAAAGGCTAGGCGGTATTCTTATTCTGGGGATGATGGAAGTGATTGTTCTCTTCTCAGTGATCAAGAAGGTATCAAGACAACAGTAATTCTCCCAAGTGGCATCCATAGCCTACCAAGTAAAGGAGAACCATCATCACTTGTCCAGCGTTGGATAACCGGGGGATCTTGTGATTGTGGAGGTTGGGATTTGGGTTGTAAACTTAAGGTTCTTGTTAACTCGAATCAACAATCTGCCAAGAACTCTTCATCTTCCATCAGAGATCAGTTTGAGCTTTTCTCTCAGGTACTGACCTTTTCTTTGACGAGGCGTAATTACTTGTTAATGTTGATGTAGTTGTGAATTTTAATATCATCTCTTTTCTTGAAACCCTAACAATAGGATGGAGTAGAAGAAAACCGGGCAGCTCTCAGATTGGCCCCGTTCGAGGATGGGATCTTTTCAGTTGAGTTCAATTCATCACTCACTCTTCTTCAAGCATTTTCCATATGTATTGCAATTCTAGATGGAAGGAACCTATGCGACCTTTCAGAACCAGATAACTTGTTTGAAGATAAAGATTCTGAGGAAATCATATTTGCTAATCAAGCAGAAGGAGATGCTCCTGCAAGATATGTCTCAAATCCACCCCTTTCTCCGGTTGGGAGGGTCTAAAGTAATGTATGTACAGGTACATATTTATATCTAGTTGGCTCGCCGAGCAACATAGAATCTACATGAATGATCTTATTACTCGTCTGTAATTGATTATTGAAGTTGGATGAGAAAATAATTGCATGATGGTAGCTAAGCACACCGGCAGTTCTAGGATAGCATTGCATCTTCTATTTATCTATAGAATAGAGTTAGTATGAACTGTACTAAGAGAAACTATATATCATATCTTCTCCAGTGTAATTGTGCATATATTTTTAGTAAAATGATAGTTGCTCTTTCCTCAGCCTTGATCCTATCTTGATTACTGAATCTACACTTTTATAAGTCTTGATAATTATACCACCTATATTTGTTATCTTCTACTCGACTATATTGTTTGTAAACTATATGGATAAGAAGCATCAAGGATTGCAAGGTACTTGACCAGATGTGGTCATACAGAGACTTGGAAGCATATCTTGTTTGTGAAAAGGAACAAAGGGTAGGAGATGGAGAGGTGGCATGTGGACTGTATTTAGGATGCTTTGCTGTTGAGTGAACCAATTATGCAATTTGATAATTCTTCCTGTCTGATGTCCCACCTAAACCTCCATTCTCTTATCCTCTCCTACTATGCATTTTTTCCTTTGTATTTGTACTCTATCATCCCCTTGGATGTCTTGAAACCAAAAATTTGGAAACATTGCTTTGTTGCATCACATACTTTTCTTTGTTTTACCCTTCCCATTATAAGGACCACTTTTCACTTGAGACATTTTTTGCTTTAATCTCTATGCATCTCGTTAATGTCGGTCAATTCCGAAAAGTTGTGGATCTGTTTACTATTTTGTTTTATCAGAGGGAAATACAAGATAATCTTAATTTAGCCCAATTCTAACTCACCACCCACATGCTCTCAAGCAAATGTACTCATTAGAATTCGAACATGTGACCTCAAAGAGAGATGTGAAGAGCTCTTTACCATCAGACTAACCCAAGTGAGAAGGATCTGTTTGCCACTTGATAAATGATGTAGCAAGAAGAAATATGGGAAGGGAGATTGGTGGATGGAGACACACCATGTGGTGCTGAAGGACTTATACTTGAGTTGATTAGAAATTACAGAAAAAGAGATGATGATCCGTGCTTAATTTTCTTGTAGGCCATGTTGTGTTGCAACAGATCCAAGAGAGTAGTACCACCATATCATGTGTGCTTCTGCTAAAATGAAATATAGCACAAAACACTTGAACAAAACAACTGTAACTCCTCTTTCTCCTCAAAATAAGTTTTAATTAAATTTGCTTTGCTATAAAAAAAACACTTGAAAATTGGTGTGCTTGCCAGGCCATGTGAGTTATGTTTCTAGTCGTTCTGTGGGATGGTGACCACAGAGAGTGAGATTGGCTTCAGCATGCTACAGATTGAGCTGGTCAAAATCAATCTCAGCTTGGTTTGAAGGATTCCATCGCCATTTTTGGCATGCCGTCATCCTCTTGCTCGAGTAACCAACGACTTTCTGTCGAGCACATAAATTATCGCGTGGCCCAAAAGGTTTTAAACACCAACACTGCTTTCTAGAGAGGATTGAGCAAAAGTCAAAGATTTTTAAGTTTTTCATTTGAAAAGAAATTTCATTCTTCGCTATTTTTTTCCTTAAGGAACGGTTTGTGAAATGGTTTTCAAGGTTGCAAAAAATATTAACGGTTGGTAGTGGCGGCAAGGGCCCCTAATAGCACCTACAGTGGATGTTGTAAAGTCGATGTAGATGGCTTGTTGTAAGCGCTGCCACGTCTTCTGTAATGAGTCTTCGACGCAGGAGGCGTTGCAGGACAATGATGTGGCGCGCCTCGCTGCACGATTTTACAACGATGTGACGCGGCCCTACAGCGCCCAACGGTTAGTCGTCGGTCCAATAACAACACGACACGTGACAACACCAGATTTTTCAAAATCCCTTAAACTTCTAAAAATACACTATTAACATTAACATAATTTACACATCTTCTCTTCTAAACCTCTTTTTTACACCTCTTTTTTTCCTACAAAAACGATCTACCTCCCTTTTATGGTCGGCGTCAACAACTACGAATTACTCCTCGAGGATATAGATTTGAACGACTCAACCAATGTAGAAGGGCTTCAGTCTCACATCCGATCACTAACCTCGCTCATCGAAGCATCTCAATCAGGGTCATGTCCATACAATCAGAAGAAAAATTCCCAATCGGTGTCGTTGCAATTCACTTCTGATCAACCTTCCCAATCCGCCCCATCCAAGCCATCGAGGAGGCGGGCGCAGAAATCAACATCAACTGCACCTCCGAAGATCAGATGGAGCGTTGAGGAGGAGGTTTGGTTGACAAAGGCATGGCTCAACAATTTTGTTGATAACATCGAGGGGAAGTCGAAAAAGATCGATGCATACTAGACTCAAGTCGGGGAGGAGTTAGACAGGTGAGGAACTTAATCGACCCAACGTGTATGTGGAAGAAATGCAAGGACCACTGGCATTAGACCAACAAAAACGCCTACAAATTTCAGAAAAATATGTGCAAATTGCGAACGCATAACAAAGTGGGAGGAGTGGTGCTAAAAATATGGAAGGAGCTGAAATTTCTTACAAAGAAGAGGAAAAATATGAGTCTGTTTTGAAGAATGTTTAGAACTTAGTGAGGGAGCATCCCAAGTGGGATGTTAATAAAATTCCCTCAATGTCAAGTAGACATCGAGGAGCTGGAACCCGGTGCATAAAGTGAAGCAAGCAAGCGTACAAGGTTGGACGACAATCGCAACTACACATCGACCGACAGAACCGAGCATGAGTTGACCTAACTTGTGCAGGAGGAATGTCTGAACGACAAGAAAAAAAGCGAAGGCTAAAGCCAAAGGCAAGGGGAAACAACATATTGTGGAGGCGGACCTCGATGATGAATCCGAAGCAGCTAAGTTTCTTCAAGGTCAGGTTGCGGAGCTACACATGATGGCTGATTGCAAAGACAATACCATTCAAATGTTGCTTGATTCATATGCAGCAATCAGTAGCCAACACACCTCGACAATGAGCCAGCCGGAACAAGATGCTCGTGTTATGCTTTTACATAACATCGCAAAACAATTGAGACAAGTTTGAATTGGCATCGCATTAATAAAAATAGATGTTGTTGTCTTAATTTTGTTTGGGATAAATACTTTGTGGTACCCTTATGTTCGGTCCACGAATGTTTTGGTACCCTTATGATTTTTTATTCCATTTTGGTATCTTAATGTTCGGTCCACGAACGTTTTGAGCCATTGGAATTAAAAAAACTAACAGAATTATGTGAAGTGACTAATTTACCCTTAGACATTCCAAATTAAGTTGTCTTATGAGTTAAACCATTATTTTACGCATTTGATCATTAATTCTTTAATAACTCATTATTAAATATTAAGTTCGTGTCGGGTTATGGTGTTGGCCATCGATGATACTCGTTCCCTACAATGTTGAAGGTTGTTTGAAGGAGCTGGACACCGTAGGATATTCATACCATTTGAGTGGTATTGGCCATAGATGTGTTGGATGTAGTTCAGGGTGGAGCCCAGTTGGTACGGTGGTGCCGTCGAGTACAAATCTGAAGCTTGTTGGCTGGTTGGCATTGACGATTCCTTGTGGCATTGGTTGCCACTCACCCGGGGCGGATGCTGGGGTGTTTTTATCGTTGGTGTGTTTAGGCGGTTTGGCCTCTTTTGTTAGGACGCCTGGTTAGGTCCTTTGTGTAGGTTTGAGGTTTGTGTTTTTTTTGTGTGCTGGTTGTTGGACTTGTTGGTTTGTGACTCCTTTTTTGGGATTCACAACTTTTTTGTGCAATTATTTCTCTCTTGATCAAAAAAACTCATTATTAAATAACAAATATATTTATTTTTTTAAAATATTTACAATTATTCATTTATTTATATTAATTATTTTTTCAAATAATTTAATAAAATTTAGTATTATTATAAATATTCAAACAATTATATTTTTATTTATAAAATTATTTATATTTTTTTTTCATAATTTCTATTGATTAGGAAATAATTTTTTTAAAAAATAATTTAAATTATATTTTTAATATAATTAATTTCTATTATTCACAATTTTTTTAATTTATATTATTCATAATTTGATTTATTACAAAAAAAAAAGTAACTAAAACTTCTGGAAATAGTGAGGTTTGTTTCCGTGTTCGACATTTCTAAAAATCCTTTGCAATTCTGGAGAAGTCGAAGAAAATGAACCAGAGCCTAGAAACACTCGGTGTATGACTGAAATACAGTGAAATCAGAAATCAAACCCCACCCCCCCCCCCCCCCCCAATTTAATAACCCAACCTAAAAACATTCAATTTAAGAAACCCATACCAAAAACCGTACAAACCGGAGGCTTAGCCCAAACTTTGACTGTATCGCCATTGTCCCAACTGCTCTGGATCTGCCTCTGGGAGTTGTTCGGCGTCGACGAGTCTTCAAATCCAGAGACACTAGTTTCACCTCGGAGCCTCCACCGGCGGGGCCACCACTGGAGATTAACCTTACCAGTCTTCAGGACGGCTTCTCGGCCTTCTCATTGGAAGATGAGGAGGAGGTGGAAGTCGGGATGTCGAGTGCATCATTGAGTCCTTCTTTGTTGGCTCGCCAACAATTTGCTATAATGGGCAAATTGTGGGCGTCCAAACCACCTCGGGAGGACGTGTTGCTCCGAGTCATCACCATAGCATGGGGGAAGGCCGCGGAGGGCCTGGTCATCAAGGAAATCGGACCAGGGGTATTCGGTTTCTACTTCGAGTCGGAAGAGGCGCGCACGTGGGTCCGTAGAAACGAACCTTGGTGCTTTGACGGACGCCCTACCCTCCTCGGGGACTTGGACCCGATGGCTAAGGAGCCTCCGACCTTGGATCGGCTCCAACTCTGGGTCCATGTTCACGGTCTTCCTCCCTTGGTGCGAACCCAAACAACGGGGGAGACGATCGACTCGGTGCTGGGGCTAAGCGTCGAGGTGCCATGTGTTTAAGTTGTGGACAGCGTGGACACATGATGAGACAGTGTCCTTCATCCGACAAGGAGATGTCAGCACAGCGACCGCAACAGTCGCGCCCCGGACAGGCACCCCAGTTCCGACATCGACGATTGCAGCAGCCGAGACCTCCACGACCAGCTGCGAGGGCACTAGCGCCGAGGCAGCTACAAGGACCAGCCCAGCAGTTAGCGCTTCCTCCACCACCTCCACGGCAGGGACCCCGAACTACACAGGGCAGAGTTTATGCCATCACTGATCGCCGAACTGAGGGACTTGATTACGATCATGAGATCGCTTAGAGCACTTGTTTACTTTTTAGACTTTGGACTTTGTGTTTGCTGACACTTGAGTATTACACTTAGTTATTTCGTTTCGTGATTACGTTATGTTGGAACGAATTTAAAACTGTTAAGTCCACCCGTACCTTAACACACCGACTTGGGGTGTGGTAGTCCCGATTACTGTCGATATGAGACGAAAGTGGAGTAACAAACCGTCTCGTTCTTAAGAACTTGTCGTACTGAAGGTTTCCTTTCCTGTTTCGAACGTGTTGATCAAGCTTTAAGAATCGAGTTGTGGAACATCAGACGTTTCATCGAGTGATAATCGGCAGCGAATGGCCGAACAGTAAAAGGCCGTAGCCTTGACATGTAAACGGTCCAACCGGTCACAGAAGAGGACCGAGTGACGATAAGATCAGAGTAGCGCAGTGGAAGCGTGGTGGGCCCATAACCCACAGACATTGCGATCGCCAACTTCTTCTGCCCCCGCAGGAAGATTTAAGATTCGAACTTTAGAGGGGACCTTTTGTCCTGACACCCCGGTTAACAAGCAAGAGTTGGACGAGTGTGTGCCGTACGTGAGAGATTAGATTATAGTGTGTTCCCTACGTTCGTCCCACAGGGACCGATCAGCTTGCCGCTAGTTCACGTAGCCAGCATCAGAATTGAACCGGGACTAGAGACGCCGTCGTCATCCTTGGACCATACAGATTCGCGCCAGTAGAGTGACCGCACCGAACGTTAGTCCGAAGAGCCAGCTCGAAGAAAAACCCGTCCGAGCGCCTCGCCGTGAAGACTACAGCACGCTTCAAGAAGGAGAGGAACGGAGCGCTAAGGAGGCATGAAGACCACCGGAAGCTGGACCACTTCAAGATGAGGACCCGAGGCTCAGTGCCGACGCGACAAGGTTTAGAAGAAGACGGTCAACACCGATGACACCAAAGATCGGAGCATGTCGCGGATCAAGGAGAGAGTTCGCACCGCACAGACAGTCAAGCAACATCGAGAGATACAGCGGCATCAAGCGACATTCCCAACGGAGCAGAATACGGAGAACGCGAACCGAGTACCAAGTCATATCTCGGTCAGCAAGAGGAGAACGAACGCCAACGTCCCGCGAGGATTAGCATAACCACTAAGTTGCACCATAGAAGTGAGAGCACCTCACGTCGAAATCCGGAAACAGACAGCCGAGTGCGACTACCACAAGCTTCTAGGCCAGTAACAAGATGGCACCGAATGAAGCGTTGCGTAGTAGGTCGGAACTTGTGCCATGCAGAGCACAGGGAAAGTTAAGAGTTAACCGTTGTTGGTTCTGAGTTGTTCGAGAAACGATTGAAGGAACCGCACTAGTTTCTGAACAGTTCAAATTCTTGAGATCTCAGGGCGTGCTGATTACTCCTTAAGTGGTGACTTGGGTGAACTTACTTATAAATTGGTCTGATCGATAGCCTGTGAGCGAGTGTCGACGGTATAAGGAATACCACCGGTTGAGATAACCTTTGTTGACCGATCTTGGACTGTGTGCCACTGTCGAGTGTGATTGTCGTAACGTTTGGTTTTGGGTGTCTCGAAGGACGCCTACTTTCGACTAAGTGCCAGTAAGAGGTTCTATCGTTTCTTATTGTTTTGCGTCGTTCGTCCGACTAGACGTCGGTAGAGTTTGTGGTGTTACTGAATCGTGCACCGGTTACGAGGACTGCTGTTGTGTTGAATGCTTTTGTGTGTTACTCCCTTGTTTTACTTGTGTTTGGTCGTGACTTGACCATGTTTGAGTTCCGTTGTATTTTACCCCTTGTCGGTTGCTGAAGAGAAAGTGAAAGGGTACGTCTACTTGATTCCGACTGTGTCTAACTTTCGGAGTGTTCCGGCATGACACCTATACCAACGGGAAATTCCGGTATGGAATGTCTAGGCCGATGTTGTTTGTCCCGGTGTGATACCTACACCGACGAGAAATTCCGGTGTAGGGTATCTGGACCGAGGTTATCTATGACGGTGCGATACCTATATCGATGCAGGATCCCGATATAGGATATCTCGACCAAGTCGCGCGTGTCAGTGCGACGCCTCTACCGACAGAGAATTCCGGTGTCAACTAACTGGTTTTTGTGATTCTGTGGGCTGGGTGACGGTGGACTGGGAGTTTTAATCGGACGTTCCCTGAGATAGGGTCAAGTGAACGCGTTCGTTTTAAATTTCGGGGACGAAATTCCTTTAAGGGGGGTAGACTGTAAAGACCGGGAAATTTTAATATTTAAATTATTAAATATTAACGTCGAGGTTGGGAACGAGTTTGATTTTTTAATCGAAAAAAAAGAAAGAAAGAAAATAAAAAAAATATATATAGAGCTGTACCAAGTCAGGTCAGCCCTTTGGGCCGAGTATACCATGGCCCAACTCGCGCTTCCGGCCCACGAAGACTGGCCCGTACTCGAACCCTAGCTTTAAAGTGTAACCAGCGCCGCTTCAACTACATTACACGCACGAGAACCGAGGTCTTCGCCGGAATCCTCTCGAGCTCGTCGAGCTTCCCCCGCCGTCAAAAGCTCGCCGGAGCTCCCTCTTTCCTCTTCTTCTCCGTCCTCTTCCTCACGTAACCCTTCCTCGCCACCGTACCAGCAACCCACCACGCCCCGTCTTCCTCGTCTTCTCCTTCCTTCGAACCAGATCGCCGGTGAGCTCTCCGTCCTCGCCCGGCCTCCACCTTCCACCACGACCACCAGATCTACACCCCGTACCTGACATCGCCACAAATCCGTCTCTTCTCCTTCTCCTCCCTCGATTCGCAACGATCCGACCTCACCTGCTTCGTCCCGACGTCGCCGAGCCTTTAAACGAACCGATCGGAGACGGTGAGCCTTCTTCCGACCTCACCTCGCCTTTCCCCTTCCTTTTTTCTGGTTTTGGGGCGAGATTGAACTCGTACCGTCCGAGTTCTGTCGGAGAGAAACACGGCCGGAGCTTCAGAGCTCCAGATCTGCTTCAACGTCGCCAAAACCACCCACGCGCCACCAGATCTGGGCGGAGGGGCCGTAGAATCGCACCAGCCACCTTCCGCGACTCTTCCCGAGCGTCTAACGCCTCTACGCCGTCGAGAACCACGTTGGAGCGCCGCCGCCGCCACCGCCGCCGGAACTAAACTCTAGCTCCGCCATAGTCTTTGAACTGGACGAGACGAACTCTGGGACTTGGGCCTTGGACCAGATCTGGGCCAGCACCAAGACTTGGGCTCCAGCTCAGGTTCGGGCCTCGGGCTGGACTGGTCTGGGCCTCGGGCCTGGATTGGTCTGGGTCGGGTCCGGACCCGGGTTTGGACCGGGTCTGGGTCGGGCTCGGGTCAGGCCCTGGGTCCGGGTCTGGACCGGGTTCTGGAACGGGTTCGGACCTGGGTTCGGGTCCGATTCGGGCCAGGCCCGGTCAAGACAAATTTGGATTAAATAATTAATTAATAAATTAATGACTTTGACTAAAATAAGATAATACTGGACATCGGACTATTTATCGGACTTTTAAAGGACCTTGGACAAAACAAACTACCGGATTTAATTATCAGATTTGAGAACCGTTACAGGTTGGACCGGGACTGATACGTCCCTTTTGTGTTAAACCAGGACGTTACCCCGAGCACGGAGAAGACCGGTGGGGCCAGGACGTCAGCAGCTAGGAGACACAGATGCTGGTTCTTCAAGAGGTAGGGATTTCCTCAAACCCGCTTTAATTCGATCGTATTAGAATGCATATAGGGAAACCTAATAACCGGTAAACAACTAGTATGCATGTAGGATGAGAACAACTAGCGTAGCCGATTGAACTGCGAACATTTACGTTTATGTCTTGGGAATTGTCGTGCTGGTAGAATCGGGCCATATCGTGCCCGTAGGATTGATTGCTGATTATTGGATTTGTGTTGTGTTGTCTGAATCGGTTAATAAACAATAAGCATGTAAACGAGTAGAATTGACTAGAGAACGCATGATCCGTGATTTGAGTGCTTTTACCTGTTTTTATTTGATATGTTGGATTGGGAATGTTTGAGGATACCGGTTAAGCCGGTGGGGTAACCACGTGGAGTGTGGTGTCGGTAAGTGTTGGTAAGTGCGGAATAGTTGTAAGTGTAATTAAGGGACAAATCCTATTATACTCGGTGTTGCATGTTGTGATTGTGTGTGGGCAAGTGTGCCGTGTTTTGTTGAAATGTGAGTCCTTGGTTGTGAAATGGTCGGGTGAGTGATAGACCGACGTGGTTGTGATTGTGATAATGGTTGTGATTGTGTTCGTGATTGTTTTGATGCGCGGCCGGTAAAGTGTGAGAGACGTACTTCCGTCAGGTGTATCGTACCTTCCAGCGCGTAATCGGTAAAGGGTTGCATTATGGTACTTTGGTCCTGCGAAGAGGTGGTTACCTACCTTCCGACTAGTACTCGGTAAAACGCTATGTTGAGTCGCGATGAGGTTGTTCCGCGATGCCGCGATGAGGTTGTACCGCGAAGAGGATGGGTCTGTGTACCGCGAAGAGGCTGGGCCTGTGTTCCGCGATGAGGTTGTACCGCGAAGAGGCTGGGCCTGTGGACCGCGGATGAGGTCGACCGCCTATCCCGACTCTGTGTTGGGGAAGTTGCGTACGGCTGCGCCGGGCCGAGAGGGTTGCTCCCTAGACCGTGCAAGGGTTACGAGTTGTGTATTTGATATTGCCTGAATTGAATGTGTATTGCTGTGTTGTGACTTTGGGTGTTTTCCTTGGTTATGAGTGTGTGTTTAAGAACGCCTTGCTTGGATTGTTTATGATTGTACTTGTGAGTGTCGTTGACTATGTATTGGGGGAAATTGTGTTTGGGTTGTTCCGTGGTGTGGCCTCGGGGTAGGCGTTGTGTGGATTCGGTGATGGTATAATTGGACATTGAGTATCCGAGTTTAAAGAGGGGTCTTGGCTTTTATTAGGTTTAAATGTCGGATTGTGTTAAAACCTTTATTATATTTTAAATTGTGAAAAAGTGTTTTGGTAAGTTCGAGATAAGGAGGTTTTGATGATTTTTCCCTATTGAGCGTCAAGATCACCCCTATTTTACAGTGTTTTCTACAGGTAGTAGTCATGACTTGGAGTAAAGGACATCGCGGAGCATGGGGCTAGCGAGGGTCCGGGTTATGTTATTTTATGTTTCGTAGTGACGTAACGGATATTTGGATTTATGTATTTTACTGAGCGTAGGACTCAGAAACTCTAACTCTTTAAATGCTATTTTATCTTTATCAGTTATTGTTTGTCTTAAATTATCATTATTTAAATTTCACTAAGTCGGGTCTCAGATCCGGTCAATACCGGATTTGGGGCGTGACAAGTGGGGTTACATGCTGGGGAGGAACCGTTCGGATTCGGTTCTGGCACCTGATGGAGCGTCCTTTGCGTCGCCATCTCTTACTCCATTTTCGGGAATTCCCCGACCCAATTCAGGTATCTCTCACATACTCTAAGTTACCTGACTTTTGTGGTAATTGTGGGATGATTGGACGGCCTCAAGGAGTGTCCCCGGGAACTGGTGGGAACCCCGCGGTTCGATTCTTCCATGCTGGAGTATCAACGAGATCAGGACAAAAAGGTATACGCGAAGGACTGGAAACCGGTATCCGCGATTACTGCACCTAAGGGACCATTGTATCAAGACAACGAGCCGATTGTATCCCCGAATACTGCATCTAATAGTGAGAATCTTCGAGGCGTCATTCAGGCCCGCTCGGTGAATTCGAGTTGGAAAAATCTAGTGGTCGGTCGGATATCTGGTGGTCGGAAGCCTGACAACCCGACCCTGCCTGTGCATAGAGATAGAATTGGACCTGGAACTGTGTTTGTCTGATACAAGGGCAGGACTTGGGGGAGTGAAACGGGGTTCTACTGGTGAATCCCAGGAGGACCAAGAGCGGGCGAGAAAGCATTCCCGCATGGAGGAATTGTCACGCCCCAATTTCAGCGAACCGGACTAGGGACGCGAACGTTTAAAAAGTTACAATACTTGAAGCCTGTTTTCATTAAATCACTTTAAAAGCCAGTTTAGTTCCACAAAATAATAATATTTACATCTCAAAAAAATAATAGTCCCAACACTTGGACAAAAGACGAGGTACACGTCACTAGACTCAAACACCCAGAAACCCGCTTCAAGCTCTTCAAGCTTCAGGAGCTCACCTAGTCCAGACTGCGAACGGTACATGTAGGAAAAGCAGCTAGGGGTGAGCGTTCGCTCACCACCACAGATAACAGACCGACTATGGCATACTTAGCAGAATAAGCCGGTGACACCAACAACGACTCAAAGACACACACACGACCAAAATACTTTCCTCAACGGACTCAACACTCGGACACGTTATGTAGACCCCACACTACGATTGACGACCTCCTCCGAGACACGACTGACAACCACACAGTACCAAACAAGATCACAAAGGATCGCAAGCCAGCTGCTCAGTAACCAATCTCTGTATCTCGCCCTTTCCGATCCCAGTCGGGCCAGGCGGTCGACCTGTCGCGCAACTTCTCCCGATCCCAGTCGGGAGGCTAACCCACAACCTCTCCGCTTCACCCGATCCCAGTCGGGTGGTTAGCCACACCCGCGCGTCCTTCCCCCGATCCCAGTCGGGGAGCTAGCCCACAACCTCTCCGCTTCTCCCGATCCCAATCGGGAGGCTAGCTACACCACACAACCTCCACCAGTATCAAGTAACCAATCACAATCACAAACAAGTTCAAACAGTCAGTAACGACACCGGTGACAACTCCACAGGCACTCAAGGCCAACAAGACACCAACAACCAAACACAGGTTCAACAACCATACGGGCCCTCATCGCCACCCAAGACACCAACGGTAAAGTACGGGTTCACAACCCCACGGGCACTCACGGCCACCAAAACACCGAAACGACAACACGGGCTCTCATGGCCACCCAAGACTCAGCAATAAATAACACGGGCTCTCAAGGCCACCCAAACTCGACAATAAATATCACGGGCTCTCAAGGCCACCCAACTCAACAATAAATAACACGGGCTCTCAAGGCCACCCAAACTCAACAACAAATAACGCACAACAACCTCCGGCATAATCGATGCCTCCAACAGTCCTAAGATCACTAGTTTCACAAACAACCTCCGGGCATGGTCATATGCCTCCAGTAATTTAACATCGATAAGTTCACAATCAACCTCCGGGCATGGTCATATGCCTCCAGTAATTCTAACATCGATAAGTTCTCTGCTCCTACGACACTACTAAGTGTCACATGCTTTTCTAATATTCAATAACCTAAACAACCCACGACACCCCGGTGTCACATGCAATTCTACAGTTAACTTTCCCTAGTCTGGGCAGTAGTGGGGAATGAGGGTTCTAGACCCAGCAAACCCTCATTCCCCACTACTGCCCAGCACATGGGCGATCGACCCGGCCTACAATACAACGCTTCGAATGGTGCCATCATGATACTGGCCTGAAAGATGTTGTTGTAGGCGAACTCGACTAACCGTTCACGAAACCCATTGTGACGTGCCCCATTTCCACCATGCAACCGGCAGTGGTTGCAGTAACCAGCGGGACGCTGTTGTTCGGCTCTCACCTGCCGATGAGTGAGGCACCGCGATACCAATTCCGCGACCGCTCTCCGCATCCCGCTCCACTAGACATGCCACCTGATGTCGCGTTTCTCTTAGTGCCATTCACGTGCACTGTTAGACGCGAATGCTGCGACTCTCGCAGCTCGTCGCCTCCTCTGTCACGCGGTATGTACAAACCTCCGCGATATCGTAACTCCCAATTAGCACAATGATCCCAGCCCTCGGCGTCAGCACTGCCGGCAACTCTCTCCCGGATCTTTGTCGTCCACAAACATCACCACAAACTGATTTAAGAACGGTCGGAACATACTGTTCATCAGATCCATGAACGCTACAGGTGTGTTCGGCAGTTCAGAGTCATCACCCCGAACTCGTAATGCTCATAGCATGTCCGGAATACAGTCCTTGCGACGTCCCCCTCTCGGACTCGCAACTGGTAGTATCCGGATCGTAAGTCGATCTTCGAGAATTACGTCGACCCTCTCAACTGGTCGAACACGTCGTCAATTTTCGGCATCGGGTATCGGTCATCCACCGTAACCCGGTTCAGTTTCCGATAGTCCATGCACATTCGAAGCTCTCCACTCTTCTTCTTCACGAAGAGTGATGGCGCTTCCCACGGCGATGTGCTCGGACGAATAAACCCTTTCTACCGAAATTCCTCGAGCTGACTCTTCAGCCCAGTCAACTCGGCTGGCGCGAAACTGTAAGGCGCCATCGATATCACTGTCGTTCCCGGCACCAGGTAAATCCTGAACTCCACCTCACGAACTGGTGGCAACCCGCTCAACTCCTCAAGAAGGACCTCGGGGAACTCACACCCCACTCGCGGTAACTCTCAGCTCTGCACGACCGATTCTCCTTCCACTGTGGACAATGCCGACAGGAGAACTCCGCTTCCACTGCCCAGGATACACGAACTTCTCGCGTTGCCCGTTGACACCGTCACTCGTCGTCTGTGACAGTCGATATTTGCTCGGTACTTCGCCCGCCAATCCATTCCCAAGATTACGTTAAAGGTTGTCATTTCGTAAGTATCCTTCCCACGGATACACGCACAAGCTCAGTCGCTGTCGATCCTCACGGGTCCTCGCAGTCTCTCTAAAACCTCGCTCTACTACCGTCGTCGTGCCTACCAACTCCGAACATACCCGACTCCTCGGGTTGAGGACTCGATCCAGCTTTAGGGTTCTTGGGCCCTCTCTCGAACCTCCTGTGTCGGTTCGCTTCTCTGACTTCGCAGGCACGACAGACTCTTGTCAACACCACACCACCACCCATCGGCGTGTCCAGACGCAGGGGTGGACTCAACGGCTCTAAACTCAGCCCCAACCTCTCAGCACAACTCGACGACACAAACGAGTGTGACGCCCCGGTATCCAACAGAAATGACGCTCAAAGCGGAGACCGAAAACCACTCCATGAGTTACTCTGGTAAAGTCTAGCACGAACCCTCACCCGGTCCTCTATCCATTTACTTATAACTTTCCGCAACCAAACTAGTGTTCGCTACTCGTCCCTTGCGGGAAAAGTAGTAAAGGGGGTGAGCGTTATGTTCACCTCCATGGACACCCGTTCGATTATGGCATACTAGTAACGCACCAAGGACTTACCAATCTAACCAGGGCAAACCACTACCTCAAAACCTGATGCCAAACGTCACACTGCTCACGCCATCAACACCTCAAGTACTTGCTCACGTAAGATAAACCTCGACACGGGAATCACGTCCTCGATTCAGTAAATCACTATAACTCGCAGCCTCAATACCCCACTTACCCGATCACATAAAGAAACCTCAAACAACCCACTCACGTGAAAGAAACCTCAACCCACCCGTTCACGCGAGGGAAACTTCGAACACTCGTTCACATAAGGAAGCCTAGTTCGTATGGCGCCACAGCGCACCAACCATAACCTCTACCCGTGGTGAGACTCTCACACCGAGGCGCTGTATTACTACCGTAGGTCATCGATGAGTCTCGAACCCAAGACCTCATCCTTTAACACCGAGCTTACGGCCTCTACAACCCACAACTGTGAACACAACTACGCCAAACCAACACTCAAACTGCACGGACGTGATCCGAGTCACGCAACTACACACGAACACTGCGCAAACAAGACGGTAAAACAGACAGGGGTCACGAATCCGTGGCAGACTCCGTCACGGTTGGGGTCACGGAGCCGTGACAAAAACCTAAAATTCGCCAAATTGCTCTGGTCCTTCACGGATCCGTGACAGGATCCGTGACGCTCGCGCAGACCTGTTTTCTAAACTCGGTTCCAACTCGAATCTTAACCCGTTTCAACCCTAAAATTAGCCTTAAACGACACATACGCTTGACCACCAACTCAGCAAACACACGCGCCACGACTCACAAACAAATCGAGTCATTCAACCTCAACCAAAATACAAGCCGACACGACCAAACAACAACACACACGCCCACCGGGCCAAATAAAGTCACACACGCCGACCGGGCCAAACAAAGTCACACACGCCCACCGGACCAACCAATTTTAAAACTTTTTCCACTCCATCAAAAAATCTCATTTCTTGACATCAGGTAGTTACAACCTCATCCAGGCGTCCCCGAACTACGTTGTAGCCACTTGATATCAACACCGTCACGCTCGACCATAGGAGCGCTCCTGAGTCGAGTCGCGACAGTTTAAAAACGTTTCACACAGCCACACACAAACACTGTGCCAGTAACCCCGTACTGCACAAGCACAAAACAAAACAGGACTCAAATCCTAACTGGTCTACACACAAGTTCCGACTTGCGTACCCAACGCACGACGGGACTTTACTGACTCGACTCTCCCACCTAATTGACGTGCAGTCCGAGGTGTGAAACCTCGAGCTCTGATACCAAGCTGTCACGCCCCAATTTCAGCGAACCGGACTAGGGACGCGAACGTTTAAAAAGTTACAATACTTGAAGCATGTTTTCATTAAATCACTTTAAAAGCCAGTTTAGTTCCACAAAATAATAATATTTACATCTCAAAAAAATAATAGTCCCAACACTTGGACAAAAGACGAGGTACACGTCACTAGACTCAAACACCCAGTAACCCGCTTCAAGCTCTTCAAGCTTCAGAAGCTCACCTAGTCCAGACTGCGAACGGTACCTGTAGGAAAAGCAGCTAGGGGTGAGCGTTCGCTCACCACCACAGATAACAGACCGACTATGGCATACTTAGCAGAATAAGCCGGTGACACCAACAACGACTCAAAGACACACACACGACCAAAATACTTTCCTCAACGGACTCAACACTCGGACACGTTATGTAGACCCCACACTACGATTGACGACCTCCTCCGAGACACGACTGACAACCACACAATACCAAACAAGATCACAAAGGATCGCAAGCCAGCTGCTCAGTAACCAATCTCTGTATCTCGCCCTTTCCGATCCCAGTCGGGCCAGGCGGTCGACCTGTCGCGCAACTTCTCCCGATCCCAGTCGGGAGGCTAACCCACAACCTCTCCGCTTCACCCGATCCCAGTCGGGTGGTTAGCCACACCCGCGCGTCCTTCCCCCGATCCCAGTCGGGGAGCTAGCCCACAACCTCTCCGCTTCTCCCGATCCCAATCGGGAGGCTAGCTACACCACACAACCTCCACCAGTATCAAGTAACCAATCACAATCACAAACAAGTTCAAACAGTCAGTAACGACACCGGTGACAACTCCACAGGCACTCAAGGCCAACAAGACACCAACAACCAAACACAGGTTCAACAACCCTACGGGCCCTCATCGCCACCCAAGACACCAACGGTAAAGTACGGGTTCACAACCCCACGGACACTCACGGCCACCAAAACACCGAAACGACAACACGGGCTCTCATGGCCACCCAAGACTCAGCAATAAATAACACGGGCTCTCAAGGCCACCCAAACTCGACAATAAATATCACGGGATCTCAAGGCCACCCAACTCAACAATAAATAACACGGGCTCTCAAGGCCACCCAAACTCAACAACAAATAACGCACAACAACCTCCGGCATAATCGATGCCTCCAACAGTCCTAAGATCACTAGTTTCACAAACAACCTCCGGGCATGGTCATATGCCTCCAGTAATTCTAACATCAGCGTCTCCTAGCTGCTGACGACCGGGCCAACACCGTCTTCTAGGGTGAAGTCCACGAAGTCCAAGTCCGGGTCCGACTCTGGTCTTCTCGGGCGGAGTCCCAGTCTGAATTTAACAGATACAACTTTCCATCATTTCCGGTACGGTCCACTTTAAAAACAGTAGTTGCCCCTTTTTAAACTCGTCCTAAGTCCGTTTCAACGGATTCGTTTCCAGTCCAAAATGTTCAAACCCGATTTAATTTAAAACTGTTTTTGAAACTCTCGTTAATAAACTCTGATTTCATTTTAAAAATCATCTCTTTGCTGTTCTTTTCCCATCTCAAGGATTCAAATCCAGATTCAAAAATGATTCAGTTTCCAGATTAGCCCAGATCAATAACAAAGACGGTTTCAAGTAAAATGTTCTTCGAATCGATTTCACGTCCAAAATAACAAAGATCGAACTTTAATTCAAATCTCGTTTTATTCTCTTCTCTGAAAGTACAATACTTCTTGTTGTTTTCAAAACACTCAGATCCACGGCTCGGGGCAAAAACACAAAATCAACTTTTGAATTTAAACTCGTTTTAGTTTATTTTCCTTTTAACAGATCTGTTTCTCAAACTCCTCGATTTAAAACCGTTTTTAAAACCAAATTGATTTTAATTCCTTTTTATTTTAAATCTTTTTCCTTAAATCTGATTTTTCGTTTTACAATCTTTTCTTTCCAAAAACCCTGATTTTGATTCCAACCAAAACAGATCCAAAGGGTCGGTTTCACTAAAACCCAGATTCATTAGTTAAATCAAATTCTTTACTTTTAGGTTAAATGGAAAATTTGCTTCCCCTCAATCCAGATCCAAAACAGAGATCGTTTCGTCACTAACCGGATCAAAACTTTTGTTTCCAAAACTGTACAGATTCGAGAAGCTCGGGACAGAAAAGTGTAAGGGAAAGGAAAAACGGGAAAAGAAATCCGGCCACCGGCGAAGTCATCGCCGGCGACCAAACGGTCACGGTGGTAGGGCTCACCGTATAAAAGGCGACGGTGGTGGACGGGTTGAGCACGGCGGAGGTTCGCCTCGGATCCGGACGGCTCGGTCCCGTCCCGGATCTGATGAGCTCGCCGGTGACGGCGAAGAGAGGAGAAGACAAAGGAGAGGACGACGCCGGCGAGTCCGTCTCGGCTCTGGCCGTGCACGGCGACGGCGACTCTCGAGCGTGGAGGTGCGACGGAGCTGGGGTGAGGCGCGACGGGGCGCGGCTGAGGGTTTCTCCTCAGATCTGAACGAATCCGGCTGTAACTCTCCGGATCTGGCGAGCGCCGGCGACGTTGGGGATGAGGACGGTACCGGCAGGGTCGGGTTTCAACGCAGAAGAGGAAGACAGGGGGGAAAGGAGACGGCGGCAAGTCGTTACTGACGAGGTGAGGGCGGCTCGGTGGCTGGACGGAGAAGGAGGAGGGGCGGCCGAAATCGGCGCTGGCGAGGGAAGTGAGGTGGCGGCTGCCACGAGAAGACGAAGACGAGAGAGTAAGGGAGGGAGGGAGTCGGCTGCGCGTGAGAGAAAAGCTGAAATGAGGCTTAAAACCCTAAAATGGGTATAAATACCCAGGGCTTGGGCCAGCTGGTTGGGCCAGGCCCAATGAACGAACTAGCCCAGCAGTTTTTTTTTTGACAATTCAAACTCGTTCCCAACCTCGACGTTATAATTTAATAATTTAAACGTTAAATTTTTCTCGGTCTTTACAGGAATGAAAGGAATCCAGTGCTCTAGGGACTGGCCTTGGGATGTGTCCCTGGTTAGAGTGCTGCCTCCCGAAGAAGTGGATGATAGTAGGTTCGGTCATATACTATACATGCAACGTTTAGGCAAGACCTCGAGCAACCGTAGTCAACTTCGTTTAATTTTAATCTTATCATGTAGCCTATGTGGCATCTCATTCAATACCGTTAGGGACGATTATAGTATGAAAAAAACTGTGACACCATTGTATCTTATGTCTGTTCTTCATGGTCAGGGATTTATTCCTAAGGCACTCAAATGTATTGGAACTTAAGTTAATGAATTGCACCTTTCACTAAATAAAATAAGGGTAAATTACAAATACCTACCCCAAACTTGTGGCGCTTAACTGATACATACCTTAATTTTTTATAACTTATACCTACTCAGATGTTTAGTTATATAACAAATACCCCAAGCCGTCAGTTAAAATGACGAAAATACCATCAACTACACTTCACTAATTATTTTTACAAAATTATTTAAAAAATCACTTTTGTTATACATATATATTTACTTATTAAATCACTTCAATTTTATTTAAAAAATCACTTAAGTTTTATTTTAAAAAATTAGAAAAATCACTAAGGGCATTTTCATCATTTTAGTTGATAGCTTGGACTATTTGTTATATAACTAAGGGTAAACTTCATCTCACTACCCTAAAAATACTTGTGTTTTGTCTCACTACCCTAGCCATAGTTTGTTGCACCTCACTACCCCAACTATGAGTTTAGTTGCACTTTCATACCCGCCGTCAACTACATCCATTTTTGGATGGAAAATGGTAAAAAGTCCAAAATACCACTCACTAATATTCAAATTTTCAAAAACATGCCATTGGTTTTCAAAAAATCTTTTTATTGATTTATTTTATATAAATCAGTTTTTATTTTATAAAAAATAGATTTTATTTTATAAAATCAATATTTTATTTAAAAAAAATCAAAATTTACTTTAAAAAATTAATTTATTTTTTATTTTTAAAATTCATTTTTATTTTATAAAAATAAATTTTTATTTTTTAAAAAATCAGATTTTATTTTTGAAAAATCAATTTTTAATTTAAAAAATCAGATTTGATTTTTGAAAAATCAATTTTTAATTAAAAATCAGATTTGATTTTTGAAAAATCAATTTTTATTTTAAGGATATCAATTTTTATTAAAAAAATCAATTTTTCTTTTAATAAAATCAATTTTTATTTTAAGAAAACCAATTTTATTAAAAAAAAATCATTTCATCATGTTCATACCCATCATTTCCCCAATTTCATACCATCAAGTTCATCATGTTCGTCATTTCTATCATGTTCATCAGAACTGGACCAAGATTTTGAGCACCACAAATCAGACCCATATTTTAAGGGTTTTTCTCGATCTAATTAGAACAAAAATTATAGTTTGTTTACCAAGCCAAAATGAATCTCAGGATACAATCAGTCACACCACAAAGTTTTCAAAAACTTTTGCAGAATCAAATACCAAATCATTTCATACCCATGTCGCAAGGTCTGGTGTTCCCAACACCACGCACACAACATCACAAAATTCCAACCCAAATATTGAAAAACGCAAGCTGAAAAATCCAGATGAAGAAGAATATGAAAAGCCCTCGATGACCTCAAACCCACAGTCAATGCCGGAGGTCGGATGTCTGAATAAACCAATATATCTGGAAAAACCCAGGCTGATCGACCCCCCTCTCCGCTCGCAGACGACGACCCCCTCCTCTCGCAGATCTGCATAGCTCGCCGGAGCCACCAAATGCGCCTCGTCTCATTCCTCAACCCCACCTCGAACCCAAATCGAAATCGAACCCAAACGTCGCCTCATCTCCTTCCTCAACCCCATCTCGAACCCAAATCAAAATAGAACCCATACATCGCCTCTTCTCCTTCCTCAATCCCATCTTGAACCCAAATCGAAATCGAACCCAAACGTCGCCTCTTCACCTTCCTCAACCCCATCTCGAACCCAAATGGAAATCGAAGAACTATGACCTCGCTTCTTCTCAACACGCCACCTCCACCACGATCTACGAGCTTGCCTTTGCACGGTGGAGAACCCTCTATGTTGAGGGGCGGAGACAACCTTGAGGTAGATAGGATTGTATTGATGAAAGGGATAAGAAATGGATTGGACTGATGAAAGGGATAAGAACCCTGGCTATTTGTTTTGATTTACTTTAAGTTATTAAAAAATATTAATATAAAGTTAAAAGAGGATAAGGAAGGGGTAGTATTGCCATTTAAAATTTTTTGAGTCATGTGCCAAGTACATGACTATTTTCCATCCAAAATGGATGGAAAACTAACGATAGGTATTAAATTGAAATTAAAATGAAAGTTAGGGTAGTGAGGTGCAACAAACTATGGCTAGGGTAGTGAGACGAAACGCAAGTATTTTTAGGGTAGTGAGATAAAGTTTACCCTATAACTAAATATCTGAGTATGTTTCAGTTACAAAAAAACCATAAGAATATGTATTAATTAAACGTTACACATGTGGCAGGTATTTGTAATATACGCAAAAATTAAATCAACATTTTAATGAGGAAAATAATATAACACTGTATACATTTTTTGTTGTCTAGTATGTAACTGCATTTTTGTTTAGGGTGAAATAGTTAAAATTGAAAAACCGACTTGGGCCCGAAGGCATGGCATATGATAATTCATAATAGCCGCATTAACGAAAATGACAAACATAGAAAACCGCGCAACAGTTTCACTTCACTCTCCTCACGTGGGTATCATTGCTCACGTGGCGGAAAATCATTCGCTGTCCACTCACTGTGTACCCCACGCGCGGGGATAGTCGTGGGAGCGAGGTTTAGCTCTCTGGCAAATTTGAAAGCAAAACGAGGAGAAAATAATAATTTTAAAAAAGAAACAGTGAAGCAGAAACGAGGGAATGATGAGTTGCTGAGAGAGAGAAAGTTGAGATTCATCATAGAGAAAATAAAAAAGCTGTGACAGTGAATCAGTACTCGCAATAGTGAAAAATAGAGGAGCAAAACAGAAACCCTCCTTCTCTCCCACCCACCATCTCTGCTTCTTCTCCGAGACGACTGATAGAAGAAAGGTAGGTGTCTTTTTCTTTCTGGGTTTCAGTCTCCAGTCACAAAGATTTCAACTTTTTGTGTTTGTTCACTCATTTGCTTTCTGTTTCTGTAGATTTTGATTCCAGGCGAGTAATGGGAGCTCGTTGCTCCAAGTTTTCTCTCTGCTACTGGCCGTCGCATCTCAAGTCGAATCGCAAAGATTCCTCTGATCTAGGTAATATTTTCCGTCACTTTCCCGGGAAAAGCATCCGGATTTCCTTGCATTGTCAGTTGGGCTTTTTGCTGATTTCTTTTGTTTAGAAAATGGGGGCAAGGATGAGAAGGAGGCGTTGCCTGGCTTCTGCGAGTACAGTTTGGATCAGCTGAGGCTCGCCACTTCTGGGTTCTCTTCGGACAACATTGTTTCGGAGCATGGAGAGAAAGCTCCTAATGTTGTCTACAAAGGGAAGCTCGGAGACGATCGCTTCGTCGCTGTTAAACGCTTTAACAGGTTGGCTTGGCCTGATACTCGTCAGTTCCTGGTATGTTTCCTTCGATCTCTTACTCAGTCCTTTGTGTTTGTCAAGGGCTCTGTGATTCTTTCCTTACTGATTATGTTTTGGGTTCATAGGAGGAGGCACGAGCCGTTGGGCAGCTGCGGAGTGAGCGGTTGGCGAATTTGATTGGGTGTTGCTGTGAAGGGGATGAGAGATTGCTTGTGGCTGAGTTCATGCCACATGAAACTCTCTCAAAGCATCTTTTCCACTGTAAGATTTCACTATCCTCCTCATATTTACTTCATTAAGTTTTGAATGTTGTGTAATGGAAATGTTATGTAACTGATATGGGTATTGATAGTCACCTGGCTGGTGGGGGAGGATCCAGCAGATTTTATTTGGAGTATGAAATGAACTTTGTGCTTGACAGCTTGTGTTAACCATGTCAAAAGTGTTTTTATTTCTCACCGTCCCCTTTTCCCGGGCGGGTGTTACTGTTGCAATCTTGGAGGGGCAAATGCATGAATGATTATGATAGTTCTACTGTATGATTAACTCAAATCTGACAACCTCCCTCTTCCGGTAAGTGGTTGTGGAAGAAAGGAGCCAGAGATAAAATGTTTTTGCCATGTTTGTTTGCTTCATGACCTAGTAGTTATAAGCTCATTTGAATCATGAGTTGGATGTTTGGATCTACACGGGCTGTCCGAGTAAATACAAATCAACAGTATTTCTTAGAAATGCTAATTAATTATTAATCAAATTCAGTTTAGTATTTATATGAATTACATCCAATTGCAATCACCTTAAGTTATATACAGATTCACACTCACTTCCCCTGTGGTCAATGACTATAAAGGAAGCAAATGTATTATCTACTTGACTGTTTTATTCTATATCTGAGTTTTTATTATCTTTTGGTTGAGCTGATTTAGGGGAGGCACAACCAATGAAATGGGCAATGAGGCTTCGGGTGGCTCTGCATTTGGCACAATCATTAGAGTATTGTAGCAGTAAAGGGAGGGCATTATACCATGACCTTAATGCTTACAGAGTTTTGTTTGATCAGGTACTTTGGCCTTTTACATCCCCTGGTTCCTTGCTTTGTCCTTTTTTGTCAAATGGTTTGTTATCTTCTGCGGGCTACTCCTTTATGTTGAGTTTGTGGTTGACAGGATGGTAATGCGAGGCTCTCCTGTTTCGGTCTTATGAAAAATAGCAGAGATGGCAAGAGCTATAGCACAAATCTGGCGTTCACTCCTCCAGAATACTTGAGAACTGGTAATTGCCTCCACAGTTGAGAGTGATATCAAGTTCATATTCTTTTTCTTCTGTACAAAGTCGTACTAATAAATATATACATATGTTTTGTAGGAAGGGTGATAGCAGAAAGTGTAGTTTACAGCTTTGGAACATTATTGCTTGATCTTCTCAGTGGCAAACATATCCCACCAAGCCATGTAAGCTCATTCTCTTCTTAAATAGTAAATAGTAAGCCTCGTTTTGGGTGAACCTTTGTATGAGCTTAGTTAATTCCTACCTATTATTGGCAGGCACTTGACCTTATACGTGGCAAAAACTTTCTAATGCTAATGGACTCATGCTTGGAGGGTCACTTCTCAAATGATGATGGAACTGAATTAGTACGGTTAGCTTCACGTTGTTTACAGTATGAACCTCGTGAAAGGCCAAATGCTAAGTCTCTTGTGACTGCTTTGACTCCTCTTCAAAAAGAAACCGAGGTTTGTGATTCCTTTTGTTAGCAAACTAATTTACTCTGTAGATTGACCTAGTCTTAGGCGTAATTTCTTCAAAATTAAACTAAGGTCCTCCTATAGCTCCAAGTGATCTATTGCGACATATCTGAAAGTATAGACAATTGTAACACACACACACACACACACACACTATTATTATTATCTTGCTGTCATCATAATTTGTAGCGTTTTCTTAGGTTCCATCTCATGTTTTGATGGGTATTCCACATGGAAGTGAAGCCCCAAAACAAGCGCCATTATCACCGCTGGGTGAAGCTTGCTCAAGAGTTGATCTCACTGCAATACATGAAATATTGGAGAAGGTTGGGTACAAGGATGATGAGGGGGTTGCAAGTGAGGTAAGGCTTTTGCAGTCCTAAGTGGGGGTTGCCTTTTGCCTCTTTTCATTTATTTCAAAAGTGAAGTGTCTTTTCATGCATCAAACCGTCAAGGTCCTACATCAAAAAGATGTGGATCTGTTTGCCACTTGATAAACATCTGGGGGCTTACACCTATAAGTTAAGAGCTTTTAGGTGGGTTGCGTTTTAACATAGTATCAGAGCTTGGTGCATCCGTACTCACAGGGTGAGTGTCAAGGTTCCAAAGATGTGGATCTGTTTGCCACTTGATCAGAATCCTTTTCTCATCTGTTTTGTCATTCTTCAGTTCTTTTGCCATCATTGAATTTTCTTGGCTTCATTGAATTTTCTTGGCTTTGCAGCTTTCATTTCAAATGTGGACCGATCAAATACAAGAAACACTGAATTCTAAGAAGCGTGGAGACACTGCCTTCAAAGCTAAAGACTTTGCCACTGCCATAGAGTGTTACACACATGTAAGTCATACAGTTTATATAGCAATATTGTTTGGAAAAGACATATCAAGTTTTGTCCATGGTTGATGCAGTTCATAGATGGAGGAACCATGGTGTCACCAACTGTATTTGCTCGGCGCAGCTTGTGTTACTTGATGAGTGAGATGTCGCAGGAGGCCCTTGGAGATGCAATGCAAGCTCAAGTAATATCCTCGGAGTGGCCCACTGCCTTCTACCTCCAAGCTGCAGCCTTGTTTAGCCTTGGGATGGACAATGATGCTCAGGAGACACTCAAAGATGGAGCTTCTTTGGAGGACAAGAAACAAAGAAACTGAAACTGTACATGATTGATTTTCTTTAGTGATTCTTCTACTTATCATATGTTGGTGTTGTTTCAGCTTCGTTTCACTTTTATCTAAAGAAGCTTTTGTCCCAGCACTAGTAACATTTCCTCACTGTGGTTGTGTTATAAATATTTCGATTGAGTGACAGTAAAGACTTTTGAGGTTTATTTTAGCTGATTTTATTGAAGTTGCCATCAATGCATTTTTTTTATTGCAGCAAAGAGACTGCTTCAAAACTCATCAAATAACCCATTCAATCAAGAAATTAAACAATTTCAAGGGTTAAATATAAAAACCTATCTTTAAGTATTGGTCACGAATAATATACTACCAAAAGTTTAAAAGTGTTAAATAAATAATCTTATATTCAGATTTACATGTTTTTATGAATTGATCACGTATCATTTACATATCTTATAAATTGGTCAAAAATTAATTACATACTTTTATGAATTTATCTGAACTTTTACATGTCTCATGAATTAGTCACAAATTATTTACACGTATATAATAATGACCAATACTTTAAGATAATTTGTTATTCGTGACTAATATTTTAAGTAAGTAGGTTTTTATATTTAACCCTAATTTTAATTATTTAAATATTACAATGTACGGTCTTAACTCTGTTTTAATTTTATTTTAGTCAAATTCTTTTGCTTCAAGATTTTTCGATTGCTATTTTCCTGAAATGATTAATAAAAATAAAACTAATATTTTGTTTAGGGACGATTACAAACCCATAACTTTGTATTTTTATAACTACAAAAAATGTCTCCAATTTATCTTTTTGTTACACTTCAAAATGATGAGTTTATTCTTTTAAATTTAATCTAAATAATAATAATTAAAAGACAAAAAATCTGAATTTCCATATACTTTAATTTCTTACGCTTGACTGTGCAATAGAGTTTGAGAGACTTATGGTTGAAAAAAACATTTCTTCCTCTCCTTTTTTCAGTTACGTCGTCCACCATTTCCATGGCTCTGCAACCATCTACGCCGGAACAAATCTCCACGACTGCAAATCAATCCCCCTAACCGTCCTTACTTGACATGAATCACCCTCCAGTTTCTTTTTCTCCGGTTGTTATGGTTCTCGTCGTCCATGTTGTTGTTGATGGTCGGTACCTATTTTCTCTTGTAGGGTGGGGTGGCCCCGAGGGAAGGGAAGCAGAAGGAGCCTCAAGATCAGCCTAAAGGTGTAGGTCTCATCAGGTCCAAGGTCATAAAGTCCAAGGGTCGGACCATTAGCATGAAGAAGGTGTTAGAGCTTTTTGCCCTGATTCCAACAAGCCACTAGTTGATGGATGAGGAGGAGACTGAAGATCAATTAGTGGGGGCTCAACAGCCTCGCTAAGACCAATGAGGAGACCTGTAAGGGGGGAAGGCTCGAGGACGGCCTATCCTCAAAGACCCGGGAGGGTCGGTGCTGGGAAGTCTCGGGAAAGCACCACACACAACACATGCTTTTCTCTTGTTTGGGAAAGGATTGGTCTGAGGGTAGCAGATCTCACCAACGTGGGCGCAACTGGTTTGGGCGTATAGGTACAAGATCGATAAGTCTATGGACGACGAAGACAAACACATGATACGCACAGCTAGGCTTGACATGCATGATTATCGTGTGGTTCGATGCAGCCCTAGTATTTGGAAGGACTCACGTAGTCATAGCCCTAACAATGATTTCACTTATAGTCGATATGTCCATGTTACACGATTAGGGTTTGGAAGGGAACGTTAAAGTTGGGACTAACGGGATGACTACCGCAATAGGGAACGTGAGCTACCTCATCTGGTCACTATCTACTGCCATAACCCGAGCTAGCTCATCCAAAACTGGCCATATCGTTGCGTATCTAATCAAAGGCCACAAATCTAGGGTAGCGATAACAATACCTAAGAGCACGCAAATCGTGTGCGGTTTCAATTTACTATTCACTAAATAGTGAATCGCGAGCCGCGAGTCGCGCGATGTGAAGCACGGCTCGCTCAGTTCCGATTCTTTATTTAGTTAATCGTAGTCGCGAACCACGTTTCACAAACGTGAATCAGAACTGTGTGACTCGCGAGTTGCAACCTCCCAATTAGACGATGCCACGTGGTAGTTGTCGTGGAACAAAAGAGTCGTTAGCTCTGCCAACGTTTCTCAACGGTTATTATTATTATTTTAAATTAAAATTAATACTTTTTAACAAATAAAAAAATAATTCTTACCATCTATAAATACCACTCAATCCTTTTCATCAATCTACCAATAATTTCTCTTGTTGAAAAAATTTCTCTCCCAAATCCCACTTCCCACAAAATTTGCATTACGATCGTTTTTTTTTGTTCGAGCTATGGATGATTCAGAAGCCCACGTTCGTGAAATGGTGGCACGAATTCGGCGAAGGGCGGAGTATGAAGAAGCACGATTACAGTCGCAGTTATTTATTTTCTTTATGAAATATTATATTAGTCAATATTCAATACTATTTACTGTTTTAATTCGGTATTTAATAAATTCAGCAAGCAAAAAAGAGTTTCATTATACACTCAGCATCTAGTTAGCAAACAAGAATCCCTAATGAACCCCTGCATAAAAACCCATGATGTGAAAATCAAGTCAATGGATCCTCTACAAGGGTTCATGTCACGCCCCAAATCCGGTTTTGACCGGACTCGAGACATGACCAGAATTAAAAATAGAAAAGCAATAAATAACTAACAAAACCTTTATAATATCAAGATAAACTCTCTTAAATCAACATCGGTAAATAGTTTCAAAACTTCCAATGAGTCACAGCTCGACATAAAGAGTCAAATAAATAATGTTTAGTACACACGACCAACATAACTCTAAGATAAACCCCAAGATGTCCAAAAGCTCCCGAGCCTCGAACCCACTAGACATCAGCTACGCCTGTAAAACAGTAAGAAACCAAAGAGGGTGAGCTTACGCTCAGTAGGAAAAATCTTAACAACTCAACCCTTAAATCAAAACTGTACTGCTTAAACAGATAGCTCAAATAATGATATAATACGATTAACAATGAAACATTAAATAAGCAGGATAGAACAAGATAAGCACCGTACTCTTAAAGATAACAGTAAATTGAAAGGTTCCATAGAAATATTATAACGTAACATAACGGTTAAAATGGGAGTAATTGATATCACGCCAACCACTTTCTTTCTCAAGCCTCCGATCCATGGATAGATTCTGGGATCACCTAGTTTTCCATAATTACGATCCACCAGAGTACCCATATCATATCAGATTTTCCCTCGGTCCAGAGGAGGCACATGCGTCGGGGCACCGGAAACAATCCCAAATGGGCGCTTATCATCGGAATTCTCGGAAAGGACCATAAGTCATAGGGAACCAAGTAGTGCTCCCGTAAGACGCACACACTTGGGTGAAACCGCACTAACCATCTCTCTCGAAGTAATCCAACCAACTACCTCGTATGGTCCAATAACCAATGCCCTCAGGCTCCAATAATCAATCCTCATAATATCCAGTAACCAATGCCCTCGGGCTCCAATAATAAATTCTCATAATATCCAATAACCAATGCCCTCAGGCTCCAATACTCAACCAACATCTCACAGTATCAGTCAAACTCCAGCCACCACAACGGCACCGGATTACACCCCCCCCCCCCCCCCCCCCCACCCTCGGTGTAGTACCGAACCGAACAAACAAACATTTCAAGAACAAGAATAAAGAAACAAGCACTATAATTCATCCAACAATGAACACTCCTCAAATCACACTTTCATCACAGCAAAGACATCCAATAACACTTACCGTATACTTACCTGTCACGAACCATCGGTACATCGATCACCTGATTGTACCCCTTTGGCACAACCAGTCATACTCGATCATCCGTTCAATCAACAATTATATCAACACAATCACTCAACCAATCAAGTAAACATTCAACTAAACAAACATAAAGTAAACTAGTTCCATTAGACTCTTGATTATCCTAATAACTAGCAACCAAGCATGTGAACCTAGCACACAACTAATCCGAGAGCTCAACACAACCTCTCTACCAGTAAATCAATTCCCAAGTATTGAAAGCGAGTTACACTAGTCATCTTCATCCTAAGCATGCATTCTAGACACTTCCGGTTATTAATAATTGAACGACGATTATTCTAGTTATTCGCATCCTATAGGCAATTCTAGGACCTTTCCGATTTTATTAACCTAACTTGCATAATAAGCATTTAAAATAAGACGTTAACACTTTCCCTACCTCTTGGTAATCCTCTAAAACTCTGTTGTCAAACTCGGTAGTCACAACTCCGTTCTTCACACGGGTTCCAGCGTGATCTTCGTTCTTCTAGCTCGAGTCCAAGTTCTTCCTTCCTTCCTTGCTCGGTACCACAGTCTTAGATGACAATAAGACCAAAAATGAGTAACTCAACGATGCTCTTCTCCCCAAAAATACAGAACAATACTCAAATAATGGAAATAAGGTTTGAAGAAATGATTTAGGAATCAAAATGGGCTAAAAGGAAGGGTTTTGGATCTGGAGGTCTGATCTGTAATGCCATACGGACCGCGTCATAGACCGGCCCTGAGTGCGACACGGACCGTGTGAGGTACCGTGCCGGACTCCCGTCCGTTCCGTTCCGCGTGTCGTGCCGGTACCAGGCCCGTTCCGTGCGGCCTGCCGTGCCGGCACCTGGCCCGGTCCGTGTCACATTCCGCGCCAAACCTGACCAGTTCCTTCCCCTTTCTTCCCCAACTCGAGTTTCACGAAAATTACAACAAAACCCCATTTCCAAGTCCTCTTAACTCCAAAATGTTCATCCACAGTTACCCAACATCAACACCCTCAATGGGTTCACCAAAACTTCAACCAAAACACAATCCAAACATCCTACTTCACTACTTCTTCTCCAAGTAACAACCACAAAGCTAGTTCTTCAACTTTAAGCCAAAACCCACAAAACCCATAGATTGAAAGTGGATGGAATGAGAAGTTTAGAGCATCCATACCTTGAGGATGTGTAGGAGATGAAGCTAGCAAGCTTGGGAAGGAGAAATGGTGGAAAGATGAGCCAAAAACCTCCTCTTTGCTGTCTTGCTTCTTGCTCAAGCCAAGAGCTCCTCTCTTCTCTCCCTTTAGAATTTCTCTGCAGCAAAAAATGAGGGGAAATGCTGAATTTGTGTCCAACAATTGCCTTTAATGACCTACAAGCTAAATGACCCAAAAGGCCTTTGCTAGTTTTATCCTTTTAGAGCTTTTAGGGAGGGTCAAGAGGTCATTTCACTCCTTTTCTTCTCATCCAAGCCTCTAATGTCATGTGGAATTGTGGGAGCCACTTTATTTTAATAAAATTCCAGCAGTCCAATTTTAGTCGTGAAAGTCGATATAAAGTCCAAGTTTGACCAGAAATTGACCGTTACAAAATTACAGTCAATCTGAAGGAAATGACCCAACTAAGCTAACCGTGATGACGACTAAGCTTTTTGGGCCCCGAAAATGTCCCGAATGACTTCTTGAGTCTTCGGTTGACTTTTCCGGCCAAAAGTCAAACTTGGTTAGAATTCGCCGGTTCTACCGAGATCGACCGGGGGCGGTTCTTACAATCTACCCCCTTAAAAGAATTTTGTCCCCGAAATTAAAAGGAAAGTACCTCAAAGATCAAACAGGTGGGGACACTTCTCCCGGGTCTCATCCTCGCGTTCCCACGTTGACCCGACTCCTTGGCTTCCCCACTGCACCAGTACTAGTGGAATCGTCTTGTTCCGTAGAACCTTCTCCTTTGTACCTAAGATCTTGACAGGCTGCTCCTCAAATGAGACATCATCAGCTACCTCGATGTCTGTCCACTCAATAATGTGAGAAGGATCCGCCATATACTTCCGCAATTGGGACACGTGGAAAATGTTATGCACGTTCCCAAGATGCGGTGACAATGCTAACCGATAAAATACGGCTCCAACCCGATCCAATATCTCAAATGGTCCAATGAAACGTGGTGACAGCTTTCCTCCGCCGCGGTTAAACCGTAAGAGACCCTTCTTCGGGCTCACCCTCAGAAATACATGATCTCCAACCGAGAACTCAAGCGGTCTGCGACGTCTGTCTGCATAGATCTTCTGACGACTCTGTGCAGTCTTCAACCGCTCTCTAATCAATGCGACCTTCTCGGTCGTCTCCATGACCATATCTGGACCAAGTAAGCTTCGTTCCCCTACCTCTGCCCAACATACTGGCGACCTGCAAGGTCTGCCGTACAAAGCCTCAAATGGCCCATCCCAATGCTAGACTGATAACTGTTGTTGTAGGCAAACTCTGCTAGAGGTAGGTGATCCTCCCATGATCACTGAAAGTCTAGCACACAAGCTCAAAGCATGTCCTCTAAAATCTTAATGGTGCGCTCTAACTGTCCATCTGTCTCAGGATGGTAAGTTGTACTCAGTAGCACCTCTGTCCCCAATGCCTTCTGTAGGCTCTTCCAGAATCTGGATGTGAAACGCGAATCCCTATCAGATACCACTGATACCGGTACTCCATGAAGACGAATAATCTCCCTGATGTATAACCGACTCAACATGTCCATAGTGTCAGTCATCCGCATAGCCAGAAAGTGTGCCGACTTGGTCAGTCGATCAACCACAACCCAAATAGAATCATGTCCTTTAGACGACCTCGGCAATCCACATAAAAAAATCCATAGTAACATGTTCCCACTTCCACTCGGAGACCGGTAAAGGCTGTAGTAAGCCAGCGGGCCGTTGATGCTCCGCCTTCACCTGCTGACAGGTAAGGCACCTCGAAACAAAGTCTGCTACTGCCCTGCGCATCCCACTCCACCAAAACTATCGTCGGATGTCTTTATACATCTTGGTGCCACCGGGTGCACAACAAGCCAGGAGTGATGGCACTCTCTCAACACGGTGTCCCTACACCCTCGGGGTACAAACAACCGTCCCATATAACGGAGACTATGATCTGCACTCAACTCCCAACCATCGATCTCGTCACCGTCCATCAGTCTTTCACGAATCCCTGTCGCCTCGGCATCCTCGGCCTGTGTCTCTAGCACCCGGGTAATCAACGTGAGCTGAGCCACTAATGCACATAAAGTCACACCATCCGTGATCTCCTCAAGCTCAAGTCTGAATGAGATCAACTCCTCCAGCATGTTCCACTCTCGGACTGCCATGTTGGCCACGCAATGAGTCGACTTCCTGCTCAGAGCATCCGCGACGGCATTCGCCTTGCCCGGATGATAGAGCAGCTCGAAGTCGTACTCCTCAAGTAACTCCATCCATCGCCTCTGGCGCATGTTCAAGTCGCGCTGAGAGAAAATATACTTAAGGCTCTTGTGGTCCGAGAACATTCTGAACTGCTCACCGTAAAGATAGTGCCTCCAACTCTTCAATGCAAAAACCACTGCTGCCAGTTCTAGATCATGGGTCGGGTAGTTGCGCTCGTGTACCTTTAATTGCCTTGATCCGTAAGCAACTACCTTCCCGGACTGCATCAAAACACAAACGAGTCCCTCGCCTGAGGCGTCACAGTACACATCGTAGCCCACTCCCCGCTCCGGAACAATCAACACTGGAGCGGTAGTCAGTCGAGCCTTTAGCTCTGAGAAAGAGTGTTCACACTCACTATTCCAAAGGAACTCCGCTCCTTTGCGAGTCAACACTGTCATAGGTGCAGCCAAACGTGAGAAGTCCTGACCAAAGCGTCGATAATATCCTGGCAATCCCAGGAAACTACGGATCTCATAAACATTCTTGGGCCTCGCCCACTTTGAAACTGCATCGACCTTCACTGTGTCGACTAAGATACCATCCCAGGACACAACATGTCCGAGGAATTTCACCTCTGCAAGCCAGAATTCGCACTTATCCAAGTTCCCGTACAGTTGGTGAGTACGTAACAAGGTCAATACTATCCTCAAGTGCTCCTCGTGTGCCACTTCACTAGGCGAGTAAATCAAGATGTCGTCAACGAAAACTACGACAAACTGATCCAGGTACGGCCTGAATATGCCATTCATCAAATCCATGAAGGTTGCTGACGCGTTCGTCAACCCGAACGGCATCACTAGAAACTCAAAGTGTCTGTAACGTGTCTGGAACGCGGTCTTCTCCACATCCGCCTTTCGGACCCTCAACTGATAGTAGCCTGATCTTAGATCAATCTTGGAGAAGCATGTCGCTCCCCTCAGTTGATCGAACAGGTCATCGATCCTCGGCATCGGGTAGCGGTTCTTTACCGTAACCCGGTTCAACTTCCGGTAATCGATGCACATCCTCAAGGCACCACCCTTCTTCTTTACGAAGAGGGCGGGTGCTCCCCACGGTGAAACACTAGGGTGGATGAAACCCTTCTCCTGCAACTCTTCGAGTTGTCGCTTCAACTCGACTAACTCAGCTGGTGCAAACCGATAAGGCGTCATCGAGATTGGCGCGATGCCTGGGATCAAGTCGATCCGGAACTCTATCTCGCGCGCCGTCGGTAAACCTGGTAGCTCCTCCGGGAACATGTCCGGAAACTCACACACTATTCTCGATAGGTCTCTGCCACCCTGCACAACCTCAGCCTCCACCCCCGTAGTCAAAGCGGATAGAAGGACTCCGCTCTTGCTACCCAAAACACAAGTAATAACCCTGCCACCTGACCGCACGGTTACCTGACGTCGAAAGCAATCGATCGTCGCTCGATACCTCGTAAGCCAGTCCATCCCTAAGATCACGTCGAAAGCAGTCATCTCTAGAATGAGTACGTCACCAACGAAGGGGCAGTCTGCCACTCAAACCTCACAATCTCGACAGAAAGTATCCAGCACTACCTCCCCCGTAACTGGGGTCTCAAGACACAAAGGGCTACTAAGGGACTCCACCCTCAAACCCAAAGAACGAGCAAAAGAAGCAGAGATAAACGAATGGGAAGCACCAGTGTCGAACAGAAAAGACGCCCACGAATTAAAAAGTAAACACGTACCCTGTGTACCCTCATGGCCGGCGTACTGTCCCTCAACTCTACCATCTGTGACTGCATAAACTCGGTCATGTCATGCCGGTGGTCTTCCTCTCGGTGGTGGTGGTAGTGCCACCTGCTGCAGAGGCCTAGCCTGGTGTCTCGGGGCTACTGCTCCCGCCGCCTGACGCGGAGCTCTCTGCTGATGTGCCTGTCGTGGTCGGCCGGGAGGTGTCTGACGAGGCTGTGCCTGCTGGGGCCTCGGTGGAGGTACAGCTCCAACCCGATCAGGACAAGTGAAAGCAATGTGCCCTTGCCGGCCGCACTGGTAACAAGTCCGATCATCAACACGCTGCCTCTCTCCAAATCCCTGTGGACGATCCATCTGTCGCTCTGCGAGTCCTCTGCTCCTTGGGAAGTCTCGGGCCAAGTGTCCCTGCTGTCTACATACTGGGCAGAACTGTGACAGCGGGGCAGGTCCAACGGACGCCACTGTTGCTCTTCTGCGCATACCACTCTGCTGAAACTGTGGCTGAAAATACCCAGAAGTCCTCGGTCGTCTCGCATCACGCCTCTCTGATGGCCTGAGGAAACCACTCGGTCTCGGACATCTCGCTCTCTGGCGCTCTCTCGAAAATGCCTATCCACTGCCAAGGCCTGGTCTACCAGAGTAGAGTACACCTATGTCCTCAAAGCAATAATCCGATCTGCAATCGCAGGGAGGAGCCCACGCTCAAACCGTCTGCAACGACTGTCCTCAGTTTGCACCATCTCGGGTGCGAAGCGGGACAAGGATAAGAACCTCGCCGCATACTCGGATATTGTCACCCCCCCCTCTGCCGCAGCTCCAGGAACTGCTGGCGTCGATCATCTCGAACTGACCGCAGAAAGTACTGCTCCAGGAACATTCGACTGAAAAGCTGAAAATCCTCACCAACTCTCGTCTGCACAGACTGCCACCAGTAAAAAGCCTCACCCTCAAGCTGGAAGGTGGAGAAAGAGACTCTCAGACGTCCCTCAGAAATACCAGACGTGTCAAGGTTGCGAGTGATCCGCTCCAACCATAGAACTGCTGCCTCGGAGTCAGCACTCCCAGAAAATGTCGGTGTACCCAAATGACGGAAATCACGAAGTACCTGGGCCGTGTAGCTATCCATCTGAGCGGGCCTCTCGACGGCGACTGTCTCAGTAGTAGGCACGGGCTCTGACGTTGGTGCTGCAGTCTCCTGCTGAGCGTTGAGTGCTGCTAGCACTGCGCGTACCACCTCATCAATAGGGGTAGCCTGAGTCGGCTCTGCGACTGGGGTATCTCTCGTTGCTGACCCTAACGGTCCATCCTCAAAGCTCTGGTGCTCTGTGGGAGCAGCACCCTGGGCACTTGCTGCCCCTGCCAGTCCAACAGCTCGTGACTGGCTCTGCCCCAAAGTTGGGCGACTCCTGGTACCTCTCGGAACGTAAACACGGGGCATCACGAAAGATCGATGCAGTAATACGTACAGTTCAACTCAGTTTAACACAAACGAAACGATTTAAGCACAGGGACGTTCTCGCGCGTCTCAACGGATCCTAATTGGATCAAGGGTAAGTATATAAGCCGTATATAGTACTTATATAGACAAAAAAAAGTCCGCACATCGTGCGTCTCACACAACAAACAAGTAATGCAACCAATTCCCACAGGAGGCAAAGTTCACACACAAACACACCCATCACTAGGGTTTCAAAGCACGAAGCAAACAGTTTGGAAATAAGTCCTTAATCCCTTTATCATAGCTTTTCTCCTTCCTCAATTTCCTTCCCTTTAATCAAAACAGTTATGTCGATCTCGCGTCGTTACAACTCGATTCAGGCGTCCCCGAACCTCGTTGTAACCAATTGACCTCCAACCATCACGTTCGACTACAGTGGCGCCCCTGAGTCAACCCGTGATAGTACAAACAATTCAGTTTTACGGAAAATTTGGCATGACCTATTCGTATTTTCCACTTATCCTCCGTTTAAACGGGACATTTACCAATCAATTTTCACAAGTTATTCAATACAAAGAGTTCTCATGCTCTGCAAGGTACACAACACAATCAGCACATAGATTTCTCATGCTTCGTAAAGTACACACACAATCAAAAAGGGCGTAAGAATACTCGAGTTCTACTCCTTTCAAAAGTTATCCCAATTGGATCATCTTTCCAACCTTGATTCCTTAAACGATTCTCAACATCATAACCGAGTCAATACTCAAACAATTTCAAAATCTTAACAGTCCAATCCTTCCATAAGTTACCCCTTCGGTCAATCACCACTCCGACAGTAACACTCCAATGAATACATTCTCCAGCCACATGAATACCTTAATCAATTAACCCTTCAACCTTAACAAACATGAAACGACCAACACGGTAGTAACACACTTAACAGATAATTTACTCAACAATTAATATATAACGGTTCGATCATTACTCGTTAACCCAATACCGATCTCAACCGTTCGGTTTCACCGATCATTGTACCTGACAGTCCATAGGGTAAGGATACCACTCAAGCGATGTAACCGTTTTATTAAAAAGATTCAAATTCAAACAACCATTGAAATCAGTAAGACTCGAGTCGTTCTCACTCTATGCATCAATGTTTTTAACTTGCATCACTGAGTACACGACTTAGACTTCCTAACTCTACCCACCTAATTGACGTTGGTCCGAGGTTTTGAAAACAAGTTCAAAATTTACAACCTGTTTCAAATGAAACCAGGCTCTAATACCAAATTGTCACGCCCCAAATCCGGTTTTGACCGGACTCGAGACGCGACCAGAATTAAAAGTAGAAAAGCAATAAATAACTAACAAAACCTTTATAATATCAAGATAAACTCTCTTAAATCAACATCGGTAAATAGTTTCAAAACTTCCAATGAGTCACATCTCGACATAAAGAGTCAAATAAATAATGTTTAGTACACACGACCAACATAACTCTAAAATAAACCCCAAGATGTCCAAAAGCTCCCGAGCCTCGAACCCACTAGACATCACCTACGCCTGTAAAACAGTAAGAAACCAAAGGGGGTGAGCTTACGCTCAGTAGGAAAAATCTTAACAACTCAACCCTTCGATCAAAATTGTACTGCTTAAACAGATAGCTCAAATAATGATATAATACGATTAACAATGAAACATTAAATAAGCAGGATAGAACAAGATAAGCACCGTACTCTTAAAGATAACAGTAAATTGAAAAGTTCCATAGAAATATTATAACGTAACAAAACGGTTAAAATGGGAGTAATTGATATCACGCCAACCACTTGCTTTCTCAAGCCTCCGATCCATGGATAGATTCTGGGATCACCACGATCCAATAATTCCGATCCACCAGAGTACCCATATCATATCAGATTTTCCCTCGGTCCAGAGGAGGCACATGCGTCGGGGCACCAGAAACAATCCCAAATGGGCGCTTATCATCGGAATTCTCGTAAAGGACCATAAGTCATAGGGAACCAAGTAGTGCTCCCGTAAGACGCACACACTTGGGTGAAACCGCACTAACCATCTCTCTCGAAGTAATCCAACCAACTACCTCGTATGGTCCAATAACCAATGCCCTCAGGCTCCAATAATCAATCCTCATAATATCCAGTAACCAATGCCCTCGGGCTCCAATAATAAATTCTCATAATATCCAATAACCAATGCCCTCATGCTCCAATACTCAACCAACATCTCACAGTATCAGTCAAACTCCAGCCACCACAACGGCACCGGATTACCCCCCCCCCCCCCCCCCCCCACACCCTCGGTGTAGTACCGAACCGAACAAACAAACATTTCAAGAACAAGAATAAAGAAACAAGCACTATAATTCATCCAACAATGAACACTCCTCAAATCACACTTTCATCACAGCAAAGACATCCAATAACACTTACCGTATACTTACCTGTCACGAACCATCGGTACATGGATCACCTGATTGTACCCCTTTGGCACAACCAGTCATACTCGATCATCCGTTCAATCAACAATTATATCAACACAATCACTCAACCAATCAAGTAAACATTCAACTAAACAAACATAAAGTAAACTAGTTCCATTAGACTCTTGATTATCCTAATAACTAGCAACCAAGCATGTGAACCTAGCACACAACTAATCCGAGAGCTCAACACAACCTCTCTACCAGTAAATCAATTCCCAAGTATTGAAAGCGAGTTACACTAGTCATCTTCATCCTAAGCATGCATTCTAGACACTTCCGGTTATTAATAATTGAACGACGATTATTCTAGTTATTCGCATCCTATAGGCAATTCTAGGACCTTTCCGATTTTATTAACCTAACTTGCATACTAAGCATTTAAAATAAGACGTTAACACTTTCCCTACCTCTTGGTAATCCTCTAAAACTCTGTTGTCAAACTCGGTAGTCACAACTCCGTTCTTCACACGGGTTCCAGCGTGATCTTCGTTCTTCTAGCTCGAGTCCAAGTTCTTCCTTCCTTCCTTGCTCGGTACCACAGTCTTAGACGACAATAAGACCAAAAATGAGTAACTCAACGATGCTCTTCTCCCCAAAAATACAGAACAATACTCAAGTAATGGAAATAAGGTTTGAAGAAATGATTTAGGAATCAAAATGGGCTAAAAGGAAGGGTTTTGGATCTGGAGGTCTGATCTGTAATGCCATACGGACCGCGTCATAGACCGGCCCTGAGTGCGACACGGACCGTGTGAGGTACCGTGCCAGACTCCCGTCCGTTCCGTTCCGCGTGTCATGCCGGTACCAGGCCCGTTCCGTGCGGCCTGTCGTGCCGGCACCTGGCCCGGTCCGTGTCACATTCCGCGCCAAACCTGACCAGTTCCTTCCCCTTTCTTCCCCAACTCGAGTTTCACGAAAATTACAACAAAACCCCATTTCCAAGTCCTCTTAACTCCAAAATGTTCATCCACAGTTACCCAACATCAACACCCTCAATGGGTTCACCAAAACTTCAACCAAAACACAATCCAAACATCCTACTTCACTACTTCTTCTCCAAGTAACAACCACAAAGCTAGTTCTTCAACTTTAAGCCAAAACCCACAAAACCCATAGATTGAAAGTGGATGGAATGAGAAGTTTAGAGCATCCATACCTTGAGGATGTGTAGGAGATGAAGCTAGCAAGCTTGGGAAGGAGAAATGGTGGAAAGATGAGCCAAAAACCTCCTCTTTGCTCTCTTTCTTCTTGCTCAAGCCAAGGGCTCCTCTCTTCTCTCCCTTTAGAATTTCTCTGCAGCAAAAAATGAGGGGAAATGCTGAATTTGTGTCCAACAATTGCCTTTAATGACCTACAAGCTAAATGACCCAAAAGGCATTTGCTAGTTTTATCCTTTTAGAGCTTTTAGGGAGGGTCAAGAGGTCATTTCACTCCTTTTCTTCTCATCCAAGCCTCTAATGCCATGTGGAATTGTGGGAGCCACTTTATTTTAATAAAATTCCAGCAGTCCAATTTTAGTCGTGAAAGTCGATATAAAGTCCAAGTTTGACCAGAAATTGACCGTTACAAAATTACAGTCAATCTGAAGGAATTGACCCAACTAAGCTAACCGTGATGACGACTAAGCTTTTTGGGCCCCGGAAATGTCCCGAATGACTTCCTGAGTCTTCAGTTGACTTTTCCGGCCAAAAGTCAAACTTGGTTAGAATTCGCGGTTCTACCGAGATCGAACGAGGGTGATTCTTACAGTTCAGATTCATATTATTAAATCTAAACCTTTTTAGAGGAACCCCAACAATGTACTTGCTTTAAAACACCTTACAAGAACCTTGGGTCTCCCGCACCTATAGCTAAGTCTCTTGAAGGTTTGTCGCTCTTGTAATAGAACTATCCATCGGTATTGGAGTTTCCCACCTGCTTCGAACCATTCAATTAACTATACTAGGTTGGCCTTACTATACTTGGAGTTTCGGCATTTTTCGAAGTTTAATATTAACTAAAGTGTTTGGGAGTATGTGTCTTCTAACGATTGGAATATTCTGCGATTGTAATTCTTCACCTTCTCCGAATGCACTGATCATGTTATATCCAATAAAAAGGTTGTAAAAATAATTAGGCTCTAGTTAAGCGGAAAAAGCATTTAAATGTTAGTCGGAGATTAGTTGGATTTGTATTTTATTTTTTAAAATTACTAATAAATTTCATATTTACTTTTATTATAAATAATATATTATTCAAAAAGAATCTTACAAAATTGTATTCTTTTCTAGTTTCTACTTTTGAGTATTAATTTAATAAAAATAATGCTAAGAAAGTGCAATAAACTATTTTACTCTTTTTTTCTCATCGACACTCTGCTCCTTCTTTCTATTACAGTTTTGTCGTTGCGTTTGTATCATATGTCATTGCTACACTTCTTATCTTCTTCTCTCTTCCGCTCTACATATAATATATCTCCATCATCTTCCTCGCTCGAATCTAGTAATTACGCTGGTTCGAATCATTATTCCAACTCTGTAGCGCCCGACTCCTCAAATTGGGTTGGCACTATCATTTTTGTTGTTTCTGCCCGACCCGATTTTTATATCACTGTCTAACTATCAGTTCCCTTGGGCTCATATTTTTGGCCTTCCTATCGTTTGCTGAAATTCTGACTTCATCCCAAAGATAGTTAAGAAACTGGGAATTCTAGTTATTGTACACTCTTACTCTTTGGTTCAAAATCAGACGATTAAGGCTTTGGTGCAACTAGTGTGCTGGTTGAGATGATGCATGTCAGTGGTTGACCGCAATGTGGTCTAGAACAGGTTTGAGGTGTAGCCTATGAGCTTCCCCTTCACGATTAAAAATCCAACATTCTTCGTCTTCTTGTCAGATATGTTGCTCGTTTGCCTCCAAGACAATCCTTACTTGGATTGCTCACACTTCATTTAGCTCGAATGCACCCCATTGGAATTGGGGGCTTAATCAAGATCACTTTGGGTTATTCAGACTCTCGGGAGGTACAATAATAGATCGGACATGTGGGTGGATATGGCTCAAGAGGATGATGCTTATGGTACATTTTTCTTTGGTCCAGACCTTGGCCGACGATCTCCGGTTGTTGTGGTTGAATCTATTAAGGTCCCCACTATATCGTTAATTACAATTATAATATATACCTCTTCATCTGATTGACCCCTATAACGTGGAGAAAATCATTGAGTTCTTTGTCAAGTTATAGGTGTCACATATCTAGGAGACGTTACGGAACATTTTCGGAAACTTGACGAAATTTTGAGTCAAACCTACTACAGCCATGCCTTTAGGGAATCTCCAACGTTCATCGTTCACTGACGATTCGTTGCTGATGGAGATGAAATGACGGCGTTTCACAGGCGTTTCGGTGTTGGCGGAGCAATCGTCAACACCATGCGCTGGCGCAAACGACTATTTCCTCATTGACCAATTGTTGACTCTTGAAAATACAATTTTTTATGTTGAAACTAACAAAAATAAATACTAGTTTGTTCCAAGTTAAGTATAAATTCAGGTTCTTGCATAAAAAAACACATCCTCCATTACCATCTCCTCTTAAATTTGAATTCTCTATTTCTCTTCTTTTTTTCATCGAAATGGCAAACAATGTCGATGTTCGTGCCAATGAGCTTGCGCTCAAGCGAATGTTGGAAGAAGCGCTCAAAGAGTGCATGTCCAGCGAGGTCGTTCAAGGTTTGTTAGACGAAGCCATGGTCGCAGTACGACCATAGAAGAGAAAATACACCGAACGAGACTGGGAAGCTGGGAACGAATATTTAATGCGCGACTACTTTGCTAGGAACCCCGTGTACAAGGAGGTGCATTTTTGTTGTCGTTTCCGAATGTCAAAGGATGTATTCATTCGTATTCTCCCTGCATTGGAGGATAATGATGTGTACTTCAGGCAACGGTTTGACGCTGTGGGGAAGGTATCGTTATCTCTATATCAAAAATGTACTGCAGCCATTAGGCAATTGATTTATGTAATTGCAGCCAATGGACTAGCCGAGTACCTGAAAATAGGCGAAACCACGGCTTTGGAGTGCATGATCAAATTTTGTAGGGGATTTGTTACTATCTTTGGCCCGATGAACCAGTGTAGGCCAACACAAGCTGATATGAACTACATTTTATCGGTGAATGAAGCGCGTGGATTTCCCGGGATGCTTGGCAGTCGTGACTGCATGTAATGGGAATGGAAAACTTTCTCGACGACTTTGAGAGGCTCACATACAATGAGGGACCACGGGAATAGACCAACTGTGGTTCTCGAGGCGGTTGTCACGCGTGACTTATGGATTTGGCACTCGTTCTTTATCATGGCGGGATCCAACAACGACTTAATTGTGCTCAACCATTCCAGACTGTTCGCTGATGTCATCAATGATTTGCAACCACCAGTCCAGTACACGGTAAATGGTAACCAGTACACACTTCTGTATTATCTTTCTGATGATATTTATCCTTCATGGCCAGTTTTCGTGAAAACAATCCCACCGGCTCAACGACCGAAAGAGAAGAAGTTTTTAGGACTCCAAGAAGCTTGCAGGAAGGATGTGGAACAAGCATTTGTGGTCCTTCAATCTCGGTTTTACATTATCACTCGGCCGATTCTAATGTGGATGCCCCAGTTCCTCGGCTTAGTCATGAATGAATGTGTTATCATGCACAATATGATTGTCGAGGCAGAACGTCAACATATGATGGCTTCACTAAACCAATAGATAAGGGTGGGCCAAGCGAACTAACATTCACGCGAGGAGCTTCGTCCCGTCCCATATCGTAGTTGGAAACACCCAAATGATACAGGATGAACGTGCTCGTTATGAATTAAAAGACGACCTCATCGAACAGATTTGGAATATAAATGGTGAAGCATAATTGTATTTTCATTCTAGTTATTTCGAGGTCAATGTTGGAATTTAAATTATTTTCAATAAAAATGTCATTGTCATTGGACTTTTATGCAATATTAGTTGTTACAAAAGATACAATATCCGACAAAATATCAAATATATATAAAAGAAATATTAATTTATTCGAACAGACATCACGAACAGCCTCTCACTGAAGGTTGCTGACTGTTAGTGATGGCTGATGGAAGAGAGATGGCTAAAATAATATAATTTTTTTTTAATCGAACAACCAACACGAATAATCTACCATTGGAGATGCTTTTAACCCAATTTGCTCTTGTTAAACATAACTTTTCTTTTTTGTTAAAACCTTTGCCTATACCTAGACCTAATAATTTTTTCTTTTAGTTTGTAATTTATTTCCTAAGATCCATAACCTTTTAATGATTTCCCATTCGTTTTGACAAATAAAACAGTTAAATGAAGAAAAAAAAGTTAAGAAAATTTTAAAATGAACTGAAAAATGGGATAATTGTCCGAAACTACCCTAAAGTTTCGTCCACAAACGAGTTGATACACAAAGTTTCGTCCACGCTGTGTGGCTACCCTAAAGTTTTGTCCACGACTTTTTTAGTTTTGACGTAATAGGGATGTTCAGAATGATGATCTGGGGCCTCTGGGCAGTGCTTCCCAAATTAAACAGAAGTGTGGACAAAACTTCAATGCAACCACAAAAGTGTGGGCAAAACTTCAATGCACCCACAAAATCGTGGACAAAACTTCAGGATAGCCACACAGCATGGACAAAACTTTATGCATCATCTCATTTGTGGACGAAACTTTATGGTAGTTTTGGACAATTATCCCTTGAACAATTAAATTAAAAAGACTATTATACTCCTCTATTATTTTTATGTAATTGTTGAATTAATTGTCTTCTATATATAAGAGGCATTTTTGTCACTAGACCTCAAATTAGGATAAATTGAAACAAAAACAAAGTTCACAACTTTAAAGTACAAAGTAGTAAATTGAAAATTGTTCAAAGTACAGAGTAGAGAAATGTAATTTCCCCAAATATAAATTCAAATGCCCCAATTGAATGTACCAGAGAGCATGAAATGATGGAACAAAGTAAGAGGAACATGAACCAGACAACTAAATCTAAAAATGTATAAATAGCAAAATAAAATTGCAACATATATATCTCAATCTGCAGCAGGAGAAAATATCTGGATTGGAATGAAAAAAATTGTAACACAACCATCAGCTACATCCAGGAAATTACTTATTCTAAGTAGTTAATGAAGTAACTACAATGGATCATGAACCCCACAACAATATCTGAGTTATGATATGCCAAGCAGAGGAAAATAGATCAAGCTGATTGAACTTCAGTTTTTGGACTGCTTTCTGATGATCTCATTAAGCTAGGTATACTTTCTGTTGATTTTTTCACATACCTCCAACATCGCTTATGAACTCCACTGATTTTCTTGGGAGCATCTGCCAGTGGAAAACCTGCATGATTTACCAAAACATCCAATATTTTATCCACTTAAGAGATAAAAATTAAAATGATGACAGCTTTTATCTTGATACACAGTAACATCACTTCCAATGTATTCATTAGCAGGTTTCGTCTTTCGAAGAACAATGTATACACATTACACAGGAAGAAGCTTCATTAAAAAAGCAGCTTGAACCTAGGAACAAAGGTGACCACATCATACAAAGTAAAGTCTTGTCCAAAGGTGGAAACATCATACAAGTAAAATCTTGTCCAAATTTCAATCGCCTTAGGTTTATTAGTTTCTTCTGATTGGAACGGTGGGCTCAATGAGATCATCTATGGGAGAGAAGTTGGCTGATTGGTAGGGACAGTAGAAAGGGTAGATAGAGCATGAAGACTCAGGTAAAGGTCTTCCAATGTTGTGAATGTTAGTACAAAGACAGTACAAAGAGCTTATGGGCAAGAGCAAGTTGAAGGGAGCAGGCGTTTAAGGATAACCTAGAAGAAAACCGCCAAAGTTGCAGGTACATGAAAATACACATTTACAATACATTAAAGTACAGTCTGACTATTTAGTTCCTTTAACACAATCATACAGAAGAGAAATTTTCCAAAAATAACACAATAACACATATATTGCTAATACTCATATTTAGGATTACTGATTGATGAAAAAACAGTACCCTGCATAAAATATGAATCTTAAAACTAGATATACATGCAAGGTAATCACCAAAAATATCTGTTTAAATATGACCAAAAGCCAGTGAAGTGACATCAAAGCTAAAGCTTCCAGTGCTCCTGAGTAATGAAACCTAATTGCAAATAAGAAACCAAAAGACTAACCATCTTTGTGAGCTATTCCCCAGGCCTTGCCATGTCGACCACTCTGCAATAAAAGAAATCAACAGACTGTTCAGATTCCCAACACCCCATGATCCACATTCAACAAACCATATCTCCCGTTAGTCATCAAGGAACCAATATGAAAATCAAATATATGTAAGTTTAGAGCTATTAGGTACAAAAACTTATTTTTGTATCTCAAAGATAAGATTGAGCCAAAGAATAAAACAAATACTCAAATATACAATGTCTCCTACATTTTGCTAGAATTCGTATTAAAAAAGCATAAGCCAAGACATAGTGTTTAACCTTTATCCTATTCCCTAATTCTTTGGAACATACTAAGATCAAAACATTCACAAATTTCCCTATTTTCTATTCTGTCCTAAAATTGTCTGGGAAAGCAAACAAAATCCAACAACAGCAACAATAATTATAACAGATGGAGAAAGGAGACCTTGTAAAGATTGATTTTGGTGATCTCGTAGGAGATCCCTTTCCAGTGAGTCTTGGCCATGTGGTATCCAATGCCCCAATTGGGTAAAAAGTGAGCCACCTCGATCAGGTTCTTCCCTTTCCTCTTCCGCTTCTTCAAATCCGAAGATGAAGCGGGGGCATCGGGGTTTTGAGGAGATGTGGGAACAGAAGCTGTACTGAAGCTTCTGAGAAAGTTAAAGGAGCGTCTCAAGAGGGTATGGCTTTGATCAGTCGAAGCTCTGCTTGCAAGACTCGCCGCCATTTCGGTTCAGTTCGATTTGATTCGCTTCCTTTCAATAAACGGCTTCCTCAGCTACTCGCCGAATGCAGTCTGAGGTTTTAGGAGGGTTCGTTTTCTTTTATTTCTTACTTGACCTCGTTAAGTTAATAAATTTGTGAACTGACCCCTCTACTCTAGATTTCTTTTCATTTGGAAAAGCTCTAAGACTATCCATAATGGAATTAGACCGATTCGGTCTAATTCCGGTCTAATTAGACCATATTTATAGAAAAATAAAAGGAGACTAGACCCAGTTCATGGGTTTATTGTTTTTATTGTCGCAATGGGAATACGGTCTATTCCGAGTGAATTGTGTAGTATAAAAATCGAAAATATATTCAAATCGATATGTTTATCAAAACGCAAGACGACCTGACCCGACCAAAAAATATTTATTAATATTTCTCGTAAGCTTGAATAGGAGTACAACTCAATACGATCTTGTCACACCCCAAATCCGGTTTTGACCGAACTCGAGACGTGAACTAAAATAACAATAAATAAAACAAACTTTAACGAAATAAGTCTCCAAATATAATTCCAAAACCAACAATTCCGGTAACGCGAGTCAAATCTCGAAAACCAAATAGTAAAGAGTTTAATACAAAGGAAGTACGTTTCTATAAAATCCCAAAACTAAGGACTCTCGTCGGGCTCCCCAACTCTGAGACGTCCTCCGAGGCATAGATATCGTACCGGAAGCCTTAGTCTAGATATCTATATCGGAACCACCATCGATATAGATATCGGACCGGAACCCAACGCCTCGGAACATATCGTGACGGAACTGGCACAACATCCGCCACGATATCGGACCGGAGTAACCTCATCAAACATCTCATACTGAGCGCATCATCGGTCTGGATATCCTATACCGGAATCCTGCGTCGGTATAGGTATCATACCGGAACACATCATCGGTCTAGATATCATATGCTGGAATCCTTCGTCGGCATAGGCATCCTACCGGAACACACGGTATATCATTACCAAACAAACTTACCGAAACACATCACATCGGTCTATCAATCACCCGATCATATCACAAGGCAGTAGTTCACGCCACACCACCTATATCATACCAGGCATATCTTACTACATAGCATACCATGCTACTCGATTCAACAACGGATATACCACATATCAAGCATTACACGTCATCAATCACAACAAAACAGTCAACAAGCAATCCTACGGGCCCAACCAGGGACCCAGATGTGATACTACAGCACAACAATTCACAAACCTACGGGCACGACATGGCCTATAAGTTGAACCTCATCTTACACGGCTACACTCGTTCCTCACATCCTACATGCAATTCTACAATTACATCATTCGTTCACAACCTATATGCATACTAGTAACTTTCCGCAATTAAACCGGTATTCGTTACTTTTCCCTACCTCGATCGCTATCCAAACGCAAGCCAAGCGAGCCGCCTAGTAGTCTCCTCCGCCGTGCTCGGGACCAACGTCTAAGATCACAAAGCAATACGAGAATTAATGCTAACTCAAGTGTGGTTTAAAGAGAGAAATACCCAAACTAACCCCCAATTGCTCAACTTGTCAAAATGGGCCCGGAATGCCCATTTTGCCTGGAATCGAGAAAACGTCCCTCGGGACTCCGAAAATTTCCCTTTTCGTTTCTATTAATCCTAATTAAATTTACTTGTTCCATTGCACTTGATGGAATCAAATTCCGAGGTCCGAGCGTTCTAAATTCGCAATTAAATTTTCTAATCGCTTTTCCCGAAATTTCATGAATCACTTCCATAATTCGTTCCGGGTGTGAAATTATCGTCCCGGGGTTCAGCCATGACCGTCCAAGCATTACACAACCACACCCCGGCCATGTGAGCCCCACGGCCACACATGGGCCATGGGTGGCCGAACCGAACCGGGCCAGTCACGGTTCCGTGTGTGGCCGACCATGGCCGGTCATTCCCCTCCCTGGTGGCCGGACTCCGGCGACCGGCCGGAGCTCCGGCGAACCTCTGGTCGCCAGAAAAATACCTCATTTCTCCCAACAAGCTCCTAACTAGTTCTATATTTTCCACAACTCCATTGTTAAGCTCCAAAACTTCAAAATCCACCTCAAACACTCCAAAGTTTCAAGACCCATGGTGGGTTTCATCAAAACCACAAAAACCCAAAGAAATCTCATCATCAATCTCCACTTTTCTCCATAACTCATCTAATTAAACATTAAGAACCTCCAATCCTTAAGACCCAAGCCTATTTCATGCAATTTCTTCCAAACCCACAACTTGAAAATTAGAAAAAAGGAGGTTTTGGGTAGAAAACAAGTGAAAGGAGACACTTTTCTTCTTCTTCTTCTTCTTCTTCTTCTTCTTCTTCTTCTTCTTCTTCTTCTTCTTCTTCTTCTTCTTCTTCTTCTTCTTCTTCTTCTTCTCCTTTCTTCTTCTTCACTTATGGAGTTTTTTTCTCTCTCTCTCTCTACTAGCTATGGTCGGCCAAGGTGAAGAATGGTGCTGAAAAGTTGCCCCATGTGGTCTTATCCTAAAGGTGGAAATGTCTCTTTCGTCTTTTAGTCCTTCTCTCTCTCTCTCTTGTCCACAAGTGGGGACCAAATGGTCTTTTCTCACCTTTTTCTTACCCTCCAAGCTATCATGGACATGTGTCCATGTGCGGTCCACTTCTACCCAAAATATCTTAGCTCAAAATAAATTAATTCGTTAATACTCCTAATTCGACCTAGTTTGACCCGGGTTTGACTTTTTCGTAAAAATAGTCATTTGAAAGGAAACGACCCAACTAAGCTAACCGTAACGACGGCTAAGCTTTTTGGGTTCCGGAAAGGTCCTGAATGACTCCCAGAGTCATCGGTTGACTTTTCCAGTGGAAAGTCAACTTTTCCCAAAATTCATCGGTTCTCCCGGGATCGACCGGGAGCGGTTCTTACAGATCTCCATGTATTCCTCTTGGACTTTGAGTAATGGGTCTGGGGATATAATATGAGGACACGAAGCTAAATTTTATTCCCGAAAATCCGCAATCGAAAATAATTGGTCTGGGGCTGTAATATGAGGGACGACTTCAAATTGTTTTCTCAGTATTTCATAATAAAAAATGACAAGTGACGTGGACTCGCTAATGTCATTACTAAAAGAACATAGCAAGTCCTGTTACGGACCCATATAGAGATGATCACGGGACAAAAATAGTTGTGTTTTGTAGCAATGTCATGAGGGAACCAACGTCACTCGTCATTTTTTTTTATGGACAGTGGAGGTACAATTTCAAGTCATCCTGCACATTACACATCCAAAAATAATTACAGGTCCTCCGCCGTCTCTTGCTCCTCTGTCCTTTATTGTCAAAGGTTGACTGTCTTGTATTGTGCGATGAAGACCTTTGGTTATTGTCCGGGATTGCTATTGTTTCCACAGCTCCAAACACAATTTCAACTCCTCCGTCATCCCCGGGTCCGTGATCCTCTATTTCCAAAGGTTGGCCTTCTTGTATTGTCAAAGGACGACCTTATTTTTTCCAACTATTTGGCGGCTCACATGCTATCTTTGATTACGGTTGTGCCTACGAATGCATCTAACTTAGATGGTCCCGCACGAGAATCCACCAATGCTGCCAGACAAACTCGTGTCTGTATCTGTCGGCATACTCCTCCTCAGCAATGTCTATTACTTGCGCGTCGGACCAACCGGGTTGGTAAGTGCGCTTCATCTGCCACCAGCACTCATTAAAGCTCTTCACCTTCTGGTTGATGACGGTCCAATGATAGTTGCAGTTCTCGACGGACCGCTCAGTCGTGAGGGATTGACGGGTCACGTGGGCGAGCTCCCCCCGTATGGAATCCCAACACGTATCTTCGGATTGGTCACCACCTTGCTCCGCCTGTCTGAGCCACGCACACACCAATGCGGACTCATCGGGCCAACTCCATTTCCGATACATACATAGCATTCTCAGCTGGTTGACGTTCATCCATGCGTACAAGACCATCGATGGGATTTGAATTTCCGATTCCGATTGATCGTTGTATGGGGGAACGAGCTCGACCCCAGCACCGTGGAAGAGCCTTGGAGAGGATTGTTGTCGGCCATTGGAGGAGATTCGGACGACAGATACATGGGAAATGGACAAGAGGTAGTGGTGAGGTAAGGCCGATGGGGAAACGGTGGTGGCGCAACTTTGGGACACAGTGTCGACGTTCTGGGGGGGGGGGATGTGGTGGCAGAAACGTTGGAGGCTTGGAAACGTGAGGTAGAGAAGGTTTGAGGTAGAAAAGGTTTGTGATGGTACTCGAAAGTCGAAGAAACGAGTGTAGAAGAAGTAGTGAGGAAGACGAAGCGTTGAGTCCATTTAAGCCTGAATCGTGCCACGCGGCACACTCTGGCCTGTTGGTCATGATACGTCTGGGCCCCGAATCCATCGATTCGACGGGTCCCTGAGTCTACAAGACCCTCGACGTCGAATCTGCGCTTTCGCAGATTCGATGCAAACCCGACTCAGATTCTCAGATTCGACGTAGATTTCCAACGCCACATCGAATTCGACGACCAAACAACTTGTCGTTCCGACGCCATTGTGGATAACCTAACCACCCACAATGGTGGTGTTTGCACGGCGAATCCGCTAAACCCGATTCTTTGGTTTAATCTGCAAACTCTGTCGATGGATTCATCGACCGTCTATTCAGGCCTAAACCACGATTTTCTTATGGAGAATCGCCACATGGCATCAAATAATTTAATAATATATTTTAGGCCCACCTTTTCTTTACTTTTTGTCAAATTAGACTCCCACTGTGGATGGTCTAACGGTTAGCCATGGACATTACAAACTTATTATGCTGATTGTAACATCGTTAAATTCTTCATCCAAATCTATTATATTTTCCAGTAAAATAATAAAAATTCCTTCTATTAGTTTCCAAATTTACACAACGTTATCTTTATATCTTTGACTAAAAGGTGCAGTTTTTAATAATCAAGAATTTCAAAAACAACAAAGTGCATCAGAGACTCTCTGACTACGAAGAACAGACATTAAACACTAACAATGTTTGCTGATGTTTTCATAACATGACCGTCCTAGACGGTTTTTGATGGGATGCCATAAAGGCGACACACTAAAACTAGATGAAGTTTATTATGGTTGTTCGAGGTCTTGCCTAAACACTGCCTGCACAGTAGAGTACGATCGAACCTGCTATCATCCACTTCTTCAAGAGGTAGAGCTCTTCCAAGGGACCCCTCCCAAGGCCAGTCCCTAGAGCACAAGTCCCTGAATCTCTGCGTACTAGTTTTTTACCCTGCAAAAACGAAATCAGATAATATAAAAATGACCCACTCGATTAGTCAGATCCATAATCAAGAGAGGGGTTGAGGAGGGTGCGGTGGTGGAGGCCAGGGAGAAGGACGTGCCAGCGGCGGCTTCAGAGACGGAGACTTCAGAGGCGGCTTCAAAGGCAACGACTGAGGCGACTTTAGAGACGACGGTGGAGGCTTCAGAGAATTGTCGTCGAGATCAATCAGGGAAGAGGCAATAGCAGATGAGACCCAAAAAAAAACAATTGGGAAAGGGACATGCGAAGTTGGCGGCAACATGATCGTGGTGAGTGGAGTTGGGGTGTAAGATTAGGGAAATCGGGGAAGTTGGGAATTGGGTAGTGATGACCCTTTTGGGCAATGGGCGAGCAGGAGAGGGTAAAGATGATGGACGTCATATCGAAGGACCAGCAATACCGGATTAAGACCGAGAGAAGCGATCGAATTGAGACTGGGAGAAGCGACGACGGCCGTGAAGAAAAACCGTTGCCGTTATGAAACCCTAACAAAGCTCATTACTGACAACAAACACGACTACCCTTTAACTTAACTCCTAACCAGAAATCTATTTACTTATTAATAAACAAATCACAAAAAAATTAATAGATCTAATTTAATTCAATAAGATATTTTTTTAAAACATATTTATACATCTAAATTTTAAGAAAATCAGTTTTCTATTAAAAAATATATATGAATATAAAATTAAAAGAATTTAAGAACTTTTTCATCTCTCTACTCTAAATAAGTTTTAATTTCAAATGAATACTCCAGACTGTTTTCTTTTTCTTCGCTACTGAAGTTTTATTTTCAATTTAAATTTTTTTTTGTTATTTTTCTATCTAAAACACCCTTCACTAACAATCAAAATCCATTATTCATTGATTTTCATTCCATAAAGAATTAAAATCTGCATACCTAGATTGGAAATATGAGAAATTGGAATCTACAAACTAAGACATAACAACACTGTTTTAGCTCACTAGAACAGATAAAAAACCAATTCCATCAAGAATAAAAATCTGCATATCTAGATTCAGTAAACAAGCATAATAGTGTTTCAGGTTTTACTTGTACCCTCACTTCTACAAACCAGCAACTGGAAGTTGAGATTAGAAACACAACTGATAATAAAGACTCATACACATCACATATCCTCCTCATATTCTCCTTCCTCTTCATCTTCGTACTCTCCCTCCTCATCTGCAGTTGCATCTTGATACTGCTGATACTCTGAAACCAGATCGTTCATGTTGCTTTCAGCTTCTGTGAACTCCATCTCATCCATTCCTTCACCAGTGTACCAATGCAAGAAAGCCTTCCTCCTGAACATAGCAGTAAATTGCTCACTCACACGCCTGAACATCTCCTGAATGGAGGTTGAGTTGCCAATAAATGTTGAAGCCATCTTCAACCCAGTTGGTGGAATGTCACAGACCGTAGACTTGACATTGTTGGGGATCCACTCAACAAAGTAGGAGGAGTTCTTGTTCTGGACATTGAGCATCTGTTCATCAACTTCCTTGGTGCTCATCTTACCACGGAACATTGCTGATGCTGTTAGATAGCGCCCATGTCGTGGGTCCGCTGCACACATCATGTTCTTCGAATCCCACATTTGTTGGGTGAGCTCCGGAACAGTCAAGGCACGGTATTGTTGAGATCCACGGGAAGTGAGAGGAGCAAAACCAACCATGAAAAAGTGGAGACGTGGGAATGGAATCAGGTTCACAGCAAGCTTTCTGAGGTCAGAGTTAAGTTGGCCAGGGAACCTCAAGCAACAAGTAACCCCAGACATTGTTGCAGATATCAAATGATTCAAATCACCAACTGCCAGAGAGAAGAGTCATTGGATCAATTATTGAAAGATGCAAATCACAAATATTTGAACTCAAGCACCAATCCTAATTCCAAATAGAAAGAGAAACATTAATCCACTACCACTTCTAGGAAAGGACAAGCAAGTGTGAATAAATTTCTACATGGAGTCAATGCATCTTCGTATTTAACACATTTGTGATCTTTAAATCCCATAACAACTAAGAAGTGTGATAAACGATCTGATCTTAAAATAACATGTTGCAATTCTAGGATCTAAAATTGCCAACTACAGTAGAAGCAATATGAAAAGTATACAAGCAGAGACTGAGTTGGTGATAATTAGAGCATAGCATGTGAGAAACTCAATGAAACTAAACATTGTAAAACTGAAGGGAATAGATCTAAGCAGAGAAAATATTCATCTCGGGTAACAAATCCATAATGAAACATGAAGCAGTACCAATACAACCATAAAACACCCAAATTATATCATACATGAACAAAAATCCTTAATACAGAAGCAGAATTCAAGGGGCCAAAAACACTTACAGCTAGGAGTAGTTAGCTTGAGTGTCCGGAAACAAATGTCATACAGAGCCTCGTTGTCGAGAACCATACACTCATCAGCGTTCTCCACCAGCTGATGGACGGACAATGTGGCATTGTAAGGCTCCACGACAGTATCAGACACCTTCGGGGAAGGGAAGACCGAGAAGGTCATCATCATTCTATCTGGATACTCCTCCCTGATCTTCGAGATCAAGAGTGTACCCATTCCAGACCCCGTACCACCACCCAGGGAATGGCACACCTGGAAACCTGAGAAACCAAACAAAAACCATTAGAACCCTGCAAGCTACCACAGAAAACTCAAATCAAAGGCGAGAAGAAAGAGGGAAGGAGATGGCATTACCCTGCAAGCAGTCACAATTCTCGGCCTCCTTCCGCACAACATCAAGAACAGAATCAATCAACTCGGCTCCTTCGGTGTAGTGCCCCTTGGCCCAATTGTTCCCAGCACCAGACTGGCCGAAGACGAAGTTGTCAGGACGGAAAATCTGGCCGTAGGGACCGGACCTGAGGCTGTCCATGGTTCCGGGCTCCAGATCCATAAGGACGGCGCGAGGGACGAATCTTCCACCGCTGGCCTCGTTGTAGTAGACATTAATCCTCTCGAGCTGTACGTCGGACTCGTTGTTGCACCGACCAGTGGCGTCGATGCCGTGCTCGGCGCAGACGACCTCCCAGAACTTGGCACCGATCTGGTTCCCGCACTGGCCACCCTGGATGTGAAGGATCTCACGCATTTTCGCTGCTAGGAAGCTTCGAAATGAAAGGTAAGGATTGCAGAGAAAAAGTAGATCGGGGATGATGAAACGATGAGTGAGTGGGAAATGGAAGGATGAGAAGCTTTATGGACAGAAACCCTAACGATTCAGTTTGATTTCATGAGGATTTAACAGACTGGACGGAAAATCAGACATCTAACGGCTCCCGCTTCGAGGTAGTAACGGATGGCTAACCAACGGTTAATTTTGATTGCAAAATTTTGAAATTCAAAAATTGAGAATACGTCCCATTATTTATCGACCATCAGCGTCGTTATATGTGAACTTGTCCCCAGTGAATTTATACAGGGGGGGATGGTTGAAAAGTGTTCTTAAAATTGTCCCATAAAAATTACTGAACACATAGTCGGCTAACTGACACCAGTCACCCAAGATCAGTAGACTTACTTGACAAATTTATGATCTTGAGACTGACACGAAAGTTCAATATTTATCCGGTTATCAACCATCAAAATCTAATGAATAAAGCAGAACTTTTTCTAGGCGAAAAAAGAAGACTAAATCGTAGCCGTCATTGACGGCGACACTCTTCCTTTGTTTTCTCTTGTTTTCTTAGTTGTTTTATATCATTTCTCTTCTCCTATACAGTTGTTTCGCCATGTCTTCTGATTTAGGATCGGCATGGTCGAGCTTCGACGTTGAATGAAGTCAGTTTATGGGTTGTCCGTTTGGGTGAAGTCATGGTGTTTTGATCTGCTGATGTACTCCGAGAACCAGAGCAATTAGATTCGGCGAGCAGTATTGATGCAACCACATCCGGTGCATGCTCCTATTTCCTCACAACATCTAAACTAAGTCCATGTACAGGGAGAGACATCTCAGGTGATCCCGACGAATCGGCAATGTCAAAACGCCCCACTACGCAAGTTGCGGGTTTCAAAAGAACTGGCATAATTGAATGGAATCATTTTCTCTCTAGAATCACTTTCCTCTTTCGCAGCGGAACCCTATCCCGCCGCCCCTGTTCTACTGCCGGCGATCTCCGTCTATGGAGGTCGTTGGCGGTCTCCTCTCTTTATCCTCACCTTCTCCAACCTCTTGTCACCCTTTTCCTTCACTCTTGTTTTCTCCCCCTTTCCTTCCTTTTTCGTGATTTTTCAGATCTGGTATGGGAGCTTTTTCAGTGATGATTGAGCGGATCTGGCTTCACTCTCGCCTCACACCACTTCCTCCCTCTTCGTGCTGGCTCCCTTTGGCCCCATCGGGTTCTTCTCGGTGAAGAACTCCGTGCGCTGACTTTCGGGGCATCTCAGATCTGGTGTGGGACAAACTACCCCGTCCTTTGGCGTGGATCCTTGAGGTTTGGGTTGTCTCCTTGTTCGTGTGGCTGGATGTTCTCTCGCCGTCGGTTCCTTCGGATTTGGTCTCCTCGGACCAGATCTGCTGCTTCTGGGCCTTGCTGCTCCTTGGACCTTGCTCACCTATATGGTCGCGTAACTCACGGGTTTTGGAGGACATACCGGACAACCTTCAGGTCTGGACCGTCCTAGGTAGAAATACCGGCCTCCGTTGAACGTCTCCCGGGGTTGGCCGGATTCGTGTGGAGGTCTAGGTTCGTGTCCGGATTTGTGGGTCTTCGAAGGTTGATCTGCGCTTAAGGTATGCTCATCTCCCTACTCTGGTTTGGTTTCACTCCTCCCTCCCGTTCTTTCTTTCTTAGGCTGTATTGCTTCCCTTCTTCTCGACCATTTGTGTGTCGAGCTCGCCGGTTAAGGTTTTGGCCGCCGACGAGGTCTTAGGGCTTTGTTTTCCCGTTTCAAGAACAAGCAGCCTGAGTAAGTTGGGTAGTTCGGGTCTCTCTCGATGTGTTGGTCCTGACCTCCCGCAATTAGATCCTGGAATTCCAGTTCTGGTTTTTCAATCTAATGAGATGGGAGCAGTGATTTCCTTTCTAGTATAGGGATTAGAGTTTCTTTGGTTGCTTTGCTGGGTTTCAATTGCAGTTCCTTTGTTGTTTTATGTTCCGTTTTCTTTCCTTTGCGTGGGTTGATCTGTGGTTCACTTGTTCTTCTTTCGGGTTGTTTTCAAGGTTGTAAGCTCCATCCTTTTGGTTCTGGTTGTAATCTTTTTTGTTCCTGGTTGTAATCTTGGTTGTACCTCAGTCTGTTGAGGGGTCTTTGAGGTTCCCGCAGGAACGCTCTTTTCTTTGTACATCATCACTTGTTCTTCTTTTCAGAGAACACTTAATTTAAATTTGCCTTGCCGATCAAAAAAAAAAGAACTGGCATCGCAAGACCTATAGTTTCGTATGTTCACTTTTGTGTTTAAGTGTTTTCAGTTATCTACGATGTCAAAGTAAATTATTTTATAATCCAAGTTAATCGAGACACTTATGGGAGTCTCGGGCATATACTAGGATTGAGGGGTCCGGGACCCTTTTATTGTAAGGTTCAATTGGCATGATTAATGATACACCGCTATCATCACAATTCAAAAAAAAAAACCATCAAAATCTCAATTGGTAATTAGTTATAACCACAAGGAACAAAAAAATCCCAAATAAAAATATTAGGTGAGTTGCCTTAAATTTTGCCATTTTAGTGAACTGGAATATTATATTACATGATTAAACAACTATACTTCAAATATAAGAGAGAAAAAAGAGTAGAAGAATTTAAGTATATTTTTCGAATTTAAGCCTTACATAATCTGGCCTGGATTTGCAAGTTTGTTGAGCGCATAAGAGAATTCATTAAAAAAAAATTACTCAATAGTACCAAAATAAATTATGAATTCTATTAAAATAGTAGAAATACATCATATGAAATAAACCAAACCCTTCCAAGTTCCAACCAAAACTATTATACAATCAAATTTCATTCATGCAAAGAAAGAAAAAAAGTTTGGGCAAGGTTGTGAACGGACACATGCAATATAAATATAGTTTTATTTACTTCTAACAAATTAAAGGTCATTAACACAAACACATCCATAAATCTATCAAATAAATATATTGAAGTTTAACATTGGTGAGCAGCAAGCATCCATGTGAAACCAAATCACTGCATCAAAACACACAAGTACACTCCAACAAGTGTTAGCTCTGTTAGCTCTTCAAATCATGGCAAAATGACGAACATCTTCAAATAGAACAACTCGACATATCTCATAGGTGGGACCTGAAAAGGGATAATTCTAAGTCTAATGCAACTTTGCTCATAGATTTTCAATCAACACTGCTACACTACAACTCACAAAACTGAGGAAAAGGCAAAATTGTCAACTTTGAGAGGAATATGCATTCAAATATTAGAGCTAGTCCCATTTTCTCATTGAAGACCCATAGTCAAGATTAATATACGACAGGCAAGGCACAAAAGGGTGTGTAAGAGTTGTCAAATTCTGATGTTATGGCTTACTGCTACAAGTTGTGAGTTCAAGCCTGAAACAACCCTAGAATTGCTAAGGTATATCCAATTCCTTTGAGATTTTAAATATATTACTAAGATCGGGAAATAGATCAATCAAATTCAATAAAAAGCTGAAAATGTGAGATGCAAAACATCTAAACTGCAAAAACTGAACACACTTAATCAGCTTATTATGAAAATAACCGAGTCTGACTTTGGTTCATCTCGCAACCGAAAATTTATAAGCTATCTGGAGTTGTGCATTATTCCGATTGCCAGAAACAGGTGGATTCAAAATAACACTAATACTGAATACCTCAAACCATGAGATTACCAGCCCTGCCCCAAAAAAACTGACAACATGAATTTCTCTCAACAACCTCATATAAGGATGCCAAATGGGTCCTTAGCACTAAGCCATTTAGCACATACTACTAGTCACGTTACAATAAAATTTATTTTAGATATACATTAGTAATAGAATGTAATGAGTAAGCTTCAGGAGGGCAAGTTTTCTTCTTCAACTTGTCTAACGAATAGAATGGTGTGTAGAGAATAAGAAAGCATAGAATAGAGGATTATATATCAGGGAATCAATTAGGAGAAATTACGTTGTTGTGTCCTATTTAGATACTCCACCTAATAGCTTATGCTTTTGACATAGTGCAATCCATTTTGTCTGACAATAAGATGACTTCATTGATCAGATTAGTTAACCAAAACTAGTATCACAAGCAAGACTATTGTTTCAAAATTAGTATTTGATAATAGCGACATTTTGATATTTTTAACTCTTGGATGGTTTCTTCCAATAGTTTCTAAGAACCTAGGGGACAGGAGTCCTTTCTTGAATTTTGAGTCTCTCTAGAGTATTTTATCCAAGTCCTTTCTAAGGTATAAGTTTGAACACAAACCACTAAATGAAATATGATATTTGGTGGAAATTTCAAGTATTATACCCTACTGGAGAATACCTATTGATCCTCCCATTTTTGCCATTTCTATAAAAATCAGGCATGAAAGTTCAGGACTCGAGCTATTCTTTGCTAGAGCCTCCTCTTGAAATTTGAAACCCTAAGATAACAGCCCATTTTAAGATTTGTTTATTTAATGAGGTTAGCTGGACAGTTTCCTAATTGTCTAACATTAAACATACTCCAAATCCAAGTCCACTGCAATCTTGAAAGCTCTAAAATAACTCTGCACCAAAACATGTAGAGCGAACACTAATCTATTGCCCTCTATAAAGTACAGAGAGTTGGTATGGAAACCAAATCCTCAGCACAAATCTAGTCAAATTTTCCTATCATACTTTAAAGAAGAATCAATTTAGGCACTTACTCATAAAAATGAAATCTAAGTTAAGCAATGAGGCAGAAGATTGTTAAATCCCTCAACACCCAATAACTTAAGAAAACCAATAATCAGAAGAAAACTTAGAGCTATCAAGATCCATACAACGAACAATCTTACCACATCAACAAAAGAGGATTGAAAACCTTTCCACTGTACTTTAGCTTTTTTCTTGTCTGCTTCGCCGGAAAAAACAAGTCAATTTGAAAAGATGTATTATCAAATCAAGATAGAAAAGTTGACCATAAAAAAGAATAAACTCTTAACAACATCCCCTAAGCTAATATTGAAGAGTCGGCAAGTAGTAGAGGAAATAGAAGAATGGTAAAAAATCAGAGCAATTATTAATCAGCTGCCGAACTAGTTTCATGTAATATAGTTTGATACAATAATAACCTAATTTATGCAATGTGACTCACTGCATCCTTCTTGACGCTATTAGGCAGATTGAATAGGTTTTAATCCACGACATACAGCTTTATAGTATGACTTTATGGCAATAATATTAGCCCCATGGACTGAAGTGGCAGGCACAATTATGAGTATCCCCCCAAAACACATCAAACTGATGAAGGTAATGATCCAAATATACGCATACAATGTTGTGCAACCCTAGATAATCCCAGGTTTAACCTCAATAGTCTTTTCAGTACTTTCACTATCGAATATGCCCAAAAGATAGGGTGCTCAGTCCTTCAGACTACAGGGAATATAAAGAATTTAACAATTACATGTATGGATAATCCAGGTTTCAATGTAAACCTTTTTTTAGTAATTTGCATCTTCAACTACAGTCAATTAAGTCAACTACACAAAAATATCATGGCATATATAGCCCTTGAATAATCTTAACGGTTACTTACTACCGATGTATCAGACAATGTTTTACTAGTGTCCCTCAACCTCCTAAGTTCAGAATTAGCTGTACTGTAAATAATTGTATTATCCAGAATATCAAATTAATTGATGTTACAATATATATATAATCAAGCATAATCGATAAATGGTAACTGAACCCTCCAGTTAGAACTGAAAAGTAGAAAGTTATTGCAATTTAGATAGCACAGAAACATTTTCATAAGAGACTAGAAGGAAGAAAGATGAAGGAAATAAAAGGCTCTAATCACGAGATCATTAATATTAATGTGATTTCCGTGGTGCCCATGCTGCTGACATGCTGACATGCTGCCATTATATATTTCAGAACTTCAATAACTTAAAGCAACTGCTAAAGCATCAAATTACTAAAAATTTGATGAAAACCTTGGAAAGATCAACAACTGATTTCCAGGCCACTCATGTATGTCTTATATACCCAAAAGATTCCAACTAAGTATATAACTGTTTACTAGACAATAAATTCCCTTAATTCTTAATAACAATTGGTTCATACTTTCACAAAGTTATACTTTTGCTCTTACAAAATTATACCCATCGCATTTGAGAAAGTTCACTTTACCCTAAATTTCATATAGAAGGATAAGCATATCCTCCAAACACTCGCATCTTCCAAATACGATGAAACTAAGTTCCCTAAGAGTGCCAGTGACTCAGTGAGCAACAGAAATGTCTTCAGTATGACCTTCAACTTGACTCCACAAGCACATCACCAGGACAAAATTACTAACATATTGGATTTTACCAGACCCATAACGATGAGCAATGTGTCTACATTTCTATATGTATAAACCCAATTAGAACTCTCAAATGAACTTAAGTAATCATATTATGGCATTGAACTGATTTAATATGTTATATTTAATAATTTAAGAGGTATACCTGATAAAGCTAAACAATAAATCCAATATTCATAAACTCATGTAAGTACCACATGCATTACGACTGGTAGCATAAAACTACTTATAGCTAGATACTATTACTGAAGACAACTAATTTAGTGCTAAAATATAGATTCCAGAATAAATAAAACCAACAGACTTAACTGCTACTGAACTTGAGTTCCAAAAAAACCATCTTCCCTAACGCAGGCAACCTGAAATGACAAAACTAGCATAAACCACCCTGAACAAGAAAAGAGACATGGCGGAATCACCTATATCTCTGAGTGCACGCAAAAAAATACCAAAAGAAATAAATCTGGTCCCAGATCAGCACTTGACGAGATGTCCCCACTTAGAACAGCAACCTGACTCAATGCCTATTTCCACGGCTCCCGAAATTGGCATTCCTGGGCATGTTTGCATCTTCAAACGAGGAAGGGTCTCTAGAAACTCTACAATAACAAAGAAAAAAAGAGGGGGGGAGCAGGTTATTTAGATATATCTTTCCAAATAAACCTAATCTGTAAACAAATTGAGTGTAGCAATTGCTAAAAGTATAAAGCTAAAAGCCTAAAACATAAAGCTAAAAGCCTAAAACATACTTACCTGTTCTGTTTCTTTGCATTCTGCTTGATAGTTAGGACCATATCCATGGCCATGCGTTGGTGCTCCCTTGTTTGTGCATGTAGGTCCAGACCTTCTACAGTTTCACAGTCAACTTTACAGATGCGGCACCAACCCATGCTTGCTGGCTTTCTCTTTCTTAAATTATCAAAAGAATCCATGTCACCCTGAAATACCAATTGAGTTAAATTAACAATGATTGATCAATTAATTAAGAACTATTACCCACTATGCAGGTATCAAGCACATAATATTAGCAACAAAAACTAAATAAGTCAAGTACAAAGGAGGAACAACGAGCAATGTCTATATGTAACTGAAGCTGGAGATCAGTACTACCGTAAACATTCCACCATCATGTGGATATCCTTGGAGAGAAAAGCTGCTTCGGAATCCAGGTTCACCAAGTCGCTGATTTGGCCTGCCACCTCCAAATGATTTGCTAGGAGGCAAATGGTGAGGGAAGTTACCACCGGGTGCACCCAGTTCTCCCCTCTGCACATGACCAGGAAAGGGATTGTAGCCGGCTGGATCTTCCAACATATGACGAGGGCCAAAATGTTCACCCCTCCGTAAATGGCTAGGCAGAAAACTCCTATCAATTAAATCCCCACCCCTCAGGTGTTCACCCATTCGTGAGTTACCAGGACCCTCAAATTCAACCCTATGCATACCGCCTGGCAAACCACGGAACCTGCCTTCATGGTAGGGATCACCAAATCGATGTAAAACTCTGCCATCAACTTCATCTAGGCCAGGGCGGCTACCGGGAATGCCAGGATAATCTCTGGGCGGACTCCTAACAGCCAACCCATCCATATGATGCCCACCATATCCAGGAACAGGCCCAAGAAAATCTGGATGACCCCGAGTGGAATCTGATCTCATTATGGAACCCATATCAAGAGGCCTCGAAGAAGAGAAGTAACTCCCTGACTTTGGAAGTGGCTCAGCATCAAAAGAAGGCCTTGGAAATCGTTTTCCATCCTCAAACTCTCCATGATCCATAATCCGTCTGCTAGGGTCTGCCGGGAAGGGATTTAAACGATCATCTGCTGGAGGCTTAAACCTTTCATCCCGCAAACCGGGTGGCAGCGATGAGTCAAGGCCTGGAGCCCCATTATTTCTAGTCATATTAGAGTGGACCCCTGGTGCACCCTGTTCAAAATTAGCAGGATGTTGCTGACCATGTGGCGCCAGTTTTGCCATCATCCCAGAATGTGAATCAAATTCCGACATACTAGGTGGTGGTCCCATGAAAGGATCACCTTGAGAAGGTCTGAGTGCCCCTGGGTGGGAAGGGTGCATATGGCCTTGAATATGAGGCCTATGAGGAGGACCATATTGACTTTGACCTCTCCCAAAAGATGTTGTGGAGCCGGGAGGAACCTCAGTACCAGGGAAAGAGCCCTGAGGCCTATACTGATTGGAGGCATGTCCAGGCGCTGCTGCGTGATGTTGGGATGAGGGAAAATGTAAAACAGGAGCACCAGGCCTCTGCTGTTGAAATGATGGTAGATGCCGTCCCTGGTCAGGTGGAGGGAATTCTCTATATTCATCCTGTCCAGGACCTTGAGTACCCAGAGGCAACTTCTCATCTGCTTGCAAAGAAGAAGAATTTTTCAACCCATAGCCATCCTTGAGATCATTGTTCTCAAAACCAGTATGCTCCATAGCCATAACTTCAGCAGATTTTCCATTACTTGGTCGCTCCAAATTATTCTGACTGCCCTCTTCCTTCACCTCTTGTTTAATGACAGGTTCTCTGTTTTCCAACTTATTTGGGTCCACATCTACACCCTCTGTCCTCGTAGACTCTTGAACCTGCTTGGCAGCAGTCTCAGGCCTCGTCTTTTCATCAACTTGACTTGCAAATTTAGCCTCGTCAGTTTCAGACTTCAGAGATATTTTCTCCTCCCCATCAACTTTGGGATTAGAGCTTCCATCCAATTCATTTGTATCTTTTTTAGCCATTTGCTGACCAGGTGTTTTAGATTCTTGATCAGCTGATGCTGTTAGTTTCAACTGTTCAGTAGTTATTTTCACCTGACTAGCAGAAGATTGGTTTGTACTTTGCTGTGTAGGCCTAACATGAACACCAGCAGATTGTGCATATGATTGAGATTGTACACCTTCACTAGGTATCGTAGGCCTTCCTCCAACAAAGTGAGATTGATGAGAGTGCATGCCATGTGGCATTGCAACATTCTGAGGTGTCTGAGGATAGGGATGCAATGGTTGAGCTGGAGCCTGAGGCCGTATCTGAGACTGCATAGGCAACTGCTGCTGTGCAAATGGACCTTGCTGATTCAGTTGATTCGGAGCTGAAACAGATGGCTGCCCTACAAAAGGCTGTGTCTGCTGCACATACTGCTGAGGCATAGGTTGTTGAACAGGCTGCATAACAGGGCGCTGGTGGACAGCATGTCCTGGTTGCTGACCATGAGGGTGAATTGGCTGCTGCTGTGCAGTTGGAACATTTGGGAATGGAGTGTGAGAAAGGGGTGGGCGCATCTGAGGAGGTTGTTGACTGAACTGACTCTGCATTTGGGCAAGATGTGGAGACGGGTGATAAGACCCAGCCTGTGACTGCATGTGCATTGAATGCTGATTTGGAGCTCCTGGTTGCATTTGCTGCTGAAGGTGAGGTTGTGAATAGGAGTGATGACCAGTTATTGCATGGCCAGATAGATTCTGTGCTGGAAGCTGGTGGAGTTGAGGTTGAGACTGGGGATGGTTTTGGAGCTGCACTGGTGGCTGGGCCTGTGGATGAGGTTGGGGTTGGGGAGCAGGATAACGTGGAGGCTGGCTTTGTGGATGTTGCATCTGAGGATGGGACTGTTGATACTGTGGCATTTGTGGATGTTGTTGATGAGGCTGAATATGTTGAGGTTGTTGATTTGGCTGAGCTTGGGGATATGGATGAGGGTGTGGATGGCCATGTAGTTGTGGGGGTGCCTGAGATTGGATTTGAGGAGGTGGTTGCACTGCAGGATGATTTTGCTGTGGTGGGTTGGCTTGTACTTGGTTCTGAGGTAAAACAGATGTGGGAGCCTGTGCAAGTGGCTGTGATTGGGCTGGAGGTTGCTGCTGTCCCGGTTGAGGAGGATGAGTTTGCAATTGCTGCTGTTGATACTGTGGAGCTGCCGGTTGTTGATAGGGGTAATACATCTGATATTGCTGTTGGTACGGGTCATATCCAGGAAACTGCTGGTAGTATTGTTGATATTGCTGCTGCTGCTGATACCATTGATCAGGAGCATACACAGGAGCCTGAGGATTAGGATTTGCTTGTTGATTTCCAACTTGCCCAGGTGGAACAGTGGCAGTAGCTTGTGGTGTTTGGGCTTGAGAAGCCATTGCCCCTGCTTGAGTATCAGTCTGATTCTGGTCAGTTGCAGCTGATGTGCCTGTAACTGTGGCATCCTGAACACCACCTGCCTGTGGTGCTTGAGACTGCACTCCCTGTCAATAAACAATATAAATATGCATCAATGGTCAGCCTAACCAAAAAAAAACAAAGAACCATATTCAGAAAGAGAAAATGCCTGCTTGTACTCACGGGACAATTTTGGGCATGTTCTTGTACTTCACGATGCACAATTTGTATTCCACATCTATTGCATACTACAGGAGAATTTCCAAAGGCACACCCAGAACAATGGGATGTACACTCAGATAGAGGACCTTGCCATGTGCATCCACTCCTATGATAGAGACAGTGAACTTCTATTTTCCCAATGGTATCTGCTAGTGCTTTATTTGATTCCAGAAGAGGCTGTAATGAAAGGTTATGGCACAGGTAATAACTGAGCAGAAAAGAAGAAAAAAAGAAGAAGAAAATTGAGTGAGTGATCAAGGAAAAACCTTAGCATCTGCTTCCGTCACTAGATACCCATCATAAGGACATGACCTGGTTGTGCTTACAACATATGTTAAGCATGGCTTGCAGTATAGATGAGTGCATTGTGATTGTATTGCTTCATTTGGGTAGACGAGCAGCCGACAAACCGGACAGAAATACTCCCCAGCTAGAGATTGAATGTTTAATATGCACTCGTTATCAAAGCCCATCTTGACTTAAAGGCAATCCACCTGATACAATGGAGATGTTAGTGCACGCATATAGATGACATATTTCCATCAAAAACCCCGAAGAACTCGTGCAATCAAAGAGATACAACTATAAATGCCTTACAAGAACATGAATATCAGAATCTTCTTAACATGAATGATGAATCTAAATACATGTGATAGCTGATCAGAAAGGGAAGTTGGTTTATACTTCCAGTAACTAAAATGGTAAGCAAAACAACCACCTTTGAATTTGATCAAACAAAACGAGTAAACAATTTATGCAAAGGAATAGCCTTTTTCCAAACGAATAATACATACGGCCAAATTACAACATCAACAATGCCGGCAAAATCATCCCCCTTTTCAGAACTAACCTCCTGTTTGGTTGCTGAGAAAGTGAACCTCTAAAGGCAAAAGAAATGGCTTTTCAGTGCCGATTTAGGGTTCAGGTGAGTAAAAAATTCACTTCCGAGACTAACAAACTCGGTATCAATCAGTTTCAGATTCTTCTTTCCTTTTCCTCGGTTAATCAACAACCAAACAACTCATGAGGAAAAGACTATAAATGCCGAGCGTTAGAACCCCAGATCCCAAAAAGAGCATCAATTTCAAATGCGATTAAACCCTAAACTAGAGGTAACCTGTAAATGAAATCAAACTCCAAACAAAAAAGGAATAAAGACAGGAGGTATCGACGTGGCCGTGTGTGTTGGGAGAAATAGGTGAATTGATGAAGAAGCTAGGTCGATGATCGAGAGATATGGCAGTACCTGAAAGACACGAGAAGCATAAACTCCAGATGAGAGAGAGCGCCAAGACCGTGTGTCTTTATGTAGTGTGTACCGGAAAAATACTCGTAGCTATTCTTTGCATCTGTGACTGTGACTGTGACGAGGAGACTGACGGCGTTAACTCAGTTGCCCTAACCCTGAACGGCAGCTCCGTTATATATTGTATGGTGTTCGCTTTCTTTCTTTTTTTTAAATAAAGATTTATTAATCATAATAAACCTTACGAATCATACGAAACAAGCCTTGCATCCATTAATCGTTTTCGAGAACCGAGAAACGGTCAGTGAGATGATAACTCTCGACACAAAATGGCACAGCGCCTAGATAACCAGCGATCATGTCGGTCTTTCTTATCGACGGTCCGAAGAGAACCGTCGATGGAAAGACCCAACCAACCACGCCACCAAAGGTAGCAACCACAACTAACGGAGACCCGTTAGTCAAAGACAAGTCTTTGACGACGATGTTTCGATAGATGGGACTTAGAGGAAAACAAAACAGCAATACAAATCTACTTAACAAAATAGTAACAATATCGAATCTAAAACAACTCATGGCCGGCCTCCGATGGTCGAGGCTAGGGCCGAAGCGAGCGGGGGGGTGGACGGCGTCGGCATTACAGATCAGATCCGCTTGGGGTGATTACACGGGACTGGCCGGGTGAGCACTGTAAAAGCAAGAGCATGGCTCGGACTACGGCGCTCCGACGGACGATGGGAACTGATATGCATGTCTGGTCGTAAAAAGTAACATTATAGAGAGAGTTGTCCAGAGTTTTTCAGGTCGACCTTGTCGACGGAAGCTAAGGTTAGAGGGGGGAGTTGGTTGTCGGTCGTCGTCGTTAGGGGAGGCCGGAGGAGTGACCGAAACAGGAGGACGTGAGGGCAGATCTGTCCGACAAGAGGGTGGTGCGGGGAAGCGGAACTGACCGGAGAAGGGGGGATACGGCAAATCTAGCTGGAGGAGGGGGGATGGGGGCGGATCTGTCTGGAGTGTGGCGGAGGGTGGCAAATCTGGGCAATAGAGGGCGGCGGAGGATGGAGGACTGCGACGACGGCGGACAGCGGCGGAAAACAATAAAGCTCGGCCGAAGCTTCACGGATCTGGCCCAAAAACCCTCCAAGGAGAGAGTTTCCAGCAGATTCACGGAGGGGCAAGAATGAGAGAGGCGGCAAGACACGTTTGGTGAAAAGGCCATGGCCGACGGTTGAAGGTGGAGCCCGTGTGGAGGAGCTCGGTGAAGAGCTGGTGGAGGGATGAAAGTTTCAAAGAGAAAGAAAAGGAGCGTGAGAGGAGAGGGAGAAGGAAAGAAGGGGAGAGGTCGCCGGCGGCGACTGCTGGGTGGAGAAGAAAGGACAGTAGGGTTTCTTAGCGAAAGAGAGAGAAAAGCTTCGCTTCGTGTCTTCTACCGACGAGGTGTTCGCTTTCAATGATTAACAAAAGGGATAATTTCATGTCATTACCATAAAATTTTCGGATTCCACTTTCATTATCCTAAAAATAAAAAAAAATTGTCTCATTACCCTGTAAATTTTTGTCTTAATTTAATATTCATGGATAACTTTCCGTTTATTTTTTGAAGGAAAATATTTATGTGCTTAACACATGACCCAAATAGTTCTATAAAATGTCGAAATTACTCCTCAAATCATTCTCAAATCCTTATAACTTAGTCTATTGAATCAAACATAAACCGTTAGCAGGAAGAATTTGAAAATGATTTGAGAAGCAATTTCGATATTTTGTAAAACTATTTGGGTCATGTGTCAGCCACATATCGATTTTTCGTCCAAAAATGAACGGAAAGTTAACCATGGGTACTAAATAAAAACAAACATAATTCCAGGGAAGAGAGACGATTAATTTTGTGTTTAGGGTAATGGAAATGTAATCCGAAACTTATAGGATAGTGAGATGAAATTATGTCTTACCAAAACAAATATTGTTTTGAGCTAATCGTGAAGAGTGTCTTTAATTTTCGGTTTGTACATATTTATGGATGTTATAATGTTTTTAGTGGAACAAAAAAGTATCATCAATAATTGAATGGTTTATTCCATTCCTCGTAAATAAAATAGATAATAGATAAAAATTTCAATATAATACTCTGCCAAACATTTATTTTCAAAATAATACTCTAACATAATTTTTTTGCAGTTAAATCCCCAAACGAAACATTTACCAACACTTTACTACCCATCCGTCAAATTTCAGTTAACTTTTCATCCAAAATAGGTAAAAAGTCCATAATACCCAGAACTATCATTCAAATTTTCAAAGGCATGTCATTGGATTCTTTAAATTAATTTTATTATTTAAAACTCACATTTCAATTTAAAAAAATCAGTTTTAATTTTTAAAATTCATTTTTTATTATTATAAATTCAGATTTTATTGTTATAAATTGCCTTCTAAATTTTATTGTTATAAAATTAGGGAAAATAAAAAATGATTTTTATAAATAAAAACTGAACTTATCAAAATAAAAAAATATATATAAAAAAATTAATTTATAAAAAAAATTAATTTATAAATAAAAACTATTTTTAAAATAAAAGTATAAATTTAAAATAAAACTGATTTTTTTTTTTAAAAACTGCATTTTAAAATAAAACCTGATTTTTTAAATAAAAGTTTAAATTTTTAATAAAACTGATTTTTATTGTATTTTAAAAATAAAACTGAATTTCTAAAATTGAAATTTTATTTTTAAATAATAAAACTAATTTAAAGAATCCAATGACATGCCTTTGAAATTTTGAATGACAGTTAGGGGTATTATGGACTCTCTTTTTTATCTATTTTCGATGGAAAGTTAATTGAAACCTGACGGATGGATAGTAAAGTATTTGTAAATATTTCATTTGGGTATTAAACTGCAAAAATTTATTCTATGGTATCATTTTGAAAATAAATGTTTAGCATGGTATTATGCTGAAATTTTTCCTAGATTTATAATACAATGTTTATAACTCATATGAGTGTCCAGAAGCTTTTTTGGGATTCGTAATAGTAAAAAACAACATGAAGAAACCATAATAGTACCTAAGGTATACCAAAACATATTAGAACAAATACAATTTAAAGAAAGTTCTCAAATAACAATCCTAGAAAAAATCTAAATGGATTTAAAACTAGAAGGATAGAGATTATTAAGGCGATAGTAAGAACTAAAGTAAGAGCATCCACAGTGGGCTGGCTGGAAGCAAAAAGGAGGAGAGAGAGTTCAAAAAAAAAGAGAAATTAATTTAAAATTGGTGGCTGGGAGTGCTGGCTGGTAGCTCACCTCCAGTCCTTATCGCTGGCTGGGAGCAAAAATATGAAGGAAAATGGTCATCATAAAGCCAACCAAAAGGGCTACCATTGTAGGGTGCTGGCTGGGAGAGCTGACTGTAAGCCAAAAAAATGATTTTTTATTGTCCCCGCCAGCACATCCCCGCCAACAACCAGCTATATGGTTGTGGATGCTCTAAGTAGATTAAGTTTCAGAAGAGAGGCAGGACAACCTATTTTGTCAAGACAATCTAGCCTACCAAGTCAAGTTAGGATTCCTAGACTAGTAAATTTAATAAATAGCAGACCAAGTAGTCTGAGAATAGGCTTACCATAGTCGAGAACAAAGTGTCAAAACTATCCTAAAAATGAGAGGAAAATAATAATCATTGAGAGTATAAGCTTGAAAGTAGTGATTCAAGATCCAGAATACAACGTGAACATAGGAGTGATAGAGTATGATAGTTCAAACGAGATACTTTTAGAAAGTGACTTTCTAGCAATACTAGACTATGATATAAACAACCAAGGTATAGAAATTAGACAGAAAAAACAAAATAAGATTCTTAAGCAAAATACCATGAATATAGAGTAAACTAGAAAAGAAGAAAATAAAACTACAAGATCTAAAGTAATTCATAGAAGAAGATATAGATTCACAAGAGAAATATTTAGAATGTTTAAAACCCTAGATAAATTAGCTTTAAAATAGAAGAATTAGAAAGAATAAATGGAGAAAATGAAAAGCTATGGATAGATATGAGAAATGGATGGAAGAAAAGGATAAATCTAAGTTAAATAATATAAATACAAATACGATGGTGCTTGTGTTTCCGTTTCAGGAGGACATGAGCTTAATAAATTTTTGCCTATAAAAAACAAATACGATGGTAAGACAACTATGAGAAGAAAAAGTAATAAAAAAAATGGACAAACTAACGACCATAATAAATAATATCCCAAAAGAACAAATCAAGCTTCAAGAAGAAATAAAAGATATAAAAAAGCGAGCAAGCCTTAATAAGAGAAAAAAAAAAGAATTAACTAACTTGTAGAATAGACCAGAGGTACCAAATTATAAAGCAATGTTACAAAAATTAACAAAAATGGAATGAGAAGCAAGTACTAGTAAACAAATTATAAAGCAATGTTACAAAAATTAACAAAAAAGGATAAATGGAATGATAGATGTTAGCAAGACAAAAGCAAAAATCTCAGAATCTGTAAAAAGAGCATTAAGAGACCTTGAAAACCTATAAGGAATACATAATGGAACATAGTGTATTTAAGTTTGTTAAAACATTTGGGAAAGAGATAGGAGAAAAAGGAAGGTGTGGGTATGAACCTTTAATAAAGGATAAAACTTCATTAACTCAAACATTTTAAAAAAAAGAAAAGATTTCTATTCACAAACAAAGATAAACGAACTAGAAAGAGATATGATAAGAATAAAAAAAGAAAATAACAAACAAAAAGACACTAAAAATAAAGAATAGTACTGTAAATATAAAAAATATAAAATCAAATACAAAAATACTAAGGCAAAATTAGATAAAACAAAAATCGAACTAATAGGAGCGATAGAAGAAATAAGAAACCTATGAGAAGAATTGACACAAGTAAAATATGAATGAAAACAAACAAGAAAATAATTAGAAACCTTAAAAGAACAACTTAAAAGACTTTAAAAAAATAACATCTAAATACCCTAAGATAGAAGAAGAAGAATTTTATTAGCAATTATATTATGATCATTTACCAAACCCTTACAATACTAAATATTAAAAAATATATAACAACATAATAAATAAAAATACACTTTAGGAGAAAGAGTAAGGGTTTTAGTGGGATATGTTATGAGAAAGTGTGAAGAATATAAACTACAACAAAAGATAAAGAAAGACAAGAAATTAGGATTAAGAGAGATATGTGGGTTGGTGGAGAAAAGATTGGTATTTGGGTGTGACGAGAAGAAACTAAAGAAACCATATAAGAGGAGTAGAAGAAATTACAAGAAAAGGACTGAGAAGTATCGGAGAAACGATTGAAACCCATACTATAAATTTTAAAAAATAAAAATTCAGAAGATTTAAGAATAGTCCACAAAATAGGAACATAATCATGTATAAAAAGAAATTTAGAAGAAGGCTATATAAAAGACAGAATGTAAGTGAATGTAAATGGTGGAATTGTCATGAGAAAGGAAATTTTACTAATAATTGTCCTAGATTAAGAGAAAATAAAATAAAATATGTTAATAAATCAGAATTTATCATAAGTCTAGAACAAGTAAAAGAAGATGATAAAAAATTGTATGAATATGAAGAATTTTATATAAAGGGAAAACTACCGATACCTACCCAAAACCATGCCCATTTAACTGATGCATACCTAAAATTTAAAGTTAACTGATGCATACCCTGAAGTTTCGAAAATGTAACTCAAAACCCCTATGTCAGCTAAAATGACGAAAATACCCTCAACTACACTTCAATAATTATGTTGAAAAAAATTATTTAAAAATTACTTTTGTTATATATATATATATATATATATATATTTACTTATTAAATGACTTCATTTTTATTTAAAAAATCACTTCATTTTTATTTTAAAAAAATCACTGAGGGTATTTTCGTCATTTTAGCTGACAAATGGGGTTTTTAGTTACAAGTCGTAACTTCAGAGTAAACATCAGTTAAATGAGCATGATTTTGGGTAGGTATTGGTAGTTTTCCTTTATATAAATGAGATAAAAGTGAAAGAAGAATCAGATATACAATCAAATGATAGCAACTCGTTTAATAGTGATATTGAATAATGATAGTAGTTTACATAGAAGCTCATGTAAAATACAAACCCAATAAACTAGTAAAACAAATAATATTTATAGATGATGGGGCAGATTTACGTCTAGTAAAGAAAAATGTCCTAGAACAACATAGATGGAAAAAATCCAACATCTACAGAACCAAAGTGATAGGATTCGATGAAAGACGAAAAGAACTAGACGAAGTAGCAACAAATGTAAGGATAATACTACACAAGACAATAGTCAAGATACCCTTAACATATCAAGAGGAAATGATAAAACAACTAGTACTATTAGGAAATAACTTCCTTGATTATTTTAAAACTAGGGTGGTAAGGTTCGATACTGTTAATCTACAAACGCCTTGCAACAAATGGATACTTTTGAAGAGAATACACCCGGCAAGTATAAAAAGTAGGGATAATTCCACCTTAGTACCCTAAATGTTTCATATTTCATTTAAAGTATCCTAAATCTTTTTTGTGTCACCTCGATACCCTAAACTTTCATTAATTAAATTAATGACATTTGAATTTCGAAAATTCAAAGTTATTTTTGCATGTCCACTACTCCTAAAATGTCTCCATTTTTCAAATTTAAAAGCTCGTGTTTGGGCTTTTCAAAATTAGATAGCGTGACCATGTTTGGGAATAGCAAGCATACAAACCTAGAGAGAAGAAGTGAAGAAGAAAACGAGAGAGAAAGAAGAAGAGATTTGTGTGCTAGCACGATTTTGAGAATGTTTGTTTGTGTGGATACTTGAAGAGGACGAATTATTTTAAAGATGTCTCAACATCGTCAAGCAGCAGAAACGGTCTTGGTCCCTATCTCGAATCAGGCTCAAAACCGAAAGGTAATCATCTTAATTTTTGTTTGTCAGTTCATTTGGAATTACATGGATCCAAAGAATTTTCTAGGGGATTTTTATTTCTTGTTGCGTTTTGGCACTTTAGAATCCTTCAGACAAAGCCTAGAAAGGGAGAGGTCTAGATCTGTTCCAGACTTCCATCTCCCGGTAGAGACGAAGAGAAGAGGTCGAAGATCCATGGGTTTTGTTGTGGGTTTTACCGAAGCTCGCTGAGATCTAAAGCTGTCCCGAAGTATCTAGCGTCTAGATTCACCATGATCAAGCTGCACGAACTAAGTGCCTCATCCCTTCCCCCTGAAGCCCTAGCCCGTAGTCTTCTTCCTCACCCAACTCTTATATTCCTCCGCAAATCTACACGAAATCAACCGCCTCCGACCATAGCTCATTCGAAGTAACCGATCCACAACACTCAACACCTCTTACGAGTCTCTTTAGGGAAGAAGAGTCACCAAAAAGTTGATCGGAGAGAAGAGAAAGAGCTCATATTTGATACTTGATTTGGGATTTGGGGAGGAAGATAGCACTATTGCAAATGAAAATATTATTTTTAATTCTATTTTAATAAAAATGTAACTGAAAAATAGTTTTAGTTTATAAGTAAAACAAAAAAGATAAATTAATTATGAATGACGGATTTGTATTTTGGATTCGTAATTTTGATAGTCATATGAGGACATTTTTGTTCAACAAAAAACTAACAACTTTCTTAACCGGATTTTCACTAAAAAAACTCTCGTCTACCCTAGCCACCAGGGTTCGCCGTCGCCGCCGTCATCCACCGATCCACCTTCACTCCGTCGTCCCCATCACCCCCACAGCCTCCCTTTCGTCGCCCTCTCCGCCAGCCAGTACACAATCTCCCTCTATCAGACATGGTCTTCCTACCTTCAAGTCGTCATCATGGTAACTCGAGTCCTAGGGCGTCATGGGCACCAGAGTTCCCTTCCCGGCCTTATCCCGTCATGCACGGCCAGCCTAGGCCGTCGGTGGCCATGTACACCCGTGATGGGTGGCCCATGCATGGAGAAGCTCAGGATATGATGTGGTCGTATCCACCGCTCTGGATCAGCGTACCGCAGATGGAGCCGGATCGGCATGATGAGGTCAGCCATTGGAATCACCGTCTCCGACCGGATTGGCACCGGAGACTTCCTTGCCAGGGTTCCCACTATCGGGGTCTGGCCCCCGTTCCCCCACCGACACGCTTCGAGCCACTACCGTACATGTGGGATCCGGTGCCTCGCCAGCCATGGCCGCCGGCCAATCAGATAAGGCATGAATGCCCTAGACTGCCAGCAAACCCTAAGGGGGCCACAAACCCTAGGGTGCTCCAAAACCCTAGGGTGCATGCAAACCCTACGGTGACCACTAACCCTAGGGGATATGCAACCATGAAAATTCGTGGTAGTCCTGCTAGGGGACTGAGACCGAGTCCAGTGGTGGCCAAACATCATGGAGAGGTGGTAGCACGACCCAAGCCACAGGCACAGCTCGGATCGAGGAAAAAGTTACCTGACCCTAGGTTGGGAGAGCTGAGAGACTGCCCCTTGGCCCGTCGGGGGGTCCTGAGATTCACTACTGCCATTGAACCCAGACCCAGGAAGATCAAGACGGGTCACAAGCCAGCGGCTCCGGAGGCTCCACAGGAATCCCTACTGCTGCCAAACAATATTGAACAGGAACATGAACGGGAAATCAGCCTGGGGGACTATAACCCCCCGAGGGATGAATGATTCCCCAGAGCGGGAGTGGGAATGACCGTCTGGGGCCTATACCCACAGACCCGGAACAACTGCAGCCGGGAGGTCTCGGGGAATCCGCAGTCAAGGCTCCGTTTCAATCAAGTCTAATTGGTTTAGGTCGAATAATCTTTTGGCTAGTTAGATTCTGTTTTGTTATTTACTTTCCGTTCGAAATGTTGGATCGAGGTATTCTTGAGTTCGGATCTGCGAAAAAAAGCAGACCATATGTATGGAACCATGTGCGCCCGATGGGCCACGACCGATTGGGGAAAAAGCTGGTATCCTGGACTGTTAAGTCCCTCTTCGTAAGCATGATATGATCGTAATATAACTTCTTTCCCGTTTCAAAAAAAAAACTTTCTTAACCGAAAATGTAACGATGAAACAAATATGGTAGTTATTTTTCCATATGAAAATTTATTGCATATTTGCATGCCCCATTTGAGAAACGAACAAACAACCATTACAAGAAGAAAAAAAAAACCTCTAATGTTTATTAACAAAACAAACAGATTTGAAGTTTATTAATAAAACAAACAGATCTTTTATGAATATGACCATTAGTTTAATGGATCTTAATTTTGATATACAGCATCATATATTATAACATGAATAAAAAGTAAAAGTATTTACAAAAAAAATAAAAAAATAAAATTGTTAAGTACAGTGTTTAAATCCAAAATAAGTAATGAAAACCAAATGTTTCATGTATACATCTCAATTAGGATATATCATACATCCAATGTTTAAAAAAGAAATACGAAAACAAAAGAACACATTGCATGTGTGATAAACAAAATTATAATAAAAATTGTAATAATGAACTTATAAACAAGTAAGGGAAAATTTCAATTTAATACCCTGGTAAACATTTATTTGCAATATAATACCCTAACTTGTTTTTTTTGCAATTTAATACTTTGACAAACATTTATTTTCACTTTCATACCCAACCGTTAACTTTCCATCCAAAATGGATAGAAAGTCCAAAATACCCCTTGAGACCAATCATATTTTCAAAATTTACCACAGAAAATCAGATTTTTTATATATTTCAAAAAAAAAATTATTTCAAAAAATATTTAAAAAATCAGTTTTTATATATTTCAAAAATCATATTTTTATATAATTTAAAAAATCAGATTTATTTCAAAAAATATTTTAAAAAATCAGTTTTTATATATTAAAAAAAGATTTTTATATGTTTTTAAAAATATATTTTATGTCACAAAAATATTTTAAAAAACCAGCTTTTATATATTTTAAAAAATAATTTTTATATATTTCATAATAATACTTTTATATAATTTAAAAAAACAGATTTATTTCAAAAAAAATAATAATTAAAAATCAGTTTTTGTTTTATATTATAAGAACCAGATTTTAAATATATTTTTTTAAAAATAGATTTTATTTCAAAAAATATTTAAAAAAAATCAGTTTTTATATATTTAAAAAATAAATTTTTATATATTTCAAAACTCATATTTTTATGTAATTCAAAAAATCAGATTTATTTAAAAAAAATTAAAATAAGTTTTTTTATATATTACAAAAAACTGGTTTTTATATATTTCAAAAAATTATATTTTATTTCAAAAAATATTTTTTAAAAAATCATTTTATATATTTAAAAAAAATCAAAGATTGAAGGGTATTTTTGGTATTTTTTGAAAAAACAAGGTCATGTGCAAAGCACATGACTACTTGCCATCCATTTTGGATGGAAAGTTAGCGGTTGTGTATGAAAGTGAAAATAAATGTTTGCAAGGGTATTAAAATGCAAAAAAATAAGCTAGGGTATTGTATTGAAAATAAATATTTGCCAGGGTATTAAATTGAAATTTTCCCAACAAGTAAAGAATACAAGTTAAAAGGAAAGTTATAAAATTTGGTTGTGAATGGTGGATATGAGTTGTGACTGAGGTTTTAGAGATAGTACAAGTACAAAAACAAAAACAGACATGAAAGTAGTGTTTTTTTTAAACGGGAAAGAAGTAGTATTACGATAAATCACGATAAATCGTGCTTACAAGGAGGGACCTAACAGTCCCGGATACCAGTTGTTGTCCCAATCGGCCGTAGCTCATCGGGCGCACATGGTTCCATATAAATAGTCTGCTTTGATTCGCAGATCCAAACACAAGAGTTCCTCGATCCAACGTTTCTAACCGAATGGAAATAACGATATGAAAACTACCTAGCTAATATCTTATTCGTCCTAAAACAATAAAAATAGGTTGAAAAGAAGCCTTTACTGCGGATTCTCCGAGACTTCCCGGCTACAGGTGTCCCGGGTCTGTGGTTATAGGCCCCAGACGGTCATTCCCACCCCCGCCCTGAAGGATCATTCACCCCCCGGGAGGTGAGAGCCCACCGAGCTGACTTCCCTTCCATGTTCCTGCGCTTCACGTTGCACCCCTTCACCGGGACGATCCGGTTCCATCTGCGGCGCTCCAATCCAGAACGAGAACGCCCACATTGTATCCCGAGGTGCTCCATTCATGAACCACCCGTCACGGCCGGGCATGGCCGCCGGGGGCCTGGGCTGGCCATGCATGCCGGGACGAGTCCAGGCAAGAGGCTCCAGCGCCTACGGTCCTCTAGGGCTTGGGTATTGATGGCGATGAGGCGGCGGGATCATGGCTGCGACATGATACCATGTGTGCTTGATGTGATGGGGACGACGCGATCAAAGGGAGACGATCGGCGTGATGGCGGGCCGGTGGTAGGTTGTGGCGTCGACGACCCCTGGTGGCTAGGGTAGAGAGAAACCCTGGTGGACAGGCGGTCGAAGAGGGCGGAGAGAGGACGGAGAGAGGACGGTGGCGTCGAACCCTAATAGGGTTAAGAGGGAACCTCAGAGAGGTTTTTTGAAGAGCTATCAAAGTGTGGTCAAGCTGCCATTGATATGAAAGTAGTGTTTATGAAGGTAGAAAAGAAATTGTGAATGTCTATAGGTAGTAATTTATTTTTAATGGGCACAAGATGAGATACATTAATTGCACATGAACTTGTAAGCATAATATCAATCACCTAAATTGTGTTGTTGTTCATACCATTGAATACTCATTCTACCTCTAAACGTTGTGTCGGTGTCAGTGTCATTTTTCTTGTGTTGATTTCGATTATTTCTGGCCACCCCTAATTATACCCAACATTCCTAGTAATAAGATTGTAGGGGTGGGATGAATTGATACTAAGCAAGGTTGGTAAGGAGGTGCTATTGAAAGCATTGATTAGGCCTTACCTACGTACACAATAGGAGTTTATAAAATACAAGAAAGTCTAGTTGACAAGATTAAAGTAATCATGAACAAGTTTGGTGGTGTCATGACGCCAGAACAGGAAAAGGCATCGGATGGTAGAGGTGGAAACGATTATGTGACCATAAGTCAAAAGGTGGTTTGGGATTTAAGCATTTCCTGGACTTTAATCGAGATATTTTGGGGAACTAGGGGTGGCGTCTTTTGACCTAACCGGATAGTCTAGTGGCGAGGATTTTCAAAGTGAAGTACTATTTAGAGTGGGGGATGGTAGGACTATTCGGGTGGTCAGGGGGCATAAATGGATCCCTACGTCGTCCGACCAAGTCAGGGAAGTTAGGCAGGACGTGGAGATGCTAACGATTGATGAATTAATGGACTCGCATTCACGGAGATGGGACTGAGTTTATATTCAGACTCCATTTGATCCTTTGTCGGCCTTGGAGATTATTGTGATACCCCTTGACCTGCGTGGAGGGAAGGACGATTGGTTTTGATGGGGGTCTAGAGATAACCATTATCGAGTGAAAGAGGCTTATAAGCTGATGAAACGACTTCAAGAAAGGTGGGTGGCGCAATATGATGATAGTTTTTGGAGAGAACTTTGGCACCTGAATGTTCCACCTAAAGTGACGCAGAGTCCTTACATGATCCTTACCTGTAAATGAGAACTTGCGCATGAAGTTCGTGCCAGTGGACAATTGTTGTGTGAGGCGTAGGCATGGGGAAAAAAATCCCATGTCTTCTTTGAATGTTCGACAACAAAAGGTATATGGCCAAAACTCAAAATGTTGACGTAGGTAGGTGTGCAGCCATGGGAATGGATACTGTTGGGTTGGGATATGGGGATTGAAGGTCTGGTGGGGAAAATAATTATGATATGGTGGGAGATGTGGAGGGCTCGAAACCAATATGTCTAGAATCGGATGGAGAGGAGTTCTGAGTCTATTTGGGAGGCTGCAAGAACCCATTTGTAGGAGTGGAAGGAGGCACGGGATAAGGAAACTAAGGTTCATAGTTCGGGTGGGGGGATGGAACCTTCAAGAATAAAGAGGTGGTGTAAACCAGCACATTGGGAGGTCAAAGTTAACACTGATGGATCGGTGCTGGCAGGCGGATTGGGAGGAGGTGGTATGGTGTGCAAGGGTCACTCTGGTATGGCTTCCATAACGAAAAGCTTTGTCATTCCGGGTTAGCAGGATCTTGAGATTGTCGAGATAGTGACCCTCTCGAAAGCGTTGACTTGGATATATGAGGCAGGATGACCTCAAGGCATGGTGTAGTCAAATTGCATAGGGGTGGTTCAGGTGGTAAACAAGAGTGACAATATGATTTCACATTTCAGGTTGCTAGTGGCGGATTGCTGGGCAAAGCTGAAATCATTGCCATGCTTTTACCTACACTATATTCGTAGAAGGGCGAATTTTGTAGCTCATATATTAGCTAGAAATCCTTGTAATTGGGATTTTATTGATTGGGTTATAACCCCTGTAATGACCGGGGTTTTTATTACTTTATCGTTGGATCGTCGCGAGTTAGAGAGCGGGTTTTATTTTGAATCGTTTTTAAAAAAATAGAAGAAAAGAAAAAAAAGGGAAATGGATGTAGACTGGGCCGGCCAGTTTGGGCTTAGCCACCAGAACCGGGCCCAAGCCCGTACTACGCGTACACGCGATGCCAGGCCCAAGCCCAGTCGGGCTCGCTCAAAACCCTAGTACTGTGCTTCATTCTCCTTCGTTCGAGCGCGCCTCCCGAGGACAACCAGCGTCCTCTCTCCCTCAAACCTCTCGTCCTCTCTTCTCTCCCTCCCTTCTCTCGCCGACTAAACCCACGCCAACACCGTCCACTTTCCCCGGGCACGAATCGATCCCTTCTCGCCCTAAATCGCGACAGAGCCGACGCCGCCCTCTTCCTCCCTCAACCTGTCCTCCTCCCTCTCTCTCGTACTTCTCCAGCTCAGATCCGCTTCGAACAACACCCCGCCGTGCCTTTCCCTCCGAGTACAGATCGAAACTCGCGGGTAACGAACATGAAACACCATCGCAAGAGCTCCTCTCGATAGTCTCAACCTCGCGCCGGAAAACTCAGCCCAGATCCGTTGTCCAGAGCCTGAGCTGGAGTTGTGAGGGCGTAAAGCCTCACTGGACGAGGGTCGCCGGAGGGACTCACCGGAACTGGGATGGAAATCATTCCCTGAGCACCGTCGCTCCTCCTTCGAGCATCCCCGTCGTCGCTGTCGCCATTGCCGGTGGTCTGAGCGAACCCTCGCCGCCCATCTTCATCTCCAACTCGGGCCAGACAAAGGTTGGGCCAGTTCTGGCGAGGCTCGGGCCTTGGGCCCAGGTGGGATCTCGGGCCAGACCAGGCATCGAGCCAAGCCCAGGCTCCTGGACCGGGTCTGGAATCGGGTCCGTACCTGGGTCGGAGCCGGGTCTGGGTTGGGTCTGGATCCGGATCTGGTTCGGTCCTGGTCAAGGTTCGGATCCGGGTCTGGATCCGGGTTGGGCTTGGATCCGAGTCGGATCCGGGTCTGGGCATGTTTAATTAATTATTTAATTAATTTTAAATGGGAGTTTTAAACGGTTTTAAATCGGAGGACTCAAAGGACTTAGCTGTTCAACTAAAGGACTGGACTATTAAATTAGAGAACCGTTACAGACTGGACCGGGAGTGATGACCGTCCCTTTTGTGTTAAAACCAGGCCTTTACCCCAAGCACGGAGAAGACCGGAGTTAAACCCAGACTTGGACTTCGCATGAGAAGACCGGAGTTAGGCCCGGACGTCAGCAGCTAGGAGACGCAGCTGTTGTGACCGTCTTGAGGTAGGGATTACCTCGAAACCCATTTTAATACGGTTGTACAAGAATGCATATAGGGAAACTAATAACCGGTTAAATAACTAGTATGCATGTAGTATGTGAATAACTAGTGTAGATGATTAAATTGTGAACATTCACGATTACTGTCTTGGGAATTGCCGTGCTGGTAGAATCGGGTCATGTCGTGCCTGTAGGATTGGTTGCTGAATGTATTGGTTTTTGTACTCTGTGCTGCTTGAACGGTTAATAAATAACGAACATGAAAACGAGTAGAGTTGAACTAGTAATGCATATTTGACTTGAGTGGTTACTTTTCCATTTATCTGATATGTTGAAATGTGGGGATGTTGGGGACTAGATACCGGTTGAGCCGGTGGGGTTTACCACGTTGAGTGTGGTGACGGTAAGTGATGGTAAGTGCATGTGTTGCTACGTTGGTAAATTGAGAAGCTTGATATGTGATATTCGGTGAAGCATGTGTTGCTATGTTTTGGGCAAGTGTTCCATGTGTGAGTGAGATAGGGATTGTGGTTGTGGTATTGTGGTTACTGTAAGTGTGATTGTGATTGTGGTACTGTGGTTACCCGAGAAAGGTGATTTCCCTACCTTCCGACTAGCCCTCAGTAAAACGCTGTGTCCGCGATGTGTTGCGCGAAGAGGCGATTTCCCTGCCTTCCGTGTATCGGTAAAACGCTGTGTCCGCGATGTGTTGCGCGAAGAGGCGATTTCCCTGCCTTCCGTGTGTCGGTAAAACGCTGTGTCCGCGATGTGTTGCGCGAAGAGGCGATTTCCCTGCCTTCCATGTGTCGCTAAAACGTTGTGTTTCGCGATGTGTTACGCGAAGAGATGTGTTCCGCGATGAGGTCGACCGCCTCTCCTAACTGTGTGTTAAAGGAAAGTTGCGTGTGGCTGCGTCGGGCCGAGCGGGTTGCTCCCGAGACCGTGCGATGGTTACGAGTTGTGTGTTTGAGATTGCTTGAAATTGAATGAGTATTGCTATGTTGTGGTTATGGGTGTTTTCGTCGTTATGAATTGTGTGTGACCGTGAATGACTGATTTTTGATCGTTAGATGCCGAGTTCATGTTTGTGGTTTCCGTGTAAGTAAAAGCGTCATCTTAGTGGTTATTCGTGAGTCGGTTGTGAAGGGGCTTTAGACGAGGATTTCTGGAATAGTTTGTGACGGGTAAAGTGAATGTTGTTTAATTTGAATTACATGTTCTCGTGTCTCCTTCTCCTTTTAATCGTTAAAAGTTAGTTCAGAAACGTACTTAGGTGTCTTACTTGGTTTGTTCCCTTCGTTGTGTACCTAATTTAACAGTTGGTGATTGAGTTGAAGTTAGTATGGTCGGATCGTGGAGCGTCATGTTTAAAAAGGGTCTTTCGTCTTTAAATTGGCTTAAGTGTCGCATCGTTATATCAAGCTTTTAATGTGACTTAATTTTGTGGAATAGCTTTCTGGTAAATCTGTTGAGGTGGTTTTCGGGGCTTTTCCCTACTGAGCGTCAAGCTCACCCCTTACTGTGTTTTCTACAAGTGATAGCTATGCCTTGGACTAGAGGGTCACGCAGAGCTGGGGAGCTAGCGGATGCCCGGGGTTTACTTATTGTTATTATAGACGTACTGTACTTTCCATTGTATTTGACTGAGCGTATGACTCAGGGTTTCAAACTTATGTTGAGTTATTTTATTTATCTTATCAGTTATTTCTGGTTTTAAATTGTTATTATTCGAATTTCTCTAAGTCACGTCTCGGGTCCGGTCAATACCGGATTTGGGGCATGACAACCCCAATTCCGGGTGACTTTCTTATAGCCTTAAATGACGATTTAGGTGAGTAATAATATTCCCAATTTTACCTAAGAAGTATATTGAAAGATGATGTTTTAGTAATAATGTTTGTTGTTAAATGCTTGAAGAACGGGTAGTTTTTTTTCTCTCTGATGAAACCCTAAACACGGACCTTATGTCCACATCGTCTTGGCGTCGCCACCACCGGCGGCCATTGGGGCTCCGGCCTCGGGGATTACCGGTGGAGGTGTGCCATGTCCGTCCGCCGGCCACTCAGACTCCCTCTCCCTCTCCCTCAATTTATTATGAGTTCCTCGACCCTGCTTCTCCTCCTCACTCTTATAGGTCATCAACCACTCCCTTTTCATGGGATCTATCTTAACACCGGGACCGTTCCCCTCTCGCCAGGGCACTCTCGCACTCGGATATAGAGGTCGGACCTCCTCTGGCAGTTCTCATAGAGGGGCCATATGGACTGATTATGTAGAGAATGGTTGCCCCTCATCCGCCGTCGATTTGTCCATTTTTTGGGACCCTCCTCATCGCCGGAACTGCCTCCCCTTCACCAATATCTCCTCGCCTCCGACCGTGGGGGACAAATCCACTAGCTCTGACATTACTGGACTTCACTTTAGCCATGGTTTACCGGAAAAGGATGACCTCTGATGGGTTATGGTTAAGACGGAGCGATCCTTGCTAGGAAGTGACGAACTCTTTCTGGTACATGTCTTACTAGAGCAGAACTCTCTGGGGAGGGATAAACCTCGAAGGATTCAGTTTTTTCCATAACAGGTCTTTCCGAACTTGCTCTTGGTGTTGGGTATCGGATAAGGAAATGCCTCTCATCCTTTTTCATCCCCAAAGACGGATGCGGTGTCATCCTTTCCTCTAGGGGCCCGAGAGCCCTGCTCGACCGACCTTGACTCAAAATTTCACTCGACTGTCAGACAAAGAAGACCCCGATCCGTCGCTACCCGCCCCTCAGCATCGATAGGGACCCTGACCCTCGGAAACAAGGGCCCAATGGAGAGTGGAATCCCATTAGTCCCTGAAACAAGCGAGTACTTTCAACCTCTTCACCGTGGTTTGGGACCCGTCATTCAGCAAGCCAAGACGATCAACCTCTACGTTATTGCCTTGAATCCCATACCCTACAACCAAGTTCTGTTAATTCTGAACGATCCTCTACCCCATCCACCGATTGTCTCGAAGTGCTCTCAGACTTCCTTTCCACGTTCACTACAAGGCTTTGGCCTTCAATTGTACCCACTCGTAACTACATGCACTGTCAAGCACAGAGGAAATCTGCTCCTTGTGCGATCGATAGGGATCCATATTTAATCCCAATCCTTGGAAGTCGGGGCTCAATGGGAGAAGGAAACCCATTGGGCCCAGAACCAAATGAGTCTCCCCGACCTCTCTTCGGGATTATAAATTCCTATCGAATGGGTGGTTCTTTTCGGAAGACTCTAATCATCATCTCGCAAGTCAAGACAACCACCGAACGCGGTATTTAGATCCTTGGACTTGTGTAATCAAGCAAATCACCTATTGTTGTATTAGTTCTGGTTGTTGTTCGAGAAGTTTATTAGTTAGCGTAGTATGTCAGAACACCTGATTCATTTGGAAATTATCGGTCTATATCTCGGGTTGTTTGGGTTTTTTTTCCGTATATCAGTTTGTAATATTTAGAATTGAGTAATGACGGGCGGCTCAATTTCAAAAAAGAAGTATTAAGGTTTGCTGAAATACAACGCCAAACAGTCAGTAATTTAGTAGTCACTGCTGTTAAGTAGAACCAGAAGGGCCACCAATCCGCCATTTCAGAGCTACCAGCACAGTCTAAATCCTGAATTGAAAGCAATTCAATTTGGAGAAACTGTTTAGGGTTCCTGGAACTCTGTAAATTTCTCGCAGACTCTCCGGTGAGCTCGCATTCAGCTCCAGTCTCCGTTCAATCTCCATCTCTACGACGAATCAGAAGTAAAAATGTCGGTTCAAGAGTATCTGGACAAGCACATGCTCTCTCGCAAAATTGAAGACGCCGTCAATGCCGCCGTTAGGGCCAAGGCTCCCGATCCCGTTCTCTTCATCGTAATTCCTTCCCGCTAATTTCTGTGGAGATTTTCCGGTTTCTAGTGAATTTCTGTTAGATTCCTTGATGCATACATCTTTTATTTGATTTTGCAGTCCAATCATATGAAGAAAGCCGTTCCTTCTGTGATCACGAAGATAAAGGCTCGACAGATCCTTGATAGCCGAGGTATTCCAACTGTTGAAGTGGACTTGCACACCAATAAAGGGATGTTCCGTGCTGCTGCTCCTAGTGGTCATACCTCAGGAATGTAAGGCTTCTCAGTTTTCATTTGCATTTCTACTGCATTTGCTTGCCCAGAAATTCTGTACAGTGGAAGAGAAAAGTGAAGAATATGATTGTTTTTTAGCTCTATTTGATGATTAAATTCAGCTGCATTTGAATAGGTTACTTGTTTTCGTAGATTTCGGTCGTTAAATATTTATGATTATATTTTCTGAAGAAGGAATCCAAGCATCAAATTGGACTGATTTGAGTTGCAATAATTAAGTTGATGCACACACACACACACAATAATTGTAAGTTACAATGTAAATATTGTCAGATTCCAAAGGGATTCAAGGTATTTAGAACCAAATTTTACCAATGGTTACGATTTTGAAATTGAAATAACGTATTATTTTGATCCAAGGTATGAGGCAGTTGAATTGCGTGATGGAGACAAAGGAACATATCTTGGTAATAGTGTTTCTAGAGCCGTTAAAAACATCAACGAGAAAATATCCGAAGCATTGATTGGTATGGATCCAACTCTTCAAGCTCAGATTGATCAGGCCATGATAGACCTGGACAAAACAGAAAAGAAGGTATTTCTTCTTCTTTTTCTTTGTAACATGACATCATAGAATAGTTTCAAAATGTATGAGAAAATAACGTCTCCATACTGTTGTCTGCATGCACCCTGGAATATAGTTACAATCAATGCCTATGGAAACAGTTTCTATCCGTACATAATAGTTTGGTGTCTATAATTACAGATCCAGTAGTTGAGGTTTACAAGTTTTGGGTTCATCTTATTTCTCTATTTGCTCAAATAATTTATGTTGAAATAATTAAGTTTCTCATATATGATCGTTTTTTTTTGTTACAAGCTGACTTGAGCAAAGCATCATGGTTTAAACTTTATTTTTTTTGCAGGGTGAACTTGGGGCAAATGCAATATTAGCTGTGTCAATTGCTGCTTGCAAAGCTGGAGCCGCTGAAAAGGAGGTATGAATTCTTTGTCATTTGAAACAAAAGTGATTTCATAGAATTTTTCCATAGAAAACTTGTATGTTTTCTATTTTAGTATTCTGACTATAGATAGATTTCAGGTTCCACTTTACAAACATATTGCGGATCTTTCTGGTGGAACCACTTTGAGTCTTCCTGTTCCTGCTTTCACTGTTATAAATGGCGGGAAACATGCTGGGAATAATCTGGTCCTTCAGGTAGTATATGCTCATTTCAATTTGTAACTATGTACTGATTTTGCTGTTTTCTATGAGGTTCCAAACTCCACAACTCACTGGTGCCTGATGGCCCTGTTTTTCTCTCTATTTTATTTATGGTGGTTATGAAAATGTTTTTTTTATGCTAGTTGCGTAAATGTGTTACATCCTAGACAGTGTGGGTTAATAAACTTAACACCAAGGCAAGGATGCCGGTCATGTAGTATGTGATAGATTTGCTCATTTTTAATTTCATCAGAGACAATGCCATGCATATAGTGAACTTACGCTTAATTTGTGGAAGGTAAGAAATATTTGTATTAAGAAGGGAGTGCAATGTGCTGCAGAGAGGACCTCTGAGGCCCTGGGAGTGCAGAGCAGTGCTGACTGGATTATTATTTGATATTTTCTTGTTTTATTTAATTCGTTATCAGAAACCGTTTAATTTAGTCATAATTCAAACAATTTTGGAAATAAATAATTAATGACAATCAATAATTAATAAATTCAACACGAATATAAATGAACTTCTAATTTTATTGAATCCCTTTTAATACAACCCAAAACAAAATACAAGTTCAAGAATCATCCTCTGTTGGGTCGACATCTGGTGGTGGGGGTTGGCTTCGAAGATCATCAATTTGGGCTTCAAGGCTAGTGATGAGTCTTCGCACTTGGGTCTTGCAAAACTTATGGTCTGCCAACGCCTCTTCGTCATAGGAAGATGTATCCGTCCCCACCAGGGCCTTGTAGTTGGCGATGTTTGCTTTCCACTGTTGGGTTAATGCTTGTAACATGCGAAACTTATTTTCCTGTTGTTCGCCACGTGAACGTTGAGCCTCAAACCATGCACGTTCAGCGTCGATTCGTGCACGTTCCAGTTCGGCGAAGGCAGACATTTGGGCCATGAGGACGACCCCCTTCTTTGCGGCCTTCGCTGCCTTCTTCCCTTGCGGTCGGCGAGGGGGACTTGGGGCGGCCTCGGGGGATGGGGGTGTGTCGCTGAGAGGGACCTGAGTCCCCTCGTAGTTCTCGCTTCCTCCCCATTCTGGTGGTTGGGACTCACCACTGAGAGGTGTGCCCTCCTCCCCAGTGCTTGTAGGTGGGGTTGAGCTGTAAGCCCCAGCCTCATCCAACCGCTGTCGTTGTTGGCGTACTTGACGCCGGACATTTCCCATTGTGCCCTCGTGGGCAGTGAACTTCGAGACGCCCTCGAGCCTCTCCACCCAATGATCCAGGTCGAACTTTAGTGGGTGGTCCCTAAACACTTTCCCTGCACGGTACCACAGTTCCTTCGCACGTTTCATGTGCTCTGCCTGGTTGGCGCCGCTCGGTTTCTCCTCCTTGGACTGCTTCAAATAACCAAGGAACCTCCTTGTCTGAGAGGAACCTCTGCCCCAACGTTTCTTGATAGCTTCCCAGCGTCGCTGTGGGATACCTTCCTTGGAGTTGTATTTCTTCGTTACTGAGCACCAGAATGTGGTGCCGGTTTGGGAGTTGCCCTTGATGGCGTCTTTCGAAGAACTCAACCAGCAAGTTATGAGCCAATCGTCCTCCTGCTTGCTGAATGTCCGGCCATCCGGTTCTGGTTCTTGGGGTTGGCCTCGGGGTTGGGCTCGGGCAGCAGGGGTTCGGGCTCGTCGTTGGGAAGGTCCGGCAGAGGATGGTTGGGGGGTTTATACGTCGGGTAGTGGATGACCCTCGTAGTTGTAGAATTGGGTTCCCATCCCCCATTGTGGTTGTGGTTGCTACGGTGGCATCTGGAAACCTTGTGGGGGCATGGTCCAATTTGATGGCACTTGGAACCCTGGCGCCATTTGATATTGTGGGGGACGGTATTTCCCTGATAAAAATATTTTAAAACAATAAATTAAGTACTAAAAAATAAACTAATAAAATAAGTGCAAATAATTAATCAAAAAAATGAATGTAATGCATTAATCCAATAAAATAAGTACAAAAATTACGTTACATAAATAATAAGTTTGCACTAACCTGAACTCGACCCCGGGTTCGAGTTTGGGGAGACGGATCGATTGCCCGTTAGAATGTCTCCGAAACCTCGTGCCAGTTTGTCCTCCGTGAATCCTACTTCGTCACCAGCTGAATGTACACGAGACCCAGCTTCGCCCGACATTTTTCACGCGAATAATTGAAACGAGATAGGACAATTTGGGAAGATGAGAGTGAAATTGGAGAGTGAAAGTAGAGAGTGGTGTGGAAAAAATGAGAGTGAAGAGGGGTATTTATAGGGTTAGTTTTTATTGATTTTTGAATTAAAAAAAATGTAGCCGTTAGAAATGACCGTTGCCAACGGTCATTACACGTGGCGCAGCCACAGGCTGCCACGAAGGCGAGGGCGCGCAGGGAGCGGGACCGGCCAGCGGCCAGCAAACGCGGCACGCGGCACGCACAGAGGGGGGCGGGAGCGCGAAAATGGGGAGCGGGCGTGCGTTTTTCGGCCTCCACAGCGGGTCGGCCCGCGTGCCGCGGTCCGGGCGCGCGCGGAGTGGGGCGCGGGTGCGACCCGTTGTACATGCTCTTATACTGTTGACCGGCCTCTGAGATCTCCCTCTATATTTTTTCTCGAGGAAATAGTACACTAATAATGCCGAAATTTTTATGGGCATCAGCCCACATTTTCCCTTCAGATATCCGAAACAGGATTTTCTTGGACACATGGACAAATATAGTTTGCTGTTCAGTCTCCCGAGTTCCTAGTTTTAGTCTTTTAGCATTAGTTCCTATAGGTCTTATTCTTTTGAGGTTAGTGAAAATTTGGTTACTGCTTTTCTGGTTATGCTTAGTGGGTGTCTATCATGCGTAAACTTGTTATTGTAGAATTTTGAAATAAATACAAATGATTCAGGGTCCATTATTATTGTTGTATTTTCTATATAAAAAAATACATTTATGTTTGGTGCAGCTGCACTCTAATTTTCTTCCAAATATCAAAATGTGATAACATATGCTGGTTTATGACATTTTACTTGAATTTAATTGGGTTGAAATATTTTTTCAGGAGATTATGATTCTACCAATTGGAGCAAGCAGGCTTGAGGAGGCATTGCAAATGGGTTCTGAAGCTTACCATCATTTGAAGGTGGTTTTGTCCAACTTTTTTTGGGTCTTCAATCTAGACTTTGATTTATAATATTTTGACCATAATTTACTGGAGCCATGCAAATCATGATCCATATGCCCTAATTTAGTACGATATTTCTTCTGTTCTAATATTGTGAAACTAAGTGCAGCTTCATTTAGGGTTTCTTGTTCACCCTTGAACTTCATATTAACTCATGTTCTGCTAAACCATAGGTCACTATGAATCTCCTAACCTGCATATGTCCCTTATTTCTTCTGTGCTGTCATAGTTTAGGTTTGATGTTTGAACCATGGTGTTGCCAACCTTCTAAGGTGCTTGTGTATGGCGGTATTTAAGACCCTTTTTATTAGTAACTACTAACTATCTAAGTAGAATTTTAGTTCTTATTTGGTGCAAGTAATAAATAAGCAATTGGTCGTACTGATCTTGTTCTTCAGCTCCTAGTTTGCATTAGTTGTGAAATCTATCGGGCTAGTTCTTAGTTGAAATTTCACATTCCTTGTGTATATGGGTGATGCACAAATTTTGTTATGTCTGCAGCACAAGCAATCATCCCAAGTAGTTTAGGAATTACTTGTGAGATTTTCATTAGTAACAACACTTTAACATTTAACTAAGGATCTATTGCCATTTCTTTTCAAGTAGCATCATATTTGATTTATGTAAGTGGTGTCTAGGCATGCATGCTTCAAAACTAAATTCTATATTTTTAATTTCCATCCCACATGTTCACTTGTTAATTGATAATAGTTTCTGTTAATAAAAAGGACAGGCTGTTATTACAGAAAAATATGGAGCTCACGGATGCAATGTTGGGGAAGGTGGTGGTTTTGCTCCTAACATTTCTAGGTAAGTTCCTTTATATGATTATTCTAGTGTTTGAAGAGCTTGAATTCGTCTTAACACCTTGTTGCATTATTATTATTGGCAGCTTTAGGGAAGTCTTAGATCTTGTTAAAGAGGCTATCAGTAGAACTGGTTATGATGATAAAATAAAGATGGCAATCGACGTTGCTGCTACCCATTTTTGCATAGGTAATTAATTTTCCCTGCAAAAAACCCATTCTATATATTACTGTTAGATTAGATCAGTATCTGTATTACTATCAAATACCATATGAAGAGTGCACAATTGTGATACAAATATTAAAGTCACAAATTTATTTTGGGGTTAATTGTCAAAAAGTGTACTGAAGTTTTGTCCACAAACGAAAATATGCATAAACTTTTGTCCATGCTTTGTGGGCGCACTGAAGTTTTGTCCACCGACTTTTTCAGAAAAAAACGTAACAGAATGAATGGTCTGGGCAGTTTTTCGCGGATTCAATAGATTTGTAGGCAATACATAATGCATTCTAAAGTTGTGTGGGCAATTCATAATGCATTCTATAGTTGTGTGGGCAATACTTCAGGTTAGTTTTCGACAATTAACCTGTTACGTTTTTCTAAAAAAGTCGGTGGACAAAAATTCAGTGCACCCACTAAGCATGGACAAAAGTTTATGCATAGTGCGCTTTTTGACAATTAACCCTTTATTTTGATATCTTTTAATGCCATTTTCGTCACCCCCAATGACAAGGTCCACTACCTAGTTTGTGCCTTTGTGCATTTATATAGATTTTCTCATTAACTAAGTTCTCTTTCCCTCTCTAATGTAGGTACAAAATATGACTTAGATTCCAAATGTCCCACGAAATCGGGTCAAAATTTCAAGTCAGGAGAGGACATGATCGAGATGTACAAAGAACTCTGTAAAGGTATAATAATGGTCTTGTTTTATTTTTCCTGAGTGTATTTACTAATTACTACCGTGTCTTCGCAACATTTTCTTTATAACATGATGCAATGTTGATTTAGATTACCCAATTGTATCGATTGAGGATCCATTTGACAAGGAAGATTGGGAGCATATAAAGCACTTAACCAGTCTTGGGATTTGTCAGGTTCGTCTGCATTGCCTCACTGTTAATATCAGGCTTGGTATTGCCTGCATTCTTTCTCCCGATTATAACTTGTGCCACAGAAGGCTTGAAACTTAATTGTACCGTTTTGGTACCTTTTGGGCTGTATACGTGCATGGATATAACCAGATATGAGAGATTATCATTCAATGTGTTAATGGCACACTATGGAAGACATTTTAACAATTTACTGATCGGATTCTGTACACATTTATTAAAGAGATATCACGGGGGAGAAAAGTGAAGAGAGTGAACACAAGAAAATAACATGGTTCAGCTATAAGACATATATCCACACCTCAAATGCCTGAAATGATGAATAAGTATTCACTAATTACTGGATGTGCTGTTTATAATGAACTCAAATTCATAGTGAGTCTGGGAGACGTATATGGTAAGGCGCAAGTAACACAAATCGCTCTATTCGAATAACTTAATCACATATTTTATCATGGAAGTCAAGTCAACATATTCCTACTGAGTCTTTTAATGAGATGAATCCTTTTTGTGTTGTTTAGGATCACTGAAATATATGGTTCAGTTAGGCATCTGAAAGCGACAGGCTTTATTTTAATTTTTCTTTGGGGCAGATTTTAACTGAAAGATGCTCGTTTTGCAGGTTGTAGGGGACGACTTGTTGACGACAAATCCAAAACGTATAGAGAGGGCAATACGGGATTCAACTTGCAATGCCTTTCTCCTGAAGGTACACAGTAAATGTTCTTTCTTATATCTTTGCTACTGATATCGTATCTTGTAAGTAATTCAGTAGAGATATCTTACTCGGTAAACCCTTTGACCATTTAAATGAGGATGAATTGTCTGTGCATGGAAAGAAATGGTAAATTTACAGCTTCATTGTCAATGTTTGGGCTTAAAATTCTGATCAGTGTTTCACTTAATCTCAGATGAATCAGATTGGGACAGTGACAGAGACCATTGAAGTGGTAAAGCTGGCAAAGGATGCCCACTGGGGAATAGTGATATCTCATAGATGTGGGGAAACTGAAGATTCTTTTATAGCTGATTTATCTGTTGGCCTTGCCACTGGGCTACTTAAAGCCGGTGCTCCTTGTAGAGGAGAGAGGCTGGCAAAGTACAACCAGGTTCATCACTTTCTCATTAACTCATGTTTGATTCCCTTCCCTGTTGTGATTCCCAATCAGTTCTGACCCAACATAGAAATTAGATAGCTGCCAATCTTACCAGTTTAGCTCGAATCAATATATCTCTTTGGTCCTGAAGCTGATCATAATAAAATTATCGTTGGTCCTAAAGTTCTGCAGTATTTACTACTATTGATTGATTTAGTCTAGTGAAGAAAGCTATGTTGACTGTTGTCATCCTGCTCCTCATCTTTCCATGATGTTAATTGACTTTCATAAGGGACTAGATCTTCATCTTTTGAAAAAGTTAACCTTTTTTCAACAAGTAGAGTTCATTTAATAACCAAAAACTGATTTAAGTGATGCTAGTATTGAGTTATCAGAAACTCCATGAAAAGAAAAAAACCTTATTTATATATGTACAGAATTTGGAGGATGTGAAATTAATAAGTGAAAGTTTGGTGCAGTTACTTAGAATCGAGGAAGAGATGGGGGATCAAGCTGTTTATGCTGGTGATAATTGGAGAATGTCCTGATCCTGTCAGTTCTATTCTTGCTGCAACTTTTTTTGAACTTGCTCCACAAGTTAAAGAGTTAGTCCGGCGTACAAATGAAGTGGTTTTTCGTCTTTAACTTGTATGACCGTGTTTCCTCTGCTGTCCGTTATAGAGAAACGAGTCAAGACACTAGAGGATGTGATAAGAATTCTGATCATTTTCAGTTTTGGTGGTTATCCGTTACTTGATTCCTGCAGAAAATATTATCAACCGGCATATGTTTTCATCAAATGTCTCCATATTGTGCCTTGTAGTCTGTTATGGGTTCTTTGCATGATGCTTTTGATTAACTTTTCAAAAATCATTTATAAGCAGATGAAGAACTCATAAATTACTTATACAAAAGTATAATAACATTGTTTTTGTTAGAATTTTTCTTTATTGTTTGACAAGTTGAGTTACATTTACTAAATTTCTTAAGCTTTAATTTAATCAAAATCGTTTTAAAAAAAACTTAATCAAAATAATGTGTTAAACTCAGTGGAGTAGTTCGATAAGAGCTGCAGAAGAATGCAGTAACGTCAATTAGAAAGCTTGTACATGCAAGTATGGCTAGCGATTAAATACACGTACACTTGAATTAACAGACAGAAAGAAGTCCTAATTCTATATCAAACTATAGCATTTGGTGTAATAGATTGAACATTAGCAGCACAAAGATCCAAGTTACACACAGCCACATGATGATAATTTATTGATCTAAGGGAAAAACAATACATGATATAGCAGGGCCAAGTCCAAGTGCAAACATTTGCATATGCATAAAATATCCACATTAGTTAGCTAATCGTCCTTAATATTTCACAGCCATCATTAACAAACTTGTAGTGGTAATAATAGTAATCATGTTCTGGAGCTGGGAATGAGATAAACCCTGGACTTGACAACCGACCCATTTCGCAGATTGAAGCCAGGGCTGACTGGGAACCCGACGACTTGACCCGCCGGAACCCTGCCGCCGGAAACCTTGATGACACTTTCCATGTACTTGGGATGAAACTCAGCTCCCCTGCTTGCTTCAAACTGACTCGGTGCTGGGTCCAGCGAGAAAGCCAGAAGGTGAAGCAGCCACACTGCCTTGGCCAGCACCAGGAACTCGCCGTAAAACTGGCTCCTCGGGTGGCCGCCGCCAAGCACCTGCTGGTGCTGCTCCAGGTCTCCGAACAAGGACTCTTCCATTTTGGGGTGGACGATGGACAGGTACTTCTTCGAGCAGAACTTGCCGAAGTGACAGGTCGGCAGGACTCCGAGAAGCTCCGAGGGGTCCATGGCCTTCATGTCGCGGTACTGGGTGAAGCAGTCCCGCCGGAACTGTTCCGGGTTGAGGAGCGACGACAGGCTTCCGTCCATGTAGAAGGTCTCGTGATCGAATCCCAGGAAGATTTTGCGGGAGATGTACGACTCCAACGCGTACTTGGCGTGTTGGGTCGCGACGCCGCAAGAGTTGGTGGTGCTGAAGCTGAGGGTGGCGTCGGCGGCGGCTGTGGCGGCTTCGATGGAACGAACCGCGGCGGAGATGTCCCACTGGGCGGATCTCATGAGGGAGAGGAGGAGAGAAGTGAAGGATTTTGAAGCTTCTCTCACTTGGCTCATCGTTGCCTCGAACAGTTCGGGCACCGGATTAGCTGCCACTGCAAGCAACATATATAGATTTGAAAATTTGAAGCTTAAGAAAGGGTAAAAACGTCGACGCATGAAAAAGGAGTGAGTACCTTGAGCTTGACAGCAGCCGACTCGCCTCTTGGACTGAGATCTACCCTTCCTCCCAGTCCCGCTACCAGAGAGGCTTCTCAGCTTCTCCTTGAGATTCTCAACCTCCGCATCTCTGGCCTTGACTTCCCTATGCAGCTCCTCCACCGCCGCCTCGTACGGCGCCACCACCTCCCTCAGCGTCCCCGCCGTCAGGCCGCCGCTCTTTCTACCGCTCCTCCTGAACCTCTCCCTCAGCACCCCGAGCCTCCGCAGCTCCGCCACCACAGCCACGTCAGCCACCCTCATCCTCTCCGGATCCCAGGGGCTGTGCGCGTCCTGCAAGCTCAGGTACGCGCTCTTCATGCACGACACCGCCTCGAACACTTGGTTCATCAGCATCTCCTCATCCTGACCCCAAACCCCAAATCCTCCTCCTCCTCCCCCATCGTCAATGACCTCGGCCTCGGGATCTTCCGAATCGTACTCATACCCGTACTCATCCTCCTCACTCGTCTTTCCTCGGCCGGAATGGTGGCGCGTGGACCCCAACGGGTGGAGTAGGCAGGAAGCAGCCACCCGTTGGATCAGATCCGAGAAATTGGACACCCTGCTCATTTCCCCTTTCTTCTTCGCCTTCAACACTCCGTTCCTACGAATTAATCACACACAAATTTAGTAGACAAAAAAAATCAGAAAAATCGAGTTAGAAATGAAGGCTGACCTGGCGGCGGCGTAATTGTGGTCGGAGAGCTTCTTGGAGGAAACTCTGTTGAGGGGAGGAGGAGAGCAATGCCAGCGGAGGTCGTCGAAATCAGGCTTGGAGCTCACCTTGCTGCTTCTCTTCTTCTTCGAGCTGCGTAATCAACATTTTCAGTCTCCACACCTCTAACGGTGAAGCCACTACTACAGAATCATTTCTATCTATTAAATAACGTGACTCTCAGTGCCAGTCACGTGCCTTCGATCTGGACTCATTTTCTAAACATTTAGTCCATTCATAAACCTCTAGTTAATGCTCGAATATTTGACTTAACAATTCCAAGTCGTAAGTGCAATATAATTAATAATTAATACACTATAATCTCTTGTTAAGTAACAAAACAGTTTTTGCATTGATTGATTAGAAAAAAAGAAAGATGGTAACCTTGTATCGTCACGGCGCATGGAACAGAGGAGCATGTTAGGCAACATAGCTATAGGTTGAGGAGAAGAGAGGCAGAGGTGAGAATGGTAATGTGATTGTGCCTCCATTCAACCCTCTATTTAACAAATTTTTCCAACTTGTCAGCTCATGCACAGACAAGAGGAACCAGCTCCATCCGCTTTCACCATAAACCAAATTCAATTAATTTCATGCATGTCACATACTCACGTTACTACAAAAAAGAACAAGACATTATACTTCACTACCCTATACTCTATTATTATTTTACTTCTTTGTATTTATTATTGTTTTTAGACGAAAAGCCCCACCATATAAAAATAATAAAAAAAATTGTAGAAAAAAATTCTAATTTTCTTTCTGATATCTAAGAAGATCATTATGTTCATATTTCACAAATTTTTATTTTTTAATTAATTTATCCTTTGTATTAAGGAGTACTTTTATCACTAAACCTCAAATAAAAGAAATTGAAACAACAACAAAACTTATCAAACGATAATGAAATATAAGTTTTGCGTACTAAAATATCATCTGGTGCATGTCATTCATGTTTTACGATTTGATTATATATCGTATGATCACATCACGTCTTCATTACAAATAATTGATGAAAAATTTGTTGGGTTTTGTTTGTATAGGTAGTCTTTGTTGGGTCTTATCTTGGGCTTCCCGGCCGACAACTTCTATTACTGTTTTGGACACAACCTAGCCCTAATTCATGTAGATCCGTTTTCACTGATTTAAGTTATTTCTTGCCATTGTCTGTTCTATGACCTTTTTCTCCCTCTATGTTTGATTTGACTTTTGTTCCATGTTCACTCAAGTATAAATATCTCAATCTCTACGGTTGATTTTTATAATCAAATGTGTGATCATGTTTCGATGATTATAACTATTAGGGGTATGTAGATAGTTGTTCTTCTGGGATTCGATTCCCTAATATGATAAACTAGAACAGGGGATCTCATGATGCAAGAAAAATTTGGCGCACCCGGAACCTGAACTCAAAGGTTTAGTTTATTAATGTGAATCGGAGTGATTTTTTGTTAATAAAATCGCGTGACCAATACGTTTTTTTAAACGAGTAACTGAGGAAGTGCATTACTGTCAATCAAAGAATATAAAGTGGGGCCAAAGGCTCTGGGCACCAGAATATTGTCCGGATGCATCGAAACGGATCTGACTCTCTTGTCTTGGACACATATAACTAGTCTACTTTTAATCGTAGATAACACTTGAGGACATCTTCTTACCGACATTTCAAAAGTCCTAAAAACAGAATGTAAATCCAAACTAAATAGAAAGCAAAAAAGAGTCATACCAAAATGAAACCATCTAAAGCAGGGAACAAGAAAGGAAGGACGCGCGTTGTCTTGTATGCTATCTTGAGACTGCCTAGCACTGGCTGCCTCGGGTCTTCTAGGGTAGGCATTCTCCAAGCCGACCCCCTTCCCGGGGCCTCTCATTCCTCCTAGTGAGGCTGCTGAATAGTCGTCGCCTGTTGATCACTGTCATCCACGGTGTCCTCCTCGTCTAGTAACTGACGGGGTTATGGGAGTAATCCTGAAAGCTCCAAAGCCTTCTTCATCTTTTTTGTCCTGGTGTAGATTTGATCCGATTTCCCTTCGGTGTCTTTATTCGTATAGGGCCAACCCCCCTAGCCAGGCCTGGGGTTCCTTCTGTTTCCCCACCATAAAGGGAAGCCCACCTACAGAGAAATCAGACAAGAGACGATCCCCATCCTCTGACACGTTAGCCAAATCACCGGGCTTTGTGATTCCCGGGGATCTGATTAATGATGCCGAGTGATCCTCTTGCCTTTCCGAAATTGCCCAGTCAAGGGCATCCTTAGCCAAATCACCGGGCTCTGATCAAGCCTCCACTTCTTCCCATAAAGTCACGGATTGGGTCAAGGGTGAAAGAAGTGAGGAGGTCATCAACCGAGGCCTCCCAACGAGGTGGGGGACCCCTCCACTCCGTCTTGAGAAGCCGATCTACATTTAATCCCATCTGAACCCGGATGGAATCATCGTACCTAACCTCCTCCCGGCCCACCCCCGGTAGACGAGCCGTGCATGTCTCAATACTGTAACTCCACTATGAAAAATGCAGACTGTCTCAGGAATCGAAGCCGGATCCGTCGCCGAAGGGGGTTGTCCACCTCAATGCTGACACGCAACCACAAAAAATCATCTAACAATTGAAGTTTTGGGATAGGGGCAACAAGTACCTCTGTTCCTATTTTCGTTGCCAGAAAGGCTCGGATTTGGGCATTTTGAGCATCGTCGGGGACATTTGTGGCTCGCACTCCAACCTCCATTAGGGTAAACGGTATCAAGCTTGGTTGCACGCATGGTTGGAGGGGTATAAGGAGAAGAGGATAGCCTTCCAAACCCCACGGACCCAATGATGGATGGACTCCATCGTTGCGCTCGTGGGGAAATGAAGAACCACCACTTCCTTACTGAGGCGCTCCACCGCTAGCCCCTGAATCTTCCAGTGCGGAGCATAACCCCATAGAGGACGATGATGTTGTGGGCGACGTTTCCCGCAACCCAATCCGTCAGCGAGAATCGGTACCGACCATCCGCTACTGCTGGTATAGTCATAACAGGGATTTCAAGGATTTCTTCTTCATCCTCCCAGTCGGGGATTGGTAGATAAGTGGTCGTCAGGGCCATGACTCCAAATCGCGGCAACAGAGGTTGAGGAGCCCTAAGATCGAAACGTCCGGCCGTGGTGCAACAGTACCGGAACCAGTAGGCTTTGAGATGGAGGTCCCTGCTTCTGTATGTGGCAGTCGAAGGTCCGACCATACTGGGGTTTGGGGCTCCACCAGATTCTGGGATCGGGGAGGTGTTATAGTACCGTCCGATGAGGAGAGCAGCGGCGGAGGTGGAAAATCAAACGAAGAGGAAGGAGGGTGGTGTGGTTGTGGGGGTTCTGTGGGTTCCAAGTAATTCTGGAGAGTCACCAGAGACTCTTGAACAGAAAGAGAGGGGGAGAAGGGCGTGGAGGCTTGCCCATGGCAGTCGGGGGCGACGGAGAAAAGGAGAAGTGGGAACTAGGTTTATGAGAGAGAAAAACTAATAGTCTCTTAGACTCGAAGGCTTGACCAATACTTAAGGTAGTGCATTTGTCATTTTGAAACGTTGGGTAGTGTAGTGTTCGTGACCAATACTTAAGAGTAAGTTTTGATATTCAACCCATATATATATATTATAATCTATAATAGCATAGGAGCTAACACATGTGGTCTTATCATACTGGTTTTAGATTTATGTTTTATTTCAGTATATAATAAATTATGTAAATCAATATTAATTATCTAGTACGCACACAAGAACGGGTTCTGCACGAGGTTCAGTTTCACTAATGTACACAGTCAGCAACTACGAGCCTCACATATGAACCTCACCACTTTACATGCTTTTATCTACTCTAATTTCAGTCCCTTAATTTTTTAGATAATGACGAAAATATACTCTTATTTCTTGTATCTGCAATTCCAATGTCTTTCATCAGCCTTCCATCTCCTATCCCTTCTCATCGTTGCATGTAAGAGAGAAAGGTCAAAGCTTTTGCAAGTTGTTTTGAATTTCCAAAGACAGAGACAAGATCTGGGAGCCAAAGGCCTCATTTGGACCACCCTCCTTCCATAGCAACTCTTAGGAGCCATGGATTTGGATAACGCAGCCGGAGAACTCAACTAAGAGATCTCTGTTCGCAACTCCTCACATTTTAGTAGTCAGTTATGGATATTTTGTAACACCCAACTTCCTTTTCTCTTTAGCAACCGTATCGTGCCTCGCCATATCTCTCCAACCCTCCAACGGGAACAACAACCTCCTTCTGCCTGACCGCCTCACCTTTGCTGCCAACAAGCGCATGCATCAACCCTCTGCATCTGCCGATGAATCCATCGCTGACTCCATCGCCTAACACAAAGTGAATCCTTGTTTGATTATCAACAGATCTATTCTTTAGGGGTTTATATTTTGGTAGTAGAAAATTTTGGGGTTTTAGTTTGGGTTATAGATATGTTCTTATACTCCATATCTGTTATGTTCTTCTCATTCTAGTGACGTGGGTTCCAAATCCAGATAATTAATTATATTCAATTACTTTAAAAAAATTGAAATTAAAAATAATTGGGGATTTAAAAAAAAACAAATGAGATTGTAAAAAATGGAATTACAAATATTAATTTTAATTTCTAAAATAAAAACTAAAGAGAAAAAAAATGAAAGTTAATAAATTTTATACAAATAAAAATAGTATTTAATATGAATAAAAGAATAAGGTAAATGAATAAATATTAGAAATTAAAATTTAAGAGAAAGGGAAGAGATTTGAAAATTAGATTGTAAGTAAGGGGCATAATAAACTTTTTACGGTTTTTGGGATAGAAATTTAACACCGTCGATTAATTTGAGCAAACTTTGAAGTTAAGGTATCGTCTTGTGGTTTTTTAAAGTTGAGTGTAACTTGTTGAAATTAGCGTATAGTTATGTGTAATTTTCTGATATTATCCCTTATAATTATAACAATTATTAAGTGGGTATAATTTCTTTAATTTTAACAAAAATGTACAATTATAACAGAATATGTTGTGATACTTTTACATTTGGTGACACTTGGTAGTTGTGATCATTGATCGGTTAATTAGCCAGGTGGCCAGTGATTCCGAGTTTCAAAAATGATACATTTGCTCAGAAGATTCTAGAAATTGTTGGTCAACCGTCGAAAGTTTTACGGTTCGGTTTTAGTTACAGTCGGAATCAAGTGAGATTAGTAGAGCAGCATAACAAGGAGTGGTGGTAAAGACTGACAAGGAGTGATGGAATGACAAAGAGTATATTTGAGAAGACTTCCGCAGGCTGAAATCTGAGAAAGCCACTTGCATGAACATATTGTTAGACAGGTTAGTCCATAAACAGTAAAGAACAGATAAAAACTGAAGCAGTTATTCTTAATGAAAATCGAATTACATAAAGTAACAAATTCGCAAATAAAGTGTATAATGTTAGGTCCCAAGGAATCAATCTAGATGGGGGGGGGGGGGTGAATAGATTGATTACAAAATATAGCAACTTAAAAACAAATTCGGAAATTTTACGGTTCGGTTTTAGTTACAGCTGGAATCAAGTGAGATTAGTAGGAGCAGCATAACAAGGAGGGGTGGTAAAGACTGACAAGGAGTGATGGAATGACAAAGAGTATATTTGAGAAGACTTCCGCAGGCTGAAATCTGAGAAAGCCACTTGCATGAACATATTGTTAGACGGGTTAGTCCATAAACAGTAAAGAACAGATCAAAACTGAAGCAGTTATTCTTAATGAAAATCGAATTACATAAAGTAACGAATTCGCAAATAAAGTGTATAATGTTAGGTCCCAAGGAATCAATCTAGATGGGGGGGGGGGGGGGGGGGGTTAATAGATTGATTACAAAATATAGCAACTTAAAAACAAATTTGGAAATTTAAACAACAAACAAAGATAGCAAGATAGAGATAGTCAACACAAAGATATATGTGGTTCACAACTCTCCTTAGAGCCTTAGAGTTGCTACGTCCACACCAAAAAACTCACTTAGAGTTCGGCCTTTTACTAACTTATAGTAAATGTTACAAAGCCTTTTACCAAACTTATAGTAAATGTTACAAAGTCTCACAAGAACTAATCTTGCAAGTTACAACACCAAATAGGAAGTAAGAACAAATCTTGCAACCACTACAACACTTTGCAAGAACAAATATTGCAACCAACTACAACACCCTTTTGTAGCCTACAAGGCCAATTACAATAGAAGATATTGAGGTCAACTCACCCAGAGTCAACAATACAATGTGTTTAATCTTATATAGAATAAACACAATGCTTCAATTACAATAAAGATATAAAGATGAAGTACAAGCAAGCTATATATGATTTCAAGATATGTAAGACTTAGCTCAAGATGATTTTGAGAGAAGAAGATTTCAAAATAGTTTACAAAGAGAGCATAACATGTTCAAGAAGAGATATAACAATAAGAATATATGTTTTTCAATGATCAAAAGATATGAAACTTTAGTTCATGACTTTGAAAACAATTTCTAGAACAAAGAAGAATAGAGCTCTCAAGATGACTTTTCTCTCAAAGATGAAGAAAAACTGTGCTGAAATTTTTGTAGAGAAGAAGTAGAAGTATTGTATCTTGAAATGAATAAACAAATGAGGGCTTTTATAGACAAAAACTTAACACTTGATAATTAAAAAAAAGAATTGTTGGAAAGTCAAGTGGCATATCTTGACAAGAAATGTCTTCAACACATTTCAAGATTGAAATGACGACTTCTCTCTTTTCAAAATAAATTTGAATGAATAAAAAAAGATTAAATAATAAAGAGAAATCATATTTTTGAACAAGGGAAGAGAGATTGAGTGATGAGCTAGCCAAACCATATCTTAAAGATCATACTTACAAGAATCATATTGGTAGGACTTGAACCCTTTCAAAGTAGACATTTTGAATCTTCCATAGCCTTCCTTGATCATCATTGAAGGTCTGAAAATGTCCTTGGAGATTTAAATTTCGTGCTCAACTTCATTGGGCACAAGTAGATGATGAGCATGCTTGCTGCCATAAATTTCAGCTTTGACCTTTACTTGTTGAAATGCGCATAAATTTTTCCACAAGAATCCAAATCAAGTAAGGTCAGTTGAGTTAGAAAATAGACTCATATATCTTTCTAATGGTATAACATAGGTCTAATATTACCTGGTAGATAATTTCAGTTTATTCAAGAAAGACAGCTAAGAAAATCTGCTTTACCTGTTTTGACAGATTTGATGTCTACTCACTTTTCTGTCCATTACTCTCTGATGAAGTATGAAAGTGGAGAACCAGTTTGTTCATTAAAAAGTAGACTCATAGAGGTTTCTAAAACATCAAAGAAATCGCAATTTGATAAATAAATGAATTTGATATGATTTTTCAAAGTTCACTCAAATGCAACCAAAATTGCTATTTTGAAAAATTCGAAAATCACATGTATCAAAAATATAAGAACTTTTGCAAAACGAGTTTGATTTGAAAAAAATAAACATATGAGAGATTTATTTGATCTTAAATAAATATATGCATACTTGTCATCATCAAAGCACATAGATTATTATGTTGATACAAGGTCACAACAGTGTATAATAGATATGGTAACTTCACACGATGATCCGAGAGGAAACTGGTTTGTCGAGGCCCGTAAACCGGTTTCCTTAAAAAAAAATATTTTCCCGTTTGAGCAAGTCTTCAAGGATACAACGACAACGTAAACGAACTCGAAACCGTGTATGAGAAGTAGCACCGAATAAGAAGAAAGCGATAGCTCTGATCTTGGAGAAAAAAAGAAGTGTTTCTAGGTAATTATCGTGTCTATTTCATGTCTACGAAAAATGACTAGAGCATAGCTTAAATAGAGAAAATAGGAGAAAATTGAGAGCTAGTTTTTGGAAATATCAAATTTTAGAAATATATAATTTAAAATATTAATTATTTATTTTGAAATTGGAAATTAATTATTGAGATTTTAATATGGGCCGAAGTGACCCTGAATTTAACTCCTACCTTAAGGATGTGTGCAAGAGAAGGTCTTACATCCAAGTAATTCAAATATGCTAGGAAGGTCATGCTATATAAACCCAAAGAAAGTTTAATAATCTTTCCATGTGGATTTTTTTTAAGAATAGTACTTTTTCCCCTTGCAATTTTCTCAACTATTAAGTTTAATGGATACTCTTTGAGTTTTAATTTCTCACTCACCTCTTGTCCGTTTGGACCTCATAATATCTCAGTGAAAAGACATCACTTCTAGAACACGAAACTAATATTTCCATAGTTCTAGGATGAGCCGATCCGATAGATGATTGAGCGTCAAGTTAACCTTTCTCACTTTATCAAAACTCACTTTTGTCCCACACATATATGAGAAGACACGCAAACATCCATGAAGACTAGAAAGAGGAGATGAAGAAATGTCACGCCCCAAATCTGGTATTGACCGAACCCGAGACGCGACTTAGTGAATTTTAAATAATAACAATTTAAAAACTTGAAGTTCGATAACGGTAAACAAAATAGTTCAAAGGTATTAGAATTTCTGAGTCCTACGCTCATTAAAATACATAAGTCCGAAATAACCGTTCGTCACTACGAAAATAATAAATAAGCATAGACCCGGACCCTCGCTAGCCCCATGCTCTGCGATGTCCTCAACTCCAAGTCATGACCACTACCTGTAGAAAAACACGGTAAAATAGGGGGGTGAGCTTGACGCTCAGTAAGGAAAACCGTCAAACCACCTTATCTTGAAGTCACCCAAATGCAGTCCCATACTTAAAAATATGATAAAGGTTTTAACACAAAACGACCTTGAACCAAATAAAAGTCAATAACCCTCTTTAAACTCAGATACTCAATGTCCAACTATACCAACACCGATTCATAACCCAATTTAAAGATAAACCCCTTTTTAATCCCGACGTTTACCCGACCACCCATACTAGCTCCAGCTCAACACCATCCAATCGCCTAAGGCACACAACGAAAGGAACAATCCAATTCAGACATCCAATTACGTTTTTAAACTAACTTTTTAACGATTAAAAAGAGAAAATGACAACGAGACATATAATCAACTTAACCAATCTTCACTTTACCCGACCAAAACTGTCCCGAGATTCCACATCCCAAGCCCCTACACAAACGACTTAAGGACAACCACAAATACGACACTTTAAATTACACGGAAGCCACACACATGAATTCACCCAAAGACAAACAAATCGAGTCATTCACGGTCACACGCAACTCATAACAAAGAAGAACACCCAAAGTCAAAACACAACAGTACTCAGTCAATTCAAAGCAATTCAAAATGAAACGGCCCGTAGCCATCGCACGGTCTAGGGAGCAACCCTCTCGGCCCGGCGTAACCGCACGCAACTTCCCTAACACAAAGTCAGGATAGGCAGTCGACCTCATCGCGGACACAGCGTTTTACCGATCGACGGAAGGCAGGGAAATCGCCTCTTCGCGGCCTCGTCACTCGCGGTGCTCAACACAGCGTTTTACCGAGTGCTAGTCGGAAGGTAGGGAAATCACCTCTTCGCAGGACACAACGTTTTACTGACTCCCGGTCGGAAGGTAGGGAAACCACATTTCTCTTGTAACCCAAGTACCACAAACCCAACAATTAATCGAATACACGTCGGAAGGTACGATACACCTGACGGAAGTACTTCTCTCACACTTTACCGGCCGCGCATCAACACAATCGCAATCACACTCACAAACAGGAACACAACCACAAGTAACCCCCGTACCATTACCACATTCACGTTCACGTCGGTCTATCACTCACCTGACCATATCACTTGCCCACACATAACAACGACATGTCACACCGAATACAATATGTCTCGACCCTTAAATTACACTCACAACTGTTCCGTACTGACCATCACTTACCGACACCCTCTCGGACACACTCAATACAACTATCACAGAACAGTCACAATCACTTTCACAACCACAGTCATGTTTTAATAATCACACCGCCAACAAGCACATACCATTACTTACCGATACCACTCTCCACGTGGTTACCCCACCGGCTTAACCGGTATCCCCAAACATTCCCAACCCCACATATCAAGTAAAAATAGGGAAAAGCACTCAAATCGGTGATAATGCGTTCTCTAGTCAATTCTACTCGTTTTCGTGTTCGTTATTTATTAACCGTTCAAACATCAAGGCATGCACAGATACATTCAGCACACAAGTCCTACGGGCGCGACATGACCCAATTCTACCAGCACAACAATTCCCAAGACATTAATCGTAGATGTTCGCAGTTTGATACGTATACGCTAGTCGTTCGTTTCCTATATGCACACTAGTTCTTTAGCCGGTTTATTAGGTTTCCCTATATGCATACTAGTAAAACCGTAATAAAGCGAATTCGAGGTAATCCCTACCTCTTGAAGAGCCGACCGTTGTGTCTCCTATCTGTTGACGTCCTGGCCCCACCGGTCTTTTCCGTGCTCGGGGTAACGTCCTGGTTAAACACAAAAGGGACGTATCAGTCCCGGTCCAACCCGTAACGGTCCTCAATTTGATAATTAAATCCAGTCGTTCGTTTGTCAAAAAGTCCTTTAGAAATCTTGTAAGTTCTTGGTGTTTACCTGATTTTAAATCCAATAATTAATTAAAATCTGTTTTGACCCGGCCCGGCCCGAGTCCGACCCGAACCCGGGTCGGAGCCTGGACCCAGGACCTGACCCGAGCCCGACCCAGACCCGGGTCCAGATCTGTTACAGGACCCGGACCCAAGCCCGGCCAGTCCAGGCCGAGGCCCAGCACGACCCAGGCCCGTCTGCCTTGTCTTTGGCCCAGGCCCAAACCCGTGAAGTCAGACCGAAGATGCAGAAGCTCGAAGTAGGGTTTTGGGTCTCGTTCTCTGGCGACGGCGACAACTACGGCGGCGACGACGGGGGAAGCTCGGAGGGACGTGCTGAGTGGCCGGGAGGGGAGTCAGACTCCGGCGAGACCACGACGAGTGCGGTGGTGGCTGGAACGCGCCCCCAATCGCTCCTCCGTCACAGATCTGACTAGAGGATGAGGGTTCGCCGGCGAGGGCGCTCTGGCCGGCGTCGTCTTGCCCGAGTTCGCCCATGGCGTCGCCAGAAAAAGGGTGACCGGAGGTGATGGTTGGAGGAGAAGGGCGGGATGGGGAAGACACTAACCGTGCCTTTGTCCACGTTGCAGGTGCGACGGGAATCGAAGCCGGAAGGGAGGTGTCACGGCGGCGGCGTCCCGGATTTGGTGGTCGCGATTCGGTTGCAGACTCAAGCTCGGTGGTGGGGGAAAAGGTTCGTGCGATGGTGAAGAAGAGGGAAGTGGAGGCGCGAGATCTGGAGAGGAAGAGAGTGGCGGTGGCGAGGTTGGGCGTGAGAGAGAAGGGAAGGTGAGCGAAGGAGGGGGATCGAGAGAGGGAGGCTGGTGCGGCTCCTTGGGGTGCGTGCGGACAAGTGATGAAGGAGGAGACGTAGTGCTAGGGTTAGAGAGTAAGGATGTGGGCCTGGTGCTAGATGGGCCTGGCACACTGATGGGCCGGTTCTGGCTCAGCCCAAAAGGCTGGTCTGACTGGCCCAGCCCTCTTCCTTTTGCTCTTCTCCCTTTTTTTCTTCTTTTTTTCCCTTTTTTTGCACTCGATCCGATAAACGACTCGCTCTCCAATCTCGACGACGTTCCTAACGATAAAGTATCGAATTAACATTTCAAATCTTTACAAGAAAAAAGGAAGAGACAAATAGAATGACGTTGATACTGAATACTTATTGTCAGAATGGTGGGCATTGGTAATAGCAATGTCGCATCGACATCGGATCATTCGTCGATGGTCCTTCTAGCTACCATCGCTCCCGATGCCAATCGATGCTCCAGTTTCAATAACTATATTGGCACCCCTAGTACTTTTGTTACTAAAATATCATAGATATTTGTTTTTGGAATATAATGGATGGAAAGAAGTAGGGCTGAAATTTTACTATTTTCATATAGATTAGACACAAGAGGTAATGAGTAGGGAAGCATCTAATGAAAAGAAAGAAACCAATGGAGATCCTCCAAATGAAACACTATTTAGTGTTAAGAGTTTAAAAGGAAATGGACAAATTAAGAATTTGTTTGGTAACTATAGTTGGATGGACATGCACATGATTTATCAAATCTAGAGTTAGCCTTAGGACACAAGGCATTAACATTGCTAGGTGGTTTTAAAAGGTATGTTTCTTCCCCTCTCCATCTTAGTTGGAGTTTCAAAACTCTTGCAGAAATAGAACTATGTTTCTTCTCTCATCTTCATCTTAGCAAGAGTTTCAAAACTCTTGCATAAATATAGAAGTCCATACATACACATGAGATGTTTTTGAAATGGGCAAAGTCCAATAGAGAAACCGAACAAGAAGTGATAAATCCCATCACCCCTTCTTAGCTGCAAAGCATAATGATTAATCATTTTATGTATATCTAGATTTATCGTTATTAGTTGTTGATATCATATTAAAGTCTGATTTAACATCCTAATATGTTTGAGTGGTTGTATTTAACTCTAACAACATGAACTTGAAACATATCACAAGCAGATCAGTGGCTCTATCGAGTATTGCAGAAAATGAGCTCAGTTATATTGAGCTGTAGAAATGGAATGATCATCAACTATTGCACACGCCACATACAATTACAAATTACAGATATTGTTATTTTAAAGTTGATAAAGCAAAAAGATCTATTATCTGCAGAAAGTTTTTGCATCCATATTCATGTCGTACTCGTAATGTAATCATGCAGTGCAATATACAAAAATCCATGAACCAATTTGTATGTAAATTTGTGTGTGACTGACAAAGCACATAAAATAAAGAATAGAAATATTTATCTAATATAATTTATATTTTATTATCTTACCATTAACAAGTCATTCAAATCATATTTATATGGATAATGTAACATGATAATTCAATTTTACCGTTTTGGGGAAAATCCAATTTCAAATGGTTGTTGTTACAATTACAAACATTCATTATTTATTTTACTATCGAAACCTAAAAAGTATGGGTTGCTATAGTTGTGAAGTCCAGGAATGCCCAGAATAGTCCGCCCGATCTTCAACACCCCTCCATGTCTCCCTACTCCAAATTGTATCATTTGATTATGACTCAATGCTATAAAGCAATCCGTGAAAACGGGATATATTCGAGGGAATGTATTCGAGGGAACATTTGACGAATCAAATTATATTTTATCATTTTCTTGAGCGGACCACGAAAATAATATATATTTTTTTTGATAAGCGATATTTATTAACAGGGATCCAAGGTGGAAACCTGTAAAACGACAGAAGTACAAATAAGGCTAATGAATAAAGATTACAATAACCCAACCCCCAATCTCCTACGCCTTGGTTTGCGCAGGCAAAGATATGGAGCCACTCTCCATTGCTCGAAAGAAGTCTCCGGCACCAGATCTCCTGCCATGTTCAACAGGCTATAAGCGTGAGGTAACAGACTGGCAAACAATTGGTCTTCCGAGATTATGGAGCCCCGAAACACCAAAGCATTGCGCTGCACCCAAATATACCAGCAAGTCAAGTAACACACTTTAACCCAGGCCGATCCCTTTGGACCTCCCTTCACCCAGAACCAACCTTCAAACGCCTCTAAAAAAGAGCCTGGACCCGCCCAGGGCAACGACCACCATAGATGGATCCGGCTCCACACTTTCCAAGAGAAGTCACAATGTAAAAACAAGTGATCTAAGTCTTCGAAATGAGACTTGCAAAAACAACACAACATAGCATTCAAGGATATTCTGCATCCTCGTTCTTCCAGGAAGGACTTGGCGGGGAGCGCTGAATGAAGGGCTAACCATAATAACATACAAAACTTAGGAGGCATACCTTTAACCCATAACACCGAGGCCCAACTAGCTTTATCAAAGGAGGGAGTAATCAACCTGTAAACCGCCCCTACCGTGAAACGGGGCCCTTTCACCCAGACCATCTTATCTGGTGCAACAATCAGGCATACTGAAGCCAAGAGCTCTGATAAAGCCCGATCTTCCCCCAGATCCCGGACAAAAAGATTACGGCGGTAAATCACCACCCAACCCTCACCACTCCAATAATCACAAACCATTGCCTTCTGATTGCCTGCCGCTAGGAATAACTGATGGAACCTGAATCTGAATGCCTCGTTACCTATCCATACATCGTCCCAGAATCTCACCCTGGTGCCATTACCAACTTTCCAATGGATCCCTTGGCCTCCAAAAAGGGTCTGAAAACGAGGGTCTCCAGCCAAACTCACAATGTGGCCGAACAGAGACGAATCATTCGGTCGATCCAGACTCAGAAGATCCCAATTTTTCGGGTTCCACTTAAATTTAACACAGACTATCTGCTTCCACAAAGAGTGTTCATCATCTGCAAACCTCCAAAACCATTTAGCCAGCATGCTCAGATTAACTTCCTCGAGACGCCGCAAACCCAAGCCGCCCTCCAACCTGGTTCGGCACACCTTGTCCCATTTCACCTTGTGAATAAAACGCCGGGCTACACTATGAGACCACAGGAACCGACGTTGGATCTTCTCCAACCTTACAATCACCGACCTGGGGGCCTTAAAAAGGCTCATATAGAAGACAGGGAGGGCCGCCAGAGTGGATTTGAGAAGAACAACCCGGCCAGCTATATTCAGGTGTTTAGCTTTCCAACCATTTAAGTACCTCCGCACCCGAACAAAGACCGGCTCCCAGAATTTAAGTCGCTTCGGAGATAAGCCCAATTGGAAACCCAGATAAGGCAAAGGCAAGTCACACCCTTCGCAGCCCATAATAGAAGTTATAAGCTCCTCTGTCAATGAGTTCCCATTTAACAACACCGCCTTGGACTTGGTAAAATTAATCTTTAAACCCGAGACTGACTGAAACAAATCCAGAACATACTTTAAATTCCTTAATCCCCGCTCCTCACCCTTTATAAAAAAGATGGTGTCGTCGGCAAATTGCAGGTGGGAAACAACCAAGCCGTGCAGTCCCATTGTCACCCCATCAAAATCTCCGCCTCTCAAACCGTCCAATATCATCTGGTTAAGACCCTCTGCTGCCAATAGAAACAAAAAGGGCGAAATGGGGCAGCCCTGTCTGATGCCATTTTCTGTAGCAACGTCGGCACTGGGAGCTCCGTTAACCAAAACTGAAAGATAAGCTTTGAAGCAACTCGACATCCACAAACGCCACCTCTCAGGAAAGCCCATAATAGTCATCACATCTAACAAATATGACCAACTAACCTTGTCATAGGCTTTCTCAAAATCTAGTTTCAGAATGACCGTCTCCTTCTTAGACTTCCGGACACTATGAATAACTTCCGAGGCTATCAGGACCCCATCAACCAACTGTCGACATGCAATGAAGCCACTCTGGGTGTCCCCAATTAGATCAGGAAGGACCTTCTTCAACCTGTTTGCCAGTAATTTAGCCACTATCTTATAGGGACCAGAAATCAGACTAATGGGTCTGAAATCATCAAAGGTCTCTGGACCAACTGTTTTGGGAATAAGTAACATGAAGGCGGAGCTTAGGCCTTTTCCGAACACCCCATCCTCATGAAATTCAGTCACAAACCGAACCAGATCACCCTGTATCACGTCCCAGCATGTTTTGAAAAACAACATTGAAAAGCCATCTGGCCCGGGTGCTTTTGTGTTACTACAATCCGAAAGAGAGTCGAAAATCTCTTCAGCCGAAAAGCCCTCTTCTAGAGCTGCTGCTTGAATCGCCGAGATAGTCTTAAATTGGAGGGGAGGGATCCGAATCAAAGGTTGTGATGGTCTGGCAAACCTCGCGCTAAAATGTAAAACTGCTTGGGCCTTAATATCAACTGGTTCCGTAAAATAGGAATCACCAACCCGAATGGCCACAATCTGCTTGAAAGAGGTGTTGAAATTAGCCAGCCGATGGTAGAATTTTGAGCACTGATCACCTTCATCAAACCACTTGAACCTTGCTTTCTGGGCCCAGATCCTTGCCAGCAGCTTATGTTTCGCAATCAACGAAAATTTCAACAAAGACCTCTGTGTGCATTCCTCTCCCGTGAGTTGTCTATGCTCAACCACTGCATCTAACCTGTCAACTTCTCTGTTCAGGGTCTCAATCTCTTTGTCCACCATACCGAAAACGTCCTCATTCCACTTTTGCAGGGCTTTCCTGAGACAGTTAAGCTTTTTCCAGAATATATAACTAGGTGCCCCTTGAAAAGAATAACTGTCCCATTGAGATTTGACAAAAGCAAAGAAGTCCGGGTGGGACGTCCACACATTAAGGAACCGGCCCGGCTTCGGTCCCCAATTGGTCGAACGGGATTCTAGCACCACAGGCTTATGGTCAGAGAGGTCTCTCGGCAATGTCCTTTGTATCAAACTCGGGTATTGAGCTAACAAATCAGCAGACACCAAAAAACGGTCCAGTCTGGCTGCCTTCGACGCCGGGCCATACCAGGTGTATTTACTACCATGCAGGGGAAAATCACATACTGCAAGCTCAAAAATCAAGTCCCTGAAAGCCTCACTATCACCAACAGAGTACTCACTGAAAGCCCGTTCCTCAGGTGTGCACACCACGTTAAAATCCCCAGCAACCACCAAACAATCATTAAAGGATGGACTCTCGGCTGCCAGTTTCACCCATAAGTCCGACCTGGGCCCGCTCTCAGTCGGGGCATAAACATTCACAACAGTAATTGGGGTCGAATCTGCAATAATCAAGCCTTTCCAAACCAGGGCGTTATCAATATTATACGAATGAACGAAGGAAAAAATTACCGTTCTCCACACAATCAGAACTCCGCCTGCTGCCCCAACTGAAGGAATAAAGGCTGATTCCCAACCATTCAGAAAGGCACAACTGCGAAGAATGAAAGGATGAATCTCCTCCCTCTTTGTTTCCTGAAATAGTACCATATCCGGACGTTGCTTCGACAAGGCCACCTTAATACACCGCCTCTTTTGGACGGCATTCATCCCCCTCACGTTCCAGGAGATGAATTTCACCATATAAACTGACTATTGAGGTAAGGAAGTGGGGAGTGAATCTCCCACCTCGTCCCCGTCACTAGAAATTAAGTCCTCGGAGTCGTCCCGAAATTCAGGATCCACCGAATCACCGAGCTCAAAATCAAGAGCCTCAATTTGGTCTGCTGCCTCAGGGTGGCCTGTTAAAAGCTTCTGGCTAGCTTTCAGTAATTTCCATTTCCTTTCTCTATCGGCGATCTCCCTGTCAACGGGAACTCTACGAGCTGCATAAGAACGGAATACAAAGGAGGGCTTACTCGGCTGTAGGAGGTCCTTGGCTGAAACCCTAGCCCGAGTTGCTTGCGGCCCACTCCACGAGACCTGCGGGCTCGAGAGAGCTGAGTCCGGCACTTTACTAACCGGCGTGGAAAAGCCCATAGTTTCCTTGCCTTTCCCGGTGAATTACGGCCTCCGGGTGGTGGTGTATGTCAACAAAGCCCGTTTATAATCTGCAGAACCAGCTACCCCACCAAAAGCATCCGAGACCGTCTTCATCAATTGGACCTGAAAGGTCTTGCCGTCCAACTCCAACATCCTTGTCACACAACTCTCCATGATCTCGGAATGGAGCAAGAGATAGTTACTGTCGAGGGACATAGAGGTCTCGTCCCTCAGGGCCAATAAAAATTCCCCACAAGAAGCTCCAATGTCTTTAAAGGTTCGCGAACACCAACCAGAGACAGGCACACCCGTCACTTTCCACCAGGCAAAGCTACCTGAACGAAGAAGCCAGTCTTGCGCTCTATCAAACATAGAGAACGCCTCGGAGCACCATTTCCACCTCATATTCAAAACATCAGCTAAAGTGTCGTCATTAGATGACAGAAACAGAAAGATCCTGTTACCCAAATAACGAAACTGAATGTCTGCTTCCTCCCCATGAAGCAAATCACGCAGGTCCTGTATGGACATCTCTTCTTTGGCCACCCCCAAAATGCTGGCATTCACCCATGGGGATAGATATGGCGAAGCTGAGCCCTGAATCACGTGACTGTTCACCCCAGAATTCACAACTCCCTTCGGGTTGCCGAGCAGCTCAACTGAGGCTTTCTTCTCCCTCCAGACCCATTTAGTGCGAGCCTGAGAGACTTCCTGGCGTCCCAAACGTTTAGAAAGACGTTCCGGCCATGCAATAGACATGAATAGTTTGTAGCCCTCCCACATACAGCCATTACACGCACGTATTAGGGAGTCTGCCTCAACCTTGGAGAAAACCGTCACAAAGCCGAAGTACCTGCCCCCAGAATTCCTACGCTTGCAGACGAACACTCGGGAAACTTGTTGTATCTCTTCCAGCCAATTCCGAAGTTTGGAGCGTGTAGTTGCCGGTGGGAGATTGCACACGAAGAGTTTGACTCCCCCCAACGCCACTTTCTGGTCGGCCGGCAATCTGGGAACTGAGGAGAGGGGATTCACAGGTGATGAGAGTTCCCGACTCCGTTGCCCGTCATCCTCCACCCGGGCTTTGGACCGGCGAGCACTCGATTGAGGAGAGATGTCATTCGCTGATTCCTCCAATCTGCACACAATCTAGGCAACTTTTGGAACCCTAACAATCTCACCCTCGACCATTCTCTCGTAGTAATCGGCCACGCGAGGCTTCGACATGGGGCGTCCCTTCCGCGCCGAACGATGGATCCACAGCACTGCCTCGTTCAATAACATAGGCAAACGGTCCCCGATCCCGGCTACCTCCCTGTATGATCGTCGGAGAGACGATCACACGCCGGCGAGGGCGAACCCTAGGCGCGATATCAGTTTCTTCCTTCTTTTTTTCGCCCCACGCGCCGCGCGTACAATTTCCTTACGCGTAACTTTGTGATCGAAAATAATATATTAAAACAAAAAAATCTCCGGGAGTACAATCGCAAAACGGGTCACTCAAGAAAGACAACAACCAAATGAAATAATTATAAGAAAGTAAATAAAATATCTGCACATCGTGGGACAACTACGAAATTGAAAAAGTCATTTTTTACCGACGTGCTTCAAGGGTGTCGATAGAAAAATGTTGCAATAGCAGCCGAAGCAACCGACACAACGACTGAAGATTGTGGAATAAGGCCGAGTAAGCCATATGGTTAGAATAGGCATCGAACGACTCTGGACTGTGCTCTTGGAGAAAACTGCATAAGCGGTCGAGATCACTGAACTAGTTGTTGAAGCCCGTGAATGACGCCCTAGGAAAGCCTGTGACCATGGACTAAGATGGCTCAAATGGATTAAGCATCCTCCCGAAAAACCAAATGACGTCGTCCCCCCTTTGATGATAATGAGGGCCTGTAGAAACGTAAAAATGTTGGTTCCTGATATAATTGGAGAATGTGCTTGCCGCCCCTCGCCAGTTCTCTTGATGCGCCATAGGACTCCATAATGCCCTTTGAGACCGTAATCGCACGCACATGGCGCACACCTCCATCCACCACGTTCTTGACGTTAGTCGGCCGCATTCCACATGGTATCCCACTATCACCGGGTATAACTTCTATCGCCACCTCCTAGGCATCAGTCGACCGTATTCCCCAAATGATGGCTTTATTTCCACGCACAACCGCAATTCCTGGAAAGGAGATTAGGTACAACTCTAGCCGCATGTGGCACAGACTCTGGTCACCTCGGCGAAACAGTCCCCTCGAGACCATCCCAGTACCGCCACAACCAAACACAACAAGACGGTCTGCAACACCTGTATACAGTGATGGTCGGCCACCCAAATGCCCCGGGCCACCACATGATGCAATCGTACATCCCCTCGCCATCGTCGATGACGAGGTCCCGTCCTGCTTTCATGACGCCGACGAACCATACAGGACCTAGCCATTACAGATCTCGGCATCCGTCTCGCCCTTGCCTCCCGATCCCATCCAGCAATAAGGAGTCACTCCGAACATCGTTCCCCTCCGTCTACAAAAGGTCAAACTCGCTGTAGAAAGCCAAAGAGATCACCCCTGAGACCGACATCGGACACCATGACTCTAGGCTTGCTGAGAACTCCCGACAAAGTGGGGTCGCTCACCGGACGACGAGAATAGCACCACATGGGTAACAGAGAAGAAACTTTGAACATGTCCGTACATGGAGAGCCTCCCTCCATGTCCTCACGGCGCTGGTCCTCGTAGTGTCAAACTCCTTATTCTCATCGTCTCTACCTCTGCCCTCTTTACCATTGATTCATCACTCTTCCTTGAAACTGCAACTCTACCTGATGTGCCCGCCGTTGAGAGAGAACGGAGATATGACCAGAGCCATGTTAGACAGCACCAACCTCCTCACTCTAAAGGACGACGACTCCAAGTTTCTTTAGAGAAAAAAAAAGACTCGCACCCGACTCTTTTATACTTTCTTATAATTATATTTTACTATAGTTATAAAGTAATAATTTATCAATGATTCATATCATTAATTAAACATATTCGCTTTATTAGTCCTAAAAAATCTAAAATAATGTTGTGAAACACGCATCTTGCCTTAACTCTCCTTTCTCGTTTTTGATGCAGAGTGCGGAGCGGAGAGGACGAATTCTTTACCGAATTCGTTGATTCAAAGTTAATACCGAATAAGACAGAAGTTGAGTAGAACTCGTTTTTGCTTTATTTCATCAAAATATGAATTACAATGGAGAATAACAAGGGCTTAAATAGAGAAACTAGTACCCAAAGTCCTAATACAAAAAGGAAATTATTACCCAAACCCTAATCCGAAAATAAAGGAAACATGAAAAACAGGAAATAATGAACCGAACACTAACATATCAGTTTCGCCCCTCTAAACGATCTCGGGTGGCCGAAAAACGTCTTAGCTCATAGAAAAGCTATGACTTTTGCTCAGGGGCTCGTTTCGACCCGAAAAATGCTAAGGTTTCGCTAATTTTGGAAACTGTTGCATTTTCGGGTTCTCTAGCCGATTCGCCAAGATATCTTCAATATGCACTGCATCAGTTTTCCTCTCCAAACGCGGTGGTAAGGTAGCATGGAGGTAGGGGTGATTATGGTAGTATTGACGACTGGACCTCGGGTTGCGGCGATCAGAACAACGTCACTAGGGTAAGGCTTGCGGCAACACACGAAGACGCGAAGAGTGACTATCCCATGCTTGTGATACATATTACGGGCGACATCTATGTCGTAGAGACTCCCCTCAAGGACGATACCATCGTCTACTAGAGTTTCCTCGCACCGAGGAGTGGGCATGGAGGCTTCCTCTACGCGCATGCATATGGAAAGGACAACATCTCCGACACGGGGAACGACTTCTCCGCCTTTTTAGTTTCAAGCATATAGAATGGACGGTGCCAAATCTTGATGGGCTTCTGGCGTGAAACCTTAAGCCGGATGAGAGACTGGTGGGACGGGAGGGTAAATGATGTGGGCTCCCAAATAGTCGGAATCTCCATCAAGGAGGTTGTGATTCCGACGATAAAGCTTGGGGGCCATAGGGTGAGTCGCACCTACGTGCATGGTGGTCGTTCGGGTTCTCTCGTTGAAGTCGTTCTACTGGCAGGCCTTGACGGACGTCATGACGGACCAATGGAAGGTCCGAATATGGAGGTATAACCGTTAGGTTGGTAGTGTTGGGTTTATTTTTTCGAACGATGGGCATGCGGGACAAGGTACTGAGAGCACAATCATGGGTTTTTAGCGCTCCCAAGTTGTTCTGGCGGACATCAGCCCCCTTACGAGACCACATGATACTCCCTTCACATACACCTCGGTATGGGTTAGAGTGATGAACCTCTCAGCGGGTGCATGGAACCAGGGGTAGCTTATCGGATATAGAACACCCTCGGAAATCACTTGGAGGTGGATGATGACGTCCACAAAGTGAGTTGGAGGGAGTTCATACGAATCCAAGTCCGAGTAGACATCAGACAACAACTCGAGCAAGAACTACTTTTCCGAGTCTCAGAGTATGAGGTAAGAACATTACTCTTTTTGTCTTATGAACGCCTGCCTAACCACTACTTCGATTGCGACATGTTGGATGACGCCCTACAATTTTAAAACAGAAAAGGACACGTCAAGCGTATCGGTCGTCAAGTAGTATTTTTGGAATTGAAGTTCCGAATTATTGTATCTAAGGGAGCACAATACAAGTGATTCCTAGTTGAAGTCTGTTATTAATCTGTTTCGTTAAAAAAATATGGTTTTTGTTTTCAATATCATGCAAAAATAAACAATAATGAAAATGTGAAGAAGTATTCAGGTGATTTAGAAAAGTGTTTCGAATCAGAGAAAAATGTAATCTAAGGTATGGTTCATAGAGATCATGTCAATGCATCAAAACGCCGATAAATATTGTGAAGTTACCTAGTTTTAAGGGCAACAAACTATTTCTAAACTAGTCTTAACTTATCTCGAATGTTTTGGACCCTAATGGAATCTAATCACCTAACTCTCCCGAATCTAGATGTAGGAAGACCCAAAGCACTAAGTTCTCCGATAGTTTCTAGGTTTCAGTACGAAACCTATAGCTATTGTGATTGTGTTAATCTAGTTATCCCTAGTCAATATTTAAACCCAATTTATATTTTATTGTAGACCAATTGTGATCCTCATCTCACGAGTATTGGATTCCTATTCTTCTCAACTATCAAGCCTACAAGAAAGATAGAACATTAAGTGTAAATCAAACATAAACCTTAAGTTAGATTCAAGTTTCACAACATTCATGGAATTCAACACAAAGATATTCAAATATCTAATCCCCCAACCCTTAGATTACGGGGTTTAGTTGTTCATGGAAAGGGAAGACGAAGACATGGATAAGAACACACATATTCATAAGATTGATAAAGTATAGAATTACAAGTACCAAATTAAGCATATATGCACGTTCTTCAAGCTTCAATCCTCTCTTCTCCAAGCTCTCAATTCTCATATTCTCTTAGATTCTCCCAAATACAAGTTACCCCTCTCTAACTTAACTCTCCCTTATTTATAAGACTTTAGGTGGTCTTTTTCTCCTCAAAACCGGAATTAGAAAGAGGAAATTTTCCTTTTTTCCCTCTTAAAATCAGATCTGGAAATCTAATTCTATGTGTGTCGCGGGCACGCTCATGGTTCTGGGTGCTGTCTCATGCCGGTTTTCTTTCCAAAGTCGTGTGGGTTCCCGTAACGGGTTGTATGCTAGTTATGAGCATTTATCCCTATCCAAACAACGACGTCTCCCTCTGTAAAGTTGTAGATATATGAATTCCCTTCAATTTGACATATTATATAAACGAATCGGAGTTCATATGAAGAAGTTATTCCCTTCGCAAGATCAACCAGCCTCCAAAACTCCTCAAACCGATTTCCTCCATTTTAACCCTTTTTCGATCAAAGAACCTAAAAACACAATGAGATACAAAGTAAGAGTAAAGAGAGAATAGTAGACCAAATTATAAAACACAGCGAGTAAAAAGCTCAAGAATGTGGGCTAAAAACATGCAAAATCGATGCATTTTATGTCAACATCTCTAGACACATGGCCAAGAACTGTTCGACACCTCGGGACTACTGGGCTCCCAAGGATATCCATGTGGGATAATACAGAACCCCAAGGTATAAAATTCATGTAGATGTATGGAAAAGGTCGGCTAGGGTGTCGGAGGAGTCTCATGGACTTCTCCTAGACCCCATTAGAGGCCAACAACCTATGGTTGGAGGGTATGAGGACAAGATTTTCAAGGATGCGGAAGACACTGGATAGTCCTACTAAGGGTCAGAAGATACCAGTGTTGGGCTCCAACATGGGTAAACTCAAGGTAAGGACAATGACCCTGACTTAGGTCTATCAAGTGAAGACACACATTGTCACTAGAAGGGTCGAGCTTTCACATGATGCACAACAAGGAAACCTAGAGGATCTAGACCCAATATGACTATATGTATCTTTGCGGGTTCACATTTAGGCATGATTAACATGGCAGGTGAAGAAATGGAAGGGCCAAGCGAGGCGGTTGGGAACTTTAGGACTTACTTTGGGCCTCAAAAGCCGATTGGTTGTGGATTTTCGGGGTCATAACACAACAAAAATTGTTGACTCTGATAAAATAGAGGTCCATCCAGTGAGGGGCGTGCTATACTAATCAGTCATGGAGGGGTCGATGGGGGGTCCTCGAATACTACCCGATATCGACCATGTGTAGCATTGGTTCCACCAAATACCAGCACGACAGACTCTTACCAGGCCATGGTCATGATCCAACACATCTTCAGAGACCCATACGAATATCAGAAAGGGGACAGAAATTGGGTTAATGAGAAATTGAACAGTCTAGACAAGCGTATCAAGGTTGGTTATGCAAGATTGTCTAAACCTTAATTTTTATTTTTTGCGGCTGCCCCGGTGATCATAATCGCTATAATAGCCAGATGCTAGAAAAATCACATTAGAATGAATTTGAATTTCTTTTCATGTTGTTATTTTTATGTTTGCATCATTATTTTCTACTTACCTCAAGATTTACCTCAATATGTTTGGGCTTTTGTTGAGTGATGACACACTAGTAGTTAAAGGGTTAAATACATTTTGGTACCCTCATGTTCGGTCCACAAACATTAAGGTCCCACATGTTTGGGGACGACCATTTTGGTACCCCCTATGTTTGGTCCACCAAATTTTTATCGATTTGTGGTTAAAATTATATAAAATAACTATTTTAACCTTTTTCCATTTCATATTAATAGCCCTTACAAGTAAAAGACTATTTTACTCCTCTTGATTATTAATTCTTTAAAAATTCATTAACATATCAATTAATTCATAATAATAATCATTAATTCTATAAGGGCTATGAGTTAATTCCATCTCACTACCCTAAAGATTTCAGATTCTATTTTCAGTACCCTAGATTTTTTTTTCCATCTCGCTACCTTAAAATTGGATTTGTATCACTTTAATACCCGTTATTAACTGTACGTCTATTTTTGAACGAAAAATCGTCATGTGACTGGCACATGACCCATAATTTCAAAATAACACCTAAACTACCCGTCTTTAATTCTTTTTTCATTCCTCAATCCTCAACACCAAAGCTTTTTGTCTCACTCTTCTAAAATCTCACAAAACATCTATAAGACTTCAATCTCACAGTCTGATCCGGGAAGAGGGGTGGAGAGGCGCTGATCGGAGAACTCGAGGGTGGAGAGGCGCTGATCGGAGAACTCGAGGGTGGAGAGACGACATGTCAAGCTCTTCTATTTTCACTCCGTAGTCATCCCCGAGCCCGGCCGAGACCGACCCACCACTGGCGAAAGTGTTAGTGAAGATGGGACAGTGGAAGAAGAAGAGGGCTTCGACGACGAGATCCAAGAAGTTGTTTCGACGGCGAGCATGGTGGTTTTCCGCATGAGCGAAGTCACGAGAAGATCTGACATGAGCAAATATGTGCGATTTTGGATGTTTGGATCTTGTTGGGATGGTTTGGATCAGTTTTTTTTTGAAATTTCATATGTTTCGATCTTCTGATCTGTTTGTGTTTGTGTACAGTGGATTAATGTTGAGGATGTTTGGATTTTGTTGGATGTTTGGATCTTGTTGGGATTGTTTGGATCATTTTTAAAGAATTAATAATAAAGGGGGTAAAGTAGTATTTTACTTATAAGGGTTATTAATTTGAAATGGAAAAGGTAAAATAACTATTCTACATAATTTTGTTAGTTTTTTAACCTAAAATTAAAAAAAGGTTCGTGGACCGAATATAAGGGTATCAAAATAGTCATTCCCAAACATGTGGGACCTTAATGTCGGTGGACCAAACACAAGAGTACTAAAATATATTTAACCACGGGATAAATATTAATTATGCTTGTTGTCCAATAAGTCTATTCAAGAGGAGTCTCTTAGATTATATTCTGTTATATATTACATGTTTGTATTCTACAAATGACGTACATAATCAAATAAAATAAAGAACAAAATGCAACCGCCATGCTCCCTTCTCCTTTAGCAACCATGACAGTTTCAATGGATGATCTTGGCAGATGGTGGTCCTCCTTCGATATCCTCGTATGTTTCTGAGCATGGTTAGAGAAAGGGCAACTAGGTGTTGCAACGGTGCACCTACAAAGCACGATGACAACAACAAAGGAAGAAGGAGTGTAGTTATGACCGACGTTTCAGTAAGGCATGAAGTGCTCTGCTCTAGCCGCCACATCGACTAAGATTTGGAGCAACGGGGTGGCAGTTGTTGCTGCATGTACCCTCGGCGGCACTCTCGCAGGGAAGGAAGGCCATGGACCGGACGGTCGACGAAGGATATTCGACGTTGGAGGCGGCATGCTCTAGTTTGTCACGTGGTTGTGGAGGCATCTTTGTTTGATGGTCACGAGTTCTCTATGGACACTCATGGTAGTGGTGTGTGGGTCTCGCGGAACTGTCGGGACCTACGAAGCACGGTCACACTGGAATGTCTTACAAAGGCCATAAGGTGTCGCATGTTAGAGTTCATATGGTCGATCGTTGTCTTGGATGTGGCAGTGGGGGTTGTGCGCAATGTTGACGTAATCACGAAGTTAGAAGGCACTACGAAATCCAATGCGGCATCGAGAATAGCGGCGAGGGGCGAGTACCCTCGTCTTTCCTTATTAGTATTTGGGGGGTCGATGTGGGGTTTGTGGGTACTTACCCCTCATCGACCATACGGTTATATCGGTCCCATCAAGTACCCGCGCGACAATCTCCAACCGGATCGAGAGTCAGGACCTATACGTTTCTAAAGACCCTCATTATCATTAAAGGGAGGACGACGTCAACTGGTTCCCCGGGAAGATGCATAGTCCAATTGTGCACGTTTAGAATCTTGATACAAGGTTGACCACTCCCTCGAGGCGGTTGGTATTTTCCCCGCAAAGGGTAAGCTTAACCCTTACTTCCCGTTATCAACAGTTGTACCAGCGGTTTGGTGTGCTATCGCAACATCATCTTGACGATACTTTTGAAGTATTTCGACAAATGAGTATCTTTTTCAGTTTCCTGTTAGTCCCATGTTATTAAGACTTTTTTCATGTTTTGTTGCATATTATGTGATCGGTGCCTTCGGACGTTTTTAATTAATTTATAGTTTCGGTTCAAGAAAGTTACAATAAAGAATAAAAACAATCTAGTTGGGAATTAGAAATTAACGGTATGTTCCAGGGCAATCAAAGGCGGATAAACACATCACCCTCCCAAGTCCCAACATTGATGGGGGTAAGGAAGCAGCCCTAGGCCATGGCGCACATGATATCCATAAATTTCACTCACAAGTAAATTGGTAATTCTCCGTAAACAAACCTTGGACGCGCATTGTTGTTTGCTGCAGCGGAATCCTCCGATATGGCGCATCGACTGCTTAGAGATGTCGAGGCCGACGGATGGGAACGTTCCGATTTTCCGATCATCTGCGAGTCTTGTCTCGGCGACAACCCTTACGTTAGAATGGTCAGCTCCCTTGTATCATATTGTTTGTTTCTATCTCAAATTGAGATTTAGGAATTATAATTAAAGCCAATGCAGGAACTACAATCATTACCCATATGCCGTTCAATCTTGTATGAGCACAATATCTCAATCCTGTTTCATAAATTTAAAGTTGAATCATAGTGTAAGCCGTTCAAGGATTAATGATATAATTACTGAAGTTTATAAGGGCAGATCAAGACAGAAGGATTGTGTATAAGCACATAAGTTTGTAAATTTAGTTTGTGATTTTTTGAGTGGTTAAGTTTGTTTATTTTGTCAAAATTGGAAGGTAATGTGCTTTTGCTACACAATGGTGTTTGCAATGCTTCATTTTTATTTTCCTTGTCACTGGTCGTGTATGTAATTCTATTTCCAAATATACATATAACTGCAGACAAAAGCAGATTATGACAAGGAATGCAAGATTTGTACACGACCATTTACTGTATTTAGGTGGCGGCCTGGCCGTGATGCACGGTTTAAGAAGACTGAGGTTTGTCAGACATGCAGTAAGTTGAAAAATGTTTGCCAAGTCTGCCTTTTGGATCTTGAGTATGGGTTGCCTGTACAAGTCAGAGATACTGCCCTCTCCATAAATTCCAATGACTCCATTCCCAAGAGTGATGTGAACAGAGAATATTTTGCAGAGGAGCATGATCGCAAGGTATGTTTTGCTGTTCTGTTATTAGCGACACTGCCAAATAAGTGGCTCACATAGAATACTAACCACAATAAGCTTCTAAAACGTTGCCATTTGGTTAGCTCCCGCCATCTGGCTCCACTGTTTAAGAACTGCACTATTCACATAATTTGGTTTGGGTTATTTAGTTTGCCTTTGGTGCTTCAGTCAGACGTGGTCATTATCATGTGGAATCTATTAGCGTTTACTATGTTACAACTAAAATTTGGAATCTTTCCTTCTTAATTCTTTGGTAGCTCTTTGACTCTTGTAAAGGCTGCATATTTCCTGGCACCATGAATCTGTAGCTCTCTTTTTACCTGTTTGGGTTAAATTTGTTACTTGCACTTGCCTCCATTCATGTTTCTGTTACACCCTCAAATATTTCTCCTTTGATAATTTTAGATTGTTCTTATATATGATTTGTTTGTAGATTTTGGAACCCAAATTTATCTAAGTGTAATCCATGGATACTTGAGCTTTAAGGCTTAAACTTAATTCTATGAGCTTAATTTATTAACATATAGATGACTTTAGTTGTATTTTCTTGGATCTGCTAAGTCAACCTGTTCAAAATGGCTATTTTCCTTTACATCATTAGTTTATCCTGATTTGTGTCTGTTGCTTTGTACAGGCTAGAGCTGGTATTGATTATGAATCCTCGTATGGAAAAGCACGCCCAAATGACACTATTTTGAAGCTTCAAAGAACAACACCATATTACAAAAGAAATCGAGCTCATGTTTGCAGTTTCTTTGCTCGTGGTGAATGCACAAGAGGTGCTGAGTGCCCATACAGGCATGAGATGCCAGTTACTGGGGAATTGTCACAGCAGAACATTAAAGATCGTTACTATGGGTATGCAATCGCTTGTGTTCATATGGTTTTTCTGATTATTAATGTTTTTTACATAATATTTGTTCACTGGCTCTTGGTAGAACTGGATTCATGCATTAGTTTGTTTATATGGTTGCTGAACCCTTAAGAGGGGGGGTTGTCAGTGGTCTCTTATCTACATTATTTTTTAATGGAATGTTGCCTTATACATTCAGCTTAGAGCTTCACCTAATTGCCAAGTCAGTTAATTAGCATAATGAAGGGGTATTAGAAAGTTCAGTATCCCATCATTTCCTTCAGAGAGTTGTAATTGTTTCTTGCATTCTTGAAAATACCCAATTGAATTTACTGAACTGGTTGGACTGATTTCTATATGTTTCTCTTAAAACATCTACAGAGTGAATGATCCAGTTGCAATGAAGCTACTCAATAAGGCAGGTGAAATGCCCTCTCTCGAACCCCCTGAGGATGAGAGCATTAGGACACTGTATGTTGGTGGACTTGATGCAAGGATCACTGAGCAGGACCTGAGGGACAACTTCTATGCCCATGGAGAAATGGAATCTGTTAGGATGGTGCTTCAACGAGCATGTGCTTTTGTTACATACACAACCCGAGAAGGTGCTGAGAAGGCTGCTGAAGAGCTTTCTAATAAACTGGTGATAAAGGGTCTTAGGCTGAAGCTGATGTGGGGTAGACCCCAGGCTCCTAAACCAGAGTCGGAAAACACAGATGAAGCGAGGCAGCAAGCAGCTGTAGCCCACAGTGGGATGTTACCAAGAGCTGTAATATCTCAGCAGCAGAACCAACAGGACCAACATCCAACAATGCACTACTTCAACATTCCACCCCCACCTCAGCAGGATAGGGCTTATTATCCATCCATGGACCCCCGGAGAATGGGTGCTCTTGTTCCATCTCAAGACGGGCCTGCTGGTTCACACTCAGTCCCGGAGGAGAACAAGTCTGGTGCAGACAAGCAGCATTATGCCTACCAAACTGGGCCACCACCTCATGGGCCAAATCTGCAACAGTTGTATCCACCTTATGGAGGTTATATGTCGCATCCGCCCCCACCACATTATCAGCAGTATCCTCCACAATATCATTCTGCAATCCCTCCTCAGGTGAACCAACATCAGCCATCTATGCCACCACCACTACCAATAGCTACACAGCAGTATCAAAACCCTCCACCCCAAAAGTATCAGGAGTCTGCGCCTTGCGGGTCCTCACAGCAATCTGCACAATCAGATTAACTGCAGCAGTGGAAATCTTCTGCCTTTCTGGTACACTTCTATCTAAGTGATTTGGTTAATAGACTCATAACTGGAAAGCAATTTGAGATGGAGGATATAGCTGTTGGTTCTGGATCATATCAGTGTTGATCAGTCAAGAATATGGAACTCCTCGCGACCCTCTTATGTGCTTCATCGTAAGTTATCATCATACATTGGCCTTGCACCAGTTTGTGAACATTTAGGGTTACAAATTGTTCAAATGGATATTTTAAGTGTTTGAAATGATATTTTCACACAGTATTGTCTAATTATTTTTTAGCGATGATATGTATCGCTAATTAACTGCCCTAAAGATAAATTTTGAATGAGTTAAGTATTCTTTGGATCTGAGGATTGATTATTGAAATACTAATAGATATAAGAACTATTCTTTTTGTTGGAACAAAGGCTCTGATTACTTCAGCCACAAAGCGTGGACAAAAGTTTATGCATGCTTTCGTTTGTGAACAAAACTTCAATGCACTTTTTGACAATTAAACCTAAATACAATGATCCGATCAGAATGATAACTAGTTTTTAATCTCACCATTTGTTGTGACAGAATGCCAACTTTATTGAATGGAAAAAACAAATGGAGAACAGACGACTGAATAAAGACTGTGCAGTTTATTTTTGTCCACGGTCAGTCTACAACAATGTGAAGGACAACTTGCAAAACACACGTTTGTACAAATTTCTCTTACTTTTAAGTGTAACATTTAATATTTGGAAATGATATTCTAGACATTTCTTTCATTTTTAACCCAGGTGCTAACAAAAAAGATGGCTCAAAACAGCTATCTGCAACAATTTAAAGATCACTGTCACGATAGCTAAAAATGGGAACTTTATAAACTGATCTTGGGAAGGGAATTGCGTGTTAGCACGACTTCATAAACTTTATAAACTGATCGTGCGCTTCGACTGCACGATGAATTTATATTGCAAGGTTGAACTAGCTGGCCATCTAAAGCATTCACTCCATATTTCTGATTACTTGGTCAAGCTTTTCACAACTTAAAACATGATTATACATGATGAAATGAACTGTCTGATACACAGAGTATCTCTACTGTAGACTGTTGTGGAATACATTGTATGTGACAATGTTGAGAACAGAGTATCTAGCTTACTAAACAATATGCATGCATGGATGCACTCTTATTCCTCTCTCCTACCTGGAAGATTATAAGACAACACTTGGGATATAACATGAATACTGGATGGATAAAGATAATGGCGTTCCAGACGCTTATGGCACACAACACTCCTTTATGTTCCATATCTCATTGGCGTATTGTGCAATTGTTCGGTCACTGCTGAATTTGCCACTCCCAGCCGTGCTCATTATAGACATTTTCAGCCACCTTTTCTGATCCCTGCATACAAGCAAACAACAACACAATTTGTAACCAAAAATTTCATAATTTTATCAAGACCAGTTCTTGCACTGGGCACAATTCAAAGAAAGGCTCGGCATAGTAGAGGACATGCCACACAAGATTATTTTCCTATTGCATCAGTTATTCAGTTAAATTGATATCATATTTAAGTTGGCCAGTGCAAATATCTTACTTGTAGGCTTCATCTACTTTTTCTTGAGCATCCATGTAGGCTGGGAAATCATGACCAACTAGGAAATAATCACCACGACCATAACCCGAGTTCCCTTCCAAAGAATCAAGGAGTGGGTTGTAATCATAGCTTCCAAATACTCCGCTTCGTATGAATTGTTTTGCCTCTTCAAAACGAGGATCGGGCTTGAACTGTGTCATTAAGGATAGCAAACATCAGATCATAAAGTTGGTAGGAACTAAATTAATGAATCCTCAAGCAGAGAAGGGAAGTATAGTTGGTAATCAAATGTATATTCATGTATTTTAAATGGATTCTTGAATAAATAAGGTAATGATGTCATACCAGCCCACTCTCTCTATCCTTCCGCAGCTTAGGGACTTCATCTGCTGTGGCGCCAAAGAGAAAGAAATTCTCCTCCCCGACTTCCTCTCTGATTTCAACATTAGCTCCATCCAATGTTCCTATGATGAGGCAACCATTGAGTGCAAATTTCATGTTGCTTGTTCCACTTGCCTCCATCCCTGCAGTGCTGATATGCTGTGATAATTCACTGCCTGGAATAAGGACCTCTGCCACCGTGACATTGTAGTTTGGAACAAAAACTACCTGAAAGTTCCACCCATTAGTACTTCTTAAGTCCAAAGTAAAACCATATAGTGCTTTAACTTGAAGGCAGGGATATCTAAGAAACCAAACAGTATCTACAGTATAAGGAATTTTTAATTTCATTTACCTTCAAATAACTATTTACATCAGGATCAGTGTTGACAACTGAACCAACATCATCCACCAGTTTGACTATTCTTTTAGCATTCGTATATGTAGCAAATGCTTTTCCTCCAATCATGACAGTGCGAGGAACTGTTTTCTTACGCTCTTCAGGGCTCATTTCCTATTAGTGGATTTTTGACAAAATCCTTTTAATACATTGGCCAGAATATAAAGCTAAACTCTAATACAAAGTTCTTGGACTGTACAAGAGGTCTGCAATACCTTTAATTTCTTGTATCTATAGATGGTGCCCAAAATATTTAGCAGCTGTCTCTTATATTCATGGATGCGCTTAACCTGTATATCGAAGAGGCTATTTGGGTCAATGCTCACACCTGTCACTCGCAAAACATACTCCGCCAACCGCTTCTTATTTTCCATCTTGGCTGACGCCCATTCAGCTTGAAGTTCTGCATTGTCAGCATACTATTGGAGAAAAGAATCAGCCTAGAGTGAAATTTTACAGCAAGTGAATATGGAACTGAATGGTGGAAACAAGATTTGTGTGGTACATACCTGTCGAAGACCTGTGAGTAGGTCAAGGTTGGTTACCCATTCGTCAGTTTTCAACCACTTGCTGATTATATTGCTGAGCTCAGGGCTGCAGAATTTGAGCCACCGGCGAGGAGTGATGCCATTGGTTTTGTTCTGAAATTTGGTAGGCCATATAGAGACATAGTCTGCAAACAGTTCATCTTTTAAGATGTCACTGTGTAACTGGGCAACTCCATTTACCTGCAATGGCATGACCAATAGCAAGTTTATAAATGTTTACCCAATACCCACCTATGAACTATAGAGCAGAGGACACGAGGGGAAAATGATGGAACCAATATGTGTGAGTGTAAACCAAAATATCCCAGGTTATTTCGTAGGAGGCATAAGGGTATGACAAAATGAGCTAAATGGAAACTCAGGTAGGTAGCTTCTAACAAATGAACTTCTTACCGTATGTCCAGACACCACACATAAATTTGCCATCCGCACAACGGGCTTTTGGGGATTGTTATCCAATATGCATATGCTGGGAAGCTTGCTCTCTAGATCCTTACGCGCACTACGTATCATTTCAATGAACTGCAAGATAAAATTTTAGGACTGTTGATACTGCAAATGCACCTATAAGGGAACAAGAACGGGTAATAGGTAGACATTTCCACTCCCGATACAATATTACAATTACAAGTACACCGAAATAAGAAATGGGCAATCAGTATACCCGTTTATCAATTTCCTCAATGATTTCCATATGGCGAGGAAGAAGTTTCCTCATTACAACTTGTGACCATTTCTCAAGAGCTTCAGGAAGGACTGTATGATTTGTATATGCAATCGTCCTGGTTCATTCAAGTTTCTTAATTCATTAGCTCCCAACATGCCTAAAAGCAACAGAAGTAAAGAGAGGAGGAGTGTGCAAAAACAAAAAGAAACACATGTGTTTCACAAAACAAATGTAAACAACTCACTTTGTCGTGATATCCCATGCCTCATCCCATCCGAGTCCTTCCACGTCCATAAGTAGGCGCATTAGCTCGGGAATTGCAAGCGTAGGATGGGTATCATTCAGTTGCACAGCAACCTTATTAGGGAAATCAGACCATTTCCACGACCCCTCCCCATTTCTCCTTTCCTTAAACCTGAAAATAATATCCTGTGATAGGATGGATGATCAGATCCAATATTAATCAGAATTTCACAAGTAACTATACATGCAGTCTCATCAACAACCAAAATAAATTTGCAAAGGTGACAACATGGCTTGCATGAAATATATTTCGTTGCAAGGTATTGGCAAAATTGTGGATGAACTTTTTTTACACAGCAAACTGTATGTGGAAGCAAGTTCTTTACCACTTGTTCCAACTTATGTTGGATTTATGAAAGTACTTGGTTTTATGTTCACAAACTCAGATGGAAGGCAGTTACATACGGAACACAAAATAAAGAAATAAAGATTAGAAATTACCACAAGAAATGGTAATGGCTTAATTATGTACTTCTTGTAGTTATTAAATGGCAAAAATTGAAAAATCTATATAAACATACAGTATCTATATAATAATGACGATATATGGCATTATGACAATGACAGATGTGCAAAACAGAACCACCAAAAAGGGGAAAAACACAAAAGAAAGATGGATGGGGAATGAACAAACCAACCTGGAGTGATGCACTGCAGAGAAAGAATTGCTGCTTCAGCCGTAATAGCTTTCCATTTTCTGTGGCATCTCCAGGATACAGAACAGCACATATCTACAATTACAAATATGGAATAAATATGTTTTCAATTCATCGCATAACATAAGTTATACAAAAAGGGTGTCCAGTGCATAAGGCTCCCACCAATCTGAGGCCAAGAGAGGGTCAAAGCATATTAGAGAACTAATTCCTGGAGACTCTAAAGTATTAGTGTTCAAGGAAGGGGGGGAAAAGAGAGGCAACAGTCTCCAGAATGCAACTAGACTTGTGTAGTACGAAGTAACAGCTAACACAATGCAGCTAACCAGATCAGACTGCTTTTCTCATTGAATTATCTAAACAGTACCTCTTGAGCTCGAGAGTGAAGCTGTGCAGCAGATTCATACTGTCCATCATTGAACTGAAAAAGGTTAAAATCCTGAGCACTGGCTTTTGCTTCCCACAATCGAAGACTATTTGTATTCTTGGTTTTGTACCCTGGAATTGGCACATCATAAGCTAAAGCTTGGAAAGACTCTCCTTCAACCCATTTCCGGCTGTAATATGTTCAGATAGCTGGCATCAATTGATGAATATGTACATCTAAAATGACATAAGTTCCATATGACTTTCAGAGATGAAATAAAATAAATATAATTGATGTTCTTTTAAACATATTAACCATGAGAAAAGTGAATAGCAGTAAACAAATGAACAAAGTCTTGTTATAAGTCAGTAACACTTACGATCCATCAGGATTAACCGTAACATGACCAAAGAATTTGACGGGGAAGACAACATCATGTCTTACAGTTTCCCAAGGGCTAAATTTCTGCATAAATACCATGAAAATGAGAAAGAATCAGCAAAGTTTCATGGTGAAGGAAATATCTAGAGTTGTTATGGAAAATATCACACATCAAGCCAATCTTCAGCACTTTCTTGTTGTCCTTCCTTGGTGATCTGCTGCTTGAAAAGCCCATATCTGTACCTTAAACCATAACCCCAGGCAGGTAAATTTAATGTCGCCATGGAGTCTAAAAAACAGGAAGCAAGCCTGCCCAGACCACCATTTCCTAGTGCAGCGTCTTTCTCCTACAAAAGATCCATTCATAATTACTAACAACACTCTGCAGTCATACTCATACAACTCATACCAAGGTCTGTTTGTATTGGACTCAAGTCAGGGAGTGTAAACTAATATAATGCTTTCTAAGATGGCAGATTGATGAGTGGAATAGGGCACATATGGTTTAACTAAAATATAGTGAGGCCAGCCTACAGTTAAACAACGATATATCCATTAGGTAGTGCAGGCTGCATTGGTGAGAATGAGAAATATGGTGGAAGCAAGCACGGTATGAGACCATTTATGCAAGGAAGAACAAGAACACACTTCTATTGTGTTTTGAGACTATAGTGCCTTTAAAGCGAGGGACAGGTTCAGTATTACTTCAAGAAAAAAAAACAGCAGGCGTAGGACAGAATATTGGATATGCTACATAGGATGTTCAAGTAATGACAAGGAAACTGAAAAAACATGCATATACATGTGTGTGTCTTGCTTACAAAAGTCATGAACAACTAGATTACCTGCTCAGTGATTTCCTCAAGGTCATGTCCCAACTGATTTAGAGCATCAGCATATGCATCTTTAACATTAAGGTTCCCAATTGCATTAGTCAGAGCCCGACCTTGAAGGTATTCCATTGATAAGTAGTAGGTTTGTTTCGGATCAACTTTGTGATAGTGAAGGTAGGTCTCGTTCCATTGCTGCAGGGTGAACAGCAGCAAAAAAGATGAACTACTAATTTATACACAACAAGAGAAAATTATAAATAGTTTACTAGCAGCAAATTGAAGATATACACATCTGTATATGAGTTGATGAGTGACAAGTCATGGAAAAAATCACCAGTTTGTACTGATTTTAACAATAATGCATCACATTCGTATTTTGTAGATATTAATGAAAACATGTAGAAAGAAACTACATACTGCAGTTAAGTCCATTCATAAAATACGCCTACATGCTACAGACTCCTACCAACAAAAGAAAACTAGAAAAGAGTTATAAAGAACAAAATGTGAGCAATATGAATAAACAAAACATAAACACTAAATGCATAGGTACAGCAAAAAACTGCTAAAATATAGTTTTCCTAGAGTATGTACAAGATTCAAAAGTGAGCTCACTTTTATCAAACGATCGCGAACACTCTCTGCTGTTGCAAAGAATGCCTGCTCAGGCTCAAACTTGAAAACAGAGAAATGTGGGCTGTATTGAGCGTGGTAATTGATGTTCTCAGCAATCTCTAATGGCTCCTCAGCCAACGGATGTGCAGCAGCTGCAACTTTGGCAGCTGCAGTAGTACCATTGCCTTTAGTTGCCATGCCCTCAACTCCCTAGTAACCTGTAAGGAACATTTCAAAACTATAAACATGCTGTATGTTGTTCAACAATTACTAATGTTTCAATCCTAAACTGTTCAACTGAAATGGTTCCAATAAATTCGGACAAGAAGTACATACAAAGTAATGACATAACCTTATAATATTTTAAATCTCATAGATTAAAGGCAACAAAAAAGAAGCTTCAGCGAAAAGCATACTTTAATCCCTTTAACATAGTCAATGGAATAAAAAATATATGAAAATCCCTTCTCTCAGATGCTTCCGCAACAAGGAGACTAAAACAAATTAAGAAAAACATATACAAACACAAGATGCAATTCATACAGCCAGCTAGTGAAAAGATTCAGTAAATTTTGTATGTGATGTAGACACATAAGTTCACGTGTACACGCGGATATTATAATCTATAAAGCACTACTCATCGTCCGCCAAAGATACTTAAACAAAATGTTGCTTTTCTCGGCAACCAAACGAAACAGAAGCAAATTAACAGCTTCAAATCTTCGTTCATACAAATTTGATACGTAATACACACGGATCTAAAGACACGGAACAGTATGTAAGATTATAAAATCAAATGGAAAATGAATATAAAATAGTGGAAATTAGAGATTAGAATAGTACCGGATTGAAATTTCCTCCGATTCAGACTAGGTCAAGTTGCAGACAGAGAAATGGAAGGTAAAGATCTCAGTTAGAGGTCGAAATAGCGAGAGAGAAGATACTTATAGATACGATTCTAATCGAATATGCGAAAAGGCTGCGATATTTTGTGATGGAAAAACGGACAAGAGTGGAGAGAATATCAGAGAGGGGAAGAAGACGAATGGAGTTCCTTTCTTCACCCTTCTGTAAATGTGAGCTTTATCAGCGATGGATCAAAAGTGTGTGATTGAACTTTGAAGTAATCGCATTCACGTGATTGAAGATGGAGCATTGGCCATTGTGAGTGAGTGTGTGGACTGTGGAGTGAGAGGTGGACATAGCACGTTTCGTATCGGGATTGTTTTTTTTTCCTTGCCTTCTTTTTTATTTTTTGAGATTCGAAAAGGTGGGGACACGTGGAGGCTTTTTTAGCGAAGGGTGTTTAATCACGTGACGTTTACGGTTAATCAGGTGTTAACTTGTTCGTTATCACGGTGGTCAAATCTTGCCGGCTCGGAAAGTGACGTTCACGGTTGAGAGGAGCACTTGGCTGGCTATTGGAGCGTAGCTGCAAGTTCGATATGTTACTTCAATTGGTTTCCTCATGTTCCCTGTTTTACTACTTCCCACAAGTTAATAAATTAAGTAATTTTCAGTATTTCATTTTATATTTCTTTTTCATAATCCTTGTTTATTTATAGGTTCAACTACGGAGAGACACGGTCGATAAATCAAACCGAACCATCACAGTTGACATCGAATGAAATTATTTGGTTATTCAGAAATAGAAATTGGATCTGTAATTGGAACCCTGTGTGTTTTTGTTTTTGTTTTCATGACTATTTGGTTGGGTATTGAAATGATATTTATTATTTTCGTTCAATTATCGATAAACATATCATATTTTAAAATTCAATCCAAGAATAAATGTTACAAGACATCGTAAGTATACTGTGGTGATGCTCCTCTTTCCTTTAGGATTTTAGAGCGGCGGCTGTGGATGTAGACTGCCGTCGATAAGGGTCTTTTACTTGTGGCCTTTCGTGCTTCGACGGACAGTTAAGGTTGAGGATATTTGGAATTACAGTATTAAAGACATGTTAGAGTGACTATCTAGACGCCGTTGTTCATGATTGAGCCATCCACCATAAGGAATATTTGGCAACGAGCTGTTTTTCGATAGTGGATGCGGTGGCGAATTTTGAAACTCAAGCGAGGCTTGCAAGGCAGCCTCGCCAAAACGAATGAGGACCTTGGTAAGGCCACGAGTCGTAAGGGGGGAGCCTCATCATGGTCATCTTAGATGGACTCGGAGAATGGCCTATTCCCCCTCCGCCTTTTATTCGTCTCGAATTATGTGTTTTTATGTGTGAGGGAGTCAGAAGACCCTTTCAACTTACGTCGTTCAAACTTGTGAGACTCATACCATTAAAGTGATATGTCGTGGATCTAGGATGTCACCTCAATGACAAAACAACAAATCTGTTTCTAGGGATAAAGTATCGGATGAACGAAGGGGAGTTAGTTTATTTAGGCGCTACGTACCCCTTTTTACGTTTGTTTTCCAAGACTATTCTTTTGGTATTAGACGGTTTTGTCAAGTAGTGAAGGCTATCATCCTACTGTAACTCTTTGTTTTCTACTAAAGACCTCAGTTCTATGTCTGATAATTGATTTATTTTCATCTATATGCTTGATTTAATTATAATATTTTCCTATTAATAAAAATCATAAGACCATTTTCGACTTGACTTTAGACCTTCATTTAAAAAATTTAAAATATATATCTCTCTTTCTTACAAACAAAAAATAATTTAACTTAAATCAGAGGGTAAAATATTGTATAAATTGTTATAAGAGGTGAAATCGACTACAAATCACTCTTAACCTAAAAACTAGAGAACCAATCCTAGTCTCACACACCTAAGATCCAACATTCACCATGTTGTCACATCATCACCCCAATTTCACCCAATTTCACGCCACTTTCATCATTTCTCACACAAGCAAGGGCATAATTGTAAAAGCATGGTGTCATGTTGACAAGTGTCCATTTTTTTCTTCATCACTTCACTAATTTAATATTTCCCGATTCGTTTGAACTTCGATTAGCTTCAAACTTGCGCCAATATTTTTTATTTTTTCAAGGGCTTTAAATCAAGATCAATCATGAATATATTTTGAAGCATGAAAATAAAAAAAAGGTATATCGGGGTGATAAAAATAATGTTGAGTGTTGATAAATCTTCACTAATAAATGTTTTATATCGGAGGTATCAAACTAGTGCTAAATGTTGATAAAAACATGTACTGAGGTGATAAAAACCATGTTTAATTTTGATAATACGTGTGATAAACTAGAGTTTAGCGTTGATAAAAAAAACATGTCATGGAGTGATAAAAACATATGTAATTTAATGGTAAACATAATGTTTAGTGTTGATAAAACTAGTGTTCATAAAAACACGTGATGAGGTGATAAAAATCATGTTCGGTTTTAAAAAATGAGGTGATAAAACTAGTGTCCAGTGTTGATAAAACCAGTGTAAAGTGTAAAACCCGCTTTTTTTTTTTTAAAAAAAGGGGTTTTCTTTTGTAATTAGAATCGTCGGGTTAGGTTTGCGCAATAAGTGGTGTTGTAAAAAAAAAAAAATTTGACTTGGGCTGGACCGGACTGACCCGACCCGAGTCAGAACCGGCCCAAGTGCTGACCCGGCCCAAGCCCGGGCTATATAAGCCGAAACTAGGGTTTGGCTGCCCCATTTTCCTCCCTTCTTCTTCGCAGCCCCCACGCCGACCTCCCTCCTCTGGCCCCACGACCACGCCGCCCTCGCCAGCGACACCTCCGGCCAGCTACTCCCACCCTCGTCCCCACGCGTCTCCGACCTCCCAACCCCGTCCTCCCTCACTCCTTCCTCTCCGTCTTCTTCGAACCCCGTCCGACCTCCTCCCTCACCTCTCGGCCGTCTCCGTCCAGCCACGGCGCCACCGCTCCCGAGTCCGGCCACCGAGCCCCTCCTCGTCTCCGTCCAGCCACGGCGCCACCGCTCCCGAGTCCGGCCACCGAGCCCCTCCTCGTCTCCGTCCAGCCACCGCGCCACCACCAACCCCGTCTCTTCCTCTCCCTCGATCGTCCACGCCGGTGCTGCCCCGCCACCGGAAGGACTTGCAGAACCGGGAGCACCGTAGCTCCGTCGAGACCCCACCGTCCGTCCAGATCTGACACGGGCGCGAAGTCGCCGTGTCCCGCCGAATTCGGCCACGCCACCGTCCCTTTCTCTACGGTTAGGCCCCGGCCGACGCCGCCCTCGCCGGCGGCCGACCGGTTCGAAACCGAACCCTTTTTTTTCCCGTTTTCTTTTTTTTGTTGAATATGGGTTTTGTTGGAACAAATCCTTGTATCTGTTGGGTTGTTCGAAACGGACTTGAACCGAGAAACTTGTTAAAATAAAATTAAACATTAAACGAGTTTGGATTTAAAAGTTAATTTTGTGTTTTGGGACTGAAAACGTGGATTTGTGGGTTGGATTGAAATGGAATCAAAATCAAGAATTTGAAAAGAAAAGGGTATTAAATTGAAAAATCAGTCTTAAGAAAAAGGAAAAGAAAACAGTTTAAATGGAAAAGATAGGGTTGTAAAATGGTGTAAATCGGAAATTGTAAAGAAGAACGACAAAGTATAAGATATTGTTATTTTTGTTTCTTACGTTTTTCGAATCTGTTTAAATGTGAACAAAAAGGGGTTAAGTTGAGTTTTACATTGAAAATCAGATTCGAAACAAAGTTCGATTTCGCTGTTCGAACGTAAAATGGTTATCGTTAAAACTAGGTCGGGTTAAGTTTAGCGGGTTTTAAAACGAAAGTCGATTGTTAAGATTAGACTCGAGTTCAGGTTAAATCGAAAAGGGGAAACGAAGCCGATCAACTTTATATGGGTCTTGGACCAAATTATCGACCTTGGAAACGAGCAGAAGGAAATCGTTTGTTTTGAAATCAAAGTCGGAATTAATTAAAGCAAGGAGTTTCAAAGACGGGTTAAGATAAAAAGGGGTTTTAACTGGGCTTAGATCAAATCTGAGTTCGGGCACGGGTGCTCGAACCCGATCCGTCGTAACCCTACTGTTAGCCCGCTCGAGTATAAACGACAACTGTCGAATTTAAACTGGACAAGTCGTAGCCGTTAACTTAACGGCGGAACCGTTATTAATTTGGGCGTTGAGTTATTTAATGTCGGCATGTTCGTACTAGTTTAAAAGTGAGTTAAATCTGTGTTCTTTTAGATCGTGCTGCGGACCGAGGCAAAGGGAGGCTCGGCGAGTGACTGCGATCATCTCGGGTTTAGTGGAGCGCTTTTGGAGTTGTTTACGAGGTAGGGAAAAGTAGCCGGATCTCGGCCCTGACTAGGGAAAGTTAACAGTAGAAATGCATGTGACACTGGGGTGTCGTGGGTTGAGTAGGTTAGCAAATATTAGAATTGCATGATACGGGATTGTAGCGTTTAAGAGAAAAGCATGTGACACTTAGTAGTGTCGTAGGAACAGAGAACTTAGCGTTAATTGTTTTACTGGAGGCATATGACCATGCCCGGAGGTTGTTTGTGAAACTAGCGATCTTAGGACTGTTTGAGGCATCGTTTATGCCGGAGGTTGTTCCGTGTTATTTGTTATTGAGTTTGGGTGGCCTTGAGAGCCCGTGTATTTAATTTGGCGTCTTGGGTGGCCTTGAGAGCCCGTGTGTTTAAATTGGTGTCTTGGGTGGCCATGAGTGCCCGTGTCTTACTGTCGGTGTTTTGAGTGGCAGTGAGTGTCTGTGGGGTTGTTGAACCCGAGTCTTGACCGTTGGTGTGTCTTGAGTGGCAGTGAGTGTCTGTGGGGTTGTTGAACCCGAGTCTTGACCGTTGGTGTGTCTTGAGTGGCAGTGAGTGTCTGTGGGGTTGTTGAACCCGAGTCTTGACCGTTGGTGTGTCTTGAGTGGCAGTGAGTGTCTGTGGGTTTGTTGAACCCGAGTCTTGACCGTTGGTGTGTCTTGAGTGGCAGTGAGTGCCCGTGGGGTTGTTGAACCCGAGTCTTGACTATTGAGGTGTCTTGAGTGGCCTTGAGTGCCTGTGTGATTGAATTTTGATTGTGATTGTGATTGCGGATCCCGGTAGGTTGCAAGCACTCTTTGGCTGGCCTGACCAAATTTGAGTATCAACGGGTTGCAAGCACTCTTTGGCTGGCCTGACATGGTTTGAGTAACACAGGTTGCAAGCACTCTTTGGCTGGCCTGGTCCGAGTTTGAGTATCACAGGTTGTAAGCATTCTTTGGCTAGCCTGATCCTTGTTCGTGTGAGTGAGAGAGGTTACTGAGCAGCTGGTATGCGATCCTTTGTGATTTTGTTTGGTGTGCGATCCCTTGTGATCTGTTTGGTGTTGTGTGGTTGTCGTTTGAGTCCTTGGGAGAGGTCGTCAATTGTTGTGTCGGGTCTGCTTACGTGGTTGAGTGTTGAGTCGTTCGAGGAAGGTCACCGTGGGAGTTTGTCAGTCGGAATACTTGAGTTGGGGGCGGTGATCCCCGGAGTTGGGTCTGTTGTGGGTGTTATAGGCTTTGTCTGCTAATTATGCCGTAGTCAGTCTGTTATCCGTGGTGGTGAGCGAACGCTCACCCCTAGCTGCTTTTCCTACAGGTACTGTTCGTGGGACAGACTAGGTGAGCTCTCGAAGCTTGTGGAGCTAGGAGCGGAGTCCGGGTTTTGTCTTTTGAGTCTAGTGACGGATACCGTGTACTTTTGTCCACTTGTTGGGACGTTTTTGTATTGTAAATACTACCATTATTTTGGAAAATAAGTGGAATTGTCAAAGCTTTATTCAAACAGGTTTTAAGTATTCATGTTTTAAAAATGTTCGCGTCCCGAGATCGGTTTACTGAAATTGGGGCGTGACATAAAGTGTTGATAAAACTAATGTAAAGTGTTGATAAAAATTACCCAGGTATAATTTTTTTAAATCAGCCCAGAAATAATTCTTTTTTTCGTGCTTCAAAAAAACATGTGATGGGGGTGATAAAACACATGTAATTTAATGATAAACCTAGTGTTTGGTGTTGATAAAACTAGTGTTCATAAAAAGCACGTGATGATGTGATAAAATCATGATCAGTTTTGGAAATGAGGTGATAAACCCAGTGCAAAGTGTTGATAAAACCACGGTAACCGTGTTGATAAAACCATAGCAAAGTGTTGATAACAATTATCCATGTATAATTTTTTAAAAAAAATCAGCCCCGAAATAATTTTTTTTTCGTGCTTCAAAATATATTCATGAGTGATCTTGATAGAAAGCCCTTGAAAAAACAAAACTAATGGTGCAAGTTTGAAGTCAATCGGAGTTCAAACGAAGTGAGAAAAATTCAATTAGTGAATTGATAAAAAAAATATAATAGTTTTACTAAAAAGTCATTCCCACTTACTAAAAAGTGTTGTTTTTTTTTGCAGTAGCACCTTAATTGTATCTCATCCCTCCATTCTTAAGTAGATGGCTTAGATTAGTTATCTAGTTTTTAGGTTAAAACATGGTTTGTATTTGATTTCTCCTCATTATTACAATACGTTTCATTCAGCAAACACATGATCTAAGTCACCTTTGTATCTTTCTTATGTTCACTTTTATGTTCTATCTTTTCCATATGCACGTCAAAAACACATGTATTTATATAAATTTATGTACAAATTTATAAGAATGAATTTTAAACAAAAAAAAGAACAAAAACTCATGATACTGATTTTAAACCAGTACCAAAAGAACAGTGGAAAATTTACACAACATGTGTTTCGAATAAAAAAATCATGAACTACAGAAAAACAAAAGTTTTTCTCCTCAGTCTTCACCAATAGTTTTGTGAAGAAATTGGCAACGATATCATTGTGTTTGGAGACACTGGCTGAAACTAATAGGCAAACAAAAGTCTAAAGAAGGAATAGACATTCGACTTTTATGACTGGGGTTAGCCGTTAAATAGAGACGAGAGACATGGAGAATTTTTTGTATGGTATTACGTTTGATTGAGATGAAGAAGCACAGAGGATTCGAAGAGGGAAGAAATGAAGGAGGTGGAAGAGGAACAGCGTGATGATCGACATGCTAAATGACATAGGATCATGAGATTTATGGATTCATATTAGGATAAAATGGGTTAAAATGAAGGGATAACCGGATAAGTATAAAAATATATCCCCAAATGATTTTTCATCTCAAAAATTGATATGCTGGGACTTTCATTTCCACAACTTAGTACAAGGCCGAACCCCATATACTTATCCATACTATTTATTTTGGGACAAAAAATATCAAAAAACGGGTAAATATTTTGGATAAATTTGTTGGGTTTGCCCTAGGCCCAATCGGGTTTCAAGCCCAATTGCGTCTTGGACCCAATAATTAGAAGTATATAAATAGATAATTAAGGTTAAGAGAGATCATTATCATAATATTCTCTGCAGCCACTTTTTATATATTCTCTCCCAAACAACCAAAAGAAGAATCGTTCTTCTCCATAGCCGTCTCAATCGTTGAAAGCATCAAAGATCGTTACTCGGTGTGGATACACTAGAGGCTTCGTAACTTCGGAGCTATATCGGTTTTGCTCTACATATCAAGTACGTAAACATTTTATTGTTTTAACATTGATTCAAATGCAAATAGATCGTTTTGGATCGAATCCTTTTATTCCGCTGCGAACATATGATGTTTGTTTTCGATCCTTCAATTGGTATCAGAGCATTGGTTTTTTGCATTTAAATCATATGTAAAATTGTTTTATATGTAAATATATTGAATATGTATATGTATATACATATTATACGTACTGCTTTGACGAATCAGACAATAAACCTATTTTTATTGTCTCTGTCCGTGAACATATATATCTTTGGTGGTATATTTTTCTTTTTGCTCAACGTATATATATATATATATATATATATATGGTAGTAGATGATAATATGAAGATGAAGAAGATGAAGAAGAAGAACAATGGATGCAAAAAACACACAAGCTTTATTTATTTAGTTTTGCAAATCTTGCAAGCGTACATTACAAGGGAGAACTAACTCCTTCTTATAGGAAAATTCCTAATCATGACAAGCACTTAATTTTTACCACTACACAAACAAATAAAAGTGGTGGAGTCCCTCCACCTTACATTGTCAATATTATTGGCACACTAAAGCACTTTAACAAGATAGTGGATTCCTATCACCTCCACTTTATCCATGTCTTCAATATTATTGCAAAGAGGAGACGTAGATTCCTATCTCCTCCATTTTTGTCTTGGTCTTCAGCATTATTGCAAGGACAAGACTTGATGTTTACCTCCCCATCTAGAACCTGTCTAGCTATTAGCTAAAATAGTTAGGTTCCCCCTCTGGGGCCTTGAGTTTGCTGGCTGACTGCTTCTATGAGTGAGTCCCAGTAATCTCCAAGAGTCGGCTCAGGTTCTACTTCTTGGGATTCCCCTGCAAGAATCTGAAAAGAATTTGGATTCATTGAACCTTGGGAAGACGTCTCCATTGCGTCTCCGGTTGTATTTGTTGGCTGTTCTGGGAAGACTGCCATGAACTGTTGTTTCATGAAATCTAAGGCCTTGACTGTTATTTGTCCTTCAGATTCTGTCGGATATTTCCGTTGTAGATATTCTCTTAGCTTAGCCAACTCCATGTGTTGATGGGCTGGTTGCTGATGCATAGTAGCCTTGTCATTATTAATGACTTTCTTGATTTTTTCTTTAAGGACTTCAATATCTTCCCTGGGCATTCTGCCCCACCATTTGAAGAAGAAATTTCTTCTCAGACTTGGAATTTGGAGCTTGTCTTCCGTGATTGAAAAAGACCATCGCCAAATCCATGGAATCTGGAATTTAGTAATGAATAGAAATGGGCATTGCCCAAACATTCGCAAGTTTCCAGTTAGGGGGCTATAATCATACCAGGTCTTATATAGGTCATTGACCTCCTGAGGGAGCATTTCCAAGGATGGTCCAAATTTTGACCACCATTCGAAGAACCAGTTTGGGATTTGTTTTTCCAGAATTTTTGGATTAACAGAAAAGAACCAAGAATGTTTGTTCTTAGGATTTTGGTAGTAGAATGCCTTGGAGAAAGCTTCTACATAATCCCAATAGTTAAAATAAATGTATTTCCCTTCAGCCACCCTAATGGCCTTTTCCCCATTGGGGTTCAACCCCCATTCTCTGGGAAGGAGGATTTTATTTAAATGGCATTTGCTGAAGTTAATGAAACTATCAGGATTATTATTCTGATAGTGATGGGTGACCGTTATTGATCCGGTAATAGTCAAAAGGACCTCAAGATTAAGTCTGGCCTTTCCATGGAGGCCTGGATAACCTCGTGATTCCAGGTATCTAGTGGCTAGAGACCACCCGTCTTTGGGTGTTACCTTGACATCATCATGCTCAAGGTAGAGGACATGCTCCGATATGGGATTCTCGAAATATTTGAGTTCTGGCGGCGTTTCTTTTACTGTTGCATCCTTATATGATGCTGAAGAGGAGGATGGTCCTTGAGAAGGAATTTCCTTCGTCGTTTGAGAACTGTGATGCGGGGGCATCTGCCTATTAGGCTGTTTGTTGAGAGTTGACAAGTCCCCTAGTAGAGGAACTGTCTGTTCTGGGCGGAGAAGTGCATTGCCTCTTCCTGATCCGCGACCGCGGCTATTATTGCGGCCTCCCCTATAAGGGGTCATCATAATCCCTGCAAAAATTCACGAGTTAAATAATCGGCTAGAGAGTTATTCTCTCCTTTAATATATTCGATATCAAATTCAAAGGCTGATAGTTGGGCTTGCCATCCTGCAAAGATCTGTTTTGCTACAAGATTTTTAATATCTTTTTCAATTATCGATTTGGCAGAGCTGCAATCAATTCGTAGCAAGAATTTTTGGTTGAGAAGATCACTTTGAAATTTAGTGACACATTTAATGATGGAAAGCATTTCTTTCTTAATAGTCGAGTATCTAGATTGAGTCGGGTTCCATTTACCCGAAGTGTATCTAACTAAAACCTCTTTTGAAGTGTTAGGGATTATTTGCTTAAGAATCCCTCCATAACCTATGTTAGAAGCATCCGTTTCTACAATTTTGAAAAACTTTGGGTTAGCCAAAGAGAGACAAGGTAAGTTTTTGACCTTATCTTTAATTTTTCTAACAGCGTTAGAATGTGCCTCTGACCAAGGCTCAGGGTTCTTTTTTAATCTTGAATACAGTATGGCCGTATCCTGAGCAAGATTATCATAATAATCCGAAATATAATTTAAGCTACCAAGAAACCTCTGAAGTTGCTTGGTGTCTGTTATACGATCAGGAAATTTTGAAGCAAATTCTATGCTCCTATCAATGGGGATTATTGTCCCCTGGCTGATATTATGACCCAGAAACCGAATTTCAGTCTGGAAAAGTTTCATTTTTGGGGCGGATAAAACAAGCCCGTTATGTTTTACAGCATTTTTAAAGATTTTCAAATGCTTCTCATGTTGTTCTATGGATTTAGAAAAAACTAAAACATCATCGATGTAGACTATGATATACTCAGAATAAGGATTGAAAATTTCATTCATAATATTTTGAAAGTCGGAAGGGGCATTTTTTAGCCCAAAAGGAACCACGTTCCATTCATAATGACCAAAAGGGACAGTAAAGGCTGTCTTATATCGGTCTGATTCATTAATCTGGATCTGCCAATAGCCATATTTCATGTCAAATTTAGAGAAGATTAAGGCATCATTTAACCTGTCTAATAAATCTTTTTTATTAGGAATTGGGTATCTTACCCATTTTAAAACCTTATTCAGAGGTTTATAATTGATAACAAGTCTAGGAACCCCTCGTTCTTTTTCAGCAGCTTTATTGACATAGAATGCCGTGCAACTCCAAGGAGATTTTGATTTCCTAATTAATCCTTTTTCTTCTAAAGAAATAATTTCTTTTTTACAAAGCTCCATTTGTTCATGATTCATTTGAGCTGGCCTAGCCTTAGTCGGGATTTGACTTTCATTGAAATTATCTATGTATGGGAGTGAAACCGAATGAGTTTTTCTATTCCAAAAGGCTGTGGGAAGATCATTACATACTTCTTCCCTGAATTGTCTGTCAATTTTTTCTATTTTCTTCTGAATATTTTCCTGCTTTAATTGGGAATTTATGTTCATAATTTGAATTTCCTCTTTCAAGAAGCATATTTGCTTTTCTTTTCCAATTAGAATATCTTTAACTTCATTGAGCATTCTTGTCTGAGGGTCATAAATGAAATGGAACTTAACCTCTTTTCCACCGATATTTGTGGAAAATCCAGTTTTATCTACCCTGAGAATTGGCATAATATCATGCAGAAAAGGATTTCCTAAAATAATCCTATGGGTAAGATTTTTAACCAAGATAAAAGCTGCGGGTAAACAGGTACCCTGATTGCAGATATGAGCATCTGAAAGCTTATATCTGACTTTTAGCTCTTTTCCTCCGGCTTGCGTTAGGGATTGAGTTGTCTTTTCAAAGTATTTAGTGGGGATGATTCCCTCTTGGATGCAATTATAATCAGCTCCACTGTCTACAAGGACAATTTCGTTATCAAGTATGAATTCATTTTTTATAACGAGAGATACTTGAACAAGCCACTTCTGTGAAGTAACTTGGCTTATTAGATTAAGATAATCTGGGGTGGTAATACTATCATTATTAATGATATTATCATTAAAATGATTGTCTTCTAAAATGCTTATTCTTTGGGAAAGCTCAGTATTATTCTGCTTTATTTGAATTATTTCAGATTTTAATTGGTTAACCTCTCTTTTAAGGTCACTTAGAGAAGTTGGGGTTTCTTTAACCCTTGCTTGTCGGAACCGTTGGAGTACTTCACTTAATTGGTAGGGTTCTTCCCGGGTAGGCGATTGGTTGCTCATATTGTTCTGTTTTATAAGGGTCTCAAGAATATTTTTCTTAAGGTTGGGATCACCGATATCATCAAGCATGGTGACAATTTTATCTTGATCTGCTGTGAGAACGTTGAGACCATTCATCTCAACAATAGACTTCCAGTAATTTATAGCGTTGCATTGGCAACTGTTTCTGTCACCATCGTCCGAATTTTCAGACGAGGATGAGTCGTTTATGACATCAAGGTCATCCTCAGAAGAAGAGTCATCATCATCAGAGGGATAAAGAATAATTTTCTTTAAATGTGATTTTAATTGGTCATCTTCTATTTCATTAATGGCTTTTTTAGTCCAACATTGGTTGGCGTAGTGACCAATTTTCCCACATTTGTGACATTTTATGTCGAGTTTTTTAGCTTTTCTTTTTCCCGGGTTGGGAAGGAATGGTTTTTCTTTATTATATGATTTTTTTCGATAATTTTTTCTTTTATAATTATTTTTATGGTAGATGGGTTTATCGGTCCACTTGGGCCTTTTTCGATAAGGTTTAACACCCTTTTCTTTACGATTTGGGGTTTTTATCTTTTTTCCTTGATCAAAAGCAAATTGCTCATAGAATTCCCCAATTTGGTGTTTCTCAGTAACCCTTTGCCTTTTCAGTTGATTTTTCAATTTTAAATCATTGCATAGAGTTAAACCTTCGTTTATGCAACTCGTAGTGAGTTGACCATAAGTAAGATTTTGATAATCGATGTTTATTCCATCGTTTTGAGTTCGTAGAGATTGACGAACTCTCTCTGCAAAGAGATGTGGTAAGCCATCAATAAACTTGGCTTTCCAATGACTTGAATCAGGGTTATTAAGTTGAAAAACCCTGGACAGGAAAGTATCCTTATACCATCTAAAATGGGTTAAGGAGGGACATCGGAGATTTTGCAGGAGAGTTTGAATTTTCTCTGCTATAGGAGCAGTAGATCCTGCAAAATGGTGCAAGATAGACAAGCACAAGGTGTATACTGCATCCTCTTCTCCCGTGGTAACTCTCTCATCATTGGAGGGTCCAATTTCCATTTTAACTATCTTTTTGTGGCTAATGATTTCTTTGCGTTGGGTGTCAGTGAGGTAATGGTCCCACCATCCCCGAAGTTGTCCTACGAAACCGGTAGTAATGAACGAGGCAATTGTACTATCTGAGTTGCCGTGTTGCTTACAAACGGTCGAATACATAATTATTCTATGTATGGTGTCAAATATTTGTTTATCGGTTTGGCCATCAATATTCCATTCATAGATGGCCTTTCCAGAATACGAATTTTGGAAGGGATCTGATTCTTCAAACAGAAGATCTTGAGGAGAGGGTCTTTTGTAATAGTGTTTTTCTACGGGTCTTGGACTATAAATATTATTTATAGCGCACTGCTCAGCAAACATTTCAGATATCTTATTTATATCCTGATCTTGACTAGAACTTTCAGATTCGTTTTCCGAATCTCCATTAGTCTCTTGATAAGAAAGGACCCCAATCTTCATGGCCTTAAGTTTTTGTTCGAGAATCTGAACAAAATCAGTGTTGGTCTCCATTTTGAAACCTTGGATTGGAGTGGGAGGTTGTATTAAAGGAAGGTCTTCCTTTTTAGGGACTTCAAGCCTGATTTCTTTTTCCTTAATAATTTTCTCAATCATAAGTTGGTGTTGATCAAGTTGATCTTTAATCATTTGACTTAAGGAAAACAGGTTCTCTTCTATAGAAAGAATTTGTTTGCCGAGACAATTAAGGAAGGTATTGGTATAATTTTGGGATCGGATTAAAGTGTTTATTTCCTTGATTGTTACCTGGGTATAATCAGTTTTCTGGAGGCTCAAGTAGGCGCTTGCCTCGATATTATTAGCTAGGACAATGTCTTGTTCCGGAGGGAAGGGAGAACTAATAGATTCTCCTAAGGCTTTAGTCTTCCAAGATCGTTGAAGGACAAGAACCTCATTTTCGGTTTGGTCTAAAAATTGTTTTATAAACCATTTTACAAAGGTCTTAATTTCCCCAGTGTTTTCCATGTGAGAATAATATTTATTCTTGTAATTCATTAACTCATCATTCGAGAATTTTTTGAAATACCAGTCACGAAAACTAGTATGTCTGGGGTGATAAAACTCTTTATTAAGGAGTTTTCTAGTTCCAGGACTAATATTAATCATTAATATGGAAACTCATTTCTGATTGAGTAGGAGATTGCCTACTTGATAAGTTTGGTTTTATGTAAATTCCATGGGGAATTTGGTTATCGCTGATTCTAATATTTTCCACTAGATCCTCTTCTCTAATTTGAGAAGTAGAGGCTCTGGATTCTTGAGGAGTCGAGACTCTATAAACAGTCTCTCCAGGATACCTCGAAGAGTTAGATCTAGGAAGAGTAACAGATCTTTGAGGGTTGAATTTTATTTCAATATCTCCCTCAGTTGTTTGGATTATTTGGTCAATATCTCTATTTATTATAGGTTCAGGCTCTATTTCCTGAGGTAAAGACCATTTTAAAGGAAAGTTGATTTCATCCCATCTTATAAGCCTATTGGTGGCTATATTAGAAGTTAAAAGGTTGGTCTGGACTAAAGTAGTAGTTCCAGGGGCTGAAATTTGCCTGATTTTAGGGGTTAGCGTTTGCAGAACCTTATAGTATATTCTATAAGATATAGCAATCACCTCACTTCCTTGTTTGAAATTGTAACCATGGGTTTGAATGGTTAGTTGCATAGCATCTAAGATATTTCTATCCGTTATGGACAGACTAAGATTTGGGGAAATATTAAAATAAACCGGTCCATGACAGAGACTGGTCTCAATTGCAGCAGCTAAAGATGGCTTAAAGTCGTTGCATCTACCATCTCTAACATAAGCCATAAGGCTAGCATCCATACCCAATAAGGTCAAGGGTTTAAAAGCAATTTGAATTAATCCGATATGGATAAACTTATAGTTTATAAAATTTTGTAAATCCCTTTTACTTAGAAGTCTTATAGTTTGAGATTGTTTAGACATTCTAACTGTCTGTTCCATGGTTTTGATAGCCATGCGAGACTTTAAATCGAACATGCCAATAGAGTAAATTTTACTTTTATCTTCTTTAGGAATAGACCATCTATTAAGTTGGTCCATTTTCTTTGGAAATTCTTCCAATTCAGCATTCTTTACTAATTCTTCTTGGTGACGATCATTATCGTCCATATTTTCTTCAAACAAAGACATGCTAATTATAGCACAAAAGTGTTGAGGTTGGTAGGTTACTTAAAGTATTAATCAGACAAGCATAATTCTCATGAAAAACTTAGTAGGTCATCTTTGCAAACGATGAATCGTTTAAATATCTACCCGAAGGGATATAAGGGAGAACCCTTAATCAAAGATGCTAAAATTGTCTTAGCCAAACAATCCCCAAAAATTCTCTCAAACATACTTGCACCATGGCGGGTAAACAGAGAATACAAGGATGACACCAAGACAATTTTATTTTCATACAAAGTTTTTCAAGATAAAAATTCTTGCATGATTAACACCAAAGTTTCCTACCACCCTCAACAGAAAATTATATATATATATATATATATATATATATATATATATATATATATATATATATATATATATATATATATATATGTATGTATGCTTAGTGAATATATGTGTACAGATCCTTCATGATATGGATAGGTATGTATCATGATTTATGCTTCACACTTTTTACAAGACAATCGTGTATATATTGTCTATTATGGGTCATAGGCCATATATACCTAGAATGATTTTTTGTTGATTGTAAATGTGTTCACATATGTTTAGCATGATATTAGTTGATAACTAGTTTTTTATACAGTGTATAAACTATTGATGTGTGTGTGACATGTATATGTTTTTCATATGATGAAAAATTGTATTAAAACTGTTTTGATACAAATAACTTTTGGTTTTTTAAAATTATTGAGTTTTAATTGATAAAATATGAGATATTTTGTCATCGGCTTTTTCATCCAAGTAGATAAATAATTGTTATTCGTTTACAAGGAACGACCTGACTACCAGGGGACTTGTAGTTCGGAATAATTTTTTATTTTATTTTTGTTTACAAGGTACGACCTGACTACCAGGGGACTTGTAGTTCAAAGATAAATATATATATATATATATATTCCTCTTATTTGCATACGATGCAGGTACATAGAAAAATATTTAATGTTAGTACTTATAGTCTGGACTACCCAGAGGGTATAACTTTAATTAATTTTCAAGAGGAAGTAATTTTGTCTATTGCATGTGATGCGTGAGTGAAGAAAAAATTATTTGATGTTACACTTATAGTCTGGACTACCCAGAGGGTGTAATATTAACTGGTTTTATGTCACTAGGATGGATAAACTCAAATATACTAATAGGACCGACCTGACAACCAGGTGACTATGTAGTATATAGCCTGTTGTGGTTTTATGTGATAAAATCAAGAAAAACTTTAATTATGTGTGAGAAACGACTTGACAACCAAGGGGCTCATTCATGTTTTAAAGTTTGTATTATCATTTTGATGAATCGTATGTCTTAATGATGTATGTTTGTGCTATTGTTGTTTTCCTTTACAGTAACTTTCTGAAATGGCTACTATCTCACTGTGTGGCATACTTGATGCTAACAAATTGTCTGGTAACAATTTTGATGACTGGTACCGGAACTTGAGAATTGTTCTCATGCATGAAAAACTTATCGATGTGATCGATAACCCCATGATGGAAGCTCCCGCTGAGGGAGTGACTGATGTAGTTGCATTAGATGCATATTCGAAGTACCAGGAACGAAGTACTACTACTCAGTGCATCATTTTGGCTTCCATGAGTCCTGATCTTCAGAGGCAAAATGAGACTATGAATCCACCACAGATCATAGAGCATCTTAAGAAGATGTATGGGTCTCAAAGTAGGACTGCAAGATATCAGATATCTAAGTCCTTGTTCAAATCTGAACTGAAACCCAAGGAACCAGTTCGCACCCATGTTCTAAAGATGATTGATCTTGTAGAACGGCTTGAGAAGCAAGGCTGCACACTTGGTAAGGAGTTATCGCAAGATTTGATCTTGCAATCTATTGATGACACTTTTTCACCGTTCATTGTTAATTATAACATGAACAAGATGGATTGTGATCTTCATGAATTGCTCAATTTGTTGATCGATTTTGAGAATCAAATCACATCTGGGAAGGTGAAAGTGTCGGGATCTGTGAACCTGATCGGTAGCTCTTCTAAGGGAAAGTGGAAAAATGGGAGGAAATCTAAGAAAAATCCACTTGGGCCAAAGAATTATGTTTTGAGCAAATTCAAGAAAATGAAGTTGAGCACTGGTCAGGAGGATGTTGAATGTTTCTTCTGCAAGAAGAAAGGACATTGGAGGAGGAACTGTCAAGAGTATTTGGCTACTCTGAAGGACAAGAAACAAGGTAAGGCATTAATGAAAAATGTTTTCATGATTACTTTGACATATATTGATGCTTCGAAATGGGTATTGGATACCAGAAGTGGTTTTAACATCTGCAATATGTTGCAGGGGCTAAAAATCAATAGAGTGTTGAAGAAAGGAGAGGTCAACATACAAGTTGGAAATAAAGCAAGTGTTGCTGCCCTAGCTGTAGGGACTATGACTCTTGTAATGCCTACTGGAAAGACTTTATTGTTGGAGGATTGTTATTATATTCCTACGTTTCTTTCAAACATAATTTCTGTTTCATATTTGGTTGAACATGGATTTCGTTTGGATATTCGTGGTAATCATTGTTCTATATTTCATGGTGATGAATTATATGTCGATGTTTACAAACAATATGGTCTTTATGTCTTACCTGAATTAGTTACTTGTCCTGCTATGACTATTTCTGGCCAAAAGAGGAAGAGAAATAATCAAGTAAATCAAAGTTACCTTTGGCACTGTAGGCTTGGTCATATCGGTGAGAAAAGAATAAACAAGTTGCATAAGACGGGGAGTCTTGGGCTATATGATTATGAATCATACGATACTTGTGAATCTTGTCTCATTGGAAAAATGACAAAATCTCTTTTTAATGGAACTGGAGAAAGAGCCAGTGAACTTTTGGGACTCATACATAGTGATGTATGTGGACCAATGAAAGTTCAAGCAAAAGGTGGATATTCTTACTTTATCACCTTCACTGACGATATGTCGAGATATGGTTTCGTATATCTCATGAGACATAAGTCGGAATCTTTTGAAATGTTCAAAAGGTTTAGAAGTGAAGTTGAGAAACAAACCGGTAAGAATATTAAGGCACTGAGATCTGACCGTGGGGGTGAGTATCTCACAGATGATTTTATTGATTATTTATCACAAGATGGAATCCTATCACAATGGACTCCTCCTGGGACACCGCAACACAACGGTGTTTCTGAGAGGCGAAATCGTACCTTATTAGATATGGTACGATCGATGATGGGGTTCACAGATCTTCCTATCTTCCTATGGGGATATGCTTTAGAAGCTGCTGCATATTTGTTAAATAAGGTTCCCACTAAGGCAGTTGCTGAAACACCGTATGAGATATGGAAAGGACGGAGAGCCAGCCTTAAACATTTAAGGGTTTGGGGTTGTCCAGCCTATGTTAAGCGACTGCAATCAGACAGGCTTGAGGCTAAGTCTACCAAATGCAGATTTGTTGGTTATCCCAAGGAGACTATGAGATACTATTTCTATCATCCTTCTGAACACAAAGTGTTTGTGGCTAGGAACGCGACCTTTTTAGAAATGGAGTTCCTTGATGCTGGAAAAACTGGAGTAGAAATAGATCTTGATGAAATACAAGATATCAATGAGTCAGCACCGACTCAAGAGCATGAGATGCATATTGAGCAACCTTTTCTTGATGTCTTACTGTTGCCACCGAGGGTTCCAACCTCAAACGTTGAGGTAAATGATTTGGTTAATGAACCAGTTCATGAACAAGGGCAACAACAGAATCAAGAAGTACAAGAGCCTCCTAGAAGATCAATTAGAGAACGTCGTGCACCAAATAGGATGAATCTATTAGTGTGCAACAATGAGGATAATCATATTGATGATGACCTTGTTATTGAAGACGATCCTAAGTGTTATCAAGAGGCGATGGCTAGTCCAGACCATGAGAAATGGCTTGCTGCCATGGAATCCGAAATGGAGTCAATGAAAATCAATAAAGTGTGGACTTTAGTTGATGACTCTAATGACTTAAAACCTATTGGGTGTAAATGGGTTTTTAAGAAAAAGATTGGAGCGGATGGTAAGGTTGAGACCTTTAAAGCCCGTCTGGTTGCTAAGGGTTGTAATCAAAAGGAAGATATTGATTATGAAGAAACGTTCTCCCCTGTTGCAATGCTCAAATCTGTTCGGATTTTGCTAGCTAAAGCTGCATACTATGATTATGAGATTTGGCAAATGGATGTGAAAACGGCTTTCCTTAATGGTGAGCTCAAGGAGGATGTCTATATGACTCAACCTGAAGGTTTCACATTGTCATCTACGTACATTGATACTATCTTAAGGAAGTATCACATGGATAATTCAAAAAGGGGTTACTTACCTATTGGAACTGGAGTTTCTCTTTCTAGGGAGGATAGTCCTAAGACCCTAGAGGAAAGAGAACGCATGAGTAGAATCTCATATGTTAACGCAGTCGGAGCTATCATGTATACCATGCCATGTACAAGACCGCATGTTGCCTATGCGCTAGGAGTAGCAAGTAGGTACCAAGGGAATCCGGGTGAGGCACATTGGAAAGTTGTCAAAACTATTCTTAAGTACTTGAGAAGAACTAAAGACCAATTCCTCATATATGGAGAGAATGAACTTAAATTGTTAGGCCATACCGATGCAAGTTTTGCATCAGATAAGGATGATAGCAAATCTACTTCTGGTTATGTCTTTACCTTGAATGGTGGAGCAGTGAGTTGGAAGAGTTCCAAACAAGCTACAGTAGCTGATTCAGTAACCGAAGCAGAATACATAGCGGCATGTGACGCTGCTAAGGAAGCTGTATGGATAAGGAAGTTCTTAACTGAGCTTGGTGTGGTTCCTTTAGCGAAGGAAAGTGTTCCTTTATTTTGTGACAATACGGGAGCTATTGCACAAGCCAAAGAGCCGAGAGCACATCAGAAATCCAAACACGTTCTTCGGAAGTTTCATCTAATTAGAGAAATAGTTGAACGTGGAGACGTTCAAATTCTGAAGGTAGAAGGAAAAGAGAACGTTGCAGATCCTTTCACTAAAGCACTTGGTTCAAAGGAGTTTGACAAGCATAAGTGGAATATAGGATTGAGGTTGATGAATGGTTGGCTTTAGATTAAATGCTAATCTTTATGCAACATTATTATTAGCACATTTTTGAACTATGGATTGCGGTTAATTAAGAATTAATGCAATGTTTTATTGTTATCATATATGAATATTTATTGATATTGTGATATGATAAGTCCTTGATTAAACTGTTATACTTGTCATCATAATGGGGATTATGATAATGAGAGTCAAGTATTATAGAGTTTTATCTAAAAGTGTTCTTGGTCATAGGATCATCCTACTAGGACTAAGGTGATCCGGATAGACCAATATATGTATAACAGTACTCATTGGATGAGTATTAATGGATCTCATTCATTAAGTTATAATATAGATGATGCATATAGTGGATATGATCATTGAACTGACCAAACGTGAGATTTCCAAATGGTTGATTTTACCTATACTGTCAATGTGGAAATTTTCTTAAGGAGCAAATGCATATTGTTTTGTCCTTTGACCTGAGATCACCATGGTGGTTAATAGAATGCTTGTTATACTTTGATACCAAACACCTAATGTGTAAAAATGCTAGTTGAAAGGTCATTGGGTATAATTGAGTACCTATATAATCAATGGCGAGTCAAGAGGGGATCCATCAACTCAAGGTAATGAGTTTGAACTCTATGTTGTTGTGAATCTTATGGTTGGAAAAGATCCTTGGCCAAGGCAGAAGAATGATTTCAGAAAAGAGTTTCTTAAAGTCATTCAACAACCAGTAACGATCAACATGAAACATAGTGGTTATCTATTAGGGTTTGACAGTCAAACCATACCCTAGGATAATCCGGAGTTGGAAAGATGGAAGGAAAACGATTCATCGTCCTTAAACCAGGTTCGTCTTTATTGGATATTGATATTCACGCTATCCGGCCGTCGAGGAGTGTTGTTAGACGCCAACCTCGATTAGTAGTTAACGAGCTTAATTACTACCGGTTTAGCGTTGAACCTATGTGGTCACACACTTACGGGTGACGTTTGATGTCTAAGATCATTTAATTTATTATGAGATGATTTATTGAAATGATCTAAATGGCATATTTGTTATACCTTCTGCTAACACAGAAATGTAATAAATATTGGAGTTCTTGACAGATTGGATCTAGGTCAAGTGGGAGATTGTTGGGTTTGCCTTAGGCCCAATCGGGTTTCAAGCCCAATTGCGTCTTGGACCCAATAATTAGAAGTATATAAATAGATAATTAGGGTTAAGAGAGATCATTATCATAATATTCTCTGCAGCCACTTTTTATATATTCTCTCCCAAACAACCAAAAGAAGAATCGTTCTTCTCCATAGCCGTCTCAATCGTTGAAAGCATCAAAGATCGTTACTCGGTGTGGATACACTAGAGGCTTCGTAACTTCGGAGCTATATCGGTTTTGCTCTACATATCAAGTACGTAAACATTTTATTGTTTTAACATTGATTCAAATGCAAATAGATCGTTTTGGATCGAATCCTTTTATTCCGCTGCGAACATATGATGTTTGTTTTCGATCCTTCAAAATTAACAACCAATTAAGCATGTGTTTTTTGTCCCAAAATAAAATATAAAGGGTAGGGGCATGGTTTGACCTTCTACCTAGGTGTAGAATCAGAAATAAAATTCAGAGTGTTCTAGCGATATTTATTAAGTATATTAAAAATAAATATAAGCGAGAACTTATACTATTTGTGTTGTTTAATAATTTGTATGTTTATTCTAGTTTTTTTTTGAAACGAGATACGAATTTTAATAATTAAACTTTTGTAAAATAGACATAAACGCGACCGGGATGGTGAATCCGGACCACGAAAGGACAGGCACAGAACGGGCTTCCCGGGCTAGCCAATGGGCTGCTCCGTTCGCTGACCTAGATATGTACTCGAGTTTGACATCCTCGAGAGTAGCTAAAAGGGGCCTGCAATCGTCTACCAAGCGCCCCAAAGGAGAAAAGACCTGGTGTGTGCCTTGGATCAGGTGTACCAGGTACTGTGCGTCGCTTTGTATGATGACCCTGGACAATTGCGATGCTTGTACCCATTCCAGGGCCTTCCAGATCGCCATTGCCTCCTAATATTCGGGGTTTAGTGCCCCACTACCATAGCCATTCCGTGCCTCACGGATCCCTCCCGTATCCGTGCGCCATATCCAGCCCCAACCGAACTGACCTGAGGCCGCAAAAGTCGCTCCGTCAACGCTGATCAGGGACCAGGTAGGGGGAGGGGGTTTCCATGTAGTTTGTCGGTATTGGGGGATAGGAACGGGCTTCGGGAGACCCGATTGTGCTTCTGCCCAACTATGCTGGTTACTGCGGACCGTAGCCACCAACTCTTGTGGGGTGGAGGTAGCCTGATCCCAAACCATAGCGTTTCTTGCCTTCCATATCTCCCACAGGACGAGATAGGTTTTGCTCCTTGTCGAAGCATCTGGTATCAGGAATAGGGCCGGCAGCCAATCAGGTAGAGGAGACGATAACGGGTCAGGGATGGGTAACCCTGCTTTGTCCCAAACCGACCTCGCGAAGGGGCATGATAGCAGAAGATGGTCCGTATTTTCCGGAGCAGGTTGACACATCTGGCATGTGTCCGGAATTGGAACGAACTTTGTGCGGAGGTTCATTGCAACCTGTAATGTACCAGAGATAGCCCGCCACAGAAAGACCTTGATTCGTGGCTGAATGTCTTGGTCCCAAATACTTGTCCAAATCATTGTCCCCATGGAGACGTGCCAACGGCCATTCTCAGGGAGAGTGCCCTATATCCCTCTTTCACTGAGTACTCCCCTCTGATATTGAACTTCCAGGACCATTTATCTGAATGCCGAGGGAGAGGCGGGGGTACCTGAAGGATATCATCAACTATGGCCGGAGGGAGGTTTGCCTGTAACTTTGGCACATCCCATTCATGATCGGAGTTGGCTAGATCCGACACCATAAGAGCCGGGGTGATACACGTGTGCAAGGGAATGATTGGGTTATTCCCTAGGAGCCATGGAGACCCCTCAACCATAGTAGAGCAGCCGTCACCAATAGTCTGGATCAACCCACCACGGAGCAGTCCCTGGGTGCCACGAAGACCCGACCATATTTGGCTGGGTCCATTCATCCCTCCCGCCGAGAGGAAATCACCTTGTGGATAGTAACGTGCCTTGAGGATGCGAGCCACCAAACTGTCGGGTTGAGTAACCAGTTTCCACCCCATTTTGGCTAGCATTGAGATATTCATGTCCCTCATATCTTTGAACCCCATCCATCCATCCTCCTTTGGCCTGCATAGTTTAGCCCAGTCCTGCCATATGATCGGCTTCGTGCCCCTGGGAGTACCTGTCCACGAGTACCGAGCCAATGCAACATGGATCTTATATTCGGATTCCCTTGGGAACAGGAATGCACTCATCGCATAGATTGGCATGGCCTAAAAGACTTATTTGATCATAACCTCTTTCCCTCCTGCCGACAACATCTGACCATCCCATGACCCAATTTTGGTCACTATCCGGTTGCATAAAAACTGAAGACTCTGGCCTTTTTTGCGACCCAGCATGTTGGGAACTCCCAGATACTTAGTCGGACCCGATATTTCCTGGATCCCTAGTATGTCACAGCATGCCGATCTGTTGGCCGATGTCGTATTAGTACTGAAGAATATGGAGGATTTACCTTTATTGATGACTTGACCTGAGAGACGACCAAACGTGTGGAGGATATTGTTCAGGTGTGTCGCCTCCTCGTGGTCTGCTCTGCAGAAAATGTAACAGTCATCCGCAAAGAAGATGTGAGAGACCAGCGGAGCTCCTCTAGCCACAGAGACTCCATGAATCTGTCCAGCCCTCTCTGCTTAACTGAGCATCCGGGATAGACCCTCCATACAGAAGAGAAATAGGTACGTCGATAGAGGGTCGCCTTGTCTGATACCCCGACCTGCTGTAAAAGGGGTCGTGTGCTTCCCGTCAGAGCTTACCGTGTATTCGATTGATCGCATGCATGCGAGCACCATCGCTCGCCACCCCATATCGAAACCAAAAGCTCACATCATGGATAACAAGAAGGACCACTCCACTCTGTCGTAGGCCTTACTCATGTCTAGCTTCAGTTCCATAAACCTCTGTTGCCCTTGTGTTTTACGTATAAGGGTATGAATAATCTCATAGGAGATAATGACATCATCCTGGATATGTCTGCCCAGGACAAAGTCCCCTTGGTTCATTGATATTATCGGATCCAAGAGGGGTTTGATCCGATTGGCTAGGACCTTGGATAAGATTCTGAATATCACGTTATAGAGGGAGATAGGTCTCAGTTCCGCAATATTTTTCGCCCGTGGGACCTTCGGAATCATAATCAGGGTAGTCTTATTGATGTCCTGATCGATGGTGCAAGTCAATACTGCCGTACGGACGAATTCTATGACCTCCGGGGACAGGGTATCCCAGTAATGTTGGAAGAACTTTGGATTGAGACCATCAGGGCCTGAGGATTTCGACGGTCCCATTTGGAATACAGCATGACGCACTTCTTGGTCTGTTACCCTCTTGGTCAACTGTATGTTTTGTGCCGAGGTGATCATACTCGGGACATGCATGAGGAGATCATAATCTTCAATCTCCCCCGCAGCGAAGATATTAGCAAAGTACGAGTGGAGCAAGTCACTCATTCCCGTGTTCCATTGCACTTCCACGCCTTCCTCATTAATCAGGGATTTCAACTTGTTTTTAGCCTGACGTTTTGAGGACGATCTATGGAAGAAACTTGTGTTCCGGTCACCTTCCCCAAGCCAGTGTTGCTTCGCTCTCTGACGCCAAAACTGTTCATGTGTCGCTAGGGCCCTGTTATACTGTTTCTGGATTGCCAATCTCCTCTTGATACCCTGTCTATCAGTCCGGCCATTCAATTCAGCAAGAGTCCGCTATAAACGTCGGATCTGGTTAATGTTGTCCCTGAATATTGTCTGGCCCCAGTCATCCAATGATACCCCGATGTCCTTAATGTGATGCTTGATGTGACGGTCCCCCGGCTGCCCCCATTCTGACTGGATCAACGGCCCACATTCGGGATGATCAATACACATGTTCTCAAAAAGAAATTGACGAGGTCGTCGTTCCATCGGATCCTTCTGGAGTTCAAGGAGTATGGGTTTATGATCCGATGTTGAGATACCCAGGTTCTGAAGGGCCACATCCCTAAAACGGTCTCGAGCCTGCGGGGAGATGAAAGCCTTCTCCAGCTGACTTTCCACTAAAGACTTAGTGTCCTGGCCCCGTGCCCACGTGAACTTGTAACCTTGCAAAGGCACCTCTTCCACCCCTATATCCGATGTAGCCTGCTGAAAGCCTTGCATGAGGGCTAGAGGATACGCCCTCCCACCCCGTTTTTCCGATGGGCGGAGGATGCCATTAAAATCCCCCATTAGAATCCAATCCACCGGCGCCAGAACCGTGGCCAGATGCCTCAAATTGGTCCATGTCAGATGTCGATTCTCCCAAACCGGTTCGCCATAAATACCTGTGAAACGAATAAGTGCTTCTTGACCGATCTGGACGATCGTATCAATGTGTGACTGCTGCATTGATAAGATCGTAACCTTACACTGTTCCCCCCAAAGCATCATAACACCCTCTTTATTTGTCGGTGATCGGGAGCCCGGTGTGGCCTGTGGTATAAAACCCGGTATACCCGTACCACCATGAAACCCTAGCGTTCTTCGCAGAATAGCGAGACATGATCTCGAATTCCGGGATTCCACATGACGGGTTTCCGTCAAAAACAAGACATCAGGTTTAAACCGTTTCACCAAGTCCTTCTACTGACGACGGTTGTGATCCGTACCTAGGCCTCTACAATTCAAGGCCAGCAGATTCGGCATAGCAGCAATTAGCAAAAATCTAACTTCAGCAAGAAGAAACGATACATGTCGAAGATGTTGAATGGTACAGAGGTCCAGTGGCTGGTGTTTATTCTAGTTAGAGTTTGGTTTATTTCTAAGTATTTCTTATTCCTAATTTAATTTGGTTTCTTATGGGGTTAAATATTAGTATTTCTTATTCCGTTTCAAAAAAAAAAGTATTTCCTATTTAATATGAAGTTAAACAATCTACAAAGAATTGTTCTCATTGCATTGAAAGACGAGAATATTGAATATCATCAATAAATGTTTTTACATGCTATCAGAGTTTATTCGATCCTAGATTAGAATTAAGTGAGTTATTGCTTTGCCTACTCATTACTTTATATTTTAGCGGGTAGGCAAGGCATTATTGTTTGGAATTTTCACTGTTCATCGTTGGGTACTATTCATCCACATGTCACTGTTCACCGACAATACTATTCACGGTATTATACATTGCTATTGTTCACGTGCTAAAAATTCGGCCCAAGAAGTTTCCTTCCATCTCAACTCTTATACTTTTAAGGTTTTGGTGATTTTGCATAAATAAAAAATCACATATATATTTGGGGGTCAGTGAAATCAGCAAGGTTTGCACCATCGTCGTGCTTACTTGAAGATGTTTCGCATCGTCGTTATGCTATGTAGTTGCTCGAAGTTGTTTCGTATTGCCGTTAGTCGACCTAGTTGATTGAAGTTTTATTCGCATTGTCATTATATGACTCGCATAAAAAAAATTGCTCCCACGTGAAGTAATTGCTCGAAGCTGAATCGGGGGTCTGTAAAATCAAGGTATGAGCCAATGGGTCTTAGGCTTTAAAAGTCGTTATTGAGTATTGTCTCATTTTTCACCTCCGCCCTATTAATTTTTAAGCCTATAAGAAGACATACATTCTTGCTATGGCTCATATGCAGACGTCCATTCTTGCTATAATATACGTGTAAATGTCCAGTCCTACACATGAGGAGAAGTGTTGAGTAAAAAATCTTAGTCTTCGGAAACAACAACACAGTGTTGATGCAACAACATGAAGTTGAAATTTGAATTTTATTCTTTATCAATGTGCAAGTCGGATAATGAGTCTTGCACATGAGGGGGTGTTAGATTTTGGTTTATTTCCAATTACAAGTATTTCCTAATCCTAGTTTTGTTATCGAAAAATGACATTAAAGAACCTAATTTTTGAAAAGAAAACAAAGATCAGGGATAAAACCCTCAAAATACAAACAGGAGCATTCCAAAAACGTGCCTCAAACCAGAGGAAAACAAACCCCAACAATGGGTGAACACATGTCTAATACCTAGTTTTAACCACCGTAAAGAAAACAAATGTGGGTTAACAAGATAACCTCACAAGACAAGCGCAAACGATAGCAACAAAGGCCCAAACAAGGGCTAACCAATGGCCTATAAGGCCCAACACAATAAAAGCCCAAATGGGTCCAAAATAGAAAGAAAAAAAACTAAAATGCCTATAACCGACCTCGAGCCCCGTACCACCCACAAGTTACGGCAAAGTTGCAACATAACGACGTTTTGTCGAAATCTAAGCATTGAACGAGTCTGACCACCACTGCCCGGACAGAAGGGATACATCATCGGACTAAACAAATGCACGAGGAGAAAAGAAGAAGACAAAAAAAAAACTACAAACGAACCCAAGGACTAGATATCTCCACGAGATGGTCACCACAAGGGACAAACCTGTTTGCCAGAGAAGTCCGATAGGACGACGGCCAACGCCAAAACCGACACACAGCAATAGAGGAGGAAGGACTCCCAAGAGAAACCAACCACTCACAGAGAAACACAAAACCTTGGTGTCATCAAGCAAGCGTCCATCAAAATCGGATAAAACCCACGCTGATGCCAACACCTAAAACATGGCGAGTACCTAAGCTCTCCATCTCACCAGAGAGTCAGTAACAGGATGATTCCGAACACCTCGGTTTTAGTAGAGCAGCTAAAACATCCAAGACACTAGTAGTGGACCACCAAGAAAGAGCGGTGGAGCTCTAGAACGGTAGATCCAACCCCTAGGATGGCCAGATCTACGGTCGAGGAAGTTGAAGGCGACAAATCAACCACTACAACGAACAATCAGAGGTGGGGTATCTAGATCTATGACAATCTTCACTTGGGCAATGTGAAGAAAACGCCTCCCACGAGTAGATCTAAAAAGGTAGTCGGCCGGTAGCAACGGTAGAAGCACGGGAGAAGAAAAGGGAAGAGAGGTCAAGCCACCGACATCTTCACTAGCTCCGTAGGAGACTAGAACGGACGCTTGCGACAACTGAGGGAGACCTAGGGTTGAGGAAGCAGAGATATATGAGAGCTTTTTCTTTTAGAAAGAGAGACCCACTTTTGCCTTTTTATTACTAGCTTAGTTTGGTTCCTTATGTTGTTTAGCGTTAATATTTCTTATTTAATATAGAGTTAATTTCTATATAAAGAGATACTTTCATTATAATTAAAGACAAGAGTATGAAGTATCATTAATAATATTTAAAGATATTATAATTCTCATTATTGATATATAATTTACATAATGTTTACTACAAAATTAAAATATTTTCAATTGGTTTCATATAAATCTATTTGACTCTCTATGTTCAATCTGTACATCAAATATTGTTATTTTATCCTCATATCGTAGTCGATAAAGAAACTTTTGAAAGAAGAAACAAATTTCTTATTAAAAAGTATCAAATTTGAATAAAAATATTCCGGTACCTAATCATTTATATAGTATATGATATACAGGAGACACCGGTTTTTTAAAACGAATAAAAACTATTCTATTGTCAATACTCATAAATATTTTCTTATATATGTGTATTATTGAATTACTATTTAACTATTTTGTTTTACATGTGACTTTTCAAATACAGCTACAATAAGTCTTAATCAGATTGTTGAAAGTGTTATATGATTTTGATTATCAATTTAATTTTAATAATGTATCCAATCATTATGTTCATGAAGTAGTGAGAGTTTGTATTTCCTCATGAACGAGGAAGGGTGTTTCAAGCTACATTCGAACCTAGGTGAAAGGTAAATATACAGGAGACCTTAACCATTATGTAATTTTTCAATATATTTAGGATGTTCCATGGAACATCCTATACCTTTGGCTCTACCCTTATTTCTACCAAGTATGTATGTCGTAATAAAAACCGATGCGAGTCTGTTTTTTAGATGAAAAATCATTTCAGGGTAGTTTTTTAGACGAAAGTCGTTGCAATTGCTATGAAGTTCTGTTAAATAGTGATGATCAGACTGTCGGGATTTAAGATCAAAAGGATTACATGTTAACGGACTTGAATGAAACGGTTTGTGGTTGAAACAATATTTGAGTTGGGCTAAGTTAAACATTTGGATCTAAGGCCAGACTGATTGTTTTGTACAGTCTGGTCAATTTCGATTAGCCAAAGGTTTTGACTTCTCGAAACTAAAATTTGTATCAAAATTGTTCGATTGATTGATTTCAACATCAATTTTCAACTGGTTCTAACGATTCAGTGCAAAAAAAAATCAGTATGATTTTCTCGATTTTTTCAGCTCGGTTTATTGATTTTGTAATTTATAAATGATTACGAAATGTTTTTTTAATAGAATCAAATTTGCTTTGGAAGGCATTACTGTATGTGATTACTTGAATCCAAGGTTGTAAAAGTCCATCGTCTAGGTGGTGCCTAGGCACCAAGGTCTGTAAAAACGCCTGATTCGTCGTCTTGTTCGATTAGTCGGAAAGTTGAGGCTCTGCTTTACGTTTGGAGAAGAGATAAAAGAGTGAGAAAGACTGAATGTGTGTAGTGGTCTTTAATTTTTTAACAAAAAGAATATGTAACGTGGTTCTCTTTGGTGGTTTGTTTTATCTATTTTTTGTATTACTTAATATTTGTTTAGTTAAAAATGATTACGAAAGAAAAGTACAACCGTACATTTTTAACCTTTTTATGATTACAAAAAGGGAAAATTTCATTTTACCACCCTGTCAAACATTTAACTTCAGTTTGATACCCTGGCATAAATTTTTATCAGTTTCATACCCTAACCAAACTTTTAATTTCACTTTCATACCCAGCCGGGTAAAATGTCCAAAATACCCCTAACTATTACTCAAATTTTCATCTCATGCCACTGACTCAGAATTTGAAAAGAAGTGAAATGACAATAATACCCTTCATTGTTTGGGGTGTTAAACTGAAAATTTCAATAATTTTAAAACAAAACCAGTTTTTTTTATAAATTCAATTTTTATTTTCAAAAAATCAGATTTTAATTTTAAAAATACATAAAAAAAAGTTTTTTTTTTATATAATTTTTTTTATTATTAAAAACCGTTTTTATATAAAAAATCATTTTTATTAAAAAAAAAATCAGACGCGACTGCGTCTTCTCCGGTGTGGTCTCCGGCCACCCCTCCTCCGCCGGCGTCGTCCCCGACCCCTCCCACTTCGCCGGCGTCGTCCCCGACCTCCTCCCTCAAACCACGCCTGAGCCACCTCCGCCTCCTCCTCCGGCGTCGTCCTCTGCAGTGCCCCCGACTGGTTCAGATCTGAACCAATCGTAGAAGATCCAGATCCGGTAGATCTTGACCCCAGGCGGCGCGATTTCGATCCCGACGGCGGTGAGGTTCGCGACCTTCACAGATCTGACGCTATTGATGTCGAGCCCGATGTGATTGTCGTTCAAATCGAAGCTCTGTTTCACCGTGTCAAGCTCGACGGCGACGAATCGGTTCGAGGCGTTCCCTTCACGTTGCTCAGGCGTGGTTTGAGGGAGGAGGTCGGGGACGACGCCGGCGAGGTGGGAGGGGTCGGGGACGACGCCGGCGGAGGAGGGGTGGCCGGAGACCACGCCGGAGAAGACGCAGTCGCGTCTGATATTTTTTTTTAATAAAAATGATTTTTTATATAAAAACTGTTTTTAATAAAAAAAATTATATAAAAAAAACTTTTTTTTATGTATTTTTAAAATTAAAATCTGATTTTCTGAAATTAAAAATTGAATTTATAAAAAAAAAACTGATTTTGTTTTAAAATTATTGAAATTTTCAGTTTAACACCCTAAACAATGAAGGGTATTATTGTCATTTCACTTCTTTTCAAATTCTGAGTCAGTGGCATGAGATGAAAATTTGAGTAACAGTTAGGGGTATTTTGGACATTTTACCCGGCTGGGTATGAAAGTGAAATTAAAAGTTTGGTTAGGGTATGAAACTGATAAAAATTTATGCCAGGGTATCAAACTGAAGTTAAATGTTTGACAGGGTAGTAAAATGAAATTTTCCCTTACAAAAAAGATGGTGAATATATTTTCCTGTTATTATTTATGTAAAAATAATAAATTTATCATTATAATTTTAATTTTAATTAAAATAATGAGTAAATTTAAAATGAGAGCATTATTTGGTTTAATAGAATATTTTTTTTTATATTTTTGATGCTTGCTATTTTTATAAAGCATAAATATAATTGAAAATTTTGAATTTTTTATTATATATGTAATAAGTTTTTTAATAATTTAAAATAATAAAATCAGACTAGTACCTTAGGGGTCCTCACTATCCGAGTTGGCATCTAGCGTTTTTTACGACCATGCTTGAATCTCAAAAGTTCAAACCCATTTGAACATTGAATACAAATCTGGAATTGTGGAAATCTTAGATATAATTTTTCTACCTTTTTTATAGGCTAAATCAAGTTCATGAAAAGCCTGAGACTTCATCCTTGTCCCCGAGACAAAAATTTAAGTGTTTTACCAGTTCAACAACAAACTTGGATTTTGATGCTTGTTATTAAACATAACTAAAAAACCTTAACCATAATAGCTCAAATCAAAACCATCAGAATCAAATGCAACACACTGGCACTGGGGAAAATGTAAGAGACGTACAAGAGGAGATTTAACCAATTCATCCATTAAGCATTGTAGTCCACATTTTCACAAGGGTCCTGATGAGAAAGAAAAACAGCAGCTCAAATAGGAAAAGCTGTGGTTGCAAATCCATATTTGGTTTTATCAAAATAAAAATGGGTTATAGGTATTCACAAGAACATATAACTAGGTAAGGTAAAGATCCACATTATGCTGATTACACAAGGAAGATATTCAAGAGTACTTCGAATTCATGTGCCATACATATGTACTCAAAGTTTGCTAGCATGTTTACCAAACAATGAATGGCGGCCTTCTGCAATAATCTCCCCAGTTGCTTTGTTTCTCACAAGAACGATAGTACCCTTATAACCTCCTTTCTGTCCTAAAACCCTCCCAGTCACCTCTAGCTCATCCTGCAATTAGCCATTTAGAGATCAGATGTTTATCTGCCATCGAAATCCATGATTTCCAAGTTCAATGTGCACAAGTACTATGAAATTAATATGTATCAACAGTAAAGCAGTGAGTCGGTGACAAAAAGATTACAGTTGGAAATTTAAAAGTCTAATAGACATTCAAGTGGTGATAAAATAGTAGGTAATGATAAAATTCTACATGAATATATTTGAATTTCATCCTTCAAGTTTAAATCCTTTACATGATGGTTCAACAACGTAAGTACAACCTTACTTTTTCAATCCAAACCTCAAAGAACAATTGATCCCAAATCCAAATCCCTTGTATCCAAGTGAATCCCAACAAGAGCATGTATTCAAGTGCAATTTAGAGACCAACATGGGAGATGCAATTTAAGCATAACTCAAGGGGTTATGTGCATTCAAGCAATGAAACTTTCAAGCAAAAGTTCAAAAGGGTTCTCAATGTCAGAGATATTCATGAAAATATGCCAAGTGGGCCCATGAAATAGGCTAAAACAACGAGGTTCATAGTAAAAAGCTTTACTTACATTGAGCTTTGCAGTGGATAAGAAACATATGGACATGTCCACTGAAACATTCATGGGGAGACCCTCCACATATACCACAGCCCCACCAACTTCATCAACAAGATTTGCAACAGAACCTGAAGCAAAGTTTCCATTCCTATCCTGTTCAAAATTAAATTTTCAATCAAATTTGGATTTTGAGATATTTCTGATGACTAAGAGTAAGAACCAAATATTTTCTTTCCCTCATTTGTGATTGCTATAACTGAAATTACACGGGGGGAAACACCAATAAAGCTAGCAGGTTGCAGTTCACAAAATTAGCTAAAATGTTATAATGGAAATGCCCAAGTATCAGGTGAGGAACCCTAACCTATGTATGAGCTTTGGTGAAACAATTTGACAGCAAAATACCGATTAAATTTCTAGTTCATTGAATTAGAAGTTAGAATTTCAGGTTAGGGTTCAGGTGCCTTACGGTGAGGCGAGGAGGGACCTTGAAAGTACAAGTCACAAAACCGGGCTCGACTCGGTCGACTCGGATGCCCCTGAGTGCAAAATCTTCGTAGAAACTGCAATCGACCCCTACTCGGTGAGGATGAATCGCGAGTCGTAAAATTCTATCTGATTCCTCCTCGGCTATCCCCAGAAATTCTCTGGCCTTCTCCATTGTAGCTGTAGTTGAATCAGAGTCAAGCAGACAAAACGCTACGCAAGAAGTAAATGAACGAGATTAAAGCGTCGATATAATCATCTCTATGCAGCCGAGGCCTCAAAGCCCATTTTCGTTTGTATGTAACATAAAGCCCACCGTACAGCCCATATTATCAGGTGCCACTCCATTGGCCCTAACTTATCATGTTATAGGGGTGGCTACTGGTCGGTGATCGGTATTTTAACCCTTTTCTATAACCAGGTCGTCATTCTAGGTTTATTAAGATTCGTAACCGTCACAAATCCTGTAATTGGCAGTTATACGAGAATTCGACGGTTACGAGACGGTCGGTTACAGTTTTTATCAGATCCAACAGGCTCATAGGTATTTTTGAGCCTTCAGTTTAAACTTCAAATTTGAGTCATGATTTAAGTTTTTTTTAGTAAAATTTATACTTTATTTTTATATGTTAACATCATTTATTGAATATTTTTTAGGGTTATTTTCATCTCACTACTCTAACTATTTGGGTTTTTTCATCTCACTACCCTAACTATTTTTTGTGGCACCTCACTACCCTAAAATGCATTTTTTTCACTTTCATACCTGCCGTCAATTTGCCATCCATTTTTGGATGAAAACACTTTAAAAGTCCATAATACTCCTCACTAACAATCAAATTTTCAAAAGCATGCCATTGGTTTTCAAAATTTCTTTAAAAAACAGTTTTTAATGTCACAAAAATACATTTTAGAGTAGTGAGGTACCACAAAAAATAGTTAGGTATGAAAGTGAAAAAAAGGCAATCTAAGATAGTGAGGTGCCACAAAAAATAGTTAGAGTAGTGAGATGAAAAAAAAACACATAATTAGGATAGTGAGATGAAAATATCTATATTTTTTAATTTAGTTAATGTTATGAATATTTGATTAGATGACCACATGGAATATTCTAGATAGGAGTTACAAGACTTTTGTGGGAGTTAGAAGACTTTTGTATTTTGAATTCCATTATTTATGTAGTTCATTAAGGTTATGTGTCTATGATTATAAGCCTATAAATAGAGATCATTGTAAAGGATGAAGTGATCAATAATATTCGATTCTCTACTCTCTCCATATTCTCTTGTTCTCTCTAGTTTTTGTTCTTCCATTCACAAGTATCGTTCTTACTTTTATAACACGTTATCAGCACGAATCGCTCTATTATCCAGGTATCAAAGTTTTCTATTATCGTGAATTTATTTGAATTTGATTCATGTTTATTTATACAAGTTCATTTACATTTTTCGATAAGTATGCTCTGTGATTGCCAATATACATTGGATTTTTCACATCAGAAAATTGATGTTTATTGGATACTTGTGTTTTGTTTTTATTTGATACTCGAATATGAGATTTGTTGAAATCGAATCATTTGGACCCGAAGTTCCAAGATACGAACCGTTTTTCTTATAAAATGCAACTTGGCTTAAAAGCGTGAAGCTTGAAAAAAATTCACGATACGATTACATGAGTAGTTTAGCTACTCCATGTGTTCTCTCGTCGCATTGTCATCTTGTGAATAAATTTATGAGGTTGTATATTTGTAGCCTGAAGTTTACAAATATGATGATATGTTGGATCAAAATTTTCAAATACATAATACCATTGACTTGATGTATGTTGGACCAGAAGTTCCAAATACATGGTACAACAAATGGTTGTGTATTCTCTCTCATATATGAATAAGAGTATTACAGTTGATGATTCATGTAACTAATGACACGTTTTTTACTTATATTTTTACTTAGTTGATTATATTGATTTTAGAGTTTTACAATGTCGAACCATTTTGAACCCGAAGTTCAAATATTAACGAGAAAATATTTACGGAATTTGAAGTTTTGATTAAAGATCGTGGGTCTTATAACCTGAAGAAATTAGAGTGACCCGAAGTTCACATGTACCTAATGATGATAAAACCTGAAGTTTTGGTTCAAAATATAAACATGAAACTTAAGCCTGAAGCTTGTAACTTGTGTCCATGGCTTGAAGCCTAAAATTTTATATATAGTTATTTTTATTTATTACGAATACCCCACGAGCTTTCTCGGTGTGTGGTTATATACATATCTAATTTCTATATTTATACACCCCACGAGTTCGTTCATTGTATAAATCATAATATATACTTATTCATATTTGTGTGAACATTATACAAATTCGATGTGTAACCTGAAGTTTACAGAAGTCATGATATTGTGAACATGAAGTTCTATAATTGTCAAGAAACAAATTTATTGGACCCATCATCCAAGTAAACAAGATACATGCAATTATTGGAAAAAAATGTGACATGAAGCTTACATAAAGACTTGAAGTTTTAAATTGGTATCCTTGCAGGATAAATCAAAGAAACTATTTCCACACATCATCATATTATTTATAATCGATGAAAAATATTTTTCTCTACATTACTTCCATCTAGTATGCTCTTGAAGTAGCATTACCGAGAACAAAAAGAATCAGACTTAATATATTTATAAGTAATGAATTATTGTTGAAAACAATCAAACTCGCCATGTTGGCATCACTCCATTCCTTGAAGTGAATGTGATAGGATATGGGTAGATCCATACCCAAGCAAGACCAATGCCCCAGACGTGGTCGCGGTCGTAGTCATAGTTATGAGCCAAATAATTTCCAATTCCATGAAAAATAATGTGTACCACCAGAAGTGGAACGAGTATGAAAGGCGCAAAAAAGAATATGGCCCATCAAATGAAAACTCATGAACATGGTGAAAGTTATTTTGTAAATGTAGTTGATTGCGTACCTAAAAGTATGATCAAAGATTTGATTGAAGGCAAATAAGAAATAGTAGAGAGAAACTTTATTAATAACCTAGATCCTGAAGATCTAATCGAATGTCTTTAACTCATTTGTAATTGATGACGAGAAAACAAGTATCATGCATATGAGCCAAATTTTGGATGATTTGTATTAATATTTCTGTTATATCCGTTTGTAGTATGTAAACCAATACATTAATTTTCTCATATTAAAGGATATGGATCCCAGAAGTGATCTATCTATTTACAGAAAAGGATAACAATATGAATATGGTTGATAGTGTTACTACACATACAAATCTGATATACAAGAAATATTTTTCATGTCTGACCATGGTCGAGGCAAACGTGAACATCATTATGGGTGCTGCAAATATAATAGAGGGCTCTGGAAGAGCTACCTTGTTATTGCAAAATGAAATATTTGGAGTGTCTTGTTTATAATTTTATTTACTTGTCTTATGACAAACTATGGACACAAGTTTTTATAATTTTGTTAAAAACAACGGGAATCACTTTGCTTGACAAATTAAAGTGAACAAAGATATCTAGTGCATCAAATCTTATTGAAGGCTCCGGAAGAGCCAATGTAATGTTACCAAAGGATACACAATTTATTATCAATGATGCAAGTTCTTAACCAGATCAAAAAGAAACTTGTTAAGTTTCAAAGATATTCGCCGAAATGGTTATCACATTGAGACAACAAATGAAAATGACGTTGAATGTTTATACATCACGCCCATAGTCTTGAGGAGAAAAGAAATTGTGGAGACTCCCTTCATATAGTTTTGGATCATATTATACTTTCATTAATCCAATTGAATCCAATATGGTGGTGATTAACCAAAAACCAATGGACCCATCAAATCTTATCATATGACATGATCGTTTAGGCCATCCGGGTTCCATAAAGATGAGAAGAATCATAAGAAAATTTACATAGACATACTCTGAAGAGTAAAAATGTCATTTTGCCAAAAGATTACCCATATGTTGCTTGTTTTCAAGGAAAACTTATTACAAGACCATCTCCAATGAAAGTTGAGACTGAATGTCCAACATTTTTAGAAAGAATTCACATAGAATTCATGACATGTGATATGTTTACGGCACGATTTGCCGACTATCAATTTGATGAGACAATTTCCCTGCATTAGGGGGAGATAAAGAAACGTCTGAAAAAGAAAGACGAGAAATTTCATGGAATGCATTGACATTGTCTCATTTTGATCCTCGTACGAATCAATATGAACTAGAAGTTCAGAAAATTATCCACTTACAAAAGGGTTGAAAATACATTGCCTGATGCATTTACGGATGTTAAGACTGTGATAAAATCACAGATACCAGTTGCTAATGTTCCTTGTAGAATTAATCTTCCTGATTGAGAAATGGGAAATATGCTAGCGCTAGCAAATGAGTCTAAAGCACGCAAGAAGCGTGGCAGACCTATTGGATCCAATTATAAAACCCAAGAAAAGGAAAGGAACAAGTTCGGAAAGTTGGTACATCAAATTATATTACAATTCCCGAAGAAATAACTCTGATAAAAATGAAGAGACATCTTCAAAAGATAATGAAACACCTGAGAAAGATGACAATGAAGAGATCTCGTTTAACTATGTCATTCCAGGTGAAAGATGGAATATAAAAGAAATTGTTGTGGATAATATATTTGCGCATGAAATTGCATTTGATATTTCAAAAGAAAATGAGGATCATGAACCAAGATCGGTCAGTGAATACCGACGAAGAAATGATTGGCCAAAATGGAAAAATGTCATTGAGACATAATTGAATTCACTCAACAAACGCCAAGTATTCGGACCTGTAGTCTAGACACCTGAAGATGTCAAACCCGTAGGATATAAATGGGTATTTGTGCGCAAAAGAAATGATAAAAATGAGGTCGTAAGATACAAAGCTCGACTCGTTGCACAAGGATTTTCACAACGACCATGAATTGATTATGAAGAGACATATTCACCGGTTATGGATGCAATCACACTCAGATTTTACTTCTTTTTATTTATTTATTATTTCGTTTTATTTATTTAATTTATTTTACTTACTTAGTATGAGTCACTTGATAATGACACTTACATAAAAGTCCTTGAAGGATTATAAATGCATGAAGCATGCATCTCAAAACCTCAAGAAATGTACTCAATAAAGCTCCAAAGATCTTTGTAAGGGCTAAAACAATCTGGTGTGGTATAATCGTCTTAGTGAATACCTTTTGGAAGAAGGATACATCAACAATAAAATATGTCCATGTGTTTTTATTAAACGGATGAAAACCGGATTTTCCATCGTCGCGGTTTATGTTGATGATTTGAACATCATTGGAATACATGATAAACTTGTAGAGATGGTGAAATACTTGAAAAGTGAATTCGAAATGAAAGACTTGGGAAAAATAAAATTTTGTCTTGGCCTTCAGATTAAACATTTTTCGAAGGAGATTTTTGTTCACCAGTCATCATATATTGAGAAGATCCTTAAACTATTCAATATGGATAATTCATCATTTGAGTCCCCCGTGGTTGTTCGATAACTTGATGTGAAAAAGGATTCATTTCGCCCCCGAAAAGAAGAACTCCTTGGTCCCGAAGTACCATATCTTGGTCCAGAAGTACCATATCTTAGTGACATTGGGGCGTTAATGTATCTTGCTAATTGCACCCGTCGTGATATTGCATTTTCTATTAATTTCCTAGCAAGATTTAGTTCTTCTCCGATTCGAAGACATTGAACTGGTGTTAAACAAATTTTAAGATATCTTCGAGGAACATTATATATGGGGTTATTTTATTCAAAAGACTCGAAGTCTGAATTGATTGGATATGGTTGATGCCAGATATTTATCTGATCCCCACAAAGCGTGGTCAAAAACTTGGCATGTATTTACATATGGTGACACCGCTATATCTTGGCGCTCAATAAAACAGACCCTTACAGCCACTTCTTCAAATCACGCTGAGTTGATAGCTCTTTATGAAGCAAGTCGTGAATGTATATGGCTAAGGTCTTTGATCCATCATATCCGAGAATCATGCGATCTTTCAATAAATAAAGTAAGTCCAACTATCTTATACGAAGATAATACAACTTGTATAGCTTAGATCAAAGGAGGCTACATGAAAGGAGATAGAACGAAACACATTTCTCCTAAGTTCTTGTTTACTCATGAACTTTATTAAAATGGAGATATCGATGTTTATCAAATTCGTTCTTGTGACAATCTTGCAGATTTGTTCACTAAAGCGCTTCATACAACTTGCTAAGATCAGAATGAGAAAACTCCTTGATTTATGAGGAGATGTTGTAATCAGGGGGAGAAATACGTGTTACACTCTTTTTCCCTTGCTTTAGGTTTTATTCCCAATGGGTTTTCCTAACAAGGTTTTTAATGAGGTAACTTATATACGTATTGTACAAATTATGTACTCTTTTTCCTTCTAGGGTTTTTCCCACTGGGGTTTTCTTAGAAAGGTTTTAACGAGGCATACTAATATTTGTACATGTCATCCAAAGGGGGAGTGTTATGAATATTTGATTGGATGGCCACACGGAATATTCTAGATAGGAGTTACAAGACTTTTGTGGGAGTTAGAAGACTTTTGTATTTTGAATTCCATTATTTATGTAGTTCATTAAGGTTATGTCTCTATGATTATGAGCCTATAAATAGAGGTCATTGTAAAGGATGAAGTGATCAATAATATTCGATTCTCTACTCTCTCCATATTCTCTTGTTCTCTCTAGTTTTTGTTCTTCCATTCACAAGTATCGTTCTTACTTTTATAACAGTTAACAATATTTCGCTTTTACTCCTTTCTTTTTTTGTTGTTTATATTCTCATATTGTGGCATTAAACTCGTGATGAATACAAATGTGTGATGAATGCAGCAACGAAAATGGAGAATATTTAAATTATTATCAATTAAAATAGAATTATAGTTTAATAGTTACTATATAAACATACAAATACAAAATTATACAAACAATTATTTAACAACAACAAATAAGATCTAAAGACTAAAAAACATATTTATGAACAAATAAACAAATTTAAAGATCCAAAATAAAAAATATATACAACTAGAAATCTAGTAGTTATAGTAATCGGCTGGTTCGGTCACCATCAATTTTTTAGTACTCGAACTGTTGACCATCGTTTACTATGTCGGTTCGCCAATTTCTAAATCGTTTTGGGTGGTGATAAGACCGGTCCGGATTTTTTGGTGACGGGGACAACCAGTGGCGGTTAATTTTTTGCCCACCCCTAGTTATACCTCTTTTTAAGAAAAAAAATTATCAATGCATCAAATTTTAAATCGTTTTCGGTGGTGATAAGACTGGTCCGGATTTTTTTGGTGACGGGGACGACCAGTGGCGATCAATTTTTTGCCCACCCCTAGTTATACCTCTTTTAAAAAAAATTATCAATGCATCAAATCACATTTTACAATAAAAGCACTAACATGGGGATTGAGTCAGGTTATAGACAATCTGATTGTCCAGCTTCGACATAAACCAAACTTAAAAAATACAGTAAGGACCAAATCTCCTCTCAAATGGGCCTTAGGAGCATCGAACCAACGACCAATTACATCATCTATCATATTTGAGTCAGCCAGACATTTCCTCTACATCTCGCACACCCTCTAGTTGTGTACCATTCCAAAATATTCTTTTGAAACCAAACAATCAACAATACGGAGAGATGTGAAAAATAAAGTCCGGTCACCCCAACCAAATCCAATCTCCTCAGGTTAGATTCTAGCATCCATATTGGGCCTCAAAGATTAATCTCAACAACAGATTGTTATGGACATATTCTTAAGGGTTTCAGTTCCTATAATATAGTATGTAGTTGGGATATTTTTTGGTTGTTTTTGTATTCAGCACAACTCTATATAAATGAATCACAAGACCCATATGCAGAGTGGGTTCTATTCTACTTCTTTGTCTTTTCTGTTTCTACTATTCTCTCTACTATTTCCACGTGGTATCAGAGCATGGCTCAACTTCCACCACACTTACAGGTTCTACAGATATGAGCTCTAGTGCTGGCTTACTACCCACACCGTCTTTCTCGCATCTCATCAATGTCAAACTCAACCAGACCAGTTATTTACTCTGGAAAGCACAGTTTATGCCATATCTCAGGGGACAACAACTTATGGATTATGTAAACAGATCTTTTCCGAGTCCGACACCAATTATCACCAAAACAACTGAATCGGGTGCATCTCAAGTCCAGATCCCAGCATACATACAATGGCTCCAACATGATCAAATGGTAATAAGTGTTCTTCTCTCTTCCTTGTCAAAAAGTGTACTTGGTCGAGTTTTATTTCTTACCACATCTAAAGAGGTTTGGGATGCATTAGAACAAATGTTCGCATCAGGCTCAAGGGCGCGAATAATGCAAATCCGAGTTCAATTGGCAAACATAAAGAAAAACTATTTGTCAATTGGTGATTATTTCAACAAGGTTAAAAATTTGGCTGATAACCTTTCATCTATTGGAAAGAGTCTACAGGATGAAGAAATTATATCTTACATGTTGGATGGTTTAGGACCTGATTATGATTCTCCGGTAACCTCTGTAACCACGAGAATTGAACCTATGTCCTTGACATATTTATATACCTACATGCTAAGCTTTGAAATGAGGAAGGAGCATCAATATGGTGCATCCAAGTCTCAAACGTGTCAGCAAATAATATAATCTGCAAGAATGGTCGAGGAGGTCGCTCATCCTTAACATCTCGCGGTAGAGGAGGACGTGGTCGCGGCGGAAATCATGGCTCTTTCCTAGGAACTTCCAACAATCGCCCAACTTGTCAAGTTTGTGGTAAATTTGTCCATAGTGCCTTAAAATGTTATCACAGATTTGATCAAGCGTACAAGTCTGACGATGATGTTGTGGCATTGGTGCAAACTCCATCATATATTGTGGACCCAAGCTGGTATACAGATTCGGGGGCCACCGATCATATTACCAGTGATCTTGATCGATTATCTACGGGCGAAAAATACCAAGGGAAGGAGCAAGTGCAAGTAGCAAATGGCACATGTTTGACTATTCACAATGTTGGACATTCTTTAATTCATACTTCTTCCCGTCCCTTATAATTAAATAATGTCCTTCATGTTCCCGACATTACAAAAAAATTGGTATCAGTTCACCGTTTCACTACTGACTATGATGTGTTTTTAGAGTTTCATCATAATTATTTTTGTTCAAAGATCAGGCATCCAAGAACATTCTTCTTCACGGTAAATGCAACGGTGCACGCTACCCTCTTCCATCAAATTGCACTACCGCCTTAAATAAAAGAGCATTCCTCACACAAGTACCAAGAGAACTATGGCATCAACGTCTTGGACATCCCTCAACACCCATTGTTCAACGCGTTCTTCACTCAAATAATATTCCCACTTTTGCAAATAACGAAGACAACAGAGTATGTGATGCCTGCCAACAAGCAAAAAGTCACCAATTACCATTTCCAACTTCCGTTAGCACTTAATCTTCACCTTTGGAGCTTGTATTTTCAGATGTATGAGGTCATGCACTCACTTCGGTTGGAGGATTCAATTATTATGTGTCATTTATTGATGATTTCAGTAAATTCACTTGGTTGTATCTTTTAAAAAGCAAGCCCGAAGTTTACCAAGTTTTTCTCCTGTTTCAAAAACATGTGGAGAGAATGCTAAATAAAAAAATTCTCTGTCTTCAAACCGATTGGGGAGGAGAATATCAAAAGTTAAATCACTTTTTCAATTCAGCAGGTATCAAACATCAAGTCTCTTGTCCACACACACATCAACAAAATGGAGCTGCCGAACGAAAGCATCGTCATGTGGTAGAAGTTGGACTTGCATTACTTGCTCAATCTCACATGCCTATCCGATTTTGGAGCGATGCATTTCAAATTGTAACTTTTTTGATAAATCGACTACCTAGTCGTGTTATCAATTATGCAACGCCAATTGTACGCTTATGGGGATACAAGCCTGACTATAAAATGCTTAAGGTTTTTGGGTGTGCATGCTGGCCAAATTTGCGACCTTACAACACTCGTAAGTTGCAATTCAGATCACAACAATGCGTATTTATGGGATATAGTAACTTGCACAAAGGCTACAAGTGTTTACACAAATCGAGTGGGAGGATATACATTTCTCGTGATATAATCTTTGATGAGAAAGTGTTTCCTTTTAAAGGAGATTTGCACCTACCACCTCCAGAGAAGATTCAAGAACAACCCATTATTCTACCAAATGTTATACATGTTGCTCCAGTATCTCTCTCACCCCATTTTCGTGAAAATGACCGTGTTAGAGACGAGACTCATAATTCATCCGATGTTTCTCCTACCACATATCCTACAAGACTACCTTCCTTAGATTCAAGCTCACCACCACCACATTACATACGTACCCGGTTGCAAGACAAGGTGCAACTCCCCAAGCAATTCACAGATGGTACAATTGGATATCCATCACCACATCGTATGCGTACTCGATTGCAGGACAATGTGCAAAGACCCAAACAATTCACATACGGCACAATCTGATTCCCATTACAAAGGCGACGTGCACTCCTAGTACATGACATGGATGATTCAACCTCTGAACGTTCAAGTTATGATCAAGCAATAGGAAGCAAGAATTGGAGGAAGGTCATGGATGCTGAATATGATGCATTGATAAAAAATCGAACTTGGCACCTTGTCCCACCACGTTCTGGAGTTAATCTCATTGATAGTAAATGGGTTTTTAAGTTGAAACGTAAATATGAAGGAACGATCGACAGATACAAGGCACGATTGGTCGCCAAAGGATTCAAACAACGGTATGGTGTGGACTACGAAGACACATTTAGCCCGGTAATAAAACCTGCAACGACACGTCTTATTCTTGCGCTAGCAGTCTAAAAAAATGGAATCTTCGGCAAATTGATGTTCAAAATGCATTTCTTCATGGCTTACTTCAAGAAGATTTTTACATGAGACAACCTCCGGGATATGAGGATCAAAATGCTCCAAATTATTTTTGCAAGCTTGATAAGGCAATTTACGGGCTTAAACAAGCTCTAAGATCATGGTACTCTCGTCTGAGCCAAAAGTTGATTGCTTTGGGTTTCATCTCGTCTAAAGCGGATACATCTTTATTCATTTATAATGAAGATGGTTTGAAAATTTATATTCTCGTGTATGTTGACGACATCATCATTGCAAGTTCCTCAAGTCAAGTTTTTGATCGCATACTCCAGCAATTATAAGAAGATTTTTCCATCAAGGATTTAGATGAGTTACATTATTTTCTTGGTATTGAAGTGACCAAACGTAAAGATGGCATTGTACTCTCACAAGAAAGGTATGTTGGTGACATTTTAAAACGTGCAGGAATGGACAAATGCGAAGAGATAATAACACCCATGAGCACAATAGAGAAACTATCCAAAACACAAGGAACACAGTTGTCAAGTGAAGAAACTACAAGGTATCGTAGTATCGTAGGAGCTCTACAATATCTTACAATAACAAGGCCGGATATATCATTTTTTTGTCAATAAGGTGTGTCAATTTCTTCAAACTCCCACAATTGAACATTGGGTAGCTGTGAAATCGTATTTTACGTTTCTTGAAGTACTCTAGTAACACTGGTCTTGCAATTCAACATTCATCGTCTGATCTACTAAGTGCATTCTCAGATGCTGATTAGGCGAGGTGCATGGATGATAGGAGATCCACGGGTGGATTCGCTATAGTTTTTGGTCAAAATCTTATCTCATGGAGTGCTCGTAAACAGGCTACAATGTCCAGATCAAGCACCGAATCAGAATATAAGGCATTGGCTAATGCAACGGCAGAATTGATTTGGATTCAAGCATTACTCGGAGAACTAGGTATTTATCAAAAAAGGCCACCAATCTTATGGTGTGACAATTTATGAGCAACCTACCTCTCAGCCAATCCAGTATTTCATGCCCGAACCAAGCATATAGAGGTTGATTTTCACTTCGTACGAGAACGTGTGGCGCGCAAGATGCTTGAAATACGATTCATCTCCTCAAAGGATCAAATAGCGGATATATTTACTAAACCCCTGTCAAATTCATTATTTTCCGACATCAGACGCCACCTGAATTTGATTTCTACCCGTTGAGATGAAGGGGGTATGTAGAAAAGAGCCAAAGATTAATCTCAACAACAGATTGTTATGGACCTATTCTTAAGGGTTTCAGTTCCTGTAATATAGGGTGTAGTTGGGATATTTTTTGGTTGTTTTTGTATTCAACACAACTCTATATAAATGAATCACAAGACCCTGATGCATAGTGGGTTCTCTTCTACTTCTTTGTCTTTTCTATTTATACTATTCTCTCTACTATTTCCACAAAACCCCCACATCAGAGCTACTTATCTAGGTGCCCAAGTCTAAATCTGATTATGTTGCGTACAAGCTTAGGGTCCCATCCCCAATTGACCTTCCTCGTATACCATGCTAGTTACCTTAAAATGGATATTTGAAGTGTCTAGTCGTAACAGGGTGCATGAGAATGTATGTTAAAAGAAAAAGAAAGAGTTTTTTTTTTTGGATAAGCTCATAAAATTTTATTAAAAAGAAGAAAGATCCAAGCAGAATCTATCCAGAACGAAACCATAACAAAAGAGCTCTTACTAGGAGCTGCGGGAACAATCCCCGAGAAAAGAGCAACCCAAAGAATATAAAAAACAAACAAGCCACAGAACAAAAGCCGACACAAGAAAACTAAACAAACGAACACGATCGAACCGATCAACCCTCGTCAGTGACCCACTCATCATCTTCCGAGGTCAAAGTCGGATCGTCAAAAGCCTTTGCTTGATGGAGATGAGCTGATTGAGTGTTACGGGCTTGTGCAGCTTGCTTCCAAATAGCAACCGGAGCAACTAGTTTCTCATGGCTCAAAGAGCGAACATGTATGATTTGAGCAGTAACGTAGTCCCCTAAAAACTTGGGAGGCCGACTCTGACGGTTCGAAGCTCTAGAAGGTTGCTTCGAGTGACGACCCTTGGTATTCAGAGGTTTAAGAAGAACCTCCTTCCACGGACTACTTTGTTGATCCCCGATATGATCACTATTTGCCTCAGAAGTAGGCCCAATAACTTTTCTACTCAAATCAATAGAATTTTTACCACCTTTTGGGCTTGTATGCAACTGGACCACACAAGATATCCTAGAATGGGCCACGTCTTGACCAGTAGGCGCAGAAGTAGAATGAAAGTCGATTCTTTCAGCAATATTGGAATTGGAAAGGCTCAACACAGAAAAAGAAAGAGTTGTTTTGTCGTAGCAAGGAGAGGGATAATGAATATGTAATAGAGAAAAATAATTATAATTTTTGTTTTTGTTTGTCATGGTGATGATTATTACCTTGTTGTAGCAAGATGGATAAAAAGATAAGCTCAATCGAAAAAAAGAGTTCGATGTACTTTATGGTCTAGACATAACCATGGTAGTGTAGAAAGTAAAAAGAAGGAAACATAAGTTTGCATACTCTACTCTGATATCATGTTGGTTACTATGAATCCTTCCCATCCTAAACAATAATATTGAAAATGTGTAGAATATACCGAAGTGTAATAGGTAGAGCCGGAGCTAAATGGGGGCCAAGGAGACACGTGTCTCCTCAAATTTTGATTTTTGAAATTTTTCTAATTCTAGTTAATATGAAGACAAAATTGTTAAATTTAAGTCAGTAATAGTTAGGGCGAAAAACGAGTCGATGCAAGTGAAGTTTGTTAACTATTCGAGTTCGTTAGAACCGACCTCAAGCCAAAGTCGAGCTTGAGCTGAATCTTTCAAGTCGTGCGAGTCATCTCGTTTAATATGAAAATAAGTAAATAATTTATTTAATAAAATAAAAATAGATTTTTTATTTTTATCGATCATTTATAAGGAAAAAATAAACAAAAAGATTCTAATTCAAATTTAACTTTGAGTTGGTTGAAATTTTGACTTACTCCATTGAGAAAATATTGTCTGGTATGAATATCATTGGGATTCGGTTGATATATCCCATGAGAGACCAGTTAATAAATGACAGTGTGATTGTATACATCAATATATTTTTATTAGATTTCCAAGGAAAATGTTTTATAATACTTTTAAAATATAAAATCTTGACATCGCGATTTAATAAATAAATTTGATAAATATTTTTATGCGATATTGATGAGAGCATATCTTTAAGGTATTTTTCATTTATGTGCACACATTTTAGCTTATTTTGTCCTAACAAGTAATTTTTAATTAGTTTTTTTTTATAAGCTCGGAATTTTTATTGATAATAAAAAGCCCAGTTCCAAGAAGGAAAAAAGAAAGGAAATTAGGAAAACAATGATAACACAGGAACTCTGAAAAGAGCTAAGGGTCCTAAACCCGAGTAAAAGGAGATACAACACAAAAAAAACAAAACACCAAAGAGTAAAAATTGCCACTTCCTCGATGCTCCCTACAGTCAGAAACGAAGACTCCCCAAATAACGGGATGAAAGAGTACCGAACACACCCTTCCAAAGAAACCGAAAATAAGTGACAGGGATAGCACACACTTATTGGTCCAAACTGAAAGGCTCCCAAAACAAAGAGCTAATCGAGCAAACTGATAAAGGAGTCAACCGACATCCTATCGCAAACACGGGACACCACCAACAAAACAACCAGACGGGATAAAAAATCATCCCCCCAAAAACCTCAAGCTTCACCAGAAGAATCACTGAGCTGAAATACCAACATTGCTTGATATCACACTAACCAGATGAATTGGTTGTACTAGATAAGGATTTAGCACACAATTCTCTCTTATACAACCAAGCATCCGAAGGTTTTGGATTAGGATCAAGAACGTGAAAGTAAGAATCACGTATCCCTTTTGCTTTTTCTCGATCCAGATATCTTGTTTTAGACCTAGTCTGGATTGTGTAAGTCGAGTAAGCTCCAGTAAACGCTGGTTTCAGGATCCGGAACTAATTCCTTGATCTGCACGCCTTCTAGTATAATGGAGAAGTAGTGTTGTTGAATTCCAGAGAAGGGAAGTCAACTATGGATAAATTAGAATCGGCCTTAGTTTGAACCTTAGAAGTTGAAGTCATAATTGTATCAATTTGATTTTCAACGGAGTCTTGCTCCAGAAGAAACTCAGCAAGAGTCGAAGTCAAATTAGGCTCTACCTCATCATCAATTTGCGAAAACATGGTTTAAAACACCCTTTTTCGACTTCCTTGGGAACGAAAGATTCTGGTGAACTGATCAGAGAAGTCAAAGGAACATCGAAATCATCTAATGCCTGAATATGTAATGAAAAATTACTAGTTCCGATTAGTAGTTCACATGCATTTGGGACGGAAGATGCATCTCGAGTTCAAAATAACACAAAGGCAGAACCGAGGATTTCCAAAGGATCAAAGGACTAATGAACATACACTATCGATCCCAGTTACTTAAAAAGCTTGTTCAAAATAGTAAGAACTGAACCGAAAAAATGAATGTCTGTAACTTTGAATCAACACCACTGATCACCAGAAAGAGGTGAGGAATCGATCAACGATAAGCATAAAAGTTAACACAGTGTCTGCACAAGTTAACACAAATAAGTTTTCAGTAAACGTCTGATACCAACACCTTTTGCTCTTAGAGGTGAGTTTGAGCATCATGGAGAAATATTGGAGTCCTCTGGGTCTATAAGAGAAGGCAGGGAAATCCCAAATCATACTCGGCCAAAATTTCATGGGAAAGCTTGCCTTGAAGTCTCATATTTTTCGTACAATCTAGCCAACTTGCAAGAGTCATATCTCTATTGTACGTTTTGTAAATAAAATTATTACTGATGCTAAATTGCATTCCAAAGAATGATTTAATACTTTTTTCCGAGAAATCATATCCAAATTTGGACTATAAAAGCTTGTAGAAGAGCTGCAAGTTGAGTCATTCGTTAGAAATTTTCTAGGCCAAATTCTAAAGAAATATTAAGAAACTTAAATATTAAGAAATGTAAAACAATTATGAAAAACGTTTGTTATAAACGTTGAATTCGCTACTAAGAGCATCTCTAGTTAGTCAGCCCGACTTAAGCTAAAAGGGAGAGGCTAATAGAATAATAATAAAATAAAGATTATTTCTATTTCTTGTTTCAACCGGACTGATAGAAATGAATCTGTAGACCATGATTTTGCAACAGACTGATAGGTGGGGCTAATAGAATAAATAAATATTTAAACAATGTATTTTAAATGCAAACATATTAAAGGGAAATGACATTCCATTGAAAGTAATTTAAATACTAACATATTAAAGGGAAAATGTGGGCGTCAATTCGATATAAAAAAATACAATGAAAGTTAATTAATCTTCATCGCCAAACTTATTCTAAATATGCTCGATCATGTCACTTTTTAATGCAAGTGAGCATGTTCATCGTGGATCATGTTGTTGGGTCTATGACATTGGCGAGGACGAAGCTTTTTTACGTGAATCTTGGTTTGGTCGATCCTTCTTTACAAAAATATGAGAGTACAAGATTTTGAACTTGGGAGAGTAGAATGGAAGGTGTGATTTTTCAATTGCTAAGCATCTGAATTTATAAAAAAAAAGAATTGGTCATATTAGTAATTAATTTTGATTTTTTCAAAATAAAAATGTAGAAATAGAAGGATCAAGCATTGATCAACCCAAATATAACCGTTGGCGTCGACTGAAACCAACGACAATAACCTAACCGTCGCATCTATCCGTCAGCGATTTTCAATCGTCTTTCCGTCAACGTCTTGATTCCACCGCCGACTACAAGTGTTCTAAGAACATGTAGTTACTTATTAGAAGGGTGCACTACAAATCTGCCCGATAGTTACTAAAAATAAGTAAAAAATAATAACCGAATGAATGTCTTGTTATTTCCTTCCATCACATGTGTTTTTGAAAATAGATTCGCACGAAAAGTTTCACCACTATACGGCTATACCATATTCAAACAACCTATTAGTCAGTCATTATATTATAATTTTTTTTTCCAATTTGTATCGGCTTAAAAAAATGTATTGATTTCATTTTTCATATGATATTTTATACTACAAAATATCTCTTCTATCATCATTTCGTATTTTAATGTTTCTTATTCATTTTTTTTCAAAATCAAATAATTGTTAGATTGCACACAAAATAATAATACACGACCAACAGTCAATTATTGTCCTTGTTTCAGTTTTCTAATTGTTATCTTTTATCAGGAAAATTATAAAACTATGACATTTTATTTCACTATATAATTTGTCTTATTATTTTTCTGAGTAGAAGATACTTTCATCATTTTTGAGATTCTAATGTATTTTTACCTTCTAAAAATTGCTTATATGTAAATTGACATTTTTTTTTATAGAGGAATGACAATTATTATTAAGATAGTAAAGTAAACAGGTGTTCGTCTGACGACAAACCCCTTACAAACCAGTAAACTAAATATAAGTAAACTGAAACATAAATGCTGAGAAATAAATTGTGCTCATATGCATAGAGGCGGTCGGGGGATTGACTGCGGTAGCATCCATGGATACCGATGCTCCAACCATAAAATACTGATCGAGCAGACCAGGTGAAAACTGAACAATGGTGGACCGATAACTCCCCCGGTAAGTCAGCGTGCGTCGTCCTCCCTTGAGTGATAGGTGTAGGGCTCCTGAACGCGGGATTGCTGACCCCGAAGTGGTAGGGAAGCATCTTGTCGACTGTTGGCAGAACCATTGCCACCAGTCTACCAGGGAGAAGGTACAGTCGACCAACCCCTCCCTGGATCCCCAGACACTCATTCCTGGAGGAGGGGGTGCTCGAAGCCCCCCGCCGCTGCTGTATATGACGCTCCCTCCGAGTCAGCAAATGCACCACTCTCCTAATCCGATCCATCCCAGACCCAAGAGTCTCGACCCGAACCTATCCACACCCCTGAGGATCCATCGCCCCATTGCTCAACTCCCCCGACCCAGGTTGCATCCTGTCCAAACTCCCCTCTGGCCCAGCCACGTCCCGCAGCTCCCCGAGGCCCAAAGACGCCCCCATGCCCTAATCCTTCCCTCAGAATCCCCACCAACTCCGTCCGCCGCCGCTTCCCCATCCCAACCCCGAACACGGCGCCGGTGACCAGGCTGGCTATCATGCTGCTCCACCAGCCGTGTCTGTCGATGAGCGTCTCGACGCCACTCTCCCGACCGTCATAGGTCTCTCCAATCCCCTCGCCTCTATTGCCCCACCTCCTGCCGAAGCGTCCCGCCGCGGTGAGGCCCCGATAGGCTCGGAGCTGCAAGGTCTCGCCGACCTCCATGGAACGGACACCGGAGATGAGACTCCCGATCCCCCCTCCGAGCGTTCCGGCGAGAAACTCCACGACCGAACTCGCCCGAACAGGTCGTGGAGGAAGTCGATCCGATGGGGTGCTGGGGAACGCACGGTTGGCCGCCCTCTTCCTACCACTATCTCCATCGCTCGCGTGAACGGTGGTGGTGGTGAAGCTTCCCCAAGCCGCCCTCTTGCATCGCAAAACCCTAAGGGGCTGCGCAGAGTACATCGCTCCCAAACCGCGTTTTCGATATGTTAATGACTGTTATATGTAAATTAACATAATTTTACAGTGAATTGAAAAAAAGGAGTAATGATCTTCCCAGCCTACTTTTGTGTTCTACTTTGTTGAGTAGTTTAATTAATCGTACTATACAAAATGAAAAGATTCGTGAGGGCGCTAGTTTTTGTGAGAAGGGCTCGTGCATTTGGAAGCACGACGTGGAAGAACACAAAAGCGTGAATTTCGAGACGCACTCGTGGTGGGGTTGACTCCCAATCTTTCATGGACAAAACCCCAATAAAGCAACTTGTCTTTTTGTCTGCTTCACCTTTGTTTTAAGACACTTTCATCTATTTCCTAGTAAAACCATTCATGATCATCTTCATCCAACCCTAATCTTTGGCATGATCCCCCGATTCAAGTCAAGTCTGGTAGAAGAAAGTTTTGTCTAATAAAAACATCCACAACGTTTGGTTTTGACCAATCCGAATCCTATCACAAAAATCGGAAATCACGATTGGACACCAGGATCTTTGGATTTCGTATAGCATGATGGGAAAAGATGTTACAACCGAGGCGCGGTTCGTTTGACAAAACGGGCAAGCTCCAATTTTCAAACCGTTTATCGCAAGTGGCAAAGAGACGTGTGGCAGGGAAAAAAGTAGTCGCTTTTTTTTAGTAAACATGAACTTTCGTTCCTTTCAAAAAGAGCTAATACATGTTTGAGGGCCCTGATGGGTCAAACAACTAACTCTGAGGCTAATTAAACGTCTAGGACGTTCTAACAAGGCGCCACTAAGGCTAACTAAGACATAAAATAGAACCCAAATAAAAACTAAGAAAAACTGACGAACATTGCTCAAGGTAGGGCCTGTGAACCGCTGGGTCCTCCGAAGGGGACACTTTTCTTCTAATGTAAAATCGAACTTGTGTTCGTCAATGGTGAGGGAAGGACAAGCTTGTCTCAGGGATCCCTTCCCAACGTACCTGAAGCTTGCATGTGTAGTCATTGGTCCTAGTGAGGCTGTTTAACAACCCTTGTCCGATTTTCCCGAGGCTCACCTGCCGAGCCCCTCTTCATTCCTTGTACCCCTGTGGGTTCCCCGACCTGACTAGTCCATGATGGTCTAGTCCAGGGTGGTCCCCCTGATAATGGCCCATAAACACACCCATTAGGCGCGGTGTTATGGGACATGGTGGGGTCCCTTCCACAATGTGAGGTGGGCTTAGGTGTAGTGTCATGGAGCAGTGGAGCAAACCCCGGAGGGACGCACTCCGATGTCTTACAGTCCGTGGCGTAGACCCTATCCCTCCTCTCCTTCCAATAATGCAGCAGGGACTTGTTAAATCCATGGATGCCCGATATCTCACGATCGCATGCTGGTGGGGTATGACCTATACACCCACAATTCCCACATAAAGTTGAGAGTTTTGTATAGGTGAGGGTACAAGTGATCCAGTCCTTAAACTTCGAAAAACGTAGACGCAGATGGCGATAGAGAGGACAGTCCAGTGAATGCCAGTAACACACTCGAATCGTCCCACCCCAACATTGCCCATACGCATCATAAGGGACATCCACCATGGCTCCCAAAGTCACCCCAATCATCTCCCCCGTTTTCTTGGTACTGACGCAAGGTGGGAGGCCATGCGCGTGAACCCAGAGTTGAAGGCGATCCAAAGCCGGGAGGTCCTACTTGAACGGGTCGATCTCTGCCAACATCAATGGGTGCCCCTCAAAGCCCCAAGGTTCATGCAGGCGAACCCAAACCCGATCCTCGCTCCGCACAAAATAAAAACCAAAAACACCAAATGTGATGTATTTGATCACCAGACCTACTACCGAAACACCTCATGCCTCCGTGAGGATCCGAAATAATATATCTTTGTAGGGTTGGCGATCAATGAGGAGGCGGTCAATCATCCCAAATTACTGACCGAACATAGCAGTCGGGTCAATCACTTCATCATTGATGGTGATTTCCAAGGGTTCTTTATAACCCAATGAGCATCCCGAGAAAATTTCCTAGAGTTCCCGGACCGGAGAGTCAGGGTCAGCCGACTCAAGCATACGAGATGGTGGCCAAAGGGGCGGAGGAGGGGGCATGACCACGTGTCGTGTTGTAGGCTTCGGGAGCAAGGACTTCTTCTAGTGAAGTAGAAATCGGGGCACTGAGATGGTGGGGATGAAAGGGATGCGATCCATATTCGGAAGGGTGGCAATCCCAACCATCGAGGACCAGGATGCATCTCCGTCCAGTATCTAATGCCCCGCGGGAACCCTATCCGGAGATAGAATGACTAGGGGGAGGCCTCGATCACCCGTTTGGGAGGTCAACCTCGTCGAGTCTTCGGCATCGATTAGGTCGGAGATTGTGCACCAGGGTTCATAAGCCACCATCTCCATAGACGGTGGGGGTATCAATATTTTGGCAGAGACTACGATAGAGCATGCGACATAGCCTACGATGGAAGAGGAGAGGTCACTGATGGGTGTTGTGTCTTCTTCTTTCGTCTCGCTTTTAAAGGCCTCACCAGAGCATGCGAAGGACATGGAGGGGGGACACATGACATCATCGTGGAGGTCCGCTCAGCCGATGAGTTGACGTAGGCGGCTGGTGTGACAGGTGCATGGGTTAGGTCTGCTGTAGGGGCAGACACCGGTTGCAGTGCATCCATGACAAGGGGGTCTTCCTTGGGGATTAGGTTGGCACGTTGCTCAAAGTAAGCAGAGATTCAGGAGCACATGCTTAGGATTAGGTTTAGGGTTGCTCTCGACAGGGAGAGAGAGATTTTTTCCACTAAAGATCAATAATGCCACTACAGCTGAAAAAAATAACCGTTAGATGAGCCAACGACTCTTCCTTTTTTTATTTTTTAAAATCAAAGTTTAATGACATATAATTGTAAAAAAATAAAAAAATGTATTAAAAAAATAATTTCTTGTAACTATAAATAATAACCCATTTTGTCTTGTTTTTTTTTATTCTATTCACTCTTTATCTTCGTCTTTAATTTCTCGGAAAAAATTTATTTGTTCTCAAATTTCTCCATCGAAAAAAATATTGTTCGATCGGATCGAGAATGATACCCCAAACAAGTTCAATGTTTAGAAGCTCGGGGGATTACATCCTATACTGAACTTCAATCAACCCATCATGCCCAACCTCTACATGCATCCACCTATAGAAAGCAACCTATACATGCAAGACCACATGTGCTCGAACCCGTACATGCATCCACACATGAGCCCCAACCTCGAGACACAATATTACTGGTACGTACAAGATTCTCAGGCAGGAAGCATCGAGATACGAATGTCTTCGCAGTCGTCCTCAACAGGGCCTTTAAGACCGAAAGCCAACAAAAACTATGGAATCCACAGAAGGACAAGAAGCTCATATCTGCTTGGCTTCTCACATCCAAGGGCGCCATCAAGGGGAACCAGCGGTCGACGACATGTTTTGAGTCAAGTTGTCAAAAAATACAACGAGGAGATTACTTTTCTCACGAAAACATGGCTCCACTACAAAAACCACTAGAACAAGATTGCACCCCAGGTTAGAAAATTCAACCATCATTTCACCCAATTACGGACTGTCACACCCAATTATGTACCACATCCACCCATTAACGCTACACTTCCTCATAATAACGCACCGTCTCCACCCAGTAATGCACATCTTTACTTTAAATGGTATGAAATGAACGAAATTGGGACATGATGGCCAATTGAAAATCCTTTCGACTTAGATTCCTCTTAATCGGATTTGGGGGGCTAAAATACCACAACTTTCATAATGTATGTTGGTATTCTTATTACCTATTCGGCATGTTGTCATATGATAATCAATGTGTAATCCAGAATGTATTAGCGGGTAATTATGATCTGCTTATGCAGTTTATGTACTGCTCTAAAATAATTAATAATTAAGCATATCTTTGTGTTTAATTGGTTATAATTATTCATTATTTTTCGGTAACTGAAGTTTTGTTTGTACAAATTGTTTCATTTCATTATTTACTTAAATTAGAATTGTCATTCAATATCAAGTCAGTATACAAGAATCCTAACATAGTCCTTACAAGATATTGATAATGTGAAAAGCATTAGTTTCAAACATAGATTCCTATACAAAAAAATAAGACTACATTAAAAATAAAATAAGACCCAGAATTCCTAAAGAGATAATGCATTTGAGTGACATAGCGGTAACCGGTAACATGCCGAATTTGATCTATAGCTCAAAAAAACATGCAGAATAGGTAACCATTTATTTAACGAGTGAATATTTATTTTTTTGAATTTCTCCTTTCTTTTTCTTAATTTTCTCGTGGTGCGGAAGGAATAGGCTATGTTGGGATTATCGTCGAGAAAAATGATAAAATTGGCCAAAATCATGTACGAAACGAAAAAAGAACTTCATTAATTAAAACATATAAAAACAATTAAAGCAAAACCGATTGGAAAATCTAGAGTACAACCATCACACCAACTCAATGATCCTTTTAGCCATGCCGCTATTAAATAGTTTATAGGTGGTCAACTCCCCGACATCCATTTTTAAGGTGTCCATGTCTTGAAATTCTTGGTACTCACACTCCGACTAACAATAATCGAAACTTCTCCATGTTGACCAAGTTTTTGGTCAACTTAAGATCCAGCAACGCCGTGAATGTTCCCTTTCCATTCATCTGTCCCCTCATAGCATTGACCTTCTTTTTTCCCTCGGGGCGACAACTGCGTATGGGTCTTGGAATGTCTTCGGTAGCGGTAGCAGTGATAATGTCCATTTCATACATTTGAGTCACCTTTCAAGACCGAGGAGTCCTCATTCCCGATGATCTTGGGATCCTCCCTCCGCTTGTGTCGCATGATGCACCGATGAAGTCATTGTTATCCTATGAGAACTCGTTATCGAATTGGTGCTTTTGACATGGTTTCTTTCAGACAATCTTCCACTAGTTTTTCTAGATGAAGTCATGTTCGTAACGCTCCATGTAATCCCTCTCGGCATTGGTCATGATTTAATCATTAAAATAACCGCTCTAGTAAATGTGTTTATATTACCCCTGAAACTTTTTTACTTTCCGGTTCGAGATGCTTCAGTGTTGCTTGCAATCTTTCGTGCTACTCTCGATTTCCTCTGTTGCCTCAATCATGAGGGCAAGATTCCTTTTCATGTTTTCCCAAAAACGATGCTCGATCATCGACGACTGGAACAAAACCTCGGGTCACTGGAACCGCTCGGAGCTGATGGTGATGACATGTCCATCGGGCAATTCCTAGCTCTTCTCGACGGAGGAACTGGTCTTGGATGTCTCGAGCTCTTGCTCGAAGTAGAGGGTGATGTAAGCGAGCTTCTCCTTCATGTCTCTCACGATTTCACACTCGGCGAAGGTGGTAAAAGAGTAGCCACGCTCGGTGAGGATCTTCATCATGGCGTCGATGAGGTCGCGGCCGGCGAGGTCCAGATGGAGGATGGCGTGGGGAAGGGCGTAACCCTCGTAGATAGGGACAGTGTGGCTCACACCGTCGCCGGAGTCCAACACGATACTTGAACGGTGAAGGAATAGGACACATGAATGAAAGTCTGGTCGGATTAATAGAAAAGAAAAGATGTATTGTGTAAAAGTTTGATGTATCATGGAGTTTTGTGTAAATCGTTGTCTTAAATTTAAAAGTGGTACAGATGTAGATCATATAATATTTGTAAGGGATAATTGCATGAACTTGTAGTATACTAGACGGGTCATTCAATCATAATTAATTATCTAGGATGTCTCTCGAAACAGAAGTGGCGGTTAGGGTTGGGTTTATAATCGTTGTCGTTGGAGTTTGTTCTAGATAGGAGTTATGCATGATCTCTTCCGTAATAAGTATATGGGGGCGGGGCCTTTTCATGGAGTATATTCTGTTAGTGGCGAGTCTCTTCTCAAACGAATGACTTTGGTTCACGATAAAAGGAGAGGAGACCCGAGGTTCCGACGCGGTTGGAGAGGTACTTGCTCTCATGGGACTTGATCGGTGTGGTGAGTTGGGGACTGCGCAAATCGTGTTTGAGGGATGAGCGAGCTAAAAGTGTGGTACAGGGTCGCTATTGGCAATACGAGGAGGCACGATATTTGAGGGGCATGACGACGACGCGGGGCATGACGGCGGTGCGATGCGAGGAGAGGTGAGGCCCCACAGTGAAGGTTGTTTTAGCGGCTCTGATCTCGGCACAATTTGGTCTCGTGGCGGTGTTGCGATCGTCCCAACCGAGGGCCACATGACCAATAACGGTGGATCATGACTATGGCGGGGTCGGTGTGACATCTCACCGATGAGTTTCGTTAAGGCGGCCCCGGACTCAGTGTGTGGTGGGATGAGGAGGTTTCGGGTGGCTGCTCGATCATCGATGGTGACGGGTTCTATATATCATCGGGACGATGCTGGTCGGGGCTACGTAGGGGTGATCTCAGGCGGGCAAGACAACGACGATAGTAGTGGCGGGGGACAGAGTAGAGCTGGCGGGAGTAGTCAACCGGTGCTTCGATCCACAACTGTTGTTCAACTTACTGAATAGGGGATAGGTACCATAGGGACCTTGTTCTTAGTCGGTGACATGTTGCATTCATCTGTTGTAAGTGCTCGGATGATTTCTAATCCGATGCGAACACTAACTCAAAGGGACTGGGGAGTCCAATGAACGGACAGTTCATCCGATGAGGGGCGGAACGCACTCTCGCCTTGATCAATGAGGACTTTCTATCCTCAACTGTCTTCCGCAACCCTTCTTTCAACAGGGCTTGGGTAGCCCGGAGTCTAGACCAGAGTTGGCTCGGGTTAAGCCCGGACTTAGCTGTGTGGAAATCCCTTGTCTAGAAATGTCAGTCCTTAAAAACCCTTTCCACCAGGCTTTTTGGATTGGATATGAACTTCCATATCATCTTTTCCAACAATGCGATGTTCATATCGTGCATATCCCTGAATCTCATCCCTCCAACTTCTTTCGGACGATAGAGTTTCGCCCAGTCTTGCCATATAATCGGTTTCTCGACACACGGAGTACCATCCCACTAGTACCTTGCCAAGGTCACATGAATTTTATCCATAGATGAGCACGGGAGTAAGAACACACTCATAACATAGATAGGCATAGACTGTAAGACCAATTTGATCATCACTTCCTTCCCTCTTGTTGATATCACCTGACCATCCCATGCTTCTATCTTAGTCAAAATACGGTCACATAAGAACTAGAGGCTCTGACCCTTTCTATGGCCAAGAAAATTCGGGACAAATGGATAAGTGGATTCCAGTGATATCTCCCGAATACCCAAAGTGGTACAACATAGAATTCGGTTAGCTGGAGTAGTATTAGAGTTGACGAATATAGAAGAATTATACTTGTTGATGACCTGGCCCGATAGTTCCCCAAAAAGTTTAGAGGATACCCTATAGATGCTTAGCATATTTTCTATCTGCTCGACAGAAAATATAACAATCATCAACAAAAAAGATGTGTGTCAAGCCTCAAATCCGGTTTTGACTGGACTCGAGACGTGAACCAAAAATAATGATAATAAATGCAAATTTTAAACAAGATGAAACTCCAGAAATAGTTTAAAGTCAGTAATTCCGGTAACACGAGTCAAATGCTCGAAATCCAAATAAGAAGAAGTTTAGTATAACGGGAGTACGTCTCTAGACAACCCAAAACTAGGACTCTCGCTAAGCTCCCAAGCTCCGAGACGTCCTCTAAACCGACTCACGATCAAAACCTGTAAAAACAGTAATGAAGGGGGGTGAGCTTTCGTTCAGTAGGAAAAGTAGTAGTAAAGGGGATGAGCATTCCGCTCACCACCACGGATACCTGTCCAAATATGGCATACTAGTAAAGCAACGACAACTAACAAAATCGAACAGGAAAACACGTAACCACAATCACAATCATATCCATAACATCAATTGATCACGTCACTTACCCAATCACCACACTTAACGTGTGGAATCAACCCTGCTCAACGCTTATCGATTGCTCAGTATTCACACCCAATCATCTCTCAAAAGAATCACCAAGTAAATACGCACAGTAAGACAATAATGACCACACAGTAAAACATCAGTAGATACACACACAGCACGGCTCAACCATATCATACCGGAATACACAGTATCGGCCTAGACATCGTCCCAGAACACTCAGCATCGGGGTACACATCATCTCAAACATATCGTACCGGAACACACAACATCGGTATGGATATCTTCCTGTAGCACGAGGTACAACGTATATCAGAACACACAACAACGACCTGGATATCTCACCGGAACACCTAGCCTCGGAATATATCGTACCAGAACACACAACATCGGTCTCGATATCGTCCCGGAACACCATCCTCGGCCTAGATATCCTATACCGGAACACACATCGTCGGTATAGATATCATACCTGAACACCTAGCCTCGGAACATATCTAGCCGGAACACACAACATCGGCCTAGATATCGGACCGGAACACCATCCTCGGCCTAGATATCCTACCGGGGTACACACATACAGGGTCTCAAACATGTCACAAGGCAATAGTTCACACTAACACTCACCACATTCTCATAGCATATCACGACCATTAGTTTAACGACGGAACACACCACAAACCAAACATTACAAAGCTACTAACCACAAACAGAAGCAATCATCACACAATCCTACGGGCACGACATGGCCCACATGCAATTCTACAACACGACAAGTCCCAAACCTACGGGCACGACATGGCCCGCAAGTTATTCCACATTTTAAACGACTACGCTAGTTATTCACATCCTACATGTGATTTTACAATTATTCTGGTTACTTATATCCTATACGCAATTCTAGTAACTTTCCGCATTTTAACCGGTATTCGCTACTTTTCCCTACCTCAACCGCGATCCAATCTTGAGCAACCGCGCACCGCCTAATAGCCTCCTCCGTCGCGATCGGAAACAACGTCTAAGATCACAAAGTACACGACATTTAATCATAATTCAAGGGTGGTTTAAAAGGAAAACACCCAATCTGACCCCCAATACGTTCGATTATAGATAACCTTCCTAATTACTTGAAAACAACCAAAATAGACTTGGAAAGGTCCATTTCTGATCCCTCATGGAGTGGGTCACGGAGCCTTGACGGGCTCCGTCGCGGTTTGGGTCACGGAACCGTGACGTGCATCGTCACGGTTGACGTCACGGAAGCGTGACGTGCGTCGTCACGGTCTCCATCACGGAGCCGTGACGTGCTCCGTCATGGTTCCCGTCACGGATCTGTGACGGGTCTGGGCAGTCCCCTTCTTCTTCTTCCCTCAACTTCGTCCTCACGAATCCAAACCCCCAAAACTCCATTGTTAAGCTCCAAAACCTCGAAAAACAGCCTCAATAACCTTAAAACTCCAAAACCCAAGGTTGGGTTTCATCAAATTAACCAAACCCAATCAATCTCCAACACAATCCTCCACTTTCCATCACAATCCATCAATTTAACAATGAAGAACTTCAAACCCATAATACCCAAGTCTAGTTCATGCATTTTCTACCAAACCCACAACCCAAAATTCATCAAAAGAGGATTTAAATGAGTGCTTACCTTAGGAAAAGAGTAGATGATGAGAAATATGGAGGAAATGAAGAAGCTTTGATGGTAGAAATCAAAGGGGCAAGCTTGTTCTTCCTCTTCTTCTTCTCTTCTTCAATGGAAGCTCCACGCTCTCTCTCTAGCAATTTTCGGCCACGGGGAAAAATATGAGCTGAAATTGCTCACATGTGGCCTTTAACCTAAAATAGAAAGGTCCAATTTGCCCATTTTCCCTCTTTCCTCTTATGCCCAAAAGTAGGGTCAAATGAGTCTTTTTCTCACCCTTTCTTCTCCCCCAAGACTTACGGACATGTGTTCATGTGGGGTCCACCTCCATTCACAATTTTTCCAGCCCAATTAAATTAATCCAATAAAACCCTAATTCGACCCCATTTGACCCGAATTTGACTTTTTCGCAATACTTATTTGAAAGGAAAAGACCCAACTAAGCTAACCATAACGACGTGTAAGCTTTTTTGGGTCCCGGAAAGGTCCTGAATGACTCCAGGAGTCATTGGTTGACTTTTCCAGCGGAAAGTCAACTCTTCCCAAATTTCACTGGTTCGACCGGTGTTGACTGGGGGCGGTTCTTACAATGTGCACGTTCTTCTCGGGCCAGTAGTCGAGAAAGCCTTTCCATATAGAACAAATAGTTATATGGTGATAATGGGTCCCCCTACCGTATACCTCAACCTACCGTGAATGTCTTTTTCCGTCAACCCCCGACATAATTGTGTATTGGATAGACTACATGTAGGCGATAACCAGACTCCTCCAACGGGGCCCAAAGTCGAAAGCTCCCATCATTACTAGTATAAAAGACTACTCAACCCGGTCATATGCCTTACTCATGTCCAACTTGATAGCTTGAAGCCATTCGGGCCCTGAGTGCGACATCGTAGTGAATGAATGATCTCGTAAGAGATAAACACATTTTCCTGTATAGCCCTTCATGGCACAAAATCCACCTGGCTGAGATAATGGAGTCAAGTAGGGTCTTCAATCTGTTTGCAAGCACCTTAGATAGTACCCTGAAAATGACATTACACAAAGCTATAGGTTGGAGGTCCACAATCCTCCTCGGGTTTTGGTTCTTTTGAATAAGAACCAACATCGTATGATTGACATCTCAATCTATAGTGCGCATCGGCGCTACCTCTTGAACAAACGCTATCACATCTTTATTGCGCATGGACCAGTAGTATTGGTAGAACATATGGTTGAGGCCATCCGGGACTAGGGATTTGTTCGGTCCCATCTTGAAGAGCGTTATCCGAACCTCCTCATCTAATAAATCCATGCCTAATTGAATATTCTAATCCACTATAATCAACTGGGGGACGACGATGCATATCTCCCGCATCCATTCAGGACATGTTGTGAATATCTGATCAAAATAGTGAACCAGCATAGCCTGCGTTCCTGTGTCCTATGTCACCTATGTACTCTCAGTAGTCTCTAGAGTTCAAACATTATTTCTCCTCTGTCTTTTAGTTGCCGCACCCTGAAAAAAATTGTAATTCTATTCTCGTTTACTAACTATTGTTGTTTGGCTCTTTACTTCCAGAAACTTTCATGTTTGAATAGGGCCTACTCATATTTCTTCTAGATGGTTAATCTCGACTGGATACCCATCTTATCTCACCGATCATTAAGGTCCATCAAAGTACGCTAACATCTACGAATCGTGTTGATTGTCTCCTTATACACCATCTGACCCCATATATCCAGTGAGCGACCGATTTCCAATATATCGGTCTTAATGTGGCGGTCCCTCCGTTGGGCCCATTCATGTTGTACAAGCCTCCCACAATCCGTTTCTCAACCCATCCATTTTCAAAACGGAATTGCCTCTCTACCGGACCCTTCTTCTTATGGGTTAGATTGAGCATTATTGGCATATGGTCAAAAGTGGTGTATCCAATATTTCAGATATGTGCTAGAGGAAAACGTTCCCGAAGAGATATGGACATAAGCTCTCTGTCCAGTATGATCTCTAGCCGGGTTGTTGGGTCTTTCCCTTTTGTCCACATAAATCGGTATCCTTCCATAGGCATGTCATCGTCCCCAATATCTGTTAGAGCAAGCCAAAAAATCTACATAAGATGTATAGGATATGGCCAAATCCCATGTTTCTCAACATGGTGGAGTATTCCATTTAAGTCTCCCATGAGAACCCAGTCCCTAGTTCGAACATCGTGCCCTAATCGACACAACAGTTCCTATGTACGGTCTCGGTGTTCCCACATTGGTTCTCCATAAATTTTTGTAAAACGACATAACTGCTCCTGATAGAAAAAACCTACACATCAGTATGGGTTTGTGTAGTGGTGATCACATTAATCCGGCAACGTTTCGACCATAGGAGCATGATGCCTCCCTTTCTCCCCTCGACCGACAATCCCGTTCCCTTATGAAAACCTAGATTACGACGTAGTAATGATAATATAGACCGGGAATGTCGAGACTCCAAGTGGTAGGTCTCTGACAAGAATAATAGATCCGTATTAATTCGTTTGACGAAGTCACAGAGCTGTTGGCGGTTCCGATCAACCCATAAACCTCAGCAGTTCCATTTCATAATTGTAGCCATACAATTCCAAACTCAACACAGATACAAACACACAAGTACATAAAAAAAAGGCAGTACACAACAATAGTCTACGAGATCACAATCGGGGTAGTCCAAAATCACTTCTAGGAGAAAATAAAACGGTAGTGGAGAAACAAAAGCCGGTTAGGCAAAAGAGGCTATCACAATTAACGTACTATGAGTGAAATTGGTGAGTTGATCTTTCTGGAAAAATGGACCCCGAGTTGGAAGCACTAGTGAGCGATGGCGTTACTCGTTCGTTGTTGGCAGTGGGGAGTGGTGTGGAGAAAACGTGGTCAATGAAAGGTGAACCGACACTTAGCGATCTATCGTGCAAATATCCTAAGGAGCACCTGAGAGTCCCTTATACTTATTTATATATATTTTTTTTCATATTGGTGATTATAGTAATTCAAATTAAAAATAAGTTGAAGCATCAATTGTTACTAAATAAAATCATTGAAGTTAAATAACTTACTCTCTCGCAACACGTCGAGTGCCTCTCCCGAGAACCCTACCCTAGAAACCTAAGGATCTATCTGCCATCACCGTCGACAAGTCTGCCTACACCGCTAATATTGTCCCATCGCCGCCTGCAACCATGTAGTTCTCGGCCCTTGTGCCTCCTCCATGTCCATCCTTTCCGATTCTTCTTCCCCCACCGTCCGCCCTTCTACTGTTACCACTATCCACGACTATCGTGACTTTCTCTTTGGGGTTTTCTACTACGATAGTAAGGCCACGACAAGGTCGTCCGCTTAAGGTTATGATTGTTGCTTTCTCTACAAGTAACTTTCAACCCAAGGTTCCTCCACTGTCAACTACCCCAGTTGAGTGCTCGACGATTGTGCTGTCATCCACGGCTGTGCCCTGCGTTATTCTGCCGCCACTGGTGATCCCCAATGGGATCTCGCCGCCCCCACTGTGTCAAGACCCTCTCTGTGGGAAAGCACCCATGCTCGAGCTTGGCAGGGAAGAACTATAGGCGCTCTATGAAGGGGTCATGATCCCTACTGCATAGCGAATTCCAGTTATTCTGGCCCTACTCACTCAGCCACCGGACAAGAGTCATCGTCTTCGGGTGTTCAAACCAAAGGGAGCCGGATCTACTTTAGGGCAATGGTCGCGCCAGACTCCCTCGAGCCTACCGTGGCTAGTGTCCAAGACTGCTTCTCGTCATGCTCACTGGAAGACGAGGGTGAGTTAGAGGTTCTGGTGTTGTACTCTCCGGTGAGCCCTTCAGTCCTAGCCCACCAACAGTTCGCCATGATGGGAAAAATTTGGACCTCGAAGCCTCCCAAGAATAAGGTATTACTTTGAAACATCACCACTGCTTGGGGGAAAGCCGCAGAGGGTTCGATGATCAAGGATATTAGTTCCGGAGTACTAGGGTTCTACTTCGAATCAGAGGAGACCCGTGCTTGGGTTTGGGGTAACGAACCTTGGTGTTTCAGTGGGCGGCCGCTTCTACTAGGAGACTTGAATCTGATGGCTAGGGAGCCCCCCTCTGTATCACCTTCAGCTATGGGTCCACACCCATGGTCTCCCTCCATCGGTACAAACTCAAGCAACGGGGGATACTATTGGCTCAACTCTTGGGCTATGTGTCAACGTTATGTGTGACCAATATGGCCTCTACTGGGGAGGAACAATGAGAGTGAGGTTCTTGCACCTCGTGGAGCGTCCCCTGCGCCGCAAACTACTACTTCGTTTTAGGGAGTTTCTCGAACCGGTTCGTGTCTCGCTCACCTACACAAAAGCTATTTGTGTGTTGTTTTAACTATGGTCTGATCGACCATGTAGTCCATGAGTATGACCGGGAGTTAGTTGGTACCCCACAGTTCGATTCGTCTCTGTTGGAGTTTCAAAAGGATCGGAACGCCAAGCATTATGTGACTGATTGGGCCCATCAAGTGTCTCGGAGTACACCATCCAAGACAGGTCCCGTATCGTTGAGTACTGCACCTAATGACACCTTGTCTCGGGGAAGGGACCCAATTATATCCTTGAGTATTGTACCTAATGGTACAAGTCCTCGGGGCCATATCTAGGTCCGGAAAGTGGATCTCGGGTGGAAGAATTTGGTGACCGGCCAACTCTTTGGTAGCCAGGAAACCGAAGCTTCATGCCTGTCTAGGCACAGAGATAGAACTGGAGCTGGAGCGGGAACAGGAGTTGGGGGAGTGAAGAGAGGGTTTGTTGGAGAACCCCGAGACGATCAAGCGAGGGATGAAAAACAACTCCGTTAAAAGGAATGAAAGGAATTCAATGCTCTAGGGACTGGTCCTGGGAGGGGTCCCTGGTAAGAGCCCTCCCTCTGAAACTGCTGAATGCTGGTTCGATCGCACTCTACAGATTATACGATGTTTAGGCAATACATTGAACAATATTCGTCAGTTCTGTCATAATTTAAATCTAGCTTATCTATATGAATGTTGTAATACCTCTTGTAACGTTTTTTTTGCCTAAGAATTATGTGTAAAGAAATTTTCCGAGACAATATATAATATACTGACTCTTTTTATTTGAACAAAATACGTACAACTTTGAGTAAAAAAAAACATTCAAATTATGCGATCAATTGCCCGTTAACACAGAATCTCAACTTGCCTACGTATAGTCTAATCACAATTCATCACATATCTCTTACACGAAAATTGCGAATATAATGTATCAACTTTTTTGCATATTCAAATTCAATCAACTTGCTGTGCAACATTGGATTTTACGTTCTCTTCCTGAAAACATTCAATGATTATTTTTAGATCACATTTTGTATCAATCAATGCAAATATATGTGTATCATCATGAAGAAAGTACTGAAATAAACAAGTCACATAATTGCCTAGAAAAAAAACTTGTCACTAACTATCTTAAATTAAGGCTACTACTTTTTTTTAAAACCGCTAATTACTAAATGAAAACCGATGGGTAAAAATGTTGATCTTAAATTTCATTCATTGACGGTGAAGAAAATAATAATCTTTTTTTTGAACGCAAGATGTAATTGTATTAAATTTATATCAGAATATTGATGTACGTCAAAGAACATGTTCCCAGGTCATTAAAGTCGGACAGAAAAAGCAATGACTCACTGAACCTTTTAACACTATAACCGTCACAGACGGTTTTTGAAAGCCGTATAGGCAAGGGCAGAATACGAAGAGGGGGAAGGGGTGCCGGAAATCTAGGATCTCAACAACGGTGATGGTGGGAGGCAAAGCATCTACATGGGACCCCTCCCAGGGCCAGTCCCCGATGCTCCTCCTGCCTCTCATTCCTCCTGGCGGGGACGTTTCCCCTACCTGAACTGCTCCTCCCGAGGTTCTCCAGCAGCTGACCTCTTGGTTGCTCTAGTTCCCTTTCCATGTACCTCAGTGAGTGCCAGGACTACAACCTCCTTCCTCCCCAGACCTCCACATGTTGCACCGCCTACCTCACCAAAGGGCGATGGTGGGCCCCCCAAGATAGAGCCAGCATGGGACTGAACGGGTTCAAGTCGGGTCCTACCCTCAGTCCCAAGACCAGGAGGCACGGAGCTTGAAGCAACCTAGGGGGCCCTATCTAGGGTCAAGGTGCCCTTAGGGATTACGCCATTGGGAGTAGATGAGCGATCAAACTCTCCCTAGTCTGTTGCATAGGTCTTGAACTTCTTATCCCTCTGGTACTCCAGCATAGAGGAGTCAAATCGTGGGGGCCTTTGACTGCCCATGTGCACTCATTCAAGTCATGGCCGAGTCTAGTTTTAGTAGAAACTCAGAACCTTAGAACATGTGAGTTCAATGTGAATTGGCTCAAGAAATTCCTTGAACCGAATTATTAGTCCCCTCTGGAGCGGCCTCTCGATGAGGTGCCAGAAGCGAACTTTTACAGTTTCACCCCATCACATGCCCCACTTATCACATAGGACCTCCACACACGCCTAGAGCGTCTCCGATAGAGGTACCCGTCTCTCTTGTCCGTACCAGAGGCGGAAAACCCCTGGCGTGCGCCCATAATTGCACTCGGTCAAGAGCAGGCATCTCCCAAGCACACGGGTACAGATCCCGGAGCAGCAAGTCCCGACCGTCGAAGCATCAGGTCTCATTTTCTCGGACCCACGCCCGAGCCTCAGAGGACCGGAAGTAAAAGCCAAAGAGCCCCAGCTCTAAATCCTTGATCACAAGACCCTCATGGCCTTCCCCCAAGCATTCGTAATGACACGCAGGAGAGTGTCCTTACGGGGGTCTTTGGAGACCACAGTTTGCCCAACATCCCTCATTGTTGGCGGGTAATGGCCGTAGATGTTGCCCGCAAAGACGGGACAAACACTTCGACCTCCGCCTCCTCTTCCAATGAACATGACGAAATACCGTCCTGTAGGCCCTGAAGATCCGAGATCAGATCAGCCGAGGGTGGAGCAGGTTCCTCCGTAGCCAAGTGCCGCGACCGATCCCACGTCATTCCTCTCGGCGTTATGAGGCACGCCGGGATAAGCGTGATCTTATCCTTATCGGGGAGGCACCTTCCTAACCCTAAAGCCACCACTGCCGACCTAGGAAGCTCCTCCATCGGGGCCTTCCCCTTGGCTGGGTCTCGCTGTAGCGGTGGTGCCCTAGTAGGGCTAGAGACCAGCGTAGTCACGACTTTAACCCATGCACCCGTGGTGGGGGAGTCAGGGCATGCTCGTGACGCGATGGTGAGGAAACCCTAGCCACCGCACCGCCTTGGAGAGGATCCGACGGCGGCGGAACCCTAATAACTACGCCACCCTGTTGGGGAATAGCCAGAGCGAGGTCATGACTGGTGTGGGGGCCCGGTGAACTAGGGTTTGGAGGAGGGAAGGCTAGAAGGCGATTACTTACAGAGGAAGTAACTGTGGGGCGTCGTTTGACGAAAGGCCTCCACGTCTCGGCTTCACAATCGTAGCCGAAGAGGTTGGTCCCAATGAGAAGGAGACCCCATCCACGACTTCTCCCAGAGGACGAAGAGCTGAAATCTCCACCACAGGCGGTGAGGCAGGGGGAGCCCGAGTCGGCTTGGGTTTTCTCGGCCGTCGACTCTTCTCCCCCGCACCGTGGGCGGTCTGCAGGGGACAAGGTAAAGCCATGAGAGCATCATCAGTAGGAGCGACGATAGGAAGCACGACGGGAACCACCACAGAAGGTATGTCGGTTGCGACGAAATAAAAAAAATATCATAGCTTCGCACGATTAAGACTAATAGAGAGTCTCAAAATTGAGAGAGTTTTTTCAAATAATAATATTTGAATAAGTGAAGACTCCTAAATCCTAATTAATAAAAGTCCAAAAAAGAAAGGGTTAAACTAGGGGTAAATGGGTCCTTTCGAGTAGTCCGTTTTGTTTAGTTCCACTCTGTCCTGGTCTGTTGAGCACTAACACTCACACAGACACAGACACAGTCACACTCAGTGAAGAGTGAACCATCTTATCTCTCTCTCCTGGGCTGCTTCATCACGACCCGTCGAGCCTTCCCGTTCTCCAATGAGCATTCCAGTCTCTTGGCTCCACCACCACCGTCGGCCATGACTCGAACCCACCGCCTCTCCTCCTGCCACCGCCATCCCTCCCAAACCATCACCGGCTTCTGCGCCGCATGCCTCACCGAGCGCCTCGCCGGCATCGACCCCGCCACCCGCCAGGAAATGCCCATCACCATCCCTGCCGCGGAGCTCCGGCGCAGCAAGTCCTGTTCCGGAGCCAAGCGCGAGGGGATCCCCGGCATTCCCGAACCGCGGCGCAGTTCCTGTGACGTTAGGGCTCAGAACACTCTGTGGGATCTCTTACACGTCGAGAGAAGTGGTGCCGACAAGAAGTTGGAGCTAGAAATAGGGAATCTAGGGTTTGAGTTGAAAGAGGAAGATGAAGATGAAGCTGAAGAAGAAATTAGGGTTTCGGAGGCAATTTACTCAGCCGATGCGGATGTTATTCATCAGGGGGTATTGAAGGTGGAAGAATTTGATGAGGGTATTGAGATGAAGACGATGAAGGAACATATAGATCTTGAATGGCTGAATAAGAAGAATACAGGGAAGGATTTCAGAGACATTGCTGGGAGCTTCTGGCAAGCAGCGTCAGTTTTTAGCAAGAAATTGAGAAAATGGAGGGGAAAGCAGAAGTTGAAGGACAACGGCGGAGGCAGAGGTGGCGATCTGGCGGCTGTGGGAGTCGGCAAGCCTGGTGAGAGACGGTACAGAGAATCCCAATCAGAGGTTGGGGATTATGGGCTTGGAAGGAGGTCTTGTGATACGGATCCAAGGATGTCACTTGATGCTGGCCATTTTGGGCTAGGCAGGAGATCTTGTGATGCTGATCCAAGGATGTCACTTGATGCTGGTCATTATGGGTTAGGCAGGAGGAGATCTTGTGATGTTGATCCAAGGATGTCACTTGATGCTGGTCGGATATCTTGTGACGATGTGAGGTTTTCATTAGATGAACCCCGAGCTTCATGGGATGGATATCTGCTAGGGAGGGCATATCCCCGGCTTGCACCATTGGTTTCTGTTGTTGAGGATGTTAAGGTACCTCTAGCTGCAGATGGGTTTGAAGAAGAGGCACTGGATGTGGAGAAGATGAAGGCAATGGATGAGGAGCACAAGAGCCCAGGAGGATCAGCTCAGACCCGGGATTATTACTCTCTGCAGAGGCGAAGGAGGAGTTTTGACAGAAGAGCTGCAGGTTTGGAGGTTGAAGAATTGAAGTCCATATCCAATGCAAAAGTAACCCCTGAAACCACTGGACTGTTCCATGGGGCCAAATTGCTGATTACAGAGAAGGAATTGCTGGAGTCAAACTGGAACCAACCCATTGCTGGAAGCCGTAGCTCAGAGAGCAGCCGATCTGCTTCTAATGATAATGCTTCTGTTCCTAATGCGGTTTTTGGCCAAAAGGGGTTCAAGAAGTTCACAGGATGGCCCAAAGTGTGGCATATGTGGGGATCTATTCAGAAGCAGAAGCAAAGTGAAAGTAAATGTGAAGCTGAAGATAAGTATCTTGGAGGAAATGTGATTGATAGACCACTTGCTGAGTCTTTGCAAAAGCTGAGGAGGGTTTCCAATGGAGAAGGAAATGGAGCTATTAGCCAAAAGCTTATACAGAGCTACGGTGTCAGCTCTAGAAACTCATACGGCAACATGGCCGGGCTGGTTCACAATATGAGTAGTGTAGAGACCCAAGGCAGTGCCAACAAGAGAAGAGAAGAACTAGTCCTGCAGAGAAATAGGAGTGCCCCGTATTCTCCAACCAATCATGACAATGGTTTATTACGGTTCTACTTAACACCATTGAGAAGCAGTAGAGGCAAATCTGGCAAAAGTAGACTAAAGACCTCACACTCTTTATCCAGAAATGTATTGTAAAAAGGTTCTTCAATTGTTCTGCTAAATGGTATGTTTGTAAAAAAAACATACTACCTTGTTTCTTATAGCATTATAATGTTATTCCTCTACTTCATATGTTTTTTTCCTTCTAATAATGCAGAAATGTGAATTGGAACATTTTTGTCTGATAATTGTTTTAGTTCAGTTGTGCATCATGTGATTTTGGTCTGATATGTTGTCACAGCTAATGTATTGCATCAAAATTGGTTGTTCTTCAGCCCATACTCTTGAAGCAATGCCAAAAATAGGCTATTAATAGGAACTAATCAGTGAAACAGCATCCTCAGCCCCATGCTTTGATTTAATCCATCGTCCTCTATGCATAACAGAGGTACAAGTTCTGACATATTTATTACTGTGCAGACCAATTGATCATGAATGTTTTAAAGTTGTAAAAGAAGCCCTCAGATGGCTTGGAACCATCTCTTATGCTTAACAGGGAAATGCTTCAACTACCCCATAACTTGACTACATAATGCTTCAGTTCCTCATGAATATGCACAGGAACTCTTACTCAACATTGTAGAGATAAATTCACTCCTCTTCCTAAATCATAGCTTTTGTGCTTCTTGCTCAAGATTCTCGTTCTGCAATTCCTTCAGGTAACACCTATGTCTGGTTCCAGAAACCCTTTTGGGCTAATTGGGAAATAAATCTTTAATTGTCTCTTCATAGCCAGCGGCAGTTATGGATATAACTGACTGAATATCTCAAAGACTCAAACAATGACTTGGATTTATTAAAGTTGTTTACTTTCATTTCAGCACTTGTTACATTCATTATGCATTGTTACATCAACAATATAAGAGAAGTGTTACATATACTATTGACCCTTTCTCATTTACACTCAGATGAGATTATTCTCAACTGCAGAAACTAAGATCTCCAAACAAAGTGTGAAGAAGAATCACATGAAGACCGTCACTTTTTGGATGCTTGGTGGAGCGTCCCAACGGGCTTTTTATAGGTATACCACCTTGCAACAAAGAGAAAAGCTCCCAAGTTGAGCACACTTAGCACAGCCAAGAGCCAGAAGAAGTTCTGGAGGGCACCATAGTTCAAGTTATCAGGTATCCATCCTTGCTTCCCATTCTTAGTACTGATATCAGTAACTATAGTCACAAGCAAAGAGCTCAAGTAGTTCCCAAGCGCCACAGTGGTGAGTGAGAGAGCAGAGCACAGGCTTCTCATGGCATCTGGTGCTTGGTCGTAAAAGAACTCCAACTGCCCAATGAATGTGAAAACTTCTGCACACCCAATGAGGAAATACTGTGGAACCTGCCAGAATATTGACATGGGCATTTGCTCAAGTTCATAGTAGTCATGCCTTCTGACAATACCAAGCCTCACAACTTCCAAAAGACCTGCAGATATCATTGCAAAGATTGATATGAAGAGGCCAATGCCCATTCTCTGGAGCTGGGTTAGGCCATTCTTGTGGCCTGTGAATCTTCTGGCAAATGGAACTATGCATCTGTCATAGACTGGAACCCAGAAAAGAACACTGAGGGTGTCGAATATGGAGAGTGATGCTGCTGGGATCTCAAAGCTAGACGGGTGGATTCGAGCATCCATCCTCTCTCCTTGCAATGTAAATAAAGTGCCCATCTGACCATACACTGCAGAGAAGATGATGCCAGTTGCCCATATAGGAAGCAATCTTATGATGGCTTTTAGCTCTTCAACTTGGGTCACAGTGCAAAGCCTCCATGGGCTTACTGAATCCTTTGAGTTATCTGACCCTGTCTCCACCGCGGCTTTGTCCAAGAAACTGAAGATTACAACAAGGAACTAATATGAGTCACAAACCAATTCTCACAACTCCAGGTATGCTATTGAATTCAGTTTTGCAAAAGTTGAAGGGAACTCTAAATACCACCTACCCAACCATGAGAAATTCCCAACAAGGGCTGGAAAGAAGCCCAACATGAATTGGGAGGTGAAGAAATACAGTGAGGTACCATTGCTGAGACTTGAACCCAGGTCTCCAAGACCCAAGTTCAAGTGCTTGTCCAGCAATTTATTGAATTGGTATATGGAAATCTGATAAGCTCATGAACATAGAATATCAAGTATATCTTCTGGTCACCAAACAGCTATGTTATTATGTGATAGTGGATTTAGCTCTATTACCTCTTTATTAGATCATTTGTGTTCATTTTTTTGGTTAATCAAACATCCAGGCTATGCAATGGTGAATAGCAGCCCTAAAATGCTTCAGACAACAAGGATTTGTATGGTTGAGACACGAACCTTAAATCTTTTGTGTGATCAAGCTTGCGGCTTCCTTTGATGACAGACTCTACATCTGTTGTCTCATACAAAAGAGACTTGTCAGCAGGGACTTTAACATTATATTTCTTGAAGGACGCCACCAACACTTGACAAAGGCGAGTCAGAGGGCTGCCTGCAGGTTTCTGGTTCCTATAAAGCCGAGAACCAGTGAAGAAACTCACTACAGCAATGGCCATGCACACAGCTGGAATGCCAAAACCCCATCCCCATCCTACATTTTCTTGAACCCAAACCAGAACAGAAGCAGCAATGAGTGCACCTATATTGATGGAGAAGTAAAACCAGTTGAAGAAGGAACTCTTATGCTTCTTCTCAGCTTCATCTGCATCGTCAAACTGATCTGCTCCATAGGATGAAACACAGGGTTTGATACCTCCAGTCCCCAATGCTATCAGGTAAAGAGCTATGAAACACACTGCACTTTGAGTATCTGTTGCATGGCAATCATCTTTCCCATAACATGTAGGCTTCAGCCCAGAAACTGATGCTGACATTGTGAGCAATGTCATACCCTGCATGAACAAATTAACATCATCTAATTGCAATTAAACTCGTATATAATTGAAGAATGAAAACTTACAATAACATAGATGATTGAGAAGCATGCAATTGTCCAGTATCTTCCCAGATAGGCATCAGCTAGGAAGGCTCCAATCAATGGTGTGATGTAGCATGTTCCAGACCAGTCACTGACATTCTTACTAGCAGTGGCACTATGCTGGTTGAGTTGATTTTTGAAATAAAGAACCAGATTGGAGCTCATACCATAGTAGGCCAATCTTTCACAGCATTCATTTCCTGCATATAAGAGATTGAACCAATTAGCTTCTTCCCAGAAGGTTGAGAAGATGGATAGGATAGTGCAGATAAGTACCTAGAATATAAGGACAAGCCTTCCATGTCCCAGTTTTCTTTCTGTTTGCTGGGTTTCCTTTGTAATCTACAGTTCCATCTTGAGTGTAGCTTTCTTCTTCTTCTGCCATGGCTTTACAGAAACTCTGTGCAGGCTTTGCTCAATCTAACTTTAAACCTAGAAACCACTCTTAGGCAAATTGTTTTCGCAGAAGGAAGATTGAAAAGTATGTATCTCTCAAACCCTAAATAGAACTAACTAGAATGAGGAAACCCTATTAACTCAACATTAACTCAATTCTAATATGATAGACACACTTAAATTAACCAAACTCTAATATAATTAAACAACCCCAAATTCTATTTGTATTGGGATCTTGGAAGATAGAAACATTAGAACTGACTGGTTTTGTCCAAGATTCGAAGAGAATAGAAGAAGATAAAGCTCACCTTATGAGAGAGAGGTCTTGACTTGGGTATAAAAGAGTGGGTTTTAAGGATTTTGTTTGCTGGAGATGGTATACTTCCCTAGATAAGGACAACTCAAAGTTGAAGAATTGCTCATTGTTTGGTGGTCCTACTGTGTATGATTACCACACCTCATAGTCCAAGTTGCTCCTTTTCATTATTGAATATGCATATGCATGTGAAACAAATTATGATTTATTAATAAATTATGCTCTATTAGTGAGTGTGACGTAGAGATTACAGTTAACCAATACACCTAACTTCCTTAATATCATATGTGATGTAATAATATGTTTACACAGTGAAGAGCAATCTGAGGGAGCTGGTAAAGAGCCAGCAAATGGTAAGTCAAGTGTGATTAATTCGTCCATATCTATGCTAAACACTGAACTACTTAGAAAAATTAACATTGATTTGTAAGTTGTAGGTCGAAGATTAAGATCTAATACTATGTTAAGATTCGATCTACTTAAAAACTTAAGATTAGTTGGATGATCAAATACTTGACATGTTAATCAAACCATTAGAAAATGTGAATGTATTTGTGGAGTAGGGCCATGTGATGTCCCCATCTGAGTGTGAACAAAAACATTGGGCAGTTCCTGCAACTTGAAATTCTTCTTCTTCATAGGATAGAGACAAGTTGCTAGCTCCCAATTATGTTTTTATTTGACTATTAATTTGGCAGACAACTAACCTGTTATCACTTAATTTTAATTTTGGGTTTCATCTTATCTGCAATAACTAAGTATCAACAAGTCAACTAGATGCTTGTTTTGTTCATTAGTCTTACAGATTTCAAGGAATCTAAAGTTGCATCATAGTTTCATGGATTTTCATCCAAAATAGTATCGAACCACCCACATTTCGAAAAGATTTTGTTCAAAGTCATATTTCGAGTTTTGTAATAAGAGTTTAGAACTTTGGGGCCAAAAGCATAAGAAGCCAAATTGCACCGTCCTCTTCATCCGTCATCCTCAACATAGCTTGCACGCACACATTTCCCTAAACCAATTTCTGATCCTACCAGTAAATCTGATGATAAATAATCCTTTTTTTTAATTATTATTGAGGATCCGCTTCTTGTTTTATTGGCAAAAAAGTAATGAAGATCTGGGCTTACAGATGAGATGCTCCTAATAAAAGTAGCTACGTTTAAAAATGAATTTTTATTGGCTATGTTTATCATCATTTGAGCTCACCTTGTTTATGTAACCTGTGATTTGATTTAGGAACATCTCTCTGTTGATAGTATTACCTAATTTGTGTCAGAGGATGTTAGATGAGAGAGAGAACTGTTATGCGAAGAAAGTGTGTCACCTAATGCTACTAATATATATATTTTTTTCATTAAAAGATGTTAGAAAGTTACTGGATAAGAGAGAAATGTTACTGGGAATACATAAAAAGAAAAACGGTGGAGGGCTGAGAGTAGACGATGAGAGACTAACACCTCTAGTCGATGGAATGCTACAAAACTTCATAAATAATTCAATAATCGACTTTATGACTTGTTCAAATATTCATATCCCACTTATCAATGTTATCAGATATCGAAAAGATGGCTTCCTCACACATCTGTGCTTGTATCACAATAGTCAAATAAGTTCTCTCACCTAAATGATGTGAAAAAGTTCGAATTGGACTATGTCATCTACTTAGAAACAAGCATAAGGTGTGAAATAAATTAAGATTAACCTCTTGTTGATCTTAGATTAGAATCTCCAGTTTTACTGTTGATAAAAAAGCAAATCTTTATGCATTTGGGCCTTTACCTCTAGACTCTAGTAATCTTACACCTTGACTTCCGTGTTTTATTTGCTTCTTCTGTACTGATAGGAACTAGGAAGAGATTTCAAAAACAAAATATAGGAAAATTACAATAATCTGATGCACCGAGATTATCGATACAATAAATGTCATCGTGTGTAGAATCATACACAGACATCCAGGAACAAGCATAGACAAGTGATTTGGATCAAAGTGATGATCAATCTTATTCAAGAAAAAAACCAGACAGAATCCCAAGGACTGCTGCTACAATCATGAATAGATATCTATCCATGGTACACACACTATTACTATTAGTCTGATGAAACCTTGTGTGTCAACCCAAAACCAATTGGGAATAAAGGATCGTAGGAGTTATGCAGAGCATTTAGTGGCAACTGCTCAACCCCCCTAAACCATGTCACTGGTAATCTTCCTGTGAACTCATAATCACCAAATACCACGTCTGTGATTCCCCCTCCTTCACTCCCGGGCAACCAAGCTGCAACTAAAGCCTCCATCTTCTCCAAGACCGGAGGTTCGAAAAGTAAAGGCCTCCCCGATACCACAATAGCTAACGTAGGAATTTTGTCAGCAACCGAGTTTATCACATCAGCTCCACTGAAGGGAATTGCTAGCTCAGCATTATCACCAAGTGTTTCAGCGTAAGGTCCTTCACCAACCGCCACAATACAGAAAGAGAACTCTTTACTAGATAATGTTTCTGCTGAGGGATTTAACTCGAAAACCACTTCAGTTGTGTCACTTACTGCTTCTCTGATTGCATCAAGAATGGTTGTGCCTGAAGTGTGAATGATTTGGATAAGTTCATTTACCTTTTTAAAGAATCAAACAGTCTTTATCTTTGATTTGAGAACAATTGTTACCAATGGTTATTCTGCCACTGTCTCCATGCCAAGTACCGGTCCACCCTCCACATTGATATCCAAGATCATCAGCGTGCGACCCACAAACAAGTATTCTTTTAGCATTTCTATCTAATGGAAGAAAAGGTTTTTCGACATCTTTTCCATTCTTTAACAATACCAAGGACTTGCGAACTGCTTCGCGTGCTAGCTCTCTATGCAGCTGCACCGGACAATAAAAGAAAACACAAAGGGTTAGGGAATTCTGCAATCATTTTAAAGGCAACAAATCCATATATTGCATTAACGAGCTCCTCGAAATGAGCTCTACATGGTTACCTTGCAACCAACTGTATCTAGCAAAGATCTATCAGCTAAGGGATATTCAAAAAGTCCAGCAACAAACTTCACTCGTAGTATCCTCTCAACAGCATCGTCAATCCTGGTCATTGCTACTTCACCTGATTCCACAAGATCTGTCATATCTTTCAGAAATTGTTCAAATCTGAAAGGCACCATCACCTGCAAACACTCTCAGTTAGGGACACATAAATTAAGAGTAACTTTGACTTTTTCTTTCTTTTTCTAGGGAGTTAAGAGTTCAGTTTCTACCATATCGATTCCTGCATTAACAGCAGTAGATATGCAGTAACGATAATCTGATCCACGAGGTTCGCAGAGCCTGTCAAGTCCTTCCCAATCAGAAATCACAAAACCCTGCAAAAGAGTTTCATGTTTGCCCTCAATTCATCTACTACAAGTTGTCTTAAAGCACTTTAACTCTTTCCAACAAATCGTTTCGGATAAAGGCCAACTTATTTTTACTAAAAGTAGTTGAGGATCTGTGGAGAAAGAAATGCAGTAATAATGTTTACCTTGAAACCCAGTTTATCTTTGAGTATGTCTGTAAGAAGAAAGCGGTCAGAGTGCAGCTTGCTTCCATTCCAACTAGAGTAGGATGCCATGACAGTCGAAACTCCCTGAGAAATGCAGTCCAGATAAGGTGCCATGTGGATCCTCTCCAAATCATTATACGATGATAAGGTATCCCCCTCATTTATACCTTTATGAGTACCTCCGTCTCCAACAAAATGCTTGGCACACGCAATAACATTGTTTCTGGAATCAAATAAGTAAATAAATTAGAATTCATATGATACATAGGCTACCCAAGAATCAGTAACTAATACAGAAGCAGCAGAATTTCACATACAAGGGAGAAAAACCACTTTTTAAAGTGTTAACATTAAGTTTTAATTTGAGCCCATAATATTAATCTAGACTTGTAAACACAAATTATAAGATAACTTGTAAATATGAAATTAGATTTATCAAAAATGATGATAACATGTCTCTACCTTCCAGCTACAAAGGGGTAGCCTTTTGGGTGTCCTTGGGGAGGTTGTCCCTGCAGGCCTGTAACAATGGAGGTCATCTTTCTAACTATTTCAGTGTCTTCACTGTAACTCTCATAGCATCTTCCCCATCTGGGATCTTTGCATACCTGCGAAACCCATTAAAGCACTTTAACAAACTATTGCCGCAAGGACAGAAGAAACATTGTCAATGAAATTTTATCTTTCCTTTTTTGGTAAATTGGAGCAAGTCATACTAAAATAGAAGGATAAGATCAAGGATCGTATATAAAAGAGGTTTGATCAGAAAGTTTAAACTTGTAGGACGTTATAAGTTAACTTGTAGTTAATTATGCATCAATATCCTAATAATGTATCAGCATACAAACAAAATCTTCATCTCCAATAGCTATATCGTGATAACATTTATTTTGCAAATTCTCCAACTCTTAATACTACCTTTTGAATTTCTTAAATTTACATTCTAATATAAGATAGGTTGTGAATCAAAACCAGATAAAACAATGTAAAACAAAGACGATAAATGTACAATATGAGCAACTAGATCATCAAACAAGTACATACAGCAACACAGGGTGCAAATGTATACTGAATGCCACTCGCCCTGACTTCAAGAGCTGTGGCCACTCCGATCCTTTGAGCCAAATCTGCATCCCTGTTGTATACGTTTCTAAGCGTCACACATCAAAACCATTCAATTTGGTTGTTTTAAAGAACCTTTTACTTGCAAGAGTTCAACTAGACCACTTAAACTGAAACTAAAACCAACCTGGTGGCTCCAAGACCAACATTGTGTGGAAATATAGTGGCACCATAGATACTGTTGTTACCATGAACTGCATCAATCCCATATATAAGGGGAATCCCGAGCCGTGACTCAAGTGCAGACTGCTGAAACCCATCAACCATGTAGGCCCAATCGGCCGCCAGTGCTTTCTCAGATGGTCCACTTCCTCCGGCACTGAGTATGCTCCCTGCACAAATAGCTCACCGGCACTGAGTTTGGCCAAAAAATCAATCATGTAGAAAAGAAAAGAATCAGTATGAATGGTACCAATGGATAAGTCTTTGAGCACTGAAGGAGTGGCTACCCTGCGCTCAATCTGGGTCATCTGACCGATCTTCTCCTTGAGAGTCATCCGAGAGAGGAGGTCCTTGACCCGAGACTCCACCGGCTCGTTCTGGTCTCTGTACAGGCAATTCATCTCCTCGACCCTGCTCATCTTGGTCAGCTCCGACGCCGATCTGAGAAAAGTTTCGCCGGAGAGTGTGTTGGTGGTAGGTGGGTGCAAGAGACCAAGACAAGAAGAGCAGCTTGTGTTTATAAGTTAGCCTTTGCGGGACCCACATTCAACTGTGTGGTAATAACTAATAATGGAGCTTACCTTCCTTTCCTTCTTGTCCAATGCATTGCAATTCTATCTAACATTCTTTCTTCTGCTCAACTGTAGTGTAACAAAGCTTGATATTCTATTTCTTGATAACTCACACCACAATAGAATAATCTTAAACTTTCATTTCAATTATGTCAAATGCTATATTCATTACAACTTCTATATATGGTACAAAAAACAAAACTTTTGCAGCTCCCTATAGTCTCCATGGAATCGACCGTTTCACTTACCTGTTAGCTTCTTCTTAGCATCTCCAGACTTCCCTTTGTGTAGCACTTCAGTTCCTTTCCGTATTGCCCTCATTTTGCTTTGGAGACATAACTCCGGATCCTGTTGGTTTAGGCAGTTTAGTGATGTGCTTGTGGGGTTGACGGGGTTATCTATCTCAGTACTGTCCTTTATCAAGGTCTTTGGCAGATCTTGAGTTGAATTCCTCACTAGTTGCCGGAGGTACAGGAACATGCTCTTCTTCTACAGCCGATGCATGTGATTCCATCTCACTCTGTCCTATGAGGTTATGATTCACCTCTGCTGACTCTTCTGATTCACTCTTCAAAGTTTGGATGGCATCTGAGCCTAGACTACTCTCAACCTCATTGTCTCCGGTAATCCTTGATTCAGATTCATCAACAGTTGGAGGCAATTCTGGAACAGGTTCTTCCAAGGTTGATATTTGGGATACTACTTCCCCTCGTTTAAATGATGTATCCTTCTCCTCGTTCATGATCTCACTCATTAAGTTTTCATTCACAGTGCGAAGCATGCTGCTAGATGCTTCAGCAGAACTTTGTAGAAGACGATCATTTGGTTCCTGTGTTAAGTATCAGGAAAACAGTAAATTTAAGCATATTGGCTTGATATTTTTAATGTCTACATATCAATTTTATGCTCAATGTGGTTATTCCATACGCATGTCCCAAATCCAAGAAGAAAAAAGAAAGCGATCTTAGTAAAAAAGGATTTACTAAATCAACATGATAGCAATAGATGCGGTGATATCATATGTATAATTAATGCTATGACTTGTTCTAAACAAGACAGCAAAAGCCGAAGAAATCTTGCAACGATCAGGTGTTTTGAACATGATCACATGATAATATTTCTCAACATTTTTTAGGGTTAATTGCAGATACATACCCTTATGGATCACTCTCAAACACATACCTAACTTTGATTTTTTTGTAGCACATGCATGCCCAAATGAATGAAATTGTATCACAGTACACTCTGAACATGAAAGTACCTTATCTGCTTGTAAGGTTCCATTATCGTTGCCAATAAGATTTTTCTCTTCCAGATTTTGCTCTGCACCTTCAATAATTGAGTTTAACTGGTCTCTCTCTTCAACAGTCTCCTGCATATCTGAAGTTCCTTCATGTGCAGATTGCTTTTCAGAAATGTCATCGGTATACTCAGAATTTGTTTCATCATCTCTGTCATCAATTGATCTCAGATTTTCTGGGCCATCTTTGTGCAGCAGTTCAGGATTTTGCTTGTCCTGAATCTTACCGCCAAGTAGATCATGACCTCCCTTCTCTACAAGGAGAACGGAACATAACGATTTAGTTTCAGAAACATATATCACAAAAATTATATATATAAAACATTTCTTATCATTTGATGACTAAAGTAACAACTATACGACAAAGATATAAGGAAAATGCTAGTCTTACTTGGTTGCAACGAGGAAGAAGTCCCAAGAAGGAAGCTCTCATGTCTGCTGAAAACCAAGTTCTTTGGTTGGGCAGCTGTGAATTCTTCATGGAAATTGTCTCCCATAAGATTGGGCTTTTCTTCAAATGGGCCATAGGGAAGGTCAAATGGGTTTCGCGAAGGCAACAAGATAGGGGGAGCTGAACCAGGTTTGTCTTCACTATGGGGGGTATCACTAGGAGTTGCCCTTGAAACCACAACTGGTCCAATTCCGATTTCAGATGTAATATCACTGTCCCGGTCAGTATCAATTAGGCCTTTTCCACCTTCCTTTTTTTCTCTTCTTTTTGAAATAAGAGTCTCCAATCTCTTACTCCTTTCCATCTCTGAAACCCCAAGATCCATGAGACCCTTCTGATTATCTTGCTTCTCTTCTTCACCATCATCATCATCTTCAGGCCTCGACCAAGAGCCAGAGACTACAACTTTTTCAGCAACACAACCCTCTTCATGATCCACAGAGCCACTCTTATTCACATCTAATAGAACTTTTGATTTGCCCTCGTTTTGTGAAGTTAAACCAAGCAACTCCATGGTGTTGGCTGTCAGAGCAACCATATCATCTTTTTTCCCCAAATTCAATCTGTTCTTGTCCGCGAAATTCGTTCGCCTACTCATTTGACGATTTATGGTGGTGCCATTATTTCTAAGGATAATAACACCATCATCTTTGAAAGACATAGATGATCTACTAGCACGTACCTCACTCCTCTTCTTCTTCTCAACTTCATTGGCCTTTTGGAGTTTGGCACGCTTATATTTCAAATAAACTCGAACAGTGACAGCAATGAGGACAATCAAGGGAGAGCAAACAACTAGAATAATGAAAAAGAGAGGAAGAAACATGTACAAGAGGAAGAGTGATATCAAGATACCCCCAACATATGGATCTTTTCTGAAAAAACTATAACCTGTGATAAGGAAAAGCTTAACAAATTTCCATACATAAGACCCAATTCTCACTACATCAATTCCCATCTCTTATCTCTATCTTCCAATAACTTCTACAGGAAAAATAGCAGACAAGCGGCACATAACACAAAACAGCTAGATCGGGGTTCTGATTCACACAGCAAGAACATACCCAATTTCAAATCTGTAACAAAATTGGGGTTCTGATATGCACATTGCAATCACGTAGAAGAATACAACAGATTCAGCAGCACGAGAACCAACCCAGAACCCAGAATCGAATTAGAATGTTTTTTTATTGTAATTTGGGGAAAGTGACGAACGAGAAAATGGGAGGCAATTGGTTACCTGAAAATGATGAAGTTTCAACAAGTTTCCGCCAAACACTCGTATTGGCGATCTTAAGAAGGCCATGGATGGCTCGGAGCTATCTGCGACCCTCCAATTCAGGGCTTTCTCGAATTAGGTTATCGGTTCTGGCGGATGTTAAAATAAGCGATATTGACTCTGTTTTTGTTTTTGTTAGCCGGGGAAAATAATTTGCGGAAAATGAAAATCCAATCAGTTTGTGGAAGCTCGGGTCCGCCATTAATGGCCGCGTGTCGTCCAAACAGTCTTCGGCTAATATTTCTGCAACGGCTACTACACAAACAAACGCAGTTTTTCTCATTCCCGCGGGAACGAATGGATCCGAGCGTAGCTTTTTTTTTTTGAAACGAGTAACCGGTAATTTCATTAATGCCAATCGGCAATCAAACAGTGTGAGGCGTGACCGTCTCGGATTCTAGATATTTGTCCAGGCCGACCGTAGCAAGCCCGGCGCTCATGGACCCATAATTTTAGCCCGCACAAATTCGTGGGCAATAACTCAAGACAACCCCCTACCGTCGTTTCAAAGTAACGGGGGGAAACAAACCAAAATCCAAAGCCAACAGAAACTAAAAGGTCCCAACAACTAAAACAGGAATAGCAAGAAATAACGATAATTGGTGCTGAATATGCAGGCTTCCCGGGTCTGTAGGTATAGTCTGGGGCCGACTCCACCCACCCCTGTTGGAACTGATCATTCATCCATCGGAGGCCTCTGGGCCTCCGCTCCAACAGCTGTTGCCTCCACCACCACGGGCTGATACCAGGGCTGTGGCGGATCAGTCGGGTCACCCCTGTGCTTCTGTAACTCCGGTGGACAGAAATACATCGGCCCGCTTCCGGTGTTCAGAGAGTCCGCCGGATAGCCCAGTGGATCTGTCTCCTCTTCATTCCTCATAATTGCATTGAGTCCGGGAGGAGCTCGGATCACCGCCCCAGTCGCAGGATAGATGTTAGCCAGGAGGTCAGGCTTTGTGGGCCTGAGTGGCGGGTTGGGTGCTCCATAGCCGCCCCCTGCAAGGTAGTGGTTAACCCATCTTGGTTAACCTTAGCCAGAAAGTCAGGCTTTGAAGTGCCTGCACTGAGCGATTCAGCACCCATGGTAATCTCTCTCGACCGGTCCTCAGGGTACAGAGGTGGGTCGCTCAGATCCGGGGCCGGGGGGATGCGGCTGTCCATCTCCGGAGGCGGCCCCCATGAGTCGCCAACCCTCGGACAGATATGGCTGTCATATCGTTCCCTTCCGGCCGAAAGAGGATGATGAGTATCCGCCGGGCACTGTATCGGTCGGGGAAGGTTCCCCAAGCCCCGATAGCCCTCCCTCGGTATGGACGAGAGACCAGTGTACGACAACCAGAACTCCAGTGGTACAGCAGCGTCGCCGGCGACCAACAACGTCTCGGTGGGCGAAGGCTGGCACAGCTTGTCCAGCAGATCTATCAAGGGCAAGCCAAACTTGTCTTTCAGATCTGTCGTATGCGGTGGATGCCGAGGGGGGACAGTGGCCGGTCCGGGCAGCATCGGGAGAGCGACGGCGCGACGCGCCTGGTGTTGGGCGGAAGTCCTAGTAACCCGACGGACCTCTGCATGTGAGGGGATCTGGTCGGGGCCGGCCCTATCCGATTCGTGGAGATGGGGGAGAGGCAGATCCGACCTCGTCTGATCGGAAGTGGGCGCTGTTGGAGGCGAGGGGGCCTGTGGCGGCGATGGGGGTCCAGGCGGAGTCGGGCGGGAGCGAAACACGGCGGCGGCGTTCAAGCTCGATTGAGGAGCCTGACCGGAGGAGTGGGGAGTATGAGTGAGGTCGGTGGAACGGCTGGGGGCTGCTGTTCGGAGATGGCGGGGAAGGGCGGCGGCGATGAACCCAATAGGGTCTTGAGAGAACCTCAAGAGGTTGGGAGAGAGAGCCATGTTGATATCCGATGCCAAAAATGTGTCCCCGAGCATAGCTTAATTATGCACCAATATTCTTCCATTTTAATACAAATTAATCAAATGGTCCGTTTGTTTGATCATTTGAGGCATCAATTATTTGTACGGTAATTGATGCCTCAAATGAATACTACGGTACCACTCACACCGCTCCTTCAATGCGATACATTTTCTTGCTCACATTATTTTTTTATGGTAAATATCACTGACTTACTCTGCTTTTTTAGCGGCCATCTCCTCTACCGGTGAGTCACACACATTTCAACAGGAAATCAAACATGAAGTTTGGTGAGACGCCATGACACAAGAAATTGAAGCTCTCAAGGGAGTCGTAATTGGACTTTAACAAATCTTCCTCTAGGAAAGCTTTTTGTCGACTCTAAATGAGTATACAAAGTAAAGTATCGACCAGATGGGAGCATCGAGTGTTACAAGGCTCGCTTCGTTGCATAGGGTTATACTCAGGTGGAAGGTGTTAACTACACTAATACTTTTTCACCCGTAGTGAAAATGGTTACTATAAGATGCATACTCGCTATTTGCAGCCACTCGTAACAAGCCATTATACCAACTTGATGTCAACAACGCATTCCTTCATGGGAATCTGCATGAGGAGGTTTACATGAAAGTTCCAAAGGGTTTGTCTAGACAGGGGGAGTATCGGGTTTTCCGCCTTCACAAGTCACTATATGCCTCAAACAAGCATCCCAGAACTGGTACCAAAAGTTCAATGAATCCATCTTCTCATTTGGTTACAAACCATCAGTTGTTGATCACCATCTCTTCACTTTCACTGATCCCGGCTCATTTGCCGATGTTCTCATTTATGTGGATGATGTCGTTATCACTGATACAGAAGCATCTTTCTTCAACAACTTAGGGACCATTTGGATCACGAGTTCAAGATCACAGATTTGGGAAACTTAAAATACTTTCTTGGTCTCGAAGTAGCTCACTCGGCTTCAGGTATTGTTCTCTCATAGAGAAAATACACCCTCAACATCCTGGTTGATAGTGGCTGCATTGGCTGTAAACCATCATATTTTCCACTCACTCAACAACACCGGCTCTTGGTAGATACCAGACCCCTTTGTCAGAGAAATGGTCAATATCGTCGTTTGGTCAGACGTTTGTTGTATTTGACCAAACATTAACTATGTGGTTCACATTTTAAGACAGTTCCTACATGCTCCTCGCCAGCCAGTTCCTAAATATGAGTTATCAAGGTATTATAACCTATATTTTTTTCATCTCATAATCCTAATCGCATTAAAAAAAATTGATTTTATTATTAATTAAATTAATTTATTTTAGTTTAATGACTAAACATAATAAATATTTACGTTAAGTCGCTCTACATAACATTATACTTAATTAACAAAACACCTTACACAATTATTAGGTACCATTATTAATCTAATGAAAAAAAGGAACTCATTAGTTTGGTTATTCACATGTGAAAAATAAGTTTAATCGCATTTTTATTAGCCTAGTTCCTAACATATTGAGGTCATTTAAAAAAAATAGTTTTTGTTTAGTAAAAGGAAACTTTCATTATTTTCAAAAATAGCTAATACATGCTTAAGGACAAACAACTAACTCTGAAACTAAATATACGTTGAAGACATTCTAAAGAGGCGTCACTAGGGCTAACTAAAACATAAATGGAAACTAAGAAAGACTGACGAACACTGCTCAAGGTAGGGCATGTATACCGTTGGGTCCCCCGAAGGCGACACGTTTCTTCTGATGTAAAACCGAACTTGTGGTCGTTAGTGGTGAAGGAAGGACATGCTTGTCTCAAGGATGTCTTCCAATCATCCCTGAAGCCTGCAGGTGTGCTTATTTGGCCTGGCGAGGTTGTTTGCCAGTCCTCGCTTGATCTTCCCGGGGCTCTCATGCCGAGTCCCTCTTCATTTTCGGTATTCATGTGGGTGCCCCAACCGGACTAGTCCAGGATGGTCCCCCTACCAATGGACCATAGCACCCCCATTAGGTGCGGTGTTATGGGACATGGTAGGGTCCCGTCCTCGATGTGAGATGGACTTAGGTGCAGTGTCATGGGTCAGTGGAGCAAACTCCAACGGGACGCGCTCCATTTTCTTCCAGTCCGTGGCGTAGACCTTATCCTTCTTCTCCTTCCGATAGTGCAACAAGGGCTTGTAAAAGCTGTGGATTCCCAGCATCTCGCGGTCGCATGCTGAAGGGATGTGACTGATACGTCCACAATTCCCACAGAAAATTGGGAGTTTTGTATAGGTGAGGGTGCAAGTTATCAGATCGTTAAATTCCGGGAAGCGGAGACGCAAACGTCGACAGAGAGGATGGTCCACGGAGTGCTAGTAACGCACCCGAATTGTTCCGCCTCAGCATTTCCCATATTCATCACATGGGACATCTACCGTGGCCCAAAAAGTAGCCAAGATCTTCTCCCTCGTTGTCTTGGTACTGACGCAAGGTGGGAGGCCATGCGCGTGAACCTAGAGCTGAAGCCAGTCTAAGGCCGAGAGGTCTTGCACGAACGGGTTAGTTTCCGCCAACATCAACGGGTGACCCTCAAAACACCATGGTTCATGCAGGCGAACACAAACCCGATACTCGCTCCGTGCAAAGTAGAAACCAAAAACACCATGAGAGATGTCTTTGATCACCAGGCCTATCGTCGAAGTGCCCTATGCCTCGGTGAGGATTCAAAAAAGTTCGTCCTTGCGGGGGTGGCGGTCAGCTAGGAGGAGGCCAATCATCCCAAACTGCTGACAGGACATCGCAGTCGGGTCAATTGTTGCATCGGTGATGGTAATCTCCCAGGGTTACTCATATCCCAATTAGCAACCCGAAATACTTTCCTGAAGTGCCTGAACCGGTGAGTTAGGGTCTGACGGCCCGAGAAAACGTGGTGGTGTCCGAGGGGGCAGAGGTGGGGACAAGATCCCTTCCCGCGCTGCAGACGTCGGGAGGAAGGCCTCATGCTGGTGGAGAAGAAATTTGGGCATTGGGATGGCAGAAATGAAGGGGATGCGATCCTCATTCGGAAGGGAGTCAGTCCCAACTGCGAAGGTACAAGTTATCACTCCGGCCGGTAGCTTATGCCTCACAGAAACCCTATCCTGAGATAGAACGATTGGAGGGGAGGCCTCGGTCACCTGTTTGGGAGGTCGGCCTCGGCGAGTCTTCGTCTTCGGCTGGGTCGGAGGCTGTGCTCCTGGATCGAATCTCCATAAATGGTGGGGGAGAAGATATCAAGGGTTGTAACATAGCTTGCGGTTGAATGGAAGGTGCCGCCGGTATGCTTTGTGTCTTCTTCCTCCGATGTATCTTTAAAGGGCTCACAAGGTCATGAGATGGACATGGGGGCACCCGTCATCACCGTGGAGGTCCACTCAAGCGGTGAGGTGACACGAGCGATTGGTGTGACGGATGCATGAGGTAGGTCTGCGGCAGGGGGTAGGTCTGCGACAGGCATCGGGTGCGTCGAAGGCACCAAGGGAAGATCTTCCTTGGGCTTAGGTGGGCAAAGATGGCAAATATTCGAGAACACATGGAGTTACGGTTTAGGGTTGCTCTCGACAGGGAGAGAGAGTAAAAGATCGAAATGTAAATGGTTAAAGACTGCTATCCAAAAACTTTTAGTTTATTTCTCATCCGCAAGATCAATAGGACAAAAGTACAGTAGTTACATTTTTGTTTTTAAATTTATATATAATATGCTTAAATAAAAATATTAAATCAATAAATAATATTTTTATTATCTAATTTTACTAATTTAAATCAAACCCAATTTTTAGCATTAATTAAACTAGTATAATCAAATAAATCGAATGATCAAACCACTTTTTTTTTGCGATTCAAGTTCTCTTATAATCTAGATTATGATCAAATACTTCCTACCCCTAATCAATACAAAAAATATTTTATTCATAAATTTAAAAGTTTGAAAATATAAAAGTATTGATTAAGAAATAAACTAATCGTCCGAAAAAAACATATTTGGATTGGTGTTGAAATATTTAAACCTTGAATTCTTTTTTTTTGAGTAAGTGCAACCTTCATCCTTTTAAAAAAGTTAGTACATATTTGAGGGACCTGACGGGACAAATACAATAACCCTTGTAACTATGTAAACGTCTAGGACGTTGTTGAACGGAGCGTCATTAAGGCTAACTAAGATAGAAACTAAAGCCAGTTGACGAACATTGCTTAAGGTAGGGCCTGTAGACCGATGGGTCCCCCGAAGGCAGCACGTTTCTTCTATTGGAAACCCAAGCTTGTGGACATCAGATTGACGGTGGGAGATGTGATGACGAACATTGCTCACGGTAGGGCCTGTAAGCCGCTGGGTCTCCTGAAGGGGACACGTTTCTTCTGTTGTAAACTCGAACCTGTGTATGTCCGAGCGAAGATGGTAGATGTGAATCAGAGATTTCTCTCGGGAAAAGTCCATGATTTCTTTGGAAAAAGCTTTGAATCGTCGCTCAGTGATCATTAACCATCCAAGCCAGAACATAAACAATAAAATAAACCAGAGCCAATCGACCCGAGATCGAGGAGGAAGCTGCGGAGGAGGACAAGGCGGCGGATCTAGTGATAGCGGCTTCACTAGTAGTTGTGGAGGCGGCGGGATCCGCGTTGGAGAAGTAGACGGCAACCACCGGAACGCGCCGCCCGGCAGGAAACCAAGAGCAAGGTCATGGGCGAGGATCCGACTTGGAGAAACAGGCGACCATGTGATCATCTTACGCCAGAACTAGAGTAGAGATCGAGAGAAAGGCCTCAGTGGAGGCCAAGGAGGCGGATACAGTGACAACGGCTTCACTGGCGTTGTAGAGGCAGCGGAGGAGGGAGACCGAACCTACGCTGGGAAAGGAGACCGAACCAAGCCGGGAGATGAGACCGAACCTACGCAGAGAGAGGAGACCGGACCAACTCCGAGAGAGGAGAACGAACCTACGCCGGGGTGAGGCGCGGCGGAGAGAGGCTAGAACCCTAGAATAGGATCGCAGAGAGGGGCCGGAACCGAGACCTATGGCACGAGGGAGAATTTTTTCTTCGCTTGCAGGGTGCACGACGACTGCTATAACTGAAGGAATCTAGGGTGCCAAAAACGCAGCGGAAATTATAAAATCCCTAGAAAATCCTTAGGATCCATGTAATTCAGAATAAACCGGGATATGAAAATTAAGTGGAGATTACCTCTTGTAGTTTCGAGCCTGGTTCGAGATAGGGACCAAGAGAACTCTGATTGCTTGACGAGGTCGAGACGTCTTCAAAAGAATCCGTCCTCTTCAGGTATCCACACCAACAAGCTCTTCCCAAAACCCTTGTGTGCTAGCACCAAAATAGAACTCACTTTCTCTCGTTTTCTTCTTTCTTTTTCTCTGATTTTTTCTATCTCGTTTTTCCACACCCACCACTCTCTGAACGTAACCACTATATCTGATTTCGAAAATCCAAAATGGGTTACGAAATCAGATACGTGGAGAAGATTTAGGAGTAGTGGAATCCAAAAGAATAACTTATTTGAATTTCTAAAATTCAAAAAGTATTAATTGGATTATAAAACAAAATGAATAAATATAATGTATATATGTTTTATTCCAAAGTTTAATCTGAAATAAATACTTATATATATATATATATATATATATATATATATATATATATATATATATATATACACACATACATTTATTTCATTTTGTCTTCCTAATATAATTTAATTATATTAGTAATTAAAAAAATGAGAAATGAATAAATTTATATTATATCAAATATAATATAATTATATTCTATAGTTCAACTCGATTTTGGGCTTGTTGTTGTGTGTGACCCTGTAGGCTCATACAACGTTGGTAGTGAGCCCGAAATCCCCGTTTCGTCCACATGTCATAATTGGCATCTAGCAAGGCATTATGGCTTCCCAAAGTTGTATGAAGTTCGTTAATCCGATTTAACCTTTTACCGTTAATATCTTAATCCCTTTGCCATTGATATCTCGATCGAATATAAGGCATAGCATCGTCATCCTTATTTTATTCGATCGTTAGTTTCTTGATCTTAAGTATACTACAAGTGATAACTCATTATCGATTCGCATGGCCATTCAATTCTGCAGTCTCACTTATCAAGGGGCCCAAATGATATCTCTCATATTCACATGAGTGACAAATACCTTATCAGTCGCTCACATTTCTCACATAGACAATTATGTATACAACAACAATCTTTATTGTTGCTCGGTCAAAGACAACGTTGAACTGCGTCAAGACACACAACCACCTATGTAGAAATCCATGATGTCTATAAGGTCAAAGGACTTAAGTCATATTACGGTACTGAGAAATACTCATGACAGTTCCTATGTAGTATTCTCACAGTGGGTCATCCAATACCATTTCCCTAAATGACATCTATGATTTGACTTCATATCCAATATAAATGATCAGTAAAACGTGATCATCAACCAACATCATACTAGTCTTAGTATATCGGTAAGACTAGGGATCATTTGTATAATACTCTCTTTTTTCTTCTAAGAGTTTTACTATCAAGTCACGTAATTGATGATCTTAGAAAGAGTCTATTATTCACACAATTAACATTTAACAAAATGATAATGAAAGTGTCAATGTATTAATAAAGGATAATGTCATACATGAAAATATTGGCCTAGGGCACAAAACTAACAATTACAACGGGTTGCGGTGCAGTCGTCAGTGCTCGAGATCCGGCTAGAGCTTCCAGGACAAGAGCAATGGATGCTCGAACTCCCGATGGCACCCTAGAGCATGACGGGGGCTTCATGGAGGAAGGAGGCGACATCAAGAGGAAGGATAGGGTTGAGAGGTCTCAAACCCAAGTAGAGTGTAAAAAACGCCGCCGGTCGATCCCGGTCGAACCGGAGGTTTTCGGCGAAAGTTGACTTTTTGTCGAAAAAGTCAATCGATGACTCCGGGACCTTTCTGAGACCCAAAAAGCTTATTCGTCGTTACGGTTGGCTTAATTGGGTCGTTTCCTTTCAATTGACTATATTTGTGAAAAAGTCAACTATTGGTCAATTTCGGGTCAAACTTCGCTTAATTAAGGACTAATTTAATTTAAAACCTTTTGTGCTGGATTTTCTAAGAGAAAAGGTGGTCCCCATTTGGACAAGTGTCCCTTTTGGCTTAGGTGAGAAGAAAGAGGGCATAATGACCCTTTTACCCTTAAAAGAATGGGCATGGGAGACATGTGGGCTTGGGGGTATTTTGGGGTTTTCCCCTTTAGGGTATATGACTCAATTTTGGAGCATTTCAGACCAAACACTTAGTATTGGCCTAATTTCACCAAAGAAGAAAGAAGAAGGAGCTCCCAAAACTTGGAGAAGAAGAAATGAGGAGAAAAAAGAGGTCTTGAACCTATTTGTGACCCAAATCTTCCCATTTTCCCTTGGTTCTTCACCTAATCGTCATTCTCAAGGTAATTCCCCAAACCTTTTTCGTTTTTAGTGATTTGTGTTCATGGGTTTTGAGAAAAAATGAAGAAATTGGTTGGGTTTGAGATGGTGGATGTTGGATGCTGATTTTTGGAGAAGAAAGTGAGTTAGACGATTGATTTGACTTGGTTTTGAGTAGTTTTGATGAAACTCATTAAGGGGATTGAAGTATTGGAGATTGTTGGGTCTGTTTTGGAGGTTTGAAGGTTCATCAATGGAGGTTTTGGGGTTTGAATTCGTGAAATCGGAGCTGGAGGAAGAAGAAGGACGAAATTGTCCAAACCCGTCACGGATCCGTGACGGGGGGAGTCACGGCTCCGTGAGGAGAACCGTGACGGTTCAGCCCACGGATCCGTGACCCGAACCGTGACAGACCTGTTTTGGGCCTTTTGGGCCCACTTTGTTAGATTACGACTTTTGGGACGGTTATATATAACAGAGTCCTTTTAGGGTAATTTGGGAATGGGTTTCTCTTTAAACCTTGGTGAATTGCTCTTGATTCGCGAATTGTTTTGTGATCAAAGACTTTGGACCCGAGCGTGACGGAGGAGGAGACCCTTGGATCTCGTGAAGTGGAAGAGGAAGCTAGCCAGGTCGTCAGCAGCTAGGAGTTGAGAGTTGATTACTTTTGAGGTATGGAACGTAGCGAATACCGGTTTAATTGCGAAAAGTTACTAGTATGCATATAGGTTGTAATTACTTGTTTAAATGATTATAATTGCATGATTAGGATGTGAGGAACGAGTGAAATGAGGGATAGCTTACGTGCCATGTCGAGCCGTAAGTTTGGGATTGCTGTGCTGTAGAAATGCATGCGGGCCATGTCGAGCCCTTAGGTTGCGTGTTGATTGAAATGCCATGAACTTTGATTGAGATGCATGATGTGTGACTTAGTCGTTGAGTAATTGAGAAGCATGATAGGGTATACTCGGTGTAGCATGTGTTGCTATGTTTGGGCAAGTGTGCCATGTGTGATGTGATGTGAACATTTGGTTGTGATATGATCGGGTGAGTGATATACCGATGTGCTGTGTTATGGTGAGTTGGCTCGGTTGGTATACCGTGGTCTAACTATGGCATTGTGATGCGTGTTATCCTCTTGATGTGTGTTCCAAGAGAAGGTGTGTCATGTGTGATACCTATACCGAGAGAGTATGCTGGTGTAGGGTATCGAGGACGAGGATGGTGTGATTATTACCCCGATGCTATGTGGTCTGGGAAGGCGTACGACCGAGGTATGTGCCGGTCCGGTATGCATGAGGCCCCGAGTCTACGTGACGGGAAGACATCCGATTGAAAGGATTGCCGGCCCGGGATGTTACCCCGAGTCTACGTGACAGGAAGATGTCGGGACCGATGTTGTGTGTTCTGGTACGATATAAGTGGGACGGGCTGTGATAGCCGGTGATGTTGGGGATTGTTGTGTGGATTATGTGTTTGTTCTGCTGTATGCTGGTTGCTTGATGATCGGTTGTGTGCGATGTTTTAAGTGTGATTATTGGCTGCATGCATTTGGTTAAGTGTGGTTAGGATCTCGTGAGACTGTTGGGTGATTGGTAAATCCCGGGGACGTTGTTAGTAGTTATGTTTTGCTAGTATGCCCTAACTGGACGGTTACTCGTGGAGATGAACGGATGTTCATAACCTTAACTACTTTTCCTACTGAGCGAAAGCTCACTCCTTACCTTGTTGTTTTTCAGGTATTGAGCGGGATCTGTGCTAGCGGGATTCTCGGCGCTTGGGAGCCAGCGAGGGTTCTGTCTAGTGGTCTAGAGACGTACTGTTATTTGAATTAAACACTTATTTACTGTTTTTGCGATGAGCTGTTGACTCACTTTTATCGGATTATTACTATTGTTGGAACTCTTTTCTTTGAAAATTGTCTTTTATTAATTGTTACTTAAGTTCACGTCTCGAGTCCGGTCAAAACCGGATTTGGGGCGTGACGATTTGGTATTAGAGCCTGGTTTTCATTGAAACTGTTTTTCAAAAACCTCGGACCGTACGTCAACTAGGTGGGTAGAGTTGGGTTGTTAGGTTGCCGTGTGTCGGTCACGCAAGTCAGAGATGTCCTACGCGTAGAAACGAGACGGAGAGAGTCTCGGGTTGGTGGGTTGTCCGATCTAAGTACCGTGTGCCTTTGGTGAACCTGTGTGGTTGGAGTCATTGTTTGAGTTAAACTGTTTATCCGAGTATGGACCTGGCCGGGCGGTAAGAGTGAAATTACCGAGACCCGAGGTGTATAGTTGCTAAAACTGGTTGCGTGCTGTGATTGTGTTGAGTGCTTGTGCAGGTTGTGTTTTGGATGTCCCGCATAAGCGGATGGTTAGTGTAATTTACGAACGGGTCATGCCCGATTTTCTGCAGAAACTGATGTGTATGTACCATCACGATTCGGCTATGAGGGGCACTGTAGCCGGACGTGAATGAGGGGATGTCAAGTGGTTACAACGTAATTCGGGGACGCCTGAACCGGGTTGTAATGACGCGATGTCAACATGAATGTTATGTTGGAAAAAGGTTGTGCTGACAATTTGAATCTATGTGGATGTTGTCTAAGGCGTATTTTATGTGTGGTGGGTGCATTGTGGAGTGGTTGACTTTGTGTAACCTCGCTGTTTGACTGTGTGTAACCTCGTTGTTTGACTGTGTGATATGTGCACTGTAGTGTGAAATTGTGTGACTATACTATACTGAGTATATTATTAGTATGAGTACTTGTGGTGGACTGTGTGTGACGTTAGTTATTTTAAGCGCGTCGTTCTATACAAGTTGAGGAACTGAACATGTGTGTTATCCGTGTAGTGGGTATACGACATGGCACCGATTTATGTTCCACGAGGTACCAGGAGACGGCCCGCTAGAGGCCGAGGACACCCATCGACCGTTGAGTTGGCAGGGGCGACTAGTGCCCAGGGTGCACCCGCTGAGGAGCACAAGAGGCTTGAGTCTACCCAGGCGGTAGCTCTAGAGGAGCTGACCCGCACTATTCAGGGCTTGGCAACAGCCTTTGCCCGGAGAGAGGCTACAACTCCGACACCGGAGGCTGTGCCGGCTGCTACTGCAGCAGCCACTGAGGGACCTGGCCAGGTCGACAGTTACACAGCGCAGGCACTGCGAGACTTCCGCAGACTAGGCACGCCTGTGTTTTCCGGGGAGCCAGACCCCGAGGCAGCCGAGCAGTGGCTGGAGCGGATCACCCGCAACCTGGATACATCAGGGGTCTTGAGTGGTAGCCTGAGAGTATCATTCACAGCTTTCCATCTGGAGGGAGAGGCCTACCATTGGTGGCAGCGCGAGCGAGTGCGAGTAGGGGATGGCTTTGCGCTGTTCGGACAACGATTTTTGGAGTAGTACTTTCCACAACCAGTACTGGATGACAGACACCAACAGTTCCTGGAGTTGCGTCAGGAGGGACTAACAATGTCCGAGTACGAGTCGAGGTTCACCTCCCTGTCTCGTTTAGCTCAGGAAATGGTACAGACTGAGGCACACCGTCGCCGGCGTTTTGAGGGAGGGCTTCGCCCTACGATCGCGGATCGGGTCGCTGTTAGGACCAAGGTATACTCTGACCTGGAGGATCAGGCGATGACAGTGGAGCGACGCCTCCGTGATACAGCCAGAGCTCGGGAGGTCAGGCCGAGGCCGAGCAGCTTCTTGAGGCCATCTAAGTCTAGGGATCCGAGGAGGCAGAGAACCTCAGGATCGTTTCAGTCTCAGACCCAGTTGAGAGGGCCGCGACAGGTCGGGTCAATGGCTTCTGTTGGACCCACCTTGTCAGGGCGCACGTGTTACAGTTGTGGGCAGCCGGGTCACATGGCTCGAGACTATTCAAGGAGCAGCGGGCCAGTAGACCGTCCGTCGGGTAGACCTGAGGGGAGGCCGAGTGCCGGGCCACCGCTTTGTAACCAGTGTGACCGGCCAGGACACTTCGCTGCCAGGTGCCCAGATCGGGTCGGAGAGATGTCGGCTCCGCGACCACAGCAGTCGCAGACGGGACAGTCACCGCAGTTCTAGGAGCGTCAGGCACTAGCGCAGAGAGCATCGCGACAGGCCGCAAGCGCGCCAGCGCCTAGGCAGAGAGCTGCGCAGCAGGTGTCACTTCCACCACCTCCGAGAGGCAGACCCCAGGCACAGTAGGGCCGGGTGTGTGCTGTCACCGACTCTCGAGCTGAGGGACGTTACGCCGCCCATGAGGCTACTCAGGGTACGTGTTTGCTTTATAATTCACGGGCATCTTTCTTGTTTGATACTGGAGCATCTCATTCTTTCATCTCTTCTTCTTTCGCTGGTATGTTGGGGTTGAGGGTGGAGTCGTTGAGTCGACCTTTATGTCTTGAAACCCCGGTTAAGGGAGAGGTAGTTTTGAGTACTGTTTGTCGTGCATGTGAGATTCGTGTGATTGATTGCCCTTTTTATGGTGATTTGCTTGTGTTGGACATGACGGCGTTTGACGTGATTTTGGCGATGGACTGGATGACGAGGTATCAGGCGTCAATTGACTTCTACCGACGGCAGGTGACTGTAGTATCGGGCGACACTATCGTCACTTGTGTCTTGGGCAGTAGGAGCGGAGTTCTCCTATCTGCGTTGACCGTGGGAGATGAGACGGATACCGTGCAGAGTAGAGAGCTACCACGGGTGGTGTGTGACTTCCCGGAGTTATTTCCGGAGGAGATGTCAAGATTACCGCCGGCGCGCGAGGTGGAGTTTAGGATCGACTTGATCCCGGGTATGGCGCCGATATCTATGGCTCCGTATCGGTTTGCACCAGCCGAGTTGGTCGAGCTGAAGCGACAACTCGAGGAGCTTCGGGAGAAGGGTTTTATCCAACCGAGCGTTTCGCCGTGGGAAGCACCTGCCCTCTTTGTGAAGAAGAAAGGTGGAGCGTTGAGGATGTGCATTGATTACCGGAAGTTGAACCGGGTTACAGTGAAGAACCGTTATCCGATGCCGAGGATCGATGACTTGTTTGATCAGTTAAGAAGAGCGAAGTGCTTCTCGAAGATTGATCTTCGATCATGGTACTATCAGTTGAGGGTTCGGGAGGAGGATGTGGAGAAGACCTCATTTCGGACTCGGTATGGGCACTACAAGTTCTCGGTGATGCCGTTCGGGTTGACGAACGCGCCTGCAGCGTTCATGGATGTGATGAACGGTATCTTCCGACCCTACTTGGATCAGTTCGTTGTGGTGTTCGTAGATGACATTATGATCTACTCACCGAGTGAGGAGGCGCATGTGGAGCATCTAAGGGCAGTTTTGACATTGCTGCGCACTCACCAGTTGTACGACAACTTGGAGAAGTACGAGTTTTGGCTCACCGAGGTGAAGTTCCTCGGGCATGTAGTGTCCCGAGAGGGTATACTCGTCGATCCGGCGAAGATCGATGCGGTGTCGAAGTGGGCGCGGCCCAAGAGTGTCTTCGAGATCTGCAGCTTCCTAGGCTTGGCAAGGTACTATCGACGGTTCGTCCAGAACTTCTCGCGTCTGGCCGCGCCGATGACTGCCTTGACACGCAAGGGAGCGGAGTTTTTGTGGACTGATGAGTGTGAGCACTCCTTTGCCGAGTTGAAGGCTCGTTTGACCATCGCGCCCGTGTTGATAGTGCCGGAGCGCGGGGTCGGTTATGATGTGTATTGTGATGCGTCCGGTGAGGGACTGAGGTGTGTGTTGATGTAGTCCGGGAAGGTATTTGCATATGGCTCGAGACAGTTGAAGACACATGAGCGCAACTACCCGACCCACGATCTCGAGTTGGAAGCAGTTGTCTTTGCGCTGAAGAGCTGGCGACACTACTTGTATGGAGAGAGATTTCGGGTGTTGTCGGATCACAAGAGTCTCAAGTACATCTTCTCCCAGCGCGACTTGAACATGCGCCAGAGGCGGTGGATAGAGCTACTTGAGGAGTACGACTTCGAGCTACTCTACCACCCGGGCAAGGCGAACGTTGTCGCCGATGCCCTGAGTAGGAAGTCGAATCACTACATTGCTAGCATATCTGTCCGAGAGTGGGACATGATGGAGGAGTTGAGCACATTTGGGCTCGAGCTCGATGAGAACACCGATGGTGTGGCCATGTGTTCGTTGGTATCGCAGCCCACACTATTTGCCCGTGTGCTGGAGGCACAGGTCGGGGATGCCGAGACGGCAGAGATCCGGGAGAGGATTATCAACGGTGTTGACGCCGAGGGCTAGGAGCAGGGTACTGATCTGGGTCTACGATACAGAGGAAGGATGTTTGTGCCCCGTGGTTGTAGAGATGATGTGTTGAGAGAGTCTCATCACTCCCATCTTGTTGTGCACTCGGGTGGTACCAAGATGTATCGGGACATCAGACGGCAGTTCTGGTGTAGTGGGATGCGTAGAGCAGTTGCAGAGTTCGTTTCGAGATGCCTCACCTATCAGCAGGTGAAGGCCGAGCATCAGCGTCCCACGGGTTTGCTACAGCCACTACTGATTGTAGAGTGGAAGTGGGAGCACGTCACGATGGACTTCGTGAGTAGCTTACCGAGGTCGCTGAGAGGGCACGACGCGGTTTGGGTGGTGGTCGACCGAATGACCAAGTCGGCACACTTCTTATCCATGAGAATGACGGATACGGTTGACACGTTGAGCCGTTTGTATGTCCGGGAGATCATTCGTCTTCACGGGGTTCCGGTGTCGGTTGTGTCCGACCGAGATCCTCGATTCACTTCCAGTTTTTGGGAGAGCTTGTAGAGAGCATTGGGGACCGAGGTCTTGCTTAGTACAACGTACCACCCACAGACCGACGGACAGTCAGAGCTCACTATTTAGATACTAGAGGATATGCTGCGAGCATGTGTGCTGGACTTCCGAGGGTCATGGGAGGACCACTTACCATTAGCGGAGTTTGCCTACAACAACAGCTTCCAGGCCAGTATTGGGATGACACCGTTTGAGGCGTTGTATGGTAGGCCGTGCAGATCGCCCGTGTGTTGGGCAGATGTGGGAGACAGGAGTCTACTTGGTCCGGAGCTTGTCCGGGAGACGACCGAGAAGGTCTCACTGATTCGGGATCGGTTGAGGACCGCGCAGAGTCGTCAGAAGAGTTATGCAGATAGACAACGCCGACCTCTTGAGTTTACTATTGGCGATAATGTGTTTCTGAGAGCGAGCCCAAAGAAGGGCCTATTTCGGTTCAACCGTGGTGGAGGCAAGTTAGCCCCGCGGTTTATCAGACCTTTTGAGGTTTTGGGCAGAGTTGGAGCCATTTCTTATCGCCTTGCATTGCCACCGCAGCTAGGGAACGTGCATAACGTCTTCCACGTGTCTCAGCTGCGGAAGTACACTGCGGACCCCTCCCACGTTATTGAGTGGACAAACATACAGGTAGCTGAGGATTTTTCGTATGAGGAGCAGCCAGTCAGGATTCTGGATAGGCGAGAGCAGGCCTTGCGTGGCATGACTATTCTACTGGTGCGAGTGTAGTGGAAGCACCAGGGAGCAGAGTCTACATGGGAGAGCGAGGATGAGGTTCGTGCGAAGTACCCCAACCTGTTCGACCCTTAAGGTATGTCCGTTTTAAATTTCGAGGACGAAATTCTTTTAAGGGGGCTAGATTGTAAGAACCGCCCCCGGTCGATCCCGGTCGAACTGGAGGTTTTCGGCGAAAGTTGACTTTTTGTCGGAACAGTCAACCGATGACTCCGGGAGTCATTCGGGACCTTTCCGGGGCCCAAAAAGCTTAGTCGTCGTTACGGTTGGCTTAATTGGGCCGTTTCCTTTCAATTGACTGTATTTGTGAAAAAGTCAATTGTCGGTCAATTTCGTGTCAAACTTCGCTTAATTAAGGACTAATTTAATTTAAAACCTTTTGTGCTGGATTTTCTAAGAGAAAAGTGGTCCCCATTTGGACAAGTGTCCCTTTTGGCTTGGGTGAGAAGAAAGAGCGCATAATGACCCTTTTACCCTTAAAAGAATGGGCATGGGAGACATGTGGGCTTGGGGGTATTTTGGGATTTTCCCCTTTAGGGTATGTGACTCAATTTGGGAGCATTTCAGCCCAAACACTTAGTGTTTGCCGAATTTCACCAAAGAGGAAAGAAGAAGGAGCTCCTAAAACTTGGAGAAGAAGAAATGAGAGGTCTTGAACCTATTTGTGACCCAAATCTTCTCATTTTCCCTTGTTTCTTCATCTAATCTTCATTCTCAAGGTAATTCCCCAAACCTTTTCCGTTTTTAGTGATTTGTGTTCATGGGTTTTGAGAAAAAAATGAAGAAATTGGTTGGGTTTGAGATGGTGGATGTTGGATGATGATTTTTGGAGAAGAAAGTGAGTTAGACGATTGATTTGACTTGGTTTTGAGTAGTTTTGATGAAACCCATTAAGGGGATTGAAGTATTGGAGATTGTTGGATCTGTTTTGGAGGTTTGGAGGTTCATCAATGGAGGTTTTGGGGTTTGAATTCGTGAAATCGGAGCTGGAGGAAGAAGAAGGACGAAACTGTCCAGACCCGTCACGGATGCGTGACGGGGACCGTGACGGGGGGAGTCACGGCTCCGTGACGGAGACCGTGACGGCGTCAGTCACGACTCAGTGAGGAGAACCGTGATGGCGTCAGTCACGGCTCCGTGAGGAGAACCGTGACGGTTCAGCCCACGGATCCGTGACCCGAACCGTGACAGACCTGTTTTGGGCTTTTTGGGCCCACTTTGTTGGATTTCTACTTTTGGGACGGTTATCTATAACCGAGTCCTTTTAGGGTAATTTGAGAATGTGTTTCTCTTTAAACCTTGGTGAATTGCTCTTTATTCGCGAATTGTTTTGTGATCAAAGACTTTGGACCCGAGCGTGACGGAGGAGGAGACCCTTGGATCTCGTGAAGTGGAGGAGGAAGCTAGCCAGGTCGTCAGTAGCTAGGAGTTGAGAGTTGATTACTTTTGAGGTAGGGAACGTAGCGAATACCGGTTTAATTGCGAAAAGTTACTAGTATGCATATAGGTTGTAATTACTTGTTTAAATGATTAGAATTGCATGATTAAGATGTGAGGAACGAGTGAAATGAGGGATAGCTTACGTGCCATGTCGAGCCGTAAGTTTGGGATTGCTGTGCTGTAGAAATGCATGCGGGCCATTTCGAGCCCTTAGGTTGCGTGTTGATTGAAATGCCATGAACTTTGATTGAGATGCATGATGTGTGACTTAGCCGTTGAGTAATTGAGAAGCATGATAGGGTATACTCGGTGTAGCATGTGTTGCTATGTTTGGGCAAGTGTGTCATGTGTGATGTGATGTGAGCATTTGGTTGTGATATGATCGGGTGAGTGATAGACCGATGTGCTGTGTTATGGTGAGTTGGCTCGGTTGGTATACCGTGGTCGAACTATGGCATTGTGATGCGTGTTATCCTCTTGATGTGTGTTCCAAGAGGAGGTGTGTCTTGTGTGATACCTACACCGAGAGAGTATGCCGGTGTAGGGTATCGAGGACGAGGATGGTGTGATCATTACCCCGATGCTATGTTGTCCGGGAAGGCGTACGACCGAGGTATGTACCGGTCCGGTATGCATGAGGCCCCGAGTCTACGTGACGGGAAGACATCCGACTGAATGGATTGCCGGTCTGGGATATTACCCCGAGTCTACGTGACGGGAAGATGTCAGGACCGATGTTGTGTGTTCTGGTACGATATAAGTGGGACGGGCTGTGATAGCCGGTGATGTTGGGGATTGTTGTGTGGATTATGTGTTTGTTCTGTTGTGTGCTGCTTGCTTGATGATTGGCTGTGTGCGATGTTTTAAGTGTGATTATTGGTTGTGTACATTTGGTTAAGTGTGGTTAGGATCTCGTGAGACTGTTGGGTGATTGGTAAATCCCGGGGATGTTGCTAGTAGTTATGTTTTGCTAGTATGCCCTAATTGGACGGTTACTCGTGGAGATGAACGGATGTTCATAACCTTAACTACTTTTCCTACTGAGCGAAAGCTCACCCCTTACCTTGTTGTTTTCAGGTCTTGAGCGGCATCTGTGCTAGCGGGATTCTCGGCGCTTGGGAGCCAGCGAGGGTTCTGTCTAGTGGTCTAGAGACGTACTGTTATTTGAACTAAACACTTATTTACTGTTTTTGCGATGAGTTGTTGACTCACTTTTCGGATTATTACTATTGTTGTAACTCTTTTCTTTGAAAATTGTCTTTTATTAATTGTTACTTAAGTTCACGTCTCGAGTCCGGTCAAAACCGGATTTGGGGCGTGACACAGAGAGAATCTCGGCTTAAATCGTTATTTTTTTAGAAACCTTGTAGTCTAGTGATTAGATATCCGTGATAATATAAAAGTTTATTTTTTGAACATATAAGTATTATAAAAAATTAAACTTGCCCGAAGGACACCCTAGAAGGGCTACACGAAAGAAACACAATTATATCACCCAATCAATAATTCGTAATTAGACAAAATCCTCGACATCTTATGGTAATGAAAAGATAACAAAATCAATTAATGTAGAAACAAAAAATAAAATGGAAATTCATTCGGAAGGTGTAATGCATTTTGTGACTGTCGTTGTAAAGAGTATTGCCCTGAAAATAGTCGTAAAAAAAATGAGGAATAAGGCTTGGTCAACCCTGCTAGAGGATTGTGGTTATGCGTATGTGAATTGTGTAGCCTCCCAGCGATCCAGCGTCCATCGCCCCATTTTCATAAAGTGCAAATGCATGAAACAGAAAAAATTGTTGGACCGTGACCTAGTAGTAGTAGACCACTTTACAGATACTCGGTGAAACTAGTGCCACCACTAGGTTAGTAGTGGGAAATAACGACGACCCCCATCAACCGCTACCTCTTTCAGGGGGAGATACAGTGGTGCTTCCCATCCCTCGCTTGCTGGCTTGACTTCCCCTTAGAGTCTTGACAGTGGATAGTTTCGGTCTTCCCCTACTCACATCCCATCCCTCGTCACGTCCTATTAACTTGCTATCTTGGATCCAACATGTCATCCACTTTCTAAGATACCCAAAGGCAATGACTAATGATCGTCCAACTTTATCCATTTCAATCAATCCGCACAACCAGCGGAGTTAGAGAGGCCGAACGACTTCCCTCTATGGTTGATCTGCTTTGTTGAACCTGGTCTATAAGAACAAAAGTCTACTGGCCAAATCCACAATGACCCACGAGTCTCTTCGGCATTCGACCTCGGTATCATCGCAACAGAGCTACCCCAACAAAAATAATCATCAACTTCCTTATGGTGATGTTCCATCCTCCCAAGAGCCAATCCTTTTGACGACCACCAGCTTCCCATAGAGTCTTGTCTCTAACTTTGACCCCCCCTCCCCCCCACGTCACAACATGACCTTACATCGCCAGTCTAAGGAAAGTGAGTAGAGACCCTTATCTAGGAGCCTCTTCCGCCCCTATTGCCGCTACTGATAGCTAGCCAGCTCTTTGAATCTCCATATCCATTCGGGGGAAAAAGTTCGAGTCACACATACGTGAGCTAGAGTCTGCCAAACAAAGAATCCTCGTCCTCAAAGCAAGCTTCCGTCCTCGCGTGATAACCACTGCTACACGGGCTTATATCGTTGCTACCATCGCTAGGTGGATCCCAATCTAACTACTCGCATCGCATTCCGCTATTAAATCCAACCTTATACAATGTTTACTTAAATAACGTTAATCCAAGATATTGTTTCATAGTAAGATATCCAATACACATTTATATGGAGGAAGATACAAACAAAAAAGAGTAGATATTTTAATCTCATAATGTGAGTATTATTTTGGATGTAAATAAATATTTTTATTCGAAAGAGAGTAGAGTTCTCTGGGATTTTAATCTAGCCTTGTTGGGAAAACAAGGATGGAGACTTATGAGCAATCCTGATAGTCTAGTAGCTCGTATCATGAAAGCCAAGTATTACCCGTTGTCACAGTTTATACATGCCGTGAAGAGGCCAAATTCTAGTCCTATCTAGAATAGTATTATGGCTGCGCAGGATATTGTGAGTGGGGGAATCAGGAAGAGAATAGGGTCAGGGGAGAACACGAAAATTCTGGGGGAAGCTTGGCTACTAACCGAGTCGGGCAGGGTGGAGGCCGAACCCCCCAGAATAGGTCATTGGACCGTGAGTTGTCTGTTTAAGGCGGGGTCTAGAAGCTGGAATGAAGAGTTGATTGTTGATTTATTCGAGGCCCGAGACGCAGAGGCTATTTTGAGGGTGCCTTTAAATTCTAGCTTGTCTGCAGATGACTGGTATTGGATGGGGTCCCGTAGTGGGCATTACAGTGTTCGAGATGTATATCGAAAATTGCAGGTTCAGGAAGGGAGGTGGAATGATCAGGAGCGGGATGTGTTTTGGAAGCGGTTATGGCAACTCAAGGTTCCTCCTAAGATATGTCATTTCTTATGGAGGGGTGTGTCTGGATATCTACCAACTAATGATAGGCTGATAGTGAGAAGGGTGGATGTTGATTTGAGTTGTGTGGTTTGTGGAGTTGAGGAGTCGATTGAGCATGTGATGTATGGTTGCCCGATTGCGAGGGCAATCTGGAGTAAGGTGTTGGGCTATCTCCCTGTTGGGATTGGACAGTTCAGGGACTGGTTAAAGTTCGGATGGGAGTCAGGGGGAGGAGCTAGAGCTGATATCGTCTCTGTGATTTGTTGGAACCTCTGGAGGGCTCGTAATCAGAGGGTCTGGGAGGGAAAGAGTCCTTCTGTGGAAGGTATCGTTCGTGGAGCAGAGTAGTTGCTGAGGGATTGGAAAGAGGCTCAGGTGCCAGTGATTAGAGTGGTCGGGGGTGAGCTTCGAGATACCGGGTTGTGGAAGAAACCGTCCCTTGGGACGTGGAAGGTTAATACAGATGCAGTGGTGTTCCAGGGGTTCGAGGGTGGCGATGGTTGGGTATGTCGTAAGGATGATGGATCTCCAAGTTTCATGCATTGCAAGGTCTTTTGGAGCATCCAGGATCCGGAGTTGTTGGAGGCCTTGACTATGAAGGCGACATTACAGAGTCTGGTGGACAGGGGCCTTGGTCATGGAGTGATTGAGTCGGACTGCCTAGGGCTAGTTATGGCGGTCGTTTGGAGCTTTAGTTGAAGATTGTAAGCTTCTTATCTCTGGTTTAACTGATGTAATTGTAGTTCATGTTAAAAGAACTGCAAATAAGATAGCACATACGCTAGCTAGAAATGCCCGTGAATGGGCATCTACGGTGTGGGATTATTCGCATTTGCCAGAACCTATTTCTGGGTTACTGGTCTCTGATATTCATTAATAAATCTCTCATTCTCGTCAAAAAAAAAATCCAAATAACTTTATAGTGTGATTCAAATTCAGAATAAATCCTAATAAAGGAGTAAAGTTCACCTATCATACAATTCATCCATAAATGATCGAACGAGCTATAAATTAAAATACATTATTATTAATAAGAAACAGTGACCTCAAAATCAAATATTACCACGAAAAAAAATCAGCATCTGTCTACCAATCATGAGCGGCTCCAGTGGAACCAAGTTTCTGGTCAGCGATTTGCATAGAGCTGCGTGTCACTAGTTGCTCTCTCACCGAACTGAACTTATATTCCGACGCGTGTCGTTATTCAACGGCCACGAGGTCTTAAACGTAAACTCCCGTACGCCGCGAAACACCGAATCTCTGCCCTTCCCTCACATTCCCAATTTCTATTCAACAATTACTACACGACAGCCAACAGTGTAGGAATTAGATAACGCTAACGTTACCGAACGTGCGATTAAGAGGACAGTCGACGGCTGATAGTCCTCGCTTGACAACCATCCAACGATCCCGATTTCAAGTTGAAACTCTCCCTCTCTCTCAGCACTAGTCTTCTTCCTCTTGTATTATCTTGAGCACCATTTTTGTTTCCCAGACTCATGTATGTATGCATACATATACATAAATTTATGAACACGCACGTATTGTAGTTTTGATTTCGCGTTTCTGCAATTAGGGTTTCAATGATGGTTTCAATTGAGTCCCCGCAACCTGTAATTCACCCGCAGCTTTATCTATATTCTAATTGCAATTTCCACTGCTCGCATGGATTGAGCTTCTTCCCCTGTAAATCTAGGGTTTTCAATCGTTTTGTGGGGAATAGGGTGCCGTTTAGTTCGGCAACCCTGCACAGACCAGCTAGTATGTCGATGAATTCGGAGAGACTCAATCTCTGGGGAGGTTTTCGGAAGAGATACGGGTTCAGGGATAGCAGAATTATGGCAAACGGTCAGGACCGAGATTCGAAGAAGGCGAGCTCGGCGGAGGAGGGCGAGGCCAAGGCCAATGAGAGCAAAGGGGTGGATACAAATTCGCCGAATCCGGCTTCTCCGGCGACGAACCCGAGGAAGGAGAAGCAGGGCAAAGGGGGATGGTCGTATTGGTGGTCGTCGAAAAAAGGCAAGTGGCGGTGGCAGCCGATGATCCAGGCGCAGGAGGTTAAAATGTTGCTTCTGCAATTGGGGCTCGTGTTGTTCGTCATGCGGTTTCTGCGGCCCGGAGTGGTGCCGGGGGCGGAGCAGAGGACTCCGATCACAGTCGTCAGAGTTCCTTACAGTGATTTCCTGAACAAGATTAACAGCAACCAGGTGCAGAAGGTGGAGGTGGATGGGGTCCACATTGTTTTTAAACTAAGGCCCGAGCAGGAAAATATGGCGGAAAGAGAGATTGAAGCTGGAGGATGGAGCAAGCTGCATGAAACGGAGTCTTTGATTCTTAGGGGTGTGGTTCCGACCAGGAAGATTCTGTATACTACTACTAGGCCAAGTGATATTAAGGCTCCATATGAGAAGATGCTCGAAAATGAGGTGGAGTTTGGTTCACCTGATAAGAGGTCTAATGGATTCATGAACCAGACATTGGTGAGATCTCTAATTGTTAAATTTGTTTGTTAGTAACAACAGTAATACAAATTCGATTACCCTGAATTTAGCATCTCTAGTCTTCAGTTGTAGTTATATGGGTGTCAAAAGAATACACTTGCATTAGTTTTAGTAATTGTCTAGAAATAGTAACCCGAGATTGATATCTGGGTATATCTTGAGGGGTTGATAGTTAGATACTTGGACTTCCCATTAAAGTCTAGGATCTTTAACCCATTGTTCAGAAGCTCTCAAGTAAGGAAGTACAAGATCTTTGTTTTATATCCATCTTCTACTTTTGCTTCTAAGATATGGAATATTTGCTGAATGTGAAGGCTGCATACTATCTCGCACTCTGCTAAAGTATTTTTCACTGCATTTTAAAAATATTTACAGCAAGGCTTATTACAATCTGTTAGTAGTTACTTTGATGAAATGTAATATGATAAGGAGATTACACAGTGAAGATTTAAGTTCTGTTGGATAAGTTTATGGGACATTGAGGGTCATATTTTAAATCAATATGCAAGAGTGATGACCAACTTGTTGAATGGCTAGTATTTCAATTCAATTTTTTTTTGGAAAAAAACCCTTAAGAAGTTCTCAATTCAAATAAGCCTGGATGTTGTTATAAATCTACAGTATATGAATATGAACTGTTCCTCACTGACTCTACCCCGTTCTTTGCAGATAACCATGTTTTATATAGGGGTGCTTTTCATACTTATACAAGGAATCCCTATTAATTTTTCTCAGGTATGAAACAACATTGAACCTTTTTTTTCCCAATATGTATCTTTAAACTGATGTAGCACGGTTCTGAATGCAAACATGCTTTGTGTAAGCAGTCAGCTGGTCAGCTTAGAAATCGCAAGCCTGTAGGCTCTGGAAGTGCAAAAGAGTCTGATCAAGGGGAAACAATCACATTTGCTGATGTGGCTGGCGTTGATGAGGCTAAAGAAGAGCTGGAAGAGATTGTGGTATGTTTGGGTAGTTGTCAGATATATTTGTTGGTACTATGGATCATAAAATAATTGTGCTGGGTTCTAAAGTTATCTAACTCTTCTAATACAGTATTCATATTTATATGATTAATGTTTATGTCCAGGAATTTCTCAGGAATCCCGACAGATATGTAAGATTAGGTGCTCGCCCTCCTCGAGGTGTTCTTCTGGTGAGTTTGGTGCAGATAAATCTGATTACGTGTGATAGAGAGTGAGTTCACTTCCTGTGAATATCTTGTAGGAAGTTATGTAGTATACAATACACGCAACACTTTGATAATTATCAATCAAAATTTTGAATTAAATCATTCCTTTTAAGTCCTGGATCTTTTTAACAGAAGAAGGCATCAGTATTGGCTGTTTGGGGTGAACCTAGTCAGTCTAAGTCTCTCTCTCGATATTATTGACCTCTGGGAAAAGAAGTTATTAGTTTTTGTGTTGTCTCGTTCCCATTTCTAATTGAGCAAAATTTATGATTCTGACTGGTTTTCCTTTACATTCATTAAAAAAAATCTCATCGTAAAATAGTTTGTTTTGAGCTGCTCATGTAACTGTTCATATAGATCCTTTTGTGGTCCACTTGAGACTTAGTATCAGGGGATGCAAAAAATATTTATTTGACACTAGTTTTGATGCAATTTTATGTCTATTTGTATCTTACAGGTGGGCCTTCCTGGTACGGGCAAGACACTTCTAGCTAAGGCTGTGGCTGGGGAAGCCGATGTACAATTTATAAGTTGCTCAGCAAGTGAGTTTGTAGAGTTGTATGTTGGAATGGGCGCCTCTCGTGTAAGAGATCTCTTTAAACGGGCAAAGAAAGAAGCACCATCAATAATATTTATTGATGAGGTCAGGATACATTTTGTTATTAACTTATGCAAACATATTTACCATTTCCCTGTGGATTTTTAGCCGAACTTATTCTATGATGCAGATAGATGCTGTTGCGAGGAGTCGTGATAGTGGGAAAATTCGTTTTGGGTCCAATGACGAACGAGAGCAGACCTTGAACCAATTACTCACGGTGTGCTTTTCTGCTCAGTTGTATTTTAGCTCTGTAAGCATCACATTATCTGTAACACAATGAAGTAAGTAAAAGAGCTTGCAATTGTGCAGGAAATGGATGGTTTTGATACCAACTCTGCTGTTATTGTTCTTGGAGCAACTAACCGTTCAGATGTCTTAGACCCTGCAATTCGCCGCCCAGGAAGATTTGATCGTGTGGTCATGGTTTGTGTTCTAGCTCAGTTACATTTGTTTAAAGCTCAAATCTTATAGTATAGAAAGAAGCTTGTCCCAACATAAAAGCTCTGTTGTGATTATTTTCATATGGTTTCCAGGTGGAAGCTCCTGATAGGGCTGGAAGAGAAGCCATTTTAAAAGTGCATGTTTCGAAGAAAGAGCTCCCTTTAGGAGAGGATGTTGACCTTAGTGCTATTGCTTCCATGACAACTGGTTTTACTGGGTATTTATCCTCTTGCATTAATTCCACTCAGAAGATATCTTTTTCTTTTCCCCAACTCCAGTCTGGGGCTAATAAGTTGAGTGGCTTGTTGATCTGACTGGTGTGCAGGGCAGACCTTGCGAACTTGGTGAATGAAGCTGCCTTGTTGGCTGGAAGACAAAACAAACTTGTAGTGGAGAAGTTTGATTTTATTCAAGCAGTGGAGCGCTCTATAGCGGTAACTCTCTCCCACATGCTATATGTTTACCATACTCAATGTGACATTGTCCAAATGATTATTTAAGTAAAGATGCTTGTGTTTCCTCATTCTGGGTGCATACCATTCACTAAATGAAGAATGGTTACTAATTTAATTGGTGAATATCAAGTCATGACTAAGAAAATAAGTGAATTTGGTTAGGGCATAGAGAAGAAGACATCCAAATTGCAACAAAGTGAGAAGGCTGTAGTTGCTCGGCATGAAGCTGGTCATGCAGTTGTGGGAACTGCTGTTGCAAATCTCCTCCCTGGACAGCCACGTGTTGAGGTAATTTCTAGAATTGTTCACATACTACCACTGTAGATTACAATTATTAAAAGGGTTGATTACAGATAGCTATTCCATACTATAGTCTCTTACTCATAACTATCCCAAACTTTAAAACCTTGTTTACAACTACCTAAACTTTTGGACAATTGCAGATAGCTTATTTTTTGCCAAAAAATGATGAAAATGACCTTGACCCTAATATGAACAACTACCATTTTTTCGTCTTTTAAATAGTTTTATCTTTTAAGGAGTCTTTTTACATCTATTCAACCGTTTTGTACATCTAATTAAAATGCTTTTGGTAGTTATGAAGTCTTTTTTATTTGAGATTAGGGACAGTCATTTTCGTTATTTTCTGATGAGAAAGAGCTATCTGCAAATTTTTGGAAGTTTAAGTAATTGGATGTAAAAGTTTAAAGTTGTGGATAGTTATGCAAAAGACGTATAGTACGAAATATCTATATGCAATTAACCCTAATTAAAATGAAGGCAGAAATTAGCTATTAATTTTTAAAGGAGCGACAAGAGTCCCAAACTAGGCATATGATAAGGATTTGGCTAGGTGGCATTTTGCATGCACAAGGTAGATCAAACAATTATAATAGTTAATATATATCTTATCAGAAGCTAAGCATATTGCCGAGGTCAGGGGGTGCATTAGGGTTCACCTATATTCCCCCAACACACGAGGATAGATATCTGCTATTCATTGATGAGTTACGTGGCCGCTTGGTAACTCTATTGGGAGGACGTGCTGCAGAAGAAATTATATATTCGGGCCGTGTGTCAACTGGTGCTCTTGACGATATACGTCGAGCAACAGACATGGCATACAAGGCAGTAGCCGAGTATGGGCTTAATCGGAACATAGGCCCAGTGTCTTTAGCCACTCTTTCTGGTGGTGGGGCTGATGAGTCCGGTGGGGTTGCCCCCTGGGGAAGGGATCAGGTATGGTGTTTTGATTTCTCTATCATATTCTGTCCATCCTGTTTGTGTGCTGATCCCCACTAAAAATTCCAACAGGGACATGTTGTAGATCTTGTTCAAAGAGAAGTTAAAGCACTTCTACAATCTGCACTTGATGTAGCACTCTCTGTTGTGCGTGCAAATCCTACAGTTTTAGAGGGACTTGGCGCCCACTTGGAAGGTAATGTATACATGATCTGATTTTTTTAAGAATAGGAGTCAAATAGCAGATAGGACTCCATGATTAGTTCAATGTCAGGAATACAGCTACTAATATTTGCTTATTCACTAGGTAATTTATATAGTTGATATGGCTCACTATATATTATTGAGATAATATCACAAAAGCACACTAACCTTGCCACGCTTCTCACTTGACTACACTGACTTAAATTTTCTCACTTTACTCTATTCTGGTAATCAATGACAAAAATACTCTTCATTAATTTTCAAAAGTTTTGCCTCTACAACAATAACTTTTGTCCGAGTTTCCTAAGTTGCTTCAAGGGTTTTCTGTCATTTATTATCAAAATGGAAGTTTAGTTTAGTTAGGAAAGGAAATTTTAAAGTTGGTGAGCTAAGTGAGAAAGGTGAGAAAGTTAGTATAGTTGTGAGTTTGTTTGTGAGGTTCTAAAGTGACCTACAATTGTGTATAATAGCAGAAGTATACTAAATACTTAAGGCCTATAAAATAACTATTTATTTATGGTGTGTGTGAGGTTGATGTTAGAGCATTTGTTGGGCAGGGAAAGAGAAAGTGGAAGGGGAAGAGCTACAAGAGTGGCTGAAATTGGTTGTTGCACCGGCAGAACTTGCAGCGTTTATTAAAGGGGAGCAAGAATCTCTAGCTCCCATACAGACAGGTTCGGGATAACCGATACTGATGCTTCTCTTCACTGTCAAGTCAATCATGGAGCACATAATCCTCTCCTCTTAGGGTCTTTTGCGTTACCATTGAGCACAGAGCACATCTTCCTGATCGGTATTGCTTACCCCCTCCCCTAACTTTGTATATGTAAATAGGAAACTTATGGCTTTGATTAAATCAGGTAACTATCTCTACATGTTATACCAAATTTACTTGCCCGAGAAAATATCAGAAATTATCAGACCCTGGTGGATCCTTAACATTCTGAAAATGGGGGATAGAAGGATTGGGAGCCGCAAGTCTGTTGTACATTGAATTGCTTATTTAGTTGTATGAATATAGTGTCCAGCTATTTTGTAAACGTCATTGGCACTCAAGAGCAAAACCATGCCAGGTTTTCTTGACCATCTGATTATTCTCTTTTTGTGAAAATATTTCTGTTTTTGTTACATCACAATAAATTGGAGTGTTTATTGCACGAAGACAAAATAGTTCAAATATAATAAATTGGGATCGGGGTGAGGAGGAGAAATCTGATAGAAACCCTTCTTATCCTAAAAACTGTGTGTAACCAATGCTAGCCGTATACTCTTAAGATCCAACATTCACTATAATGCCACATCATCACCCCAATCCTACCCAAAACTCACGTTATTTTCTTCCTTTCTCACACAAGCAAGGGCATAATTGTAATAGTATGGTGTCATGTGGACAAGTGTCCATTTTTTTCTTCAACAATTCACTAATTTAATCATTCCCGATTCGTTTCAACTCCGATTAGCTTCAAAGTTGCACCAATATTTTTCTTTTTCTAAGGGATTTAAATCAAGATCAGTCATGAATATAATTTGAAGCACGAAAATAAAAAAAGTTATATCGGGGTGATAAAAATATGTTGATAAATTTTCACTAATAAATGTTTTATATCAGGGTATCTAACTAGTGCTAAATGTTGATAAAAAACATGTACTGAGGTGATAAAAAACAATTAATGAGGTGATAAAAAATGTGTACAAATTTGATAATAAGTGTGATAAACTAGAGTTTAGTGTTGATAAAAAAACATGTGATGGAGTGATAAAACACATGTAATTTAGTGATAAATATAGTGCTTAGTATTGATAAAACTAGTACTTAGTGTTCATAAAAAACATGTGATGAGGTGATAAAAATTATGTTCGATTTTGGAAAATGAGGTGATAAAACTAGTGCTCAGTGTTGATAAAACCAGAGTAAAGTGTTGATAAATATTACCCAGATATAATTTCTTTTTAAATCATTCCCGAAATAATTTTTTTTTCTTGCTTTAAAACATATTCACCACTGATCTTGATAGAAAGTCCTTGAAAAAACAAAGATATTGAAGCAAGTTTGAAGCCAATCGGAGTTCAAACGAAGCAGGAAAAATTAAATCATGTTTAGTTTTGAAAAATGAGGTGATAAACCTAGTGTCCAGTGTTGATAAAACCAGTGTAAATTGTTGATAAAAATTACACAGATATATATTATTTTCAATCAGCCCCAAAATAATTTTTTTTCGTGCTTCAAAATATATTCATGACTTATCTTGATAGAAAGCCCTTGAAAAAACAAAAATACTGGTGCAAGTTTGAAGGCAATCGGATTTCAAACGAAGCGGGAAAAATTAAATTTGTGAATTGGTAAAAAAAAATTGATAGTTTTACCAAAAAGCCCCTACAACTTACCAAAAAACTGCTGTTTTTTTCAGTCAACAACTCAATTGCATGTCATCCATCCATTCTTAAATTGAATGGCTTGGATTGCTTCACACGGTTTTTACGTTAGGAGGTGATTTCTATTTGATTTCTTATCTATATTATATACAATATTTGTTTGTAGTTCGCATTAAAATATTATATGTATTTATATTAAGTCGAAACTTATTGGAATATTCTAACGAACACTAATAAACATAACTGGAATATACGAAGATACTAACATACGTTATCAGACACTAAAAGACATGATCGTGGATATTTTTTTATCGTCCGGTAGTTGACGATATCAGAACATTCTCATGTTATCATGGACGATTCCCAACACTGTTCGATAGTGTCCAATAATTGTTAGCACCGATCTTCTTCATTGAGTTCTAAACACTAGAATTAGCAATACATATGCATATACGACATGACGGTTCAATAGAATCATATGCAGACTTCATGAATGTAAGCATCGAGAGCGATAAAGAAATAACGATACAAGTTTCATGAGAGTCCAAGAAGAAGGAGTGAAAAGAGGAATAGTAAAAAAACAAAATAAGTTCGAGAGTGAAAGTATGTTCAGTAAGTGTTGTTCAAAACAGACGACAAATAGTTCTATTCATATTAGGGTTAATTTCATCTCACTACCCTAAAAATAGTTAAGTTGTATCTCACTACCTTAAAATAGAAGTGACACCTCACTTCCCTAACTATGAGTTTAGTACCCGCCGTCAATTTTCCATTTATTTTGGATGGAAAATAGTCACATGTCTAACACATGGCCCATAATTTTTAGAAAATGACAAAATTACCCCTCATTCATTAACTCTCTCAACAAATTAATTATACAATAAATAAATATGATTTAAAAAAATCTAGAAAATTTTAAAAAATAAAAAATCAAAACATAAAACAAAACATTCATTAATTCTCTCATCAAACATTAACACAAACACAACTCTCTCATAACTGCTCATCTTCATCTCCTTACCCCCTCTATCTCCAACGACCTCGCCCTCTTCACCTTCGCGCTCCCTTCGCGTCTTGCCGGAGTTTATTTCGTACCGTGGTCTGAGCTTGGGCTCGCGTTTCGGTTCGTCGATCTCCGAACGTGCTTCGGCCTGACGCTTCTGCGCGGACGAGGAAGAAGCGTAGGCCTTGACGGATAGACCTTGACGAAGCTCGGATCTGGCCGGAGCTTCTCTAATCTCTCTTTCTCAACTTCATTAAGCTCCAAAAACGAGCCTGCCATAGTCGCTGCCGTGCTCCCCTGCTGCCCACCACTGTCTTCTCTACGCTCTTATTCTCACATATTGTCAGGACCGTAACTGTTGAAGGGCCAGATGACCGAGGGTTCAGGAAAATGGGTCGAGTGCGCGAAGCCCATGAATACCAGCTAATGAATCGGGGCGAGACGTCATCGTTTTCATACCTGCGACAAGTCGTCTCTTCTAGACCAAACCTCGTGAGGATGTAAAGGGACTGAGCTGCAGAGTTGCAGGCATCAATGAAGGAGGACAAATTAGCCAGAGGATGTAAGAGGGGACCAGAATTGTAATCGTTAGGGTATTAGTATTGGTAAGTGTGGTCTATTTTGGGGATCGAAGTAGAATATAGAGAATTCCTTGTAGCAAGGAAGCTCAAGCTTGGAGCAAGCTTGAGCAACTATGTAATCATCTTCTACTCTTATTTCAATCAAAGCTTTTAAAGCATTTCCATTTCCAAATATCAGAGTTATTACACTGGTATCAGAGCCAAAGGTCCAACGACAACATGGAAGAACAAACGGGAGAGTCGGAATAGAGCATAGCCACCATGGCTGAAAAAGTGGAGGGCATACAAACCCAGTTCAGAAACAATCTTCAAGGTGTGAATGCAAGGATGGACGCACTACTCTACAGTCAGAATGAGCTCAAAACTAACCAGAACGAGCTGAAGGCAGCCATTGACGGTCTCATCGCTCACCTCCAGTTACAACCTCAACCCAATAACAACGAGGCCTCTGCCAGCCACGCCGAGGATAACCGATACCGCCACAAATCACCCTTACACGATCCACCCCACATAACAGTTACAGATACTCCATATCCACCTCGTCGAGCTACTCCATGCAAGTCCAAGACACCCTTCCAAAATTTTCCGACCCCGGCCGACAAGAGAGAGCAAGAGCAGGAGTTCCATACGCCGTAGATATCATTTCCCATCTTTCATGGGTCTGGTCTCGGCATCTGGGTTCAGTTGTGCATCAGTTACTTCTCCTTCTACAATATCTTGGAGAACACCAAGGTTCAGCTCGCCTCTATTCATTTCACGAGTAAAGCATCCAGTTGGTTTTTAATGTACCACAGGGGGAGAGAAGGAGTCGGTTGGGACGAACTCTATAGAGATATGGCAATCAAATTCGAGCCACTAGGTCAGGACGATGTCGTCGTCGAGCTCAAACACTTGATGTAGACGGGCTCGGTCAGTGATTATGAGGATCAGTTCGATGAACTGAGAGCAGCGGTGATAGCCGAGAACCCAGAGCTGACGAAGTGATTCTTTATCTCTTGTTTCGCCGGAGGTCTGAGGGAGCAGCTCCGGCCAGGAGTCTGGCAACTAGAACCCAGATCCGTTCAACACGCCATGGGATTGTCAAGGTTTGAGGAGTAGAAGCACGCAAAAGGGCCAGTCCATCTTGCTTACATCAATGGGCCTAGCCCCAAGTTCAACAATGGCCTAGCCCCAGGTTTAATAACCAAGCTCAGGGCCAACAAGCTAACAGACAAGGAGGCTCACAGAGGGGAGGAGTCCCAATTGGAGGTGGCCCTCGTAACAATCCTGAATGGAATTGGCCCAGAGCGAATCAGGCATGGAAAAGGGATCGACGCTGGCGAGGACTTTATTTCATTGCCCGACGAGGTACTCGGAAGAACATAGACTGATCTGCCCAAACATGAACCAATTATACATGCTTAGCCAGTCAGATGATGAAGGGGAAAACGAATTGGGAGAAGGAGAAATCGTTCCTATTTCCGATCACCTGGACAATATTGAAAGGGGAGATGTCGCTGATGAAGATGATGAACCAGAGGAGCGCATTTGTGCGATTGGAGATCCGATGGGTCTGAGAAAAGGCTCCAAAACACTCCGCATCAAAGGGATCGTCCAGGGTACCACGATATCGATCCTAGTCGATACCAGAGCAACCTCATCGTTCGTAGACGAGAAAACAGCTTTGAAGTTGGGTCTGCAACAACTAATAACACAAAGAAGAAGGGTGAAATTAGCTAATGGTAAGCTCTTTAAATGTGATTCAAATTGTGTGGCAACTTGTGCGGTGGCAAGGATTACATTTCAAGGGACATTTCTGGTGATGCCTTTGGGTGATTGCGATGTTATACTGGGAGCTGACTGGCTGGAATGTGTCAACCCGGTTTTGTTTGATCATGTTGCTCGCACGATAACAATTCGGGTTCGGAATAGGGAGATTGTGTTGAGAGAAGAGGTGCAAGATCAGAGGCCTAGAGCAATAAACTTCACCATCATACACAGATAAGCAAACAAGGCAGTGACATTCTATGGGGTCAGTTTCGCATAATTGAAGAATCAAGTCAAATAATTCAAAAGCCAATGATGCAGACACAACCCCGCGAGCTGAAGCTTCTGTTACAGGAGTTCAATGATGTATTTAAGGAGCCCTCCACCTTGCCTCTAAGAAGAAGGTTCGATCATGTCATTCCATTGGTACAAGGGGCGAACCCACCATCCATATGACCTTACAAATTAATCTACAAGAAGAAGGGGGTAGTAGAAGGAATGGTAAAGGAAATGATGGAGACATGGATACTTAGGGATATCTCAATTCCCTTCTCTTTCTCAGTATCTCTTTTGAAAAAGAAGTATGGGAGTTGGCGTTTCTGGGTCGATTATAGGAAACTAAATGACTTAACAGTCAAGAACAAGTTTCCTATTCCGGCTATTGACGAGATGCTAGATGAATTGAATGGGAGTTCAGTGTTCTCTAAGATAGATCTATGCTCGGGATATCACCAGATTAGAGTGAAAGAGGGAGAGGAATAGAAGACCGCTTTCCGGACTCACCAAGGCCACTACGAGTGGAAGGTCAAGACCTTAAGGCTAACAAACGTGCCGACAACGTTTCAAGCCCTCATGAATGATGTTTTCATAAAGTACCCGAGGAAATTCGTCCTAGTCTTCTTTGATGACATCCTTGTCTACAGTAAGAATTGGGATGAACACTTGAAACATCTATCCATTATGCTGCAGACACTTAAAGAAGAGCAATTATTTGCTAAATTCACAAAGTGTGACTTTGGGAGAAATGAGGTAGAATACCTTGGGCATGTGATTTCAGCAAGGGTGTAGAAACTGACCCAAAGAAGGTTGAAGCAATGACAAAATGGCCAGCTGCAAAAGACCTTAAAGCGTTAAGAGGCTTCCTCAGTCTCACAGGGTATTACAGGAAGTTTGTAAAGGATTATGGGATTATTGCACGACCCCTGACCAATCTTCTCAAGAAAGAAGCTTTCAAATGGGATGAGAAAGCTCAAGAGAGCTTCAACAAGCCTAAGGAGGCAATGACAAGGGTACCGGTACAGAAGCTACCTAATTTCAAAGAGCCATTTACGGTCGAGACGGACGCTTGCGAGACTGGGATTAGAGCAGTCCTAATGCAAAAGGGACACCCGATATCTTACCTTAGTAAAGCTTTAGGTCCAAGGAACTGCGCTCGGTCAAACTACGAAAAAGAGCTCCTGGCCGTTATCCTCGCAATCAAGCATTTGCGCCACTACCTACAAGGTTCGAAATTCACAATTAGAACCGATCATCAACCTCTAAAATTCCTCCTAGAATAAGAGTTAACAACCTCTTTCCAATAAAAGTGGTTAACGAAGTTTCTTGGTCTAAATTACTCGATTGAGTATACAAAAGGGACATAGAACATGGCTGTAGATGCATTGTCAAGAGCACCCATGGCTGATTGCAAGGCAATTTCAACAGCAATCCCAGAATGGATGGAGGAGGTCGCAGATAGTTACATTGGAGATTTGGAAGCAGAGGGCATTCTAATTCAAATGAGTATCACACCCAACAATTTACTTGATTATGAACTGAAGCAGGGAGTCATTTTTGTAAAGGGGAAGATTTGTGTAGGGAAAGGCTCATAGATCAGGAAGAAAGTGGTGGAAGCTCTTCACTCATCGGCCTTGGGAGGACACTCAGGCGCGAGGGTAACCCAGAAAAGAATTCAACAATAATTTTTCTGGCCCAACATGAACAAAGAAATCAAGGATTGGGTTAGAGAATGCGAGACATGTCAAAGGTTCAAATGGGAGAATGTTGCTTACCTGGGGCTGCTCCAACCACTGTAAATTCCATCAGGCCCATGGAAGGACATTGTGATGGACTTCGTATAAGGTTTACCCAAATCGGGAGGATCGAGTGCATCCTAGTCGTGATCGACAGGTATTCTAAATACGGTCACGTTATAGCAATTCTCTATCCTTTTACCGCTGCTAGTATAGTCGAGATATTTATGAACAACGTGGTGAAGCTCCATGGCGTTCCAGACTCGATCGTATCTAACAGGGATCGAATTTTTGTGAGTTCCTTTTGGAAGGAATTGTTCAAGCTTCTAAACACAACCTTGAAGATGTCCTCCGCCTATCACCCCCAAACTGACGGGAAAACGGAGCGACTTAATCAATGCTTGGAGAATTATCTTAGGACAATGGTGCATCAAAAACCGAAAGAGTGGAGCAAATGGTTGGGAATGACAGAGTACTGGTACAACATAAGCTACCATTCAGCTCTGCAGATGACCCCATTCGAAGTTATGTGTGGCTACTCCCCAAGAACACTGAGCTTGAACTCGATAGAAACAAGAGTTGCAGCAGTGGAAGAGTTCATCAGAAATCGGGCACGAATCACACAAATGCTGAAAGATAACTTGATAGCAGCACAAGAAAGGATGAAATGTCAAGCTCATAAAAGGATATTATAGAGGGATTTCGAGGTAGGGGGTTGGGTGTACCTTCGTCTCCAACCCTACAGGCAGAACACTATAGCTTTGAGGAAGAATCTGAAGCTTGCGACTCGGTACTTTGGGCCATTCAAAGTGATGAAAAAAATTGGCAACGTGGCTTACAAGTTAGAGCTCCCTGAATCCTCCAAGATACACCCCGTTTTTCATGTATCACTCCTCAAGAAGCGATTGGGAAGAAAGCAACAAATTGTGACCCAAATGCCAAAAATGGGCGAAGATGGCACAACCAAGGTTTAACCTTTCCAAATTCTCAAACTGCATTTGATTCAGAAGAATAAACAAGCCAAGGCTGAATAATTGGTGTAGTGGAACCCATATTTCCCGGAAGATGCCACCTGGGAGGATAAACCGACGTTCTGAGCAAAATTTCCCGAGTTCGTGATACCAGATTTACGGGCAAGTCTTGCTGAAGGAGGGAGAAATGTCAGGGCCGTAACTGTTCAAGGGCTAGATGAGCCGAGGGTTCAGGCAAATGGGCCGAGTGCGTGAAGCCCAGGAACACCAGCTAATGAATCGGGGCGAGACATCATCGTTTTCATACGTGCGACAAGTCGTCTCTTCCAGACCAAACCTCGTGAGGATGTAGAGGGATTGAGTTGCAGAGTTGCAGGCATTAATGAAAGAGGACAAATTAGTCAGAAGATGTAAGAGGGGACCAGAATTGTAATCGTTAGGGTATTAGTATTGGTAGGTGTGGTCTATTTTGGGGATTGAAGTAGAATATAGAGAATTCCTTGTAGCAAGGAAGCTCTTGAGCAAGGTTGGAGCAACTCTGTAATCATCTTCTACTCTTATTTCAATCAAAGCTTTTAAAGCATTTCCATTTCCAAATATCAGAATTGTTACACTTATTCGATTAGGGTTTATGTTATGGCAGCGTCAATCCTAACATGAACTTAGTTCTATTTGTTTTCATTTTGTTCTTGATAACGTTTAACAAAACCGGTCTGGCTAAGATTTTGGATTTAATTTTGTTGTTGGTATTTTTTGAATTCGTGGCTGAGAAGATGGTGTTAGCCCATTGGATTTTCAATTTTCAGATCTATTTGATTCCACAGAGTTCTGCAAGGTTGTGTTATTCAATTTTCAAATCTACCCTAATTCATCATCGTGGCCGTGTTTCATGTGTTATGCGAGGTTGTTGTTTGATTCCATGTTGTGGGTATGCCTGAGACGAAGACACACCAAATCAAGACACTTTTTGTTTTGTTTTTTTTATTTTTTTTAAAGTTTTTAATTTTGGTAAAATGTAAAATAATTCAATAATTGAATATTGAAAAACAGTAAAGGATTAAATATATATGAAATTAAAAAAAATAATTTTTTGTAATAAAAACTGATTTTTAAAATAAAAAATAATTTTTTATAATAAAAAGTGATTTTTAGAATAAAAACTGATTTAAAAATCAATTTTTTTTAAATAAAACTAATTTTATAAAACTAAAATAAATTTATAAAACTAAAATAATTTTTTTAAAATAAAACTGATTTTTTGGAAATAAAATATGATTTTTAAAATAAAATCTAATTTTTATAAATTAAAAAACTGCTTTTTAAAATAAAATTTGATTTTTATAAAATAAAATCTTATTTTTTAAAATAAAATATTATTTTTTAAAATAAAAACTGATTTTTTTAAAATCAAAACAGATTTTTAAAATAAAATCTATTTTTTTTTATAAAATAAAGGGTAAAACTATCTAAGGGTAGTTTAGGTATTTTATTGAAAGATAGGTGCACATGACCATTTTCCATCCAAAATAGATGGAAAATTAACGATAGGTATTAAACTGAATCTATAATCATAGTTAGGATAGTGAGGTGCAACTCAGTATGACTAGGGTAGTGAGACGAAGCACAACTATTTTTAGGGTAGTGAGGTGAAGTTTTCCCTTAATCTCCATGTTTTTTGTTTCTCTCACAAGAGCTTCCACTCTAAACCCTAGCCGCCACCAACTCTCTTTCTTCCCCCTTTGTTACTATCGGAAACGGACATGGCTTTCGGGCATGCTATTGTCGGCGGTGGCCCTCTCTCCCCTCCTTCTGCTCTACTCACTCCTTCTTACCTTTCTTTCTCTTATGACTTCCGTTTGCCCCCATCGTCCTCACTGTCCAGAGACCCTTTCCTATTGGTTGTGAAATCCGGCCAACTTCTTCTTCGGTAGGTTTTGTACAGGCCGAGAGTGGGAGACATTTCGCCCAGTTCGATTCGTCACTATTCTGTACAAAGCGTTCGAATTCGTGATTTTCAGATCTCAGCTTCGCCAGGATTGCTCACTAGCCACGTTCTTCGGTTGGCTCTGTTTAAGGCGGGAGTGGGAGTTGTTTCAGATCTTTGATTCGTCATCGCTTTGTATAAGTCTTCCGGCCCCGTGAGCTTCAGATTTGGAAGGCACTTGTGTTCGGTTTTGGGTAGGATTCTCCACCGAGCAGTCTCCTCCTTCGTGGAGCCTTCCTAGAGTGTTTATTACTCAATTGGACAAGATGGTGTTGAGCTCTTCACCGATGGTTCAAAGTTCAGATTAGACTACTTTGGTGGTGGGCTTGGGATTGGTATTACTTCAGCCTCTCTACTTGACTCATATTTTGGCTTTGCTTCATATGGGTATGGTTCTAGTTACTTTCCAGTTTCCTGATTGTGTACTTGTTTGAACATACCTTTCCCATAGAACATAATTGTTTTTGTCTTTCGTGTTCCCTACGTGTTGGTAGAGACTCATCGGTTATTGAGGTATTGGTTGTTGGAGATTGTTAACGGCCATTGTGCCTGTTTAGGAAGACTAACAATTTAGGTCCTTAAGTGTGTTAAGGTTTCAGTGGTTTTGACCACCGAACTAACTCTACTATTTAACGGTGTTGGTCGTCGGCATATCAGTTACCTTTCATCTTTTTGAGTTGGGGTACCGATGAGTTAGGTGTTTCTCCACAAGTCCGAGTTGGGGTCTGGAATGTTTCTAAGTGGGGTCTAGAGGTACCTGCGAGGTTGTTCAGTATTGTTCGTTTTTTCTCGTTCTTCATGGTGGTTATATCAAGGTACTAGATCTGTTTTATTTATCAGTTTTTCCCCTGGCAGGGTTTCAATTGTATTATTTGGTTTCTAGACCTGTTATCTGTTTTACCTCCCCTTGTTGGGAGGGTGTTGAGACTGCTACCTCATGGCAATGCTCATGTTTGTTCTTTCTCAGTTTGCTTTATGGTTGTCATATTTGGGTATAGGAGTATTAGACTCATCCTTATTCTATTTACGTAATTTATTTTGCAAATTTATTTGCGTTTGGGACCTCATTAGGAGTTGCTTTTGTTTGTAAGTCTCTTTTATTGATGGATTTCCTTTTGTCTTGACCTTTGTTTTAAAGACTTGGTATATAAAACAAAATTACTGATAAAAAAAGAATATTTTTAATAATTCGTCAAAGATAATCACACTTCTCTAATTCAAACACAAAATAAAATTTTCCAAATTTGTGCACCATTAGAACATATTATTTCAACTTGCTCTTGTATTATTATATTCTTTGTAATGTTTCACCGATTGCAATTGCACTAATCTTGTTTTGAAGCCTTTGGGAACGTTTGTTTTGTCTTGAAGGTTGAGGTCAAGAAATATATATTTTTTTGAAAAGAGAGGTCAAGAAATATAGACACAACTTAACTGGTTATGTGACATTTTATTTGCCAATCAATGACTTGGTTCTATGTTTCGTTCTTTCTGGTGTTATCAACACCATCTTTGTAGCAGAAAAGACTATTATACCGAAAGGTTAGTGCATCTGAGGCCTCTTTTGCCTATCATCTTTCTTTATTCGTTTTGGTGTGAACGTATTTGTTGTTTATTTTTGTTCCACCGCGCGGTTTCTTCCTCAACAACACAAAAGGCAAGAACAATGTTCATCATGTCTAGTTTGTAAGGATTTGTATTTTTTTAATTCTCTCTTCTTATAGTGCTTCTTTTACTTTCTCTGTCATTTCTTTATCTTCTTATTGCAAGGACCGTCTATTGTGGCCTTTGTTGGACCCATTCTTTTGAAAATATTTGCAAGCAATATAAATACATTTAGTAGCAGTCATCGGGTAGGTATCCTGTTTTTATTCACATTTACCTAGCAAGCTCGACATCCTCAATTCGGTTAGTATTTTCATAGTTTAAATAACACAGTTTAAGTACCGATAGAACAACTTGTACTCTTTACATTCGAACTATTTTACAATGACATAACATCCATCATATATACTTTCTTTCCAATTCTGGAAATGAATTGTCTCACAACATATGTGTATCTTTTATACACTATATAGATTTACAGAACGTTCATTGAATCGTGTAACGTATAAAACTAGAACGGCTGTATATATGACCCAGCAATAGTTCTTTTTACATTTGTAATTTTGCACAGAGGGTCTGGGTCATGTCCTTACACTATTATTACATGCACTTTCATAACAGTAGTTAGGGATTGATTTGAAACATACATTGCTAATGTTTTAGTTTTTGCTCCTCATTCATTGCTAACTAGTCTCTGTTTGACCTCTAGTTTTTGCTAACTAGTAAGAGTTTCATTGGGACCATACTCTCAAGTTCAAACCATTCAATCTCACGTCACGTTTTATCTGTCTACACATCTACGTCTGTTCTCATTTCCTTTGCATTTTTTTTACTATATTAGTCAGAGCCCTTCTCTGCATCTCTTCTTCTCATTCACACAAACACCAACGGGTCCATTTTTGCCTCTCTCTCTGTAGATCCATGTCCACAAGAGTAAGTAACCGAGTGGGTCAGAGGCCGGACCATTCGAACCCAGTTCTTCAGAGGCAAGAATCTTCAGGGAAGAGAGGGTTGTTCGCCGGGAACTGCAGGTTCCGGCTAGTGTCGCCGGCGAGGTTGGTGAGGCGTTTTGGCCGTAAGATGGTAATAGCTCTCCGGGTGAAGAGGAAAACGTCACGTGAGGTAGTGCCCAAGGCATGTGTTGTAGCTCCTCCTCCTCCTGATCCTCACCGGAGCGAGGCCATAGAGGATTGCATCCACTTCCTCAATTCTTCTTCCACAAAGCAACACTCTGTTCCTGCAACGACCATTTCCTAGTTTTTTCTACATCATGCATAGCTTAGGATCGGATTAGGATTAGGATTTGTATTGGGTTGTTTGATTTGTGCTATATCATAGGCTATAGTAGTTCTTGTTGTGCAACTGTGGGTGGTGTTTTGTTTATTCAAGTCTTGAAGCTCAAGGAGACTGGATTTGTTGCCTGTCTTGTAAGCGAAGGAATGAGCAATTGATTAGGTATGGTGTGACCATATTTGCCACCTTCTTTTATAAATAAACTGCCTAATTTGTTCAATCAAGATGTATATCAATGAGTTAATTTATTCACACACTTTCGATGTGGGACTCACACTTCAACACTCCCCCTCACGTATAGAACTGGACATCTACAAGTGGGCCATAGCAGGACTGAACATCTGCATATGGGCTGGAGACTACAGGGTGGAGGTGACAAACAAACTGTGGACCGAACTAGCCTCTGATACCATGTTAAAGCCCTATCCAACCCAAAAGCTCGAATTGATGGGTGGAAACATCAAGATATATATCAAAGAGTCAATTTATCCACACACTTTCGATGTGGGACTCACACTTCAACATCCTCCGCGTCTCACTGCGTGCCACATGGTCGGATGTTTGAAAAAAATAAGAAGAGAAAACATCATTCACATACTTTAACTTTTCATTATAAAAAAACACACCTTAAAAGGTCGTTCTTCACCAATAACACACTGTTATTTTTGTTTATGATACAAAAATCCCGAATTTTCGTTAAGTTCACTAACATCAAATTGAAAGTAGAAATGACGATTTTGCCTTTGTAAATTAAAACCAAGTAGTTCAAAGACAAAAGAAATGGTGTTTTTGATAAAGCCATTTGTGTCTTTCCTTTGAGCGCGAGAGTCAAGTTATAATCTATCATGTTCTTTCTTATAGGACACACAAGGTTAAGAGTGAGGAACATATTTACTTTGCTTGATTCAGGAGTTTACATGTACTTTGATTCATTCGAAAAAATCATTGTTTTTTTGTTTGTTTCAATCTCAATTACTTTGGTTTCAGTCTCAATTACTTCGGTTTTAGTCTCAATTACTCGAATCATTCATGGATTCTGATTTCAATCTCAATTATTGAAAGAGTTCAAGGATTTCAGGCTCAATTACTCGAATTCTCGTTCATAAAGGTAGGTTACTCTAAAACATTATGTATCATAGCTTTAACGATCATAAAAATATTTCGTTGATTACCCTTCTCCAAATCCCTAATATATTTTCGATGTTTTTAGTTCATCAAGTTAAACTCTTTTTTCTAGGTTTAATTTCAACTTTTTGGGGAAATGGAGATAAATCATCTGCCACACAAATACGAGGTCGAGTTGGAAACCACCAGCCAACTATGGCACCAAAACAACATTTTGAAGCAGAGGCGGATCCAAAAATTTAGTTTAGGGTATGCCACTGATAATGATTAAATGTATAAAAAAATCAAATTCGGTTTAAGAAGTGTTAGAGTTTGATTGGTTTTGCAAATGACATAACTTTCTCATACGAGCTCCGATTTGGGCCCTTAATATGTCAAATCGAATGAAATACAAATATCTACAATTTTCATAAAGGAATTTCAATTAGAAAATACAATACATGAACTCATACAGGTCGTGCAAGTCGAACATTCAACCATACATTGTTTGGTCCGCCATGGGCAGAGCACTATGAGAAAAACATATAATCAGTCATAAGACGTATATGAGAATGTAAATGATAAAATATTATGAGGCATGATTTCTTTTAAAAATGAGTCAAAACTACTTTATTATCAATGTCTATAAATACTTATAAATGCATATTACTGAACTGTTATGTCTTACATCTAACGGTTTCAAGTACAACTACAAAAAAAATGTAATTAAGATTTTTGAAAAGTGTAATAGACATTTGTAGTGTAGAAATAGCATTTTCAAGTAAAATGAGGTTATACACGTACAAATCTTTAAATGACCATAACTTTTTCATACGAACTCCTATTTAAGCACGTAAAATATCAAATGAAAGATATTTGAAAAACCTACAATTATATACAACTTTCTAAAGGAAGGGTATGTCGTGGCATAACCTAAACCCCCTAAATCCACTTTTGTTTTGAAGACCATAACCCTCCAAACAGCTTATAACCATAAATGTAGATCAAATTGATGCAGTCATGTTGTGTTAGCAATGTTGGTTGTTGGAGTTTATTATGGACCTATATTTTGAAAGTTTGGTTACTTGTTGTTTACTACTTGAATGAATTTTTTGGGTTTATCTTTTAACTCTAAATTCTGGTTATATATAGTATGTTACCTCTGATAAGTAATATCATTGACTATATTTAAATAATCAGTTTCAAATTATCAATGTTGTTTTTCATCCTAAAGTTGAAAATTCCACATAACCATCAATGTATACTTCTCCCAATCCATTTGTTCGACTTCTGATAATCATCGCCGAATTTTCATAGCTTCTAAAGTCTTCTAAACTATCGATGTCGCCGGCGTTTATACCACCCCATATTTTCCAGGAATGTCGCAAATGTGTCTCCACGGAAGTTATTCCACCGTTGTTTCTCCACTGGCCTTACTTTGCCACTGCTTCCTCTCTTTTTCCCGTTTATCTACCACCCGAATCACCTCCTATGGTCGATGGCACTACTTTCTGAGGCTCTTCTCTGATGCCGGGGTCGAGCTCGAGCCGCCCATACCACGGCCAGTTGGAATCGGGAGCTCAATCTCGTCCATGGTCTACAGGGTCACGTGAGATTACTTGTTGTGTTCTTGGAGTAGTGACATAAGGGAATCCTCGTCACTTGTCATCTTTGATTATGAAATACCGAGAAAACAATTTGAAGTCGTCCGTCATATTACGCCCCCAGACCGATTACTCGAGTCTGGGAAGCTGGTTTGCGATAGGCAATAGTAGTTAGTTTGCTACTGTAACGTGATGACATCAATTTTAACATATTAATAAATGTATTTTGGTCGGGTCGGGTTTTCTTGCATTTTGATGAACACATCGATTTAAATTTGTTTTCGATTATAATTCTACACAAAAGACATCGGTCTATTCCCATTGTGATATAATTTCAAATAGACCCACGAAACGGATCTAATTCATTCGTGAGGTCCACAACTTTTCTAAAAAAATAGTTTCAATAGACCATAATTAGACCAAATCGATCTAATTCGATTGTGGATAGTCTAAGGCCGTTCCAAGAGGGGAAATCGAACTTATCCGAGGTGAAGGATAAGTAACAAATCAAACTACGTTTCACTATATTTAAGGTGTTCTAACACCCTATGGTTCAGCCCCTGGTCTCTGTGGACATCAAACTCAATCACGTTTATATTAGTATGAACTAATTTCCTTACTCCTAATTCCAAATTATATCAGGCACACAACTTATAAAGCAAATTATCTCTTCAGGAAGACAATGAAAATTCAAATTCATATGGATGACATGAGCATATAAATCTGTGTATTGTATATTGAAGAAGAGTGCCTAGGATCATTCTAATCCCCAAACACAGTTTTCTGCATTTTGTTCATATGTTATGGAAAATTTAAAAAATATTTCCAATTTTCAGCAGCTCAAATTAAAATCATCCCACAATGAAAATAAAGTTGCTTGAATATTGTAATTAATTACCGTATAACCCAGTACACTTAAATTCAGAAAGACCCTATACAGAACACATCACTGCAATAGGGGAAATGCTCAGAGATTACAATTAAATTAAGGCAACAAGATCAAATTCGGAACATCAGTTCTTGAGAAACAGACCTCCAAACCCGCCCTTCTTCTTCGGCGGCACAGCCACCGTACCCTTGCGGCCGCTCGTGGTGGTCTTCTCCTCCACCTTCTTCAGGATAGGGTCGGTCTCCATCAGAACCTGCTCTTCCTTCTGCAACCCGCCGATAATCCAGTCCAGCAGCGACTTCTCCTCCTTGCCTCCGCCCTTCGCCGCCGTAGCCGCGTACACTCTCCCGCTCATCGGAACCACCGGCACCATTGTCAGCGACGCCATTTCTCTCACTCGAATCGGCAAGTAAATGATTAGTGAAGATTCACGGGACTGGAATCGGATAATATATCGTCTCGTCTGTGGCTTCGGGTTGGATCAATCCTGGCCGTTGGATTGGGTGGGAAATGCTGATCACAATTGCTGGTTGTGCTCTCCACAAGCGTCTTATCTTCTCAGCCTTTTTTTAATTTTCAATCATTTTACTTGGAGCAAAAAACAGAGCATGACGTGGCATTGGCTCATCGTGAGAGACACGTGGCGCGAAGACATCCAATGCCCTTTCGTGGCTGGTAGGTATCAAATCAATGGGCTAGACTGCTAGCATCAGAACCGGCCCAGACCAAAGAAGAGCGGGCTTTCCAACAATGGGCCGTAACTATGAAAGCCCAGAACAGCCCACAGGAAACAGCTTGAGGGACACGTGGATTGGGCGCAAAAACCTGGGAAAGTTGTAAACTTTGATGCTTGTGATGACAGAATGCGATCAATCAGCTCTGCACATTCTCCCAGAAACCTACAGTGCACCCTCTACGTTTCAGAGAGAGCAATGAAGACGAAGATCGATTGTTTGACTTTCGAATCCTCGGGAACTGTTCCTTTCTCCGTCCCAATATTCAATTCCTTGGACGGTCCACGAATCTCGCTCTCTGTTGTACCATTTTTCCATTTTCTTTCTTTCAAAACCTCCATGGAATCTCAATCCGCTACGTACTTGCTTTGCTTATTATGCCTTTCTCTCAGATCTACTCCTTACCCTTTTCCCATTTCCCATTCCTTTGCTTGCCCTCCAAAATAGCTGCTCTCGCCTCTTTTTTTTTGTTGTTGCTTATTATACGTCTACTTCATAATTCGTGACTAAGGGTTTTGTTTTTGATGATCCTTGTCTAATTGGGATTCAAATTTCAGTTGGTATGATCCTATGAGTCCTATTCTTCTCTTTTGAGTTTTTACAACTTGTATTTAGTTTTTGGGGTATTTATGATTGCTGTAAGTAAACTGATTTTGATGGTTTTGTTATGAGTTTGATGGATCTGTACTATGATTTGCAAGTTTGGTCTGTTGTTTATTGATGAGTTTATGTGCTCAAGTTAATGCAACCGCCTTAGCTGATTCAAATCTAATAATGATGACTGTTGTTTAGGCACTCATTTTGTTCTTGTCTCCAACTATAATTCCTTCCATTTGATTGAAGTGGTACTCATTACCCAATATGACATTTAACATAGGAATAAGGGGCATGTTTGTTTGGAAAGCCGGAAAGATCCTGTTTGTTGAATGTTATGCGTTATTTAAGAACTATAGACACATTTCATAACATACCGTCATGAACATGCAAATCACTGTGACTGCAAGTCTTGCATGATCAATGTTATTTAGTTATTCCTTCTAACACTCTTTTTGTCCCTTGTGCATTTGCAGGCCCTAGATATGTCATCTGAATTTGATTCACGTGGAGGGGCATACAATGATTGCGAGGACCCAGAAGCAAGCTTTTCAAATGAAATAGCAACATCAGAACAAGCCATTCTTAATGGCAATCATAAGCAAGGAAACAGCTCAATTAGCAATAGCAACATCGCAGCAAACAAAAAAGACAAAGCTTTGATTTACAGGTATAAAGAGGAAATTCCCTCAACAAGTTTGCCTTTCCCTTTTAGATTATTGTCTTTTGTACGTCATATCTGATGCACCTTCAAAATTCCCTACTTCAAATTCGGGAGACTTGCTTCTAAATAATCAATGTCTTGAGCTCAAAATTTTGTACATACCAATTGCAGATCTATAAATATTCTAGTTCTAGCATCTGATCATTGTTACTAGTATCAGAAAAGGATCACCTATAAGATTTATACCAATCCCATATTTCACTTCTGAAAAGATTTGTGTATCCTTCAAACAGGTTATTCAGAGGCAACAGAGCGACATCTGGTGATAGTTTCAGTCTTGCAGATGTTGGGGGTGGGAAAAGAGAACACGGAATTGGACGAAAGTCTGGACCTCTTTTATCCGGAGCTGCTTATTGCCTTTCTTCTTGCAGCATGATATTGCTCAATAAAGTAGTTCTATCAGGTTATAACTTCAATGCTGGAATCTCATTGATGTTTTATCAAGTAAGCAACTTACCTATGTCTCATTTTTCTAGCATTATATACATTATGCAAGAGTCCTTTTTCTCTGTATTAGCTGTCTTCTTTGACTTAAATGCATGTAATGTTCATAAATTCCAACATCATGTTAATTCTTCCCTTGTATGTTGTGGCAGAATTTGATCAGTTCTCTAGTTGTTGTCCTATTGGGTTTATCCGGAGCAGTTTCGGTGGAAAAGCTGAACTGGAAGCTGATTAAAGTTTGGATGCCAGTCAATATAATCTTCGTTGGGATGCTTGTATCAGGCATGTATAGGTATTTTACAAATTGAGTTCTTAATTATGTATACAAAAATTTGAAAAGCAAATCCTTTTATGAATAAAATATTGGAGAGATAAATATCTATACATGCCGTGCTCTTTATCTGATGCTGATTCATGATGTGTAATACCCGATCGGTCCTAAAATAAATAGTACATTGCAACAGCAAAAAAGCTATCTAATTTTATGGATTGACTTTCCACCCTTTACCCCATGTGCCCATTACTCGAGTTGTTATAACTATTAACTAAGTCATGAAGTGATGTTATTGGTAATTCATGCTTAATCAGTTAACTAAAATAGAAATGAGATATTCATTTTAGAAATGTAGGACACTTATTTTGGGATGGAGAGAGTACTGCTTAATTAGTTACCAATGTCTGATATTGAAGTACGTGATGTCTGGTGCATTTGTCTTTCAGTTTGAAAAACATGAATATTGCAATGGTGACAATTCTGAAGAATGTAACAAATATTATCACGGCAATTGGAGAGTTATATATGTTCCGTAAGCATCAGAACCAGAAAGTGTGGACTGCCATGTTTTTAATGGTAGGTGGTTTCATTTCTTTCTTCCATTTAGTGGTCTAACAACTTATCACATTTCCATTATTCCGGTTGCTATGGGATAAATTTACAATATGTTATTAAATCATGAAAAATTAGATCAATTATTCGTCAAATCATGTGTATTTCTAACAGTTTTTTTACCTTATGTCTGTAGATCATCTCTGCTGTAATTGGTGGTATTACAGATCTCTCCTTCAATACAGTTGGTTATGCATGGCAATTGATTAATTGCTTTCTGACAGCAAGCTATTCGGTATGTAGTACCACATTTTACTGTTCCTTTCTCTGCACTCATTCTTTTAAGTTGTGCAGTGTAATAGTGTATATGTTTTGTCTTAAAAAGCATGCAATGATTGTACTTTGTGACAGCTCACTCTGAGACGGACCATGGACAAAGCAAAACAACATACTAAGTCCGGATCTCTCAACGAAGTTTCGATGGTGTTGCTAAATAATCTACTATCTCTACCCTTTGCTATATTCTTGATTCTGCTCTTTGGTGAATGGGAATATGTGATGAATGTGTAAGAACATGTCTTTAATTAATGGAGTTGCAAATTAATGCTTCTTCTTCTAAAGTTTTTTTTGTGTGTGTGTGTGTTCTTATCCGTTTTGTTCTAATTTGCAGGGATGTAATTAAGTTGCCACTATTTTGGGTTTTTGCAACAGCTAGTGGGTTGCTTGGACTTGCCATCAGCTTCACTTCCATGTGGTTCTTGCATCAAACAGGACCCACCACCTATAGGTAATAGTTTGTTGTTAAAACTAACAACTCCATCTTAAGGTTATGCATTTGAGATCTATGAAAAATATGTACTATTGCATTGTTGATCCAACAATTTGCTCCTTAATATTCTCCACTGACATTGTGTCTGTTGTAGTCTGGTGGGTTCTCTGAACAAGGTTCCGATATCCATTGTTGGTCTAGTGTTGTTCAACGTTCCACTAAGTGTACCAAGTTTATTCAGCATACTATTCGGTAACCTTCAAACTCTCCTCTACCTGCCTAATTTCTTACCTATCTATTCTCGTCTCATACCATGTATTGCACTTGTTCCAGGTTTATTTGCTGGAGTGTTCTTTGCCAGGGCCAAAATATCTGGATAGCAAACAAGCGAGTCAGAGCATAAATGAAATGACTGTTTGGACTCTGAAATTTTGTGGCCAAGTGGTTTCTAATAAGGTAGAAAAAATTGATTGAGAAAGCGTGAAGTCTTTGGAACTAGCTTCAGTGACTCTTGACAACTTCAAATACTCCGGGACTGAAGGAATTTTGTGAGTAGCTAATCTTGTTTTTTGGGTACAATTAAGATTGTGATACAAAAGAAAAGCAAATGTATTATTAGTTTAAGACTAAGATGGTTACACACTTACCTATATATCTCTGAAACTTCCTTTACAGGGCCTTTTGCCCCCAAATTTTAGTATTATCTTAAATATTTCTTTGATATGGTGTAATTCAATTTTAATTACTATTTATGGTCCCCCATTCGGGTTTTCTTGTTCCATCAACTTTTTAATTTGCCAATTCATCATTGGACAAACATCTTGGGGCCTCTATCTGTCAGATTGAATTTTAAGCTAGCTTCTATCAATGCCGAATGATTGTTTGGATTATTGGTTTGGTAAACACCATTCCTTACTAAAGTGATGACAGGGTAATTAATAATTCCCCTATTCAAGATTTAACTTACATAAAAAGAGAAGAAAAAATAATTGCAATATTTGTGGAGGATTATAATTTCAGGCAGCATATACTATGACCGTAACTGTCCGAACAACAAGTAGAATGTGGAAGTGAAAGCAGTGTCTGCTATATGATGATAACAAATGCTATCAGTCCCAAGATGTTGGAGGAAAACTCAGCAGAAGAACCATAACATCATTAACATCCAACATAAGCAAATATAGACAACACATAAACTTTCTTTTACAATGATTTTATGTTCCATGATATTTCTCTGATTAACTAAGACAAACCATACCAGGAAAATTTCCTGTCATTTTGCAGATAGCGAATAAATCAAGGAAGTTTCAAGGTATGCATAATGCTAAAACATGTGTGAACTTACCTCTCATTCTTGATATTCAAGTGCAACTTCACCTTGTTGATCATCATTCATAGTCCTCAAATGAAGATCCATAGCCCTCAAGTCACGAAGATGTTGCAAGATTTCTTGAAGAGTATCAACCCCCTTGTCTCGTTTTTCTATGGAGTTCATACATTGCTGTAAGAAGTCCTTATCCACTTCGAGATCTTGTATCCTCTCATAAACTCGATCCACTTCCTCTTCGTTCTCTACTTTCTTCCCATGATCCATCTCAAACTTGGAATCCAAGGAGTTGAGCATTTCAAGAGCTTCAGACTTCACTTGCTCTTTGGACATGGATCCCTCTAATTCTTCATTTTCAGCTGCATCCAGGAGAGGGAGGAGGCTCTTCACCATTGAACCCAAAGATTTTCTCCCAGAAGGCTCAATGTCATCAAATTCTTTGATGCTTGCCAAGTTCTCAATTGATTTTAAATCCTCAAAAAATTGGTCATCACCTACAGTGAGTAGCTTGTCCTCCAATGTCTTGAGTTGCTCTAGAATGGCTTGCTTCTCTTCCTCGAACTCTGTCAAAGATGCATCATATGCCCCAATGTTCTTCACACAGTCTAGTACCATTTGAGTGTTGAAGTCTTCATCTTCTTGATGCTTGTAGAAACTATCTTCTTCCTCTCTTGCTTCGCGGTTCAGATCAATGGACAGCTCTGGCTCGTCACTTTCCTCTCTACTTGTTGTGCTTCCATTTCTAGCTCTGGCCATCATAACCTTGTCTCTGGCTTCATACTCCAATACTTTATTCCGATACGTCTCCAACTCGTTCTCTAGTTCTTGCTTTTCCCTGTCCCTTTTAGTCATCAACTCATTCAAAAGCTGCAACGCTTCTTGATCATACTCGGATTGCTCCTCCATCATTCTCTGGTACTGCAAAGCCTCCATCTGCATCGCGGCCTTCTCCTCTTGAAGTCTTGTGATCATAGCCATTGTCTGATTGGCTGCTATTGCTGAGGCGTTCCTCTCTTCCTCCAACTCTGCATATATTGCACTCAGAGCTTTGCGTTCTGCTTTTAGTGCTGTTCTCATCTGCTCGATGCTTACACTCGAGTCTCCACATTCCATCTCACTCACCACGCTTCCATCCAAAGACTCTTCAGCTCCCATTTCTCTTTTGTCAAACATCACTAGCTTCTTCAGACCTTGTATTGAGGTTGGTGTTTCTGGGAATTTTTCTTCTTCAGTTGTGTTTGAATCTGATACCAAGGAGAGGTGATGATCAATCTCTTCTTGGCTCTTGTCAGCCAGAGTGGTGGTTTCTTCTTCTAAGCTTGTTTCAACTGTATGATTTAACCAATATTGCATTAGAATCAGAGTATCAGACCTCATTTCATCTAAAAGATGCATGTAATTACACTCACCAAAGGCATTTTCTTCCATATATCCTTGTTGGGAATCCAAATTATCCCCTTCCAAGTCTCCAGATTTGGCTTGATCACCTCCCAAATCCAACTGTTGTTCATCTTCTTTTGCTGCTAGTTAAGTAACAAAATGAACATGACAACATTCTTGGGACAAAAAGAAACAGAAACATAGGAGAGTTTTCCTTGTACCTGGTGGATCACTTGGCTGAACAACAGACACAAAGGTTTCTTCATTGCAAGTTTGATCATGTTGTGTAAGATGTTCCTTTTCTGTTAGGGCTGCAGCAGTGGATGAATCGATGAGCTCCACGGGGAAGAGGCGATGAGAATCATCATAAGTGATATAGTTCTGAGACAAGACTTGAAATGAAGTATCCTCTCCAAAGCAGCATTGCATCATGAGACTAGAATTAGAATGATGGGACAATTTCACAGCACTCACTTTCTCATGCTGGTTTTGTAAATCCTTGTTGTCATCACTCTGTGAAGAATCTTCTCCCCCTTCCCTGAAGCTAAAGCTTTCAAAATCAGAAAGTGTCTGAGGTTCATCTTCTTGTCCAATTCTCTCAATCTCACAACCATTCTTGTCCAACTCACCATCCATGATGAAGCTCCCTTTCTTGAGATACCTTAAAGCATCCCAAGGAAAGGGTTTTAGCAGAAAACAAGGAGGGCAGGTGTTGAGGGTGTCATTGCAGCAAGAACAGACCTTGTGAGCATCATCATCATGTTCAGGAGTGTCCTGGCTGACCCAAGAAAGGAAAGCAATCCTCTGGACCGAGCCGGTGCTGTGATCCGGCAAGCAAGCTTGGCACATGGTCTCTGCCTCTGCAAGTCTGTGATGGTTGGAGCAGTAACTCAGTCTGGAGATCTCAGAGGCATGAGTCTCACAAAGCAGGTGAGTGAAGCTTTCTTTGTCTTTGTTCGGGTCCAAGAGGCGTTCGAGCCTAGAACACCAGAAGCAAGGTGGTTTGAGGGAGAAGTAAGAGGCGAATTTGGAGATGAGGTAAGTGAAGAAGGAGTTGAGGAGGAGGAGAAAGATGAGGGTCCATTCGAGAACGGCATAGACCAACATCACTGTCATTTTGTGGCTCTTTCTCTCTAACATTGTTGCAAACTTTTTTTGCAGACAGGGTTGGTACTTGGTTGTTGACACAGAGAGAGATGAATGTTTATGGAGATTTGACAGAGGAACTGATATTGGATACAAGCAAGAGATTCTTCTGGAAATGCTCTATGGAGGAACTTTACTCGCTTTTCTATGCCTTACATGACAACTTCTTTATGCTTGTTGGCAATTTTCTACCTAAACAATGTTATTATATCTAAATTTTTAACAATCTGTTTGTTTGGTGGTTAAAATAGTTCATTTCTAATATAGGTGAAAACAGTTGAAATTATTATGTTTTAACAATACTTTCAATTATTGTGCCTTCTGTTAGCATCTGTTATATATCTTGTTAAAAAATTACTGTGACATTGATTTATAATTATAACTAGAGTGAATCAGTTTTTATGTTCAACCAATTTTCATCCAATTCTTACAATTTGCAGTATAATGTGGACAAATTTGTAACACAAATAGAAAATGTGAACAGATTTTTGCATCGTTTTCAACGTTCATTGTTTACACCGGGTTTGGACCAAACGCCATACCCTAAATATAATTATCTTTAGCATAGTAAAACTAGAGTTATTAAATTTAAGGCTATAACAGAGCGTTTTAGGTCATCAAAAGGCGTCTCCCCTTTCTTTCTTCTCTCTACCTTCTGTCGCTGCCCGCCATAACCGACACTTTCACAGCCTCCCACCACCTTGACCACCCTCATCCTCTCGTTGTTAGCTCATCCTCAAACCGGTGTAAGCATAACAGCAGGAGGGGATCCCTCCATGGAGCCTCGACAAGCATCATAACCACCGCCCACCACCGTGGCCATCTCCTCCCTCAATCCTCGTAGGGAGCGGTCTCAACCCCCCACCGACCTCCGACCCCCCGAGACACCAATGCCCCGTCATGACCGAACCGCCAGTTTCCACATGCAAGTCCGGACCAAACGATCTCTCTCCCGTGAGATCCTCCACGGCGGCGGGATGTGTTGGACTCGACAACCTCCACCGCGCTCGTCTCGGGAGCTAATCGGGTGCTCCGTCCCAACTTTGGATCCTTTTCGGGGTCCCGGACGCCAGTACCCGATTGGGAGGATGAGGATGATGTCTTGGAGGTACCAATCGAAGCCATCCCTGCAACGGCCAATGACCGTTATTGATCCTCCATGGCTGGGAAAGTGGACGGGAAAGGGACATGCAACATCAAAGCCATATGTGGGATTATGATCAGTAACTGGCGGGTACAAGATTTGGAGGTGGAACGTCTCAACAAGGAGGTTGTGACTTTCTACTTTCCCTCCAATATAGCTATGAAATCGAGCATCGGGGACCATGGGGATTTGGAGGGTACCCTCTACTCTTCGTCCAACTCAAGTCATGCATCCAACCGAGTTGTATCTCTTTCCGGTTCATGGAAATCGGGGTGAGGGCCACAAATGTCACAGGTGATGCACGGAATGCACCGGTAAGAGCTCTCCTCGCTAACGCTATCAATACTGAGGTAACTTCTGCGCCTATCCTTTCCCAATGACGTTTGGATGATTATTTGCAGATGCGAGTTAGTATTAATGTGGATATGTCGTTGAGAAGACATATCCGCCTCCGATTCCCGGGACACCTGAATCCCTCTATAGTGGGCCTACAATATGAGAGACTCCTGGGGTTTTGCACTCAGTGTGGTATACTTACCCACCGGATTAAGGAATGCACGAGCCATATGATTGGAATTGGTCGGGTTGAGGTTAGATATGACGACTCCATCCGGGTCCCCATGGGTTTTGATATAGATTGTCTTTTAAAGACGAAATGGAAGGCACCGGTGGTGAGACGGGGGCCCTTGGTGAATGACCTCCTCACCTCCTTATCCCTAAACCCGATAGGTGATTATGTGGGAGGCTCGGGAAGTTCGGGATTAGGGTCGGCCAGGGCAACCCTAACACCACACACACCCCCTCGGGATTTCCGAGTCTTACACAGGTAAAAGGGCTCAACTCGGAGTCTAGCGATTTGACTAAAGACAATATGGAATGGGTAGCTTATACCAAGGAATGGTAGATCAACCCGGATCGTTAGCTGAGGCCCAAGGTAAAACAAAACCCAGCGATTTGGCTAACATGTTTTTGGGTGAGGACCCTGTGTTCTCTGGTGTACCACCAGGTGGGATAAGATCTGGTCAGTGGAAGCAAAAGGACCCGTAGAACCAGTTGGGAGGGATAGGTCCCATCCAGATAAAAACGCATAAGGCGAAAGGCAAAGGGAAGGCGGGGAAATGCTACGCCCGGACCAACCAGATGAAGAATGCGCTGGAAATTTCGGGAGCGGTTCCATCGGCCAGTCAACTGAGGGATGAGGAAGGGGACGACAACCAACAGGCGAGTGCTCAACACCAGCCTCGCCAGGATCCATGAGAGCCTTGGGTGAGGGGAGGGGGTCCATACATGGGCCTAACCTCCGAACCTGGGGCGCCCGGTGCTGAGACGTCTCGAGAAGAAAAGAAGTGCAACGCAACATTTACTGTTTTATTACATTTATGTTTGTCTTTTAGAGTACTCTGTTTTGGATTTATTTTGATTGTTTCATGTTAGGTCGAATAATTTTGAAAATGTGATAGAAGGTCGTCTTCAGTTAGTGTCTACGATTAAAAGTAGTCTTATCATACGGGTCTAGAGAGTCGAGTCACCTACAGGAGCCTTGGACAATGTTCTGGTGCCGAGAGTCTTTGGCCCTACTTTGTAACTTTTGATTTGTATTAATGCTCCGTTTCAAAAATAATAACTTAAGATTTGATCTAAATGTAATTCTTTTAGGTGGACCCTCAGATTTAAAATGCCGTCATAATTAGTTGGTAAAATAAGATATATAATTGCTTTTCTTTTTGAGAAAAAAAAAAAAGAGAAATGATTTAGGGGGTAAAGCACGCGTAAGAGAAGGCCCGCTGTAATCCCGGAGTGCATGTGGTGGTAGGCCTACTTGGCATGGCGCGGTGAGAATCAAGTACAGGTTCTCTCTCTCTCATGTCTAATTATTTGATTTATTTTTCTAATTTAAATAAAATAAAAAGCAAATCTGAAATTGAAGCATAATAAGAGTAATTCAACACTCACATGGTTGCTTGCTTTCTCTCCAATGATTTCATAATTAACATTGATTGGGTGTGTCTCTGAGTCTTCCTATCTCTTCCATTGATGAGGTTGTTAAATGCCATTGAATTTGGTAGACATGGCTTTGGGTTTCATTGTGCCACCAAATCCAATCCAATAGACAATAGATGTGACATTGTAACCAAATCATTAGGTTGATTTTTTCTACTTCTTAGGATCCCAATCGAAGGAACCAAAGTGGAATGAAACATTGCATAGGTCTAACTGAGGCGGACAAGCATCATGGAAATCGGAAAAGCTACGGAAAAAAAGAAAAAGTAGACAAGGAGCCTATTCCTATTGTGCTGATAAAAGATTCAAATAATGCTGTTTTGTGGGGTTTCAAAGGTCTTTATACTTTTTAGTGTCTCATCTTTCTTTAGGACCTTTCACCCGACCTGCATTTTCAGCTAGCCCAGCGCATTGAGCTTGTGTCTCACGATCAACTAGTTCCATGACAATAAAAATGTATACTAAGACAATTGCTCTATACATTTATATGTTGTATACGGGAGATGTACAGTGGAGCGCTTGGTACTAACTTCATTCGTCTCTTTAAGGAATCCGGGTATGGTTGACTCCTCCCGGAAATCTTGTCGAAATCGTTTTGAAAGTCGAAAAAGTGGGTTGATTGCACATAATCCGGCCTTTTCCCACGGTGAATCGCAGGCTGTGTTACAAACCATCTACGAATATGTCAACGCTGACAGCACATACGATAGACCCGATTCTATAGGGACGACTTTGACCAACGAATCAAACGTCACCATGTGCCACAATTCTATGTGCTGATTATAAACAGCGAAGGAGATTGACCCGAGTGGCCAACGATTATGTAGATTTTTTTATTAAAAATTGAATAGATATACGAATTTAACTCGTTTTTCAACTATAAATAGGTATCAGAATCCGAATTTTTTTCTTTCTTAGCTCTATCGATCACCTTTTATCATCCACATTATATTTATCCGTTTAGTGATGGATGTGTTTGTGGATTTATCTAATAACGAGCAAGACTCCTATCTCTCTGCTCTCTAAACCCTCTCTTCTGAAATCCTAGCCACCATCCACGTTTCCCTTCGTGTCCACCGACAACGGCACAACCTCCGACCGTGGAGGTTGCCGGTGGGGACTTTCTCCTTACCCCTTCCTTCTTCTTCCCTTTTCCCTCATCTCTCATCAATTTCTCATGCTTCTCTCGCTCATCTTTAACAACTCTTGACACTCTCTAGATTCGGCCTTGTGCAGCAGCTCCGGCATCGTTCAGTGGCAATAGTTCATTTCTCAGTGGAGCTCGCATTCGTGGGGCACGTTTCAGGTGAGACAACCTCAGATGTAGACACGACTTCGTCATGTAGCCGTCTCTGGGACCCTTCCCCGTTAGTGACTCAAGATCAGAACGTGGCGTCTCAAATCTAGAAGCCACGACCGGGTGTGGTTGAGGAGCCTAGTCGAGACCTCGTCCAATCCAAGCTTCATCTCATTGCTACTCTGTCCCTTATCGTGAATGACTTATTGTGGTAGGATGGCTACTCGGCTATAACGCATATTACTCATTATATGACTCGGCCTGAAAATGTCTTTGACAAGTGATCTGGGCCGTTTGAGGGGATAACGGGCAGGTAGGGAGAAATCTAGATAATGGGGGAAGGGGGTCATTAGACTTGTACAGACGTTGGCAGGGCGAGACGTGCATCCCCATACGCACCTCGATGCTCGGTGACCCATTCATTGTCCTGGACGAGGCTGTTGTGCAGTCATCGCCTAGGAGATTCCTGGGTAAGCTGATGCCCTAGCCATCAGCACGTGCAGGTGCCTGAAGCACACGAGAAGCTTCTCTTGGTTAGGCATGAGATCTTGTGTTGCACCAGCTTCACTTGGTCTTGTGGCCTCTAGAGTGTGAGGTGGTGGTACCAAGTAAAGGCATGCGTGCTTCCAGCACCACAGTCGTGCTATCATGGTAGGCAGGAGATCTTGAGTTGTGATCCCGGTCCTCCGCCCCATCAGGGCGGGGAGCCAAAGCTTGGCCGACCAAGAGATTAGTCGGGAGGCCCTCAATATTCCTCTTCTATCTGAAGCGACCAATATTGATGGGAGTAGCATGCGTCATACGTTCCCGGCTTGGGACAGGATATAAGCATCTCCGGTCCCATGTTGTCCCTCTAGTAAGACCGTCTTTGTGGAGGCTTGTGGAGAGAATCTTCGACTGAAAAAGCGGTGGATCATGTAAGGTGTCCTGACCGAATTCCCTAGTGAATGGACCATCTTTAGCATATCAAGGGCTAGGAACGACGCTCCGTGATTCCTCCCCTATAAAATGGATAGGCCAAGCCGTGTTTAGTTGCACCAGCAGTGACCTTTTTCCGTATCTTGTTTGGTGTGATTATCCTTCAACTCCAGACAATCCTTCTTGTAATGGCTTCAGCTGGTGAGTATGGATCTATACCATGAAGTCATAGATATTTTCAAGAAATGGAAGGCTATGATTGAGAAGAACACGGGTAGGATGATCAAGTTTTTGAGATTTGACAATAAAGGTGAGTACACTGAGGACCCCCTTAAGGAGTTATATTGAGAACATGGCATCAAGAGACACTTCACGTGAGAAAGACACCACACCAGAACGGGGTAGTAGAGCGGATGAATCGTATCCTATTAGAGAGATCATGGTGCATGTTGTCCAATGTAGGTTTGGGAAGAATATGGTGGGAGGAGGTAGTAAATATGGCGTGGTACTTGATTAACCGCTCGCCTTCATCAACTATTGAGTCCAGGGTTCCTATGGAAGTATGCTCTGGTATTCCTTCTTATTGTTCTAAATTGAGAGCATTTGGTTGTCTGGCTTACTATTAAGTTAAAGAGGATAAGATTGAAATTCGGACCAAGAAGACTATTTTTCTCGGTTATCCTGAGAATGTGAAAGGGTACAAGTTATGGTGCCCAGAAACTCAAAAGTTTTTGATTAGCCGGGATGTTACATTCCATGAAGAGGCTTTGCTGCATGCAAAGTTTGAAAGATGCATGGATGGTTCTCCTGTTTGGAGAGGTGATAGCTATGATGAAGATAAAGAAGATTATCATCAAATGGAGCTTGGAGCTCCAAGTTTTAGTTCTCAAGCCGGTAGTTCTTAAGAGATGGTACCTAATGAGGCATATTTAGATGATGAGGTTCCTACTGATGGGAACGAGACTCATACACAACAACAGATTTAGTAGATTGAGACACCGTCTTTGGTAGTGGGTAGAGAACCTAGGGTCAGACGTGCACCTCAGAGATTGGCTATGAGGATGAAGTAGTTTATGCTTTTCCGGTTACTGATTATGATGTTCCTTACACATACAAGAAAGCTTTGCGTGATGATCACTTAGAGGAGTGTAAGAACACCATGGATGAGGAGATGTCATCTCTTTATAAAAATAAGACTTGAGAACTTATTAAACTTCATAAGGAAAAGAGGTCGATCGGGTGCAAGTGGATATTTACAGTGAAAGACGGGATTCCAAATTCCAAGGATAATTTTACGAGTATAAGGTATAAGGCAAGATTGGTGGCTAAAGGATATAAAAAACAAGAAGGTGTGGAATATAATGAGCTTTTATCTCCGGTGGTAAAGCACACTACTATTTGAGTCTTATTAGCACTGGCTACGCAATTTGATTTAGAGCTTAAACAACTTGATCTGAAAATTGCATTCTTGCATGGAGATTTGGATGAGTGTTGGAATGTAATTCCTGATTTTCTCATTAAGTGTAAGGGTATAAATACAGTGGTTAATCATGATTCAAATACATGATTTACATTATCACTTAATTACAAAATACAAATGAGGAACTTATCCTCTTTATCTAACACACACCCTCAGCCTTAACGGGAGGAGGTAGAACGTTCAGACTGGCCCTGAAATCTGAGAACAACACTTGCGGGAGCCCTTTGGTAAAGATATCGGCAATCTGAGACCGAGAAGGGACATGGAGAACCCGAACTTGTCCCTTAGCAACCTTTTCTCTGACAAAGTGAATATCCATCTCGATATGCTTCGTGCGCTGATGTTGAACTTGATTGCCTAATAGATAAATAGCACTGACATTATCACAATAAACCAAGGTAGCCCGAGACAAGGAAAAATGGAGCTCCAAAAGCAAGTTCCGGAGCCAGCAAGATTCGGAGACGACATTTGAAACCCCTCTATATTCGGCCTCCGTGTTAGAGCGAGAGATAGTAGGTTGTCGCTTGGAGGACCAAGAAATAAGGTTGTCATCTAGAAACACGCAATAACCCGAGGTGGATCGTCGAGTGTCAGGACAACCAGCCCAATCAGCATCAGTGTAAGCAACTAGGTCCGAGATCTTGGACGCATAGAGGTGAAGACCCAAGTGGAGTGTCCCCTGAAGATAACAGATGATGCGTTTGAGCGCACCCATATGAGTATCACGAGGGTCATGCATGTGGAGGCAAATCTACTGTACTATATAGGAGATATCTGGCCGGGTGAAAGTGCGATACTGCAAGGCGCCAGCAAGACTGCGATAAAGATTGGGGTTGGCATAAGGAGCGCCAGACACCCCACTCACTTTTGCCTTTGTATAAGCTGGAGTGGCAGACGGGGAACAAGAGCTCATGCCAGCCCGATGAATGATCTCCTCAACATATTTTCATTGGGAAAAAAGCATGCCAGCTGAGTGTCGAGTAACTGCAACTCCTAAAAAAAGGACATGGGTCCAAGATCCTTCATAGCAAACTCCGAATCTAGCTGAGACATAATAGAGAGGCGTAATGCATGACTAGAAGTTGTCAGAATAATGTAATCCACATATAACAGAAGAAAAGCAGTATCAGTGCCTTGTCGGTATATAAACAAAGAATGGTCAGATTGGCTATGTGAAAAACCAACGGTACCGAAAAAATCTGTAAAGCGTTGATACCAAGCCTTCAGTGCTTCCTTGAGACCATAGAGAGACCGGTTCAGCAAGCAAACATAATCAAGATGAGAGGAGCTGCGAAATCCCATGGGCTGATGCATATACACTATCTCACTGAGATTGCCATGCAAAAACGCATTCTTGACATCCAGCTGATGAATCGGTCAAGACTGAGAGACTGCCAAACTGAGCACGATCCGAATAGCAGCCGGCTTAACCACCGGGCTGAATGTTTCATCGCAATCGACTCCAACATGTTGAGATCGCCCATCACCTACAAGACGAGCCTTATATCGCTCAAAAGAACCATCAGAACGCCTTTTATGACGAAAAACCCACATAGACCGGATCACATTAGTATCATTAGGACGAGGAACTAATTCTCAGGTCTTATTTTGAATTAAAGCATTAAACTCGTCAAGCATAGATAATTTCCAATTGGGATCGGACAAAGATTGAGAGGGAGTTTTAGGTACAAGTGATGGATCAGCAGAGGAAAGAGGGTTAAATATAGCTTTGGGCTTAGATATACCTGCGCGGGCCCGAGTGACCATAGGATGGGGTTGTGGGGCCGGTACAGAAGCAGGTGAGAAGGATTGGGCCAGTATGGTTGGGCCAGACATGGGCGGGCTTGGCGAAATGGGCGAGCCAGTCCGCGAGATCGGAGAGGATGGGGCAGGGGCAGGTGAGATCGCTGGTCCGGGCGAGTGAACTGGGCCGGGTGAGGCTGGCAGACTGGACTGGGCCAGTGTGTTGGGCTCTGGAGAAGCAGGAGGATGCGCAGGAGAAAGCCCGGGTGAAGAAGTACTAAGAAAGGGTAGTGTGAGGAGAGGAGATGGCCCGTCGTCCAAAAACGAGTAAGCTGCAGGGGGAACAGAAGAAGTAGAGAAAGGAAACGTCGTTTCATCAAAAATAACATGTCTACATATAATAACCTTACTGGTTTGCAGGTCGAAGCATTTGTATCCTCGGTGCTGCGAAGGAAATCCGAGAAAGACACAAGCCGATGGTCGAGATTGCAACTTGTTCCAAGCAGTAGAGGGGACAAGGGGATAGCAAAGACACCCAAACGTACGTAAATGACCATAAGTTGGAGTGCGATGAAAAAGAAATTGACTGGGAGAAGAAAATTGAAGATTTTTAGATGAAAGAATGTTAGAAAGATAGGTGGACATGTGAAGTGCATGATCACAATGAAGGAGGAAGAGAAGCATGAATAAGCATCGTTCTAACCATATTGTTAACGGACCTAATTTTTCGTTCAACACGTCCGTTCTGTGAGGAAGTATGAGGACATGAAAAATGAAAAATCATTCCCGTGGACAAGCAAAACTGACGAAATGAAGAGTTGTCAAATTCTTTAGCATTAACGCATTGAAAACTTTTAATTTGACGACCAAATTGAGTACGAACATAATTTCCAAACATAGTAAATATAGAAAATACTTGAGATTTAGCACCCAAAGGAAATGTCCATAAAAAAATTCGTGTAATCATCAAGCAGCAATAAATAGTAATGATGTCCAACTTAACATGTTTTCCAAAAACACAAGTCTGACAAATACGAGAGTTAATGTTTGAAGAACAAGAAATTAACTCTTGATTCCGAAGAGATGAAAAAACAGGATCACCAGGATGACCTAACCGAGAATGCCAAAGTTGTGGAGACAACGCAGCAAGAGCTACTGGCGAGCCTACAGACATGGATGAAGTAACCGGATAGAGGTCACTGGAATTGCTGCATCTCAAAACCGGTGTGCCCGTCCGAAAGTCCTTCACAGAAAAACCAAAAGGATCAAATTCTACTGTAGCATTATTATCTGTGACAAAACGACGAACTGACACTAAATTCTTGATAATGTTCGGGGTATGTAAGACTTTATTCAAATGTAATTTAGGGTGAGACGGAATTAAAGGGGCATGACCAGAACCAGTGATAGGGATAAGGGTACCGTCACCAACTACAACTTGACGAGCAACACTATAATTAAAATAAGGTTTTAGACTACCTGAGGTGGAAGTCATATGAGAAGAAGCGCTAGAGTCCATATACCAATTGGGATCCGGCTGCTGTAGGGTCATCGTGTGCGTGGCTTGAGCGATGTCTGTTGGAGTAGAGGAAGTCGTGTGGGCCTGAGGATGCTGGTCCAAAACACCCAAACGGTTCGGATGACCAGAGTAGCCCGAGTTGGGCCTGGGCTGCGAACGTGAGACTGGGCCGGGCAGAGGCTGGCATGGATACGGGCATGGTGGGATGGGCGGGCTGCTCCAATTAGACCCGTTCCAGTAGACAGGCTGCAACTGCCAATGGGGCCAAGCGGAATACGAGCTAGAGGAGTGACTGGCTGGGCCGGACCCGGTCCGGTGCTGAGAATTGGGCCGACCACCATTGTTCCAAAAATTGCCTCGGCCACGCCCGCTGCGACCTCGTGAACCTCGAGACATATTACCAGCAGAAGAATTAGACGGGTTAGAATGAGAATTTGAATCATCATTACCCAAAGAGGTAGTCAAGAGGGCCGAGGATGAAGATAAAGCCCCAAACGCCGCTTGTTTTTGCTTCCTTGTCTCTTCCATAATCAGCCGAGATCGAGCATCATAAAATGATGGCAATGGGTTGCATTGTTGGAGAAGCGTAGCTATGCCATCATATGCCTCAGAAAATCATGTAACAAGCTGAAAAACGAGTCTACTATTGGAGACGGGGGCTCCAACATTGGAGAGTTGATCAGACAAATTCTTAAGTGTTTGACAGTATGCAGAAACATTCGAAAAATCATCTAATCGAGTAGCAGAAAATTGTTGCTCAAGATGAATAGCACGGGAGTGCTTGTTGTCTTGAAAAATATTATTCAAAGCAGACCAAGCACATGCAGCAGTGGTGTCAGGAGAAATGATGGTTTGCAACAAATCAGAAGAAGTTGTACCATAAATCCACTGGAGCATTGCAACATCCAAACGATGCCAAAGAGCAGGGCTTACCGGCGTACGGGACGAAGAGGCATTGGCGGTGCCCTTGTCAGCAGCCACGGATTGGCCGGTTTGGGGAGTGACGGCTGCATCCTTTGTCTCGGTATCAGCAGGATCATCGGAGGAGAGGGCAACCGGTGGTGCAGGCAGCTCAGAATCGACGTCCATGGCGGCTTCAGGGATGATATGGTGCAGCACATCGTGGACACGACATTGGATCTTAAAAAGCTCAGACCACGTCGTGTATTGCCCCTTTTTCCATCTCTAGAACAATAGGAATAACACTCCTTATGTTAGCAACCATGAGAGCAGGATGAAGACGAGAATCAGCCATGAATGGTGGTAGTGGGGCCATTGTTGCCGAAACGGAAACGAGAATAGTTGCTGCAGAAAAAAAAAACTAATGGAGAACAGGCACTGCAGGACAGAAAGTGAGCGCACAGTGCTGCAGGAGAAAGTAGGCGCTGGTGCAGTTGAAAACGTACGCTGCAGAAGAAAAGGGAATACAGGAAAAAGAGAATTTGCGGCGGAAACGCAAAAAAAAAAAGATTGGATCGACTAGTTTATGATACCATGTTGGAATCTAATTCCTGATTTTCTCATTAAGTGTAAGGGTGTAAATACAGTGGTTAATCATGATTCAAATACATGATTTACATTATCACTTAATTGCAAAATACAAATGAGGAACTTATCCTCTTTATCTAACAATGAGGACATATATATGTCGCCACTCGATGGTTATGGTGTTTTTGGTGAGGAAGGGAAGGTATGCAAACTGGAAAAAAAAAATCATTGTATGGGTTGAAACAGTCCTCGAGGTAGTGGTACAAGAGGTTTGGTACTTTTATGATTGAGTACGGGTATGCGAGGAGCGAGTATGATCCTTGCATATTTATTAAGAAGCTCAAGGATGGATCCTTTATATTCCTCTTACTCTATGTTGATGATATGCTCATTGTTGCAAAGAGCATGGTAGAAATTGTTAAGCTGAAGTCACAACTTAGCAGAGAGTTTGAGATGAAAGATCTTGGACCGGTGAAGAAGATTTTTGGGATGGGGATTATTCGGGATAGGAAGCAGGGTAGGTTGACATTGTCACAATTATAGTACTTGGAGAAGGTTAAGAGTCGTTTGGATATGGATTCGGCAAAACCATTTAGTACTCCTTTAGATGCACACTTTAAAATCTCGAGTATGTTATTTCCTATCAATGAGGATGAGAGGGAATATATGGCGAAGGTTTCCTATGCGAGTGTAGTCGGTAGTCTTATGGATGTCATGGTTTGCACGCGTCCTGATAATGATTATCTGATTAGTGTTGTTAGTCGATTCATGGAGAACCCGGGGAAACAACATTGGAAGGAAATGAAGTAGATCTCGAGTATTTTTGGGGTACACTAATATTGGTTTGGTTTATGAGAGGTCGTTAGTTTCAGCTTTATTGGGGATGTTGACTCAGATTATGTTGGAGATATGGACAAGCGTTGATCGAATACATGTTATCGTTTTACATTGGCGAGGGATCCTATGTCTTGGAGGTCCATGTTACAATCGGTGGTTTCATTGTCTACGATAGAAGCTGAGTACATGACAGTGATAGAGGTAATGAAAGAGGCCATATGTCTTTGAGGATTAGTTCGAGCTTTTGGGTTGGATTGAGTTTTAACACACACCCAGTATAGATACGATAGGGACTGTCTTGATCGGCACCGACAGAGTGGAGGAAGAAGCAAGCAACGACTGTGTCGGTTGTGAGCAGGACTTGAGAAGAGGTGGACGATCTCCCTTCTTTTTCGGTTGGACGGGTTTTATAAACCCTCTAGGTGGGGCCGACGACATGACGCGAGTATAGGATGACAACACGTAAGTGGGGAGCGGCACATCAATGATGGTGGTGGTTGAGAAGGCATCGAGACTTGTCATGGCTGGCAGGAAGCACGTGGGCGGCGCCAATGATGTAAAAATCCCCGCCTATACGACCCGATTTATCCTCCTAGGGCGCTCCAGGCCGTTTGGGTAGAATATGACCGATTAATCCCCGATTCGGCCGATTAATCACCGCCTGGCCGATTAATTGAACGGGTGGGTCAGGCGTCGGGTCGGATTCGTAGTTAAAAAAGGTTTCTAACCTTCTACAAACCAAATAAAACCATAAAATTATGCTAGTTGATAGTCATACTTATTGATATTCTTTTAAGAATTGTATGATACTTTTATTTAGTATAATATTTATGATTTTAATATATTTAATGCTCGATTTTATTAATATTTTTATATAGCATAATATAAAATTTGATAATATATAATAAAAATAATAAAATAATAATCCGATTAATCCCCGCCCAGCGCCTAGGACCCCTTCCCGCCCGACTAGCGCCTAACATTTTTTACAACCTTGGGCGGCGCGCTGGTCAGGTTGACTAAGGACAACGAAGTCTGGGAAGATGAGGGTTGAATTCTTGATAAAACCGCCACAACCATAAGTCACAACTAATAGCGACGACGTGACATAAGGTAGAAGGTGGGAGAAAAAAATACATAACCCTAAAAACACAAATACTAATTTTGTTAATAGAGTGCATGAGTTGGGTGTGTAGTGTTTATTTTGAAATACTTTATAAAATTTGGAAAAGAAAATAATTCTTTTCAAAAATTTGTTAATTAGTCCAATAGCCATTTTTTTTCTTCAAAACATCATGTCACGTTTCGTCAACTCTCGGATCCGACTAACATCCTCTCCCCTCACTCCATCCTTACTTGCGTCGGCCTGACTTAGAGTCGGCTAGCATCCATTATCGGTCCATGTCACCCTATCGATTGATTCTTGCATAGAGCACCCACAGTCATCTCGCCGGCAGCTGGCGAGATGGCGCTGGCGAGATGAATTAAAAATAATTTTTTTTGGCTTAGCCAGCACCCCACAGTCATCTCGCCGGCAGTTGGCTTTATGATAACTCATTCCTTCATATATTTGCTCCCCGCCGGCGACAAGTGCTGGTGATAAGCTCCTCGCCAGCACTCCTTGCCAGCAATTTTATATTCATTTCTCTCTCTTACTTTTTGAACTTTCTCTCCTCGTTTTTGCTCTCAGTCCATGGACTGTGGATGCTCTTAAAAACATCCATTGTACACGTTCTAATAACATAATTGGCAGCTTGCAATCACTGCCTGAAACATCTATCATTATTTCCCCACAAAGACTCCACTCTAGGGGAAATAATGAAGCCTTTACAGCGTGCACGAGGAGATCTAAATAAAACAATATCTCGTCACTGATAAGTCGTGCCGTGGCTACCCAACAATGAAAACTATTTCATAAACCAATCAAGAAATAAAGTCTCATCTTCCTCTCCCTTTTATAAGTGGATGGTTTAAGTTTATGTGAAGGATATATATAGAATGGTATGATGTAACAAAGCAAACACAATGACAACTTATAATATGAAGTTAAGGGATTAAACTGAATTAAAACGTACACGTCCCCAAAAACGTCTGAAGAATGGACCCGAAACGTGTTCAGTCTTTTTGACACGATTGTGTCTATACACGTCCCCAAACAACCGAGCCGAAGTCATCGTTACTTTTGTTTTATTCGTTTTGATTCAAAGGGAACAGCGGCTAAGGCGATCGAAGTCATGAATGAATTTAAAATTGATGGTTATGTTTTATTTGTAGCTGTGGCGTGGCGTCGCCGATCATCTTTGGAGCCCAAACCAATTCCTACAAGGCATGAGGATGTCTCTGTTTCGGATGTTCAGAAACAGAGCAACCTTGGCTTGTTGGTTGGGCATGTTTCTTCGAAGGTCCAAGAGGTTGTGGACGTCTTGAGCTCGTCGGTTTTGTTGCAGGGGGCTGAAGGGGCGCCGGTGGACATTACCAGGATCTCGTCGGAGTTGGATGTACATGACGAAACCGAGGCTCATGCAGTTTCAAATTCAAAATGAAATTCGGTTGAGGTTGTTGTTGATTCTGGAAATCGTTGCGAATCCGTTGACTGCGTTGAACTTGGGGTTGATTCTGTTCGCGATGCCGACCCGGCTCGTTTCTGGAGTTGATGAGCGTGTAGGGCTTGCCTCAACCCTGTCACAGATTCAGGAATCAGGTGGCGTGACCATTTTGGAAGGGTCTGTGTCTGGGCTTGTTTTGGGCCTAGTCCAGTCTACTTCTAATCCTCAGCAGAACTCGGAAGTAGTTAAAATTTCTTAGTCGATTGAACAACAGGTGTCATCCCGTGGAAAGATGCACTTGTTACATCGAAGCGAGTGAGTCGCCCACCTAAGCATTTAACAGAATGCTATGCCTTGGCGTGTAAACCAAAAATCTCTGATCGGGACAAATACGTTCGTCCCGTCAGTATTTATAAACAGGTTGAACAAGGGCGGGTGGGAAAAGGACAATCTCAAGTTGCAGCCTTGTCTCAGGGTTCTGACATATGGACTACAATTCGTGGGTTGGCTGCCAAGAGGAAGGAGGCGACGACTCGTGTTTAGCGGGGGTTTTCTTTTCTTTGCTGGTTTTCTGTTTTCCGTTTATTTGTATTTCTTTTTTGTTAGGAAAAGGCTTGGCCTTTTGGCTCCCCTTAGTTGAGCCCTTCTGTAATCGTTGGTTCATACCCTGATTCTCCTTGAAACAGGACATTCCGATTCTTTTTTAGAATCGGTCTTATTAATAAATTTTCGAGGTTATCAATTAGAACATTCTTGTTGTTCCTAAGGCAAGGTGAAGCAGAAATGTTATCACTATCCCTTACAATAATTACTTGTCAGTTGTTACACCATAAATTGAAACTTAAAAATACAGACATGTGGCCAATGCCTTGATACCAACATGATACTAGAGGGAACGCTCACATTAAACCATCCACATTCCACACAGGTTGTAATGTTCCAACAAAAAGTGTACAGTGTGAGTAAATAGAGTGTTGACATGAAGAGAAGTTGAACATAACATTCTGGTAATAGAAACAGAGAAGCCTAGAAAGTAATTGAACACCATCCACTAGCCTGTCGTAGCTATAACACTGGACTGGACAATGGCGGGTGATAAAGGCCTCAAGTTGGAAATAATTAAGAAAATTTGCAAGACATGTTGGATCGAGAATGAAACTTCACTGACATCAATGTTGATGTTGGGCTGTGAAAGAAAGTTGGAGCGGCTGCCAAGGACATTGAGGGAGTTGGGCTGCCATTTGCTGCTGCCCGTTCCTATGGAGAAATAATCTCGGTACTGACAACTTAAGAATCAATTTGAGAAAACAATCTGATGATTCCATTGTTGATTGTTGCTTTGTATCAGATGAATTCCTCATCAGAGGACAATGGGAGTCTAGTGTTGGGTTAGTAACTAGAGCCTACTTAATGCTTGCCACTAGAATATAGAAACAATCTTTGATCACGTTAATGGCCTGTATTTTAGTAGTGAAGAAGAAGACAAAAGATGCCTATACTCTGCCTTCACATGTGACACCTCCAAGATTTCACTCTCAATCTTTAATCATTATTATATTTGATTAATTAAATCAGCCTTGGGATACTTTTATCATATATTAAAATTTCAGACAATCGTGGGACAAAAGTAGACCATGTTGGAATAGAAAACTGCACTGATGGATCTCATGTGCATGCATCGAATTTCAGTTACATATTATACAAGGTTTTTGCACCATGGATCTGAGTTTGATGTTGAAAATCTCAGAATTAGCAGTAGAAGCTTCATCACTAACAAAATTCCATATCTCATAGTGAAACTTTGTGGAACAAGATGTCAATTTATTCTCAATAAAATAAAATGATGGTACTAAATCTCAGCCATTAATTCGTTTAACAATGGATCTCTCTAATAGTAATAGTAATAATAAATATTGTTTGGTGACATTAATTAAGGGCATTTAGGCTTTCCTTGCTGGGTCTTCCACTTGTTGTAGCAAGGGCAAAGCTGCTTGTTGCCGTAGACACCAGGAGGGACGCAAAGGCAAGTCTTGCAACATTTCTGGCAGAAGAACATGCATGGCTTCTTGTGTGATGTTGCTGAGCACCTGTATACACACTTGGGTTTGCAATCTGTGTACATTACACATCAACCAACATGTTAGTTAATTAAGTACAAAAATGATCATCTGTGCTTATTAGTTAATCTTGTTCAGCTCTACCTGAAGGACGCAGCTTCTTCATACTGTAAGCCTGAGGCAGAGTTGAGAGTGTGATCAAGAGAATGAGAGACAGAACCAACAAGACAGAACCAGATCGAGCCATTGGAAATTAAGAATGTTTTTGAGGAATGAATTGAAAGGGATGAGTGTAAGAAGAAAAGGGTAAAGGTAGATATTTATAGCAGATTTTGATGGAAAGAAAGCGAAATTGAAGGCGAGATATGCGGGGAGAGATGTGGAGGTAGGGTCAGCTTCATAAGTGGCGTGTCTACGGGTGTTTGATTTATTTGCATGTTTAGTGTGTTTTCGTCAACTCTTGCATGTTAGTGTTATGATTAATTAGTTGCTTTTGTCGTAGCACCTGAAAACGAAGGAATAGTTAGTTACACAGTTATAGGGTGTAAGGTGAATGGGCATAAACAGATGATGATGATGCTAACAGTTTTTAACTATTCAAGTTAAGGGCATGTGCCATAACGTGGGACAATCAATTACCGGAGAGTCTGGTTAGTCTTGATAGTTGAGCCAGTGTTTATTCCAAGGATCTAGCCACCGACCAGTTACAAATAACTCAACAATGTTACTAAGACATGAGATGAAAACAAAACTCATTGCACTAGTCCTGGAGTTGTTCCTCCTCTGGCCACTCTTGGGACTTGCAAACAACATTTTCTTTTTAGCTGTTGTGATTGCATTGAGAATGTTTGATTTGGTACTGAATGGAGATTAAGATGGTTTTGTTTTAGCTAGTGGGCAGTGTAGGCACTAGGCAGTGATGGGTTGTGAAAGCTTTTATCTTTTTCTCATACTCTGGAGGCCCTGACTTAGTGTGCAGGCCTCAGAGTCTGATAGATTCCATAACCCATCAAGCCTTCTCTTCGTAAAAGGATAAGTTTTGAGATCTGAGAAAATAATGGAATTGTGGTAGAGAGATTCACGGGAGATGGGCATGTAAGAACCGCTCCCAGTCGATCCTGATCGAACCGGAGACTCTTAAGACAAGTTTGACTTTCTACCGGAAAAGTCAACTGAGGACTCAAGAGGTCACTCGGGACTTTTCCGGGGCCCGAAAAGCTTAGCCGTCATCACGGTTGGCTTAATTGGGTCGTTTCCATTCATTTAAGTATAATATTGAAGGAAGTCAAATCTGGTCAAAATCGGACTTGTTATCGACTAAAACAATATTAATTATTGTGCTGGAAAATAATTTGGAAAGCTAGAGGACTTACTTGGACACTTGTCATTATTTGGTTAGAAGAGAGAAAAGGGAGTGGTCTTGGACCACTTTACCCTCCTAAAAGCCCCTACAAGGAAAAACATCTAAAGGGCTTTTAGTCATTAACCATCTCTAGGTCTTATATGGAATTGGAAGACCAAAAACTCCTCATTTGTTGTGTTTAGCCGAAATTTGAGAGCAAAAGGGAGAGAGAGGAGCTCCATGGAGTCTTGAGGAAGAAGCTAAGGAAAAAGGAGCTACTTGAGGCCATTTCCTACCCCTTCCTTCTCCATTTCATCATCATCATCTCCATCTCACTCTTCTAAAGGTAATGGAACTAGCTTCATTTCTTTTCCTTTCATCTCATCTCTTGGGTTTTGGTTTGGATTTTGCTAGAAGTTGTTGGATTTGATTGATATGAGGTTAGATGATGTTGCTAAGAAGCTTTGATGGGGTTTTGATGGAAGACTTTGGGTTTAATGGAGTTTTTGATTTAATTTTGATTTGGAGAATCCTTGGAAACTTGTTTATTTGTTGATTCCTACCATGGGTAGAGGATTTTTGGAGGTTTTTGACTGTTTTGAGAGTTGGAGATGGTTAAAATGGAGTTTGGTAGTGGATTTTCGGAGAAAAGGAGCTGGAGGTTGAAGAAGGGCGATTCTGCCCTGGAGCGTCACGGATCCGTGACGGATTCCGTGACGGGTGACGTCACAGCTCCGTGAGGGAGACCGTGACGGCACACGTCACGGCTCCGTGACGACTCCCGTGAGGGTCGGTGTCACGGCTCCGTGACAGTGTCCGTGACCGACCAGTCTGAGGGATTTTGAAGGGTATTTCCACCGTTTCGATCTTGTTTTGGAGCTGAACTTTTGGAAAGGTTTTGGGGGACTTTGCTACTGTTAAGTAGAACCTAATTCGGGTTGTTTTGTGTTCAAAGACCACAAGACCTTGAAGAACGAAGAGCTTGAAGAACGAAGACCTTGCCGGTACCCGTGTGAAGAACGGTGTGGTGACCATCATTTGTGACATCAGAGTGTTGAGAGGAAGACCGCGAGGTAGGGAAAGTCTTAATTTCTTAATTAACGCTTAGTATGCATGATTAGGATAATAAAATCGGAAAGTTCCTAGAATTGCCTATAGAATGCGAATAACTAGAATAATCGTATTTCAATTATTAATAAATGGATGAGTCTAGTATGCATGCTTAGGATGATGACAATTAGTGAAGTGTGCTTTCAATACTTGGGAAATTGATTTACTGGTAGAGAGGCTGTGAAGAGCTCTCGGATTAGTTGTGTGCTAGGTTCACATGCTTGGTTGCTAATTGCTAGGTTAACTTAAGAGTCTAATGAAACTAGGTTAGCTCGTATGATTGAATGCTAAATGGTTCGTTCGCATGATGATTGATTGGTTGAATGTATACTTGGTTGATTTAGTGTTTATGTTGATATAATTGTTGATCGAACGGATGATCGAGTATGACTGGTTGTGCCACGGGGCACAATCAGGTGATCGATGTACCGCTGGTTCTTGACAGGTAAGTATGGTGTGTATTGGATGTCTTTGTTGTGTTGAAAGTGTGATCTGATGAGTGTTGATTGGTGATCCAGTTATGGTATTCCTTTATTTTTATTCTTGTTTGAATTGCTTGTTTGGTTCGATACTACACCGGGGTGGGGGGGGGGGGGGGGGGGGGGGTAATCCGATGTCGTGGTAAGGGTGGAGTTTAACAGATACAATGAGATATTGGGTGAGACTTGGAGCCTGAGGGCATTGATTACTGGATAGTACGAGAATTGATTATTGGCAAATCCTGCGGGATACTTATTGATTATTGGCAGATCCTGCGGGATATTTATTGGTTATTGGACCCTGCGGGGCATTGGTTATTGGGCCTGCGGGAAACTAGTTATTGGACCCTGCGGGGCATTGATTATTGGGCCTGCGGGCAATTGGACGGTTTACCCTGCGGGGAAAGGATTTCTTATGGTTTCACCCCAAGGAACTGCGTCCCAGTGGAGCACTACTTGGCCCCCTATGATATATGGTCCTTAGGTGGCATTTCCGAACTGGTTTCAGTGCCTCGATGCATGTTCCTCCTCTGGACCGAGGGAAAATCTGATGTGATGTGGATACTCTGGTGGATCGGATTATGGGAACCGAGGTGATCCCAGACTTTATCCATGGATCGGAGGCTTGAGAAAGCAAGTGGCTGGCAAGATACTGATATTTCCCAATTTACTTTTATTGGTCCTTTAAAACATTTATTATAAACTTATTTATGCCACTGTTACTTGGATACTATTACGTTATTGTAATTATCTCTTATTCTTCATTACTTCCTTATGTATCGCATTTCTCGTTGTTCGGGTTACATTTGTAGGCAGTTTATCATTAACTTAAGGGTTGAGTTATTAAGGTTTTTCCTACTGAGCGTAAGCTCATCCCCTTTAGTTTCTAACTGTTTTACAGGAGTACCGGATGTCTAGGGAAGTTGAGGCTCGGGAGCTTTTGGACTTCTTTGAGTTTTTACTAGAGTTATGTTGGTCTCATGTATTGAACATCTTGTATTTGACTATTTATGTTGAGCTGTGACTCACGATGTCTTTAAACTTTTTACTTATATGTCGATTTTGACGGAGTTTGTATGAGGTTTTGGAACTTCTATCTATCGTTTATGATTTATATTTATTTCAACCCAGGTCACGTCTCGAGTCCGGTCATAACCGGATTTGGGGCGTGACAGGGCAAGTGTACATTTTTTCTAGAAAAGAGACCGTATGAGACGGCAATGCCGACAAATAGAAGGTGGAGAAGCTCCTATAAGTGGTTTAGGAAAGTGGAGGACAATGGTGATTCTGAGGAGGAAAACAGTGCAAGAATGGGAAGAGGAACTTGGAGTTTGTGATGGTCGTGCCCTTGGTTGAGGAGACCTAGTTGGAGCAGAGAGTATGAGGTTGGGATTAAGTTTTGGTCAAGAAAGTAAGAGCTTCGAGTGAAGGGAAGATTTACCTTTCATCCATAAGGATCAGATCAGATCGGTCAAATCTCAGACTAATTGAGTTGAATCTGTTGAAAGAAAGTAGGTAATGATGCTGAATTGACTCGCCATTCCATTTGCAATCGTAGTGAGAATATATCGATTTTGTCTATTCCTGTCCTATTGAATAACAAAATAAAATTTAATACAATAGGAAACATGACGAAAAACGAAGTAACAATTTATTATTTTTGCAAATGACGAAAAGAAAGTACAACGCAAACCCAATAACCAACAAAACTCGAGAACCAAGAAAAAAGACCACCGCCGAAACTAGAGGCTATTGAACCCATTGTACAAGCACCATTTGGGGCATTCCCAAATAGGCGTCCACCACTCATGTTTGTTGAAGGGGAGGGTGACATTATGGTCATACGAACGGGTCGCCTCAAGGAGCACCTTGGCTTTGGTGGCAGTTAGACCGAGCTCATGTCGGGCCTACAAGAACGCAACCTCGAAGCGCCTCGCCCGAACATTGATCTTTTTCCAGTGATCTTTTAGCTGCTTCTCGGTCTAAGAAATAGAGAGTGCACCATGGTTTTCCAGTTTTCATAGCGACGGTGCCAAAACTCCCTGGTTATGTCGGCGTGAACCATCCACGCCCAACAAGTCGCCTCTCCTCTTCATCGATCCATGTTGGCATCATGTGTGAATCTGTTGTGGACGAAATAAGAGGTTGAAGAAGAAAAGGTGGAGCCAAATCTGTTTTCGAGAAACTATGAAGGTGAAGAAGAAAGGGTGCTGCCAATCTGTTTTGGTTGGCTTTATATAGGAGGCGGAGAATCGGTGTAATAAATGACAAGGCAAAATCATAGGGTTTCTTATACTTGGATGAAACCTTAAAATCTTATCACTTGGGTAGAATCAATTAAAGATAGTGTGGCAGCTTCGGTGCATGTGAAGAATGACAGAATCAGCCAAACAAGAGAGAAATAAAAAGTGGCATTTATTTCGAACATTTATGAGTAGGTTTCCGAGTTCAAAATGAAACAAACGTAATCGAAACCGAGTACAACAATTGAAAATAAAAAGATAGAACATGTCTCAGTTTTAGTTCATAGCTCGACGCATGTCGAACATAAGCTCCTCGTGGTTGGCCTTCTCGAACGAAGTCTAGTCGGATGTATCGAGAGCAATTGTTTTAGCGTATTGTCTGTTCAATGGCAGATGGTACTTCATAAGGCGTGCTTTGGTGCGCTCGAACCTACCATGACGCCGTTCTTTTCGCTCGATCTTGTACATTACTGGTGGTGGACCCATATCAGCCTAGGAAACACTTCTTTCGTTCTCGGACTCAATTGATTTGGTTTTGTACTAAATTTGGAAGGATTATGCAAAATGTTAAAGGTGTTGTTTCCTATTATAGATGTGGATGGGTTGCCTTTCATAGGCAACTGATTCAGCCTAAAAGAAGCATTGTGAAGGGAAACGGTTCATATTACGATAATATAAAGTTGTCGATATACAAGTAAACGAAACGACAGAAAAGCAGCAAAACATATCGTCTCGATATGAAACACAGAAACGGAAATACATTGAAATCAAATATGAAAACAAAATAAACAAAGCGTTTACTAGTTGTCGACATCCATAATGGCCTCCGCTCTGAACAAAGTCCAAATGTGTTCAATCAGATATGCCTTGAGTTGTTGGTGGACTATTCGATCCTCGATCTGGGTTGTCTGGTTTTGGATTGAATTGTAACTTAGTAATGGCCCTCATTGAACGGGTATGATTGGTTCTTCGGATGTTAATCGTTCAATATCTCCCTGGTGGGTGTCACGTTCATCGTCCACAATCATGTTGTGTATAATAATGCAGGACCGTATTATCATAGATAAATTCCTATTGTCCCAACCTCGAGCAGACCTACTGATGATATGAAAACGAGCTTTCAGGACCCTAAATGCCCTATCCACATCCTTCCTTACGACCTCTTGGTTCATTGCGTATAACACGTGCTTCGATAGTTGTGGTGCAAGGATAGACTTGACAAATATCACCTAAGGTGGGTAAATTCTGTAAGTTAAGTAGTACGGAGTGTTGTAGTGCGTACCGTTGAGGACATCAAAACTAGCTCTCAAGGCAAATCAAGAAAACATTAAAAATCAATTCAAGACTCCAACAAATCTGTTTTGCCTCTTTTCCAAGGAATTAATGAAGGCAACTTGTTCCGTATTTGAAAAGACAAATCAGCCACTTAATTCAATGCAATGGAGATTAATTTAGACTATTAATGAGCTATTTGTGATGTTTTGCATATTTTCAACATTTAGTTAATCAAAGAGTCATTTAGTTGTCAAATGTAATTAATTTCGAGTTTTGTTGTTGGCCTATTTAACAAGGTCCCTTTTCAGCATGTGATAGATAAGTTTATGAAAGTTTTATGAAATAAAATTCGAGTTTTCTTCTGGGAAGAACCTTATGCAATTCAATCTTCATGTTTGTGAATCCTTGAAGTTTGTTTGTTTCGACTTATCACAGACTTTCCATAATTTGTGTGGCGTCATTCAATCCACCATCTATCTCCCTAGTTACTTAGATACTTCAAAGAGTGTTGTACGGCCAGTTGAAGTATCTTCATCTTCGATTCCATCTTCATCCATTGGTTCCCTAGAGAGTGTTGTACGGCCAGCTAAGGAACTCCATTCTATCATCACTATCATACATAGCCTATCAGCAGGCTCTACTTCATCCTACCACCACTTTCATGTATCAATAGTTGTGGTGCAAGGATAGACTTGACAAATGTCGCCTAAGGTGGGTAAATTCTGAAAGTTAAGTAGTACGGAGTGTTGTAGTGCGTATTGTTTACCTTGAATGCAACTGCGGGCTACTCACCTCGATATACATGAGAAAATATAGGCAATTGGTTCAAAACATTAATATCGTTGTTTGAACCTGGCATACTAAAGTACGTGATCCAAAAACAGGTGTCGAGCCCCGATACTGCTTCAAGCATGATCGTATGTCTATCATGATCGCCCCGCTCGTGAACCCCCTGATGCGTTTTTGGACAATTCTTCCACTCCTAATGTATACAATCTAGGCTGTCGATACAACTTAGGAAACCATGTGTTTTGTTGTCACGCGTAAGGTAACCAATATCATTACCGTTGGGCTTCCTGATATAGGTTTCACCAAAGACGTTGATTTACAATAAAGCAAAAACGATGCATGCACTTGAGGGCCGTTGTTTCAACCATTTTCAAATACTTGCAAGGTTGTCCACCGAAGCACCGTGGCACTATATCCATATAGCTTTCGTACACTTTTGAATCTTTGAGAACCCGAGCCAATCACGACAATCAACTTTTTGTGTGAAGTAGTCATCGAACTCGGACACGCCATCTGCAAGTTTCATGAAAACAGATTGCACCATTCGGAAATGCAGCTGAAACATACTTTGCTTCAAAGTAGTCGGAGATAAGCTGATCGTGAGCAGCTCTTCGATCTCTGGAAAAAAAATTCTTTTCTACTTCCCCCGGACGGGTGCGTTCATTCGTGCCTCTACTTCCCTAACCGTTGTCCGTAAAGACTCCAACATATCTTCCTCTACTTGACTGGTCCTCTCACATAAAGTTGCGTAGCCGATTTCAGCGACATCATATTCCTAGCAACTTAATGAATCCATAACGATAAGACGATAATACAATTTGTATAGAGCAAAACGATAGAATTTATGGTGTGGGAATACAATTGTGAATAAACTTGTAAGGTATTTATAAGGGGGATATGAAAATTAAATAGAACATTAATTTTTTCGATCAAACGAATATGTTGACTCGGGACACGTGGCAGAATCGACGTGCACCGTCAAATTCGGCTCATCAAATCAGTCTGTGTGTCACTCGCTGATTCGGACGGTCAAACTCGAATCTGCAAAAACGACTTTACAGAAGATTTGTAGAATCGTAGATCGTCTAAAGCAGCCATTTCGATTCGACACGAGATAAAACTCTGAAACGAAGATTCGACGTTGAAAAGCTGCTTTATCACCAATTTCGACCCCGATTCGATGGAGACGAGACCCCACTGTGGATGCTCTTAGAGAATGTACAGTATATTCTCTTCTCAAGATTGTGATCAAGTCTATTCTACCTCTTAATGTTGTTCAAAGTATTTGCGGTGGGTCTTTTAGGCCTCAATTTTCGAGTCGAACTAGACAAAAAAGCTTAATTGTTAAGTCAAATGGTCGAAATCGGATCCTTCCAAACATCGAACCGGTCTATCTATGTTAGACAGTCTACGAATTTGTAGATGCCGAAAGCTAACGTTTCTAGAGCAACATTTTGACCAAGTGAGAAGCAGACATGTGGTCCGATTATGCACGAAGAATCTACCCAGCGACGCAGATTTTTCCTCCTTGCCACTAACTCAGTCGATTATGTGTTGATTTTTTTATATAAAAAATCGACTGTAACTCAATTTTTCGCTATAAATAAGTGTTCAAGTTCCATTTTTTCCACGCCACATTGTTCTCTCGATAAGTGTATCTCATCAACACTATGTGACGTTTAAGGAGATGATTCGGGAGACGGAAAATAAGTTGGTCCAGTTGTTAAGGGCTTTTGTGAGGGTTTTCTTTTTTCATTAAACTCACTTACACATCATTACTCGTCCAAGCAGAACCTGTGACGACCGAAAATTAGCTCTGATAATGAGTTTGCGCATTATTATGCAGAACATGAATATCGTTGATGAGCATGATTCACACAAAGGACATATTCAAGCTTTTCACAATGACGAGCATGATTCACACAAAGGACATATTCAAGCTTTTCACAATGACGTATCATAACTTACCATCCACCAAGGTCCAATTACAGATTACAGCTCCATACGAATACACACTACCCGACTCGAGAATCAACACCTCCACATGAACTTGCACTTCCGGTAGTTGATGAAGATAATACTTAGGTGTCCATTAATGTTTGTTTAAATTTATCCCATCTACACTTCCATCCATTTCATAGTCTTACAATAATGGATAGCGACAACAAGTCATGTGTTTTTGGTGAAAGCCCGATTGATGTTAGAAGCTCGTTGGTGTGCTAAGTTGAATTGTTCACCAGAGCTTAACGACAGGGATAGTCGGTGCTGACTGCTGAAGACAATTGAGGTGAAGAGATATCGTTTGTGAGTTGTGATAGGTTACGGTGAGGAAAGGGAGTTTTTAGGGTTAACTTGGAATGTGGGACAATAACTAGAATTGGGATAGTTTCTAGGTTAGTTTTATTGTGGGATCAAGTCCAATTAACATTAACGGAGCCAAATTTCAACATGGACCTTGGTTTGAACATTGGTCAATACAAATACCTTGAGTCTTAAGAGCCCGAAGTTCTGGTTGGTTTCGGTTCACCACTTGTTCAGCACTTTATAGACCGGACTTCGACCACCATGCCGAAAATTTATGGGAATCCATTGGTTTAAGTTTTTTTTAGATGCCGATAGTGATCGGATTGATCGGCTCCTGACGGTCCGGATTTTTCTGCCCACCCTTAAGTGCCCCTGCGCTTTCTTCTGCATCAACTAACTATATTTGAACTTCTAGGAGTTCAATGGGTTATAGGAGACAATAACTAAATATAGTGTATTTTTTATAAATTATTCACATGTGGTTACTGTGTTCATTATTTTGTGCCAGATTCAGGTTGTTACTGTTCTCATTATTGTGCAGCAAGTTGTCATCTTGTACTTTCTTTTAGTTGCACTGTTTATAAAGTTAAAGACCGATGAAAAAAACTATAATACCCCACACAAAAACTTGGAGGAGTTGAAGATTAGAGTTTGAAAAAACACAGAATAACATTATTGAGAAAGTACAATAGCAAATTATTACTTTGTACTTTATTTTTACGTCAATTTTGACAAATTTTAACTACCGATATTAGGTATAACTAAAAATGTACAAGGTAACAACCTGCTACAAAATAAAGATAACAATACAAATAGTTCAAAGTATAGTTTTGCCATTATCCCTTGTAGAAATGGTGTGAGATGTGTAATTTAAGGTTTTAATTCTGTAATAGTCAAATTAATCCTATTCAGTCAACTATAGGATATTTAGGGTGAACTAACGTCTTACATGTTATAGCCTCAAACTGAAAGTATGAAGGGTATGCATTACCAATCAACAAATGCAATATTATTGATATTCTCTGGTTGGAATGGTACATTTGAAGATGAGAGGTTCTGGCTCATATGATTATGCTACTTTAGTCCCGTTGTAAGGAAGTTGCTGGGGCAGATGGATTATTAGCCCATTACTTTTGGGCGCCAGCCTGCAATGACATCCTCTGGTATCGCACGTGTTTTGATGAACGAATCCAATGAGAAGATTGTCTGAATATCAGAAACAGAATATTCTCAGAACATTTGATATAGGCAAATAAAAAGAAGAGACGAATTGGATGTTTCCACCTTGATCAACTGGAATATAGTCAAATACATCATCTTAGATATTATGATCTCAAACCAATGAATTATGGGAACATAATGACTCGTATAGGAAATAATAACTATTAAAGCATGTTTTAGCCCCACTGGAAAGACAACAGAGCAACAGTTGGACGGCTACATTTCATATGCTTACTCAAACAAGAATCAATGGATGACATTTGAGGAAACCAAGCAATGGAGATATTTTTAGTTCAGGTGCCTTCCATATGCTTTCAAAATAAGGGTTGTGAAATGCCGGACATACCTTCATGTAAGACTTCATATAGGGAAGTGAATCCGGAACTGACCATTTCTTATAATGCCCCAAAGCAATTTCTAAATGGTATAGTTTTGGTCCAAGGGAGCAGTCAGCAGCAGACACTGCTTTCCCATTGATGAAAGGTCCCTTCAAGAACAAGGAACGAAAGAGCATGTAAGAAATCTAGATTGGTTTAAACAAGAAAAATGTATAGAGCAGATTAGCTGAAGAACAAATGGCCCATCATACCATGACTACCAACAACTCGGAAGGACATTATAGGAAGAAAAAAAATAAGTTCCTCACATTTTCTTTGATATAATCATTGAAGGAGGTCAGCTCATCAAGCAATGCCTGCTCTGTTCCATCATTGGGGTCTTTGCTTTTAAGAAAACCAATAAATGTGGAAAAGATCTTTGACCCACTGACCACAAAGAGAAATATATGAAATATCGTTAATAATTCCTCAGTTCATAATAGTATGTTTGCGCATATAACATGAAGACATCACAAGAACTAGATTTTACCTGTTTGTGTGTTAACATTACAAACTACATTGGTTAACTTGCACACTAAGAAAACTTGTGTAGAGCAAGCTCTGAATATCACCATAGCAAAACTTGATAAACTAATATGGATCGGGGGCCAAAAAAAATCACTTGCTTTATTTGGCTTTAGACTGAAATATTCGCCATGAGCAGAGACAGTATCACATCAATTTAAATGTTTCTGATGGCTCCACCCTTGTTTTCTAGAAATTTTATCACTCTATCACTCTCATCTCACAGAAATCTCGTGATATATGCCCTTTATTTGAAGTTCATGGCTAACATCTAATGGGTTTTCTTTTGTATCATTACTTCAAACAAAATACAAGAAGATGATAACAAGTGATTATGGGAGTAACAGAGAGACATCAACCTCAACTAGACTGCATTGCATGATAAGTTCAGAAATCCAAAAATTCATATCTAATTGCATTGCTTTATAGCAAACATGCAACAATAAGGAAGATAAGAAAGAACTTTCAAGCCAAATATATTCCCCAATGATGAATAGCAAGCACCATGGAACTAATATATAGACATAGAGGTATATAAGAATGTACACCGAAGCCTTCTCAGGTGGAGTTTTCAGAGATGGGTCTGGGTACTTCTCTTCTAGTACTTGTGTGATAATATCAGAATCTCCAATCCACTTCTCATCAAGTTTGATTACAGGAACTTTACCTTCTGGGTTGATTTTTAAGAACCTATATCAAATGAAGGAGTTTATAATTAGTGCATTCATATATGGGAAAACGTTGTTTCCTAACCTTCTTTGACCTTTAGTTATCACTTCCTAACTGAGGTAGACCTATCGAGACATTTTTTAACGTAAAAGGTCTCACAATTTACATGAACTAACATAAAGGTGGTAGTTTGTTACAAAAAGTAGCATAAAGGTGGTACTTTTTTAAAAGAAAAACCACTTTTTTCATGCTTATTTTACACGTGATTGGTACTTTTTGTAAACGTGTACCACCTTTGTGTTAGGATCTGTCACAAAAAGTCGACCTCAGTTAGGAATTGCAAATGACATTTCTGATGGGTTAGGAATCGACGTTATCCCTTCATATACATAGTGTCTGGGCTTGTGTGCGTCTAAGAGAGGGAGTACAGGAACATGTTACTCCAGTCTTCCCCTTTACACAAATGGGTGGTTCAATTCGGATATGAAATGCATTAGATAAACCAATATAGAGGGTTTGATTAAGAAAAATCACCATTCAGGTTTGTTAGTCAAATCTACCAACTTCATCTCATAAGAAAGATGCTTCTCCTCCAGATGCAGCAGTACCCTTTGGGTGAAGGGGCCTGAAAAAGACAATTCAGCACATTAACAAAGGCTTTTGCAGGCTCCACCTAGAGCAGTACATTGTATTCTCTATCACTATTTATTTACAGTGTCAATTGGAGCTTTCCCAATATGAGAACTGAAATTGAATGTTCTGTGACCGAATTGCAACCTCAGGAACCACAGAAAAATGAACCAAACTCAACAAAATTCGTCAAATGCGAAACCCACAAAGAGAAAAGATTAGGGGAGGGTTGAATCTCACAGTCGCCGAGCTTATCTGGGGTGGTGAGGGAAGATTTGACGCATACTTCGAGAGAGTTAGGAGCTGAGGCCATAGCGACCGTGAGGGTTCTGGGTCTGCGTCCATGGAGTCTCCGGCTGGTGGAATTGGCAGTGAAGACGACGTAGTTTCTGGGGTGTCTGAGGTCGAAGCCGAGGGGTAGGATCGGTGAAGAGACCGCACAGGCCGGTGGGTGTATTCTGGGCGCCGACATTGGTCCGTCGCGTCGGAGCTCAGCGAGTGGTCGGTGGAAGGATGAGGAAGAGAAGAAAATGAGGCTATGATTCTCTGCCCAAACAGTTAGAGCATGTACAACGGAACGCACTCGCGCCCCACTCCGTGCGCGCGAGGACCGCGGCACGCGGACCGTTCCGCTGTGGAGGCCGAAAAACGCGCTCCCGCTCCCTAAAATTGCGCTCCCGCTCCCCGCTCCGCGTTCCGCGTGCCCCGATCGCTGGCCGCTGGCCGCTCCCGCTCTCCGCGCGCCCTCGCTGCGCTGGCAGCCTGTGGTGGCGCCACGTGGCCCGACCGTTGGCAACGGCAACTAACGGCTATTTTTTTTAATTCAAAAATCAGCAAAAAAAAAAACTCTATAAATATCCATATTCACTCTCATTTCTTCCACACCACTCTATACTTTCACTCTCCAACTTCACTCTCATCTTTCCAAATTCTCCTCTCTCGTTTCAATTATTCGCGTGAAAAATGTCGGGCGACGCTGGGTCTCGTGTACATTCAGCTGGTGACGAAGTAGGATTCACCGAGGACGAACTGGCACGAGGTTTCGGAGACATTCTAACGGGCAATCGCGACTACTCCCCAAACTCGCAACCGAGGTCGAGTTCAAGTAAGTGCAAACTTATTATTTATGTAACGTAATTTTGTTAATTAATTTATTATATTAATGCATTCTATTCATTTTTTTTAGTAATTTATTATATTATTAATGCATTGTGAATTAATTTTTTGTATTAATTTTTTGTAATAGGCCAATACCGTCCCCAACAATATCAAATGGCGCCAGGGTTTCAGGTGCGATCATAGTTTGGTATGTACCCACAAGGGTACCAGACGCCACCGTTTGGGATGCCCCGCAAGGGTTCTCGATGCCAACCCAATTCTACAACTACGAGGGGCACCCACTACCCGACGTACAAACCCCCCAACCATCCTCTACCGGACCTTCCCAACGACGAGCCCGAGCCCCTGCCCGAGCCCAACCCCGAGGCCAACCCCAAGAACCAGACCCGGATGGTCGGACATTCAGCAAGCAGGAGGACCACCACCTCATAACTTGCTGGTTGAGTACTACGAAAGACGCCATCAAGGGCAACTCTCAAACTGGCACCACATTCTGGTGCTCTGTTACGAAGAAATACAACTCGAAGGGAGGTTTCCCAGAGCGACGCTGGGAAGCTATCAAGAAACGTTGGGGCAGAGGTTCCTCTCAGACAAAGAGGTTCCTCGGCTATTTGAAGAGGTCCAAGGACGAGAATCCGAGCGGCGCCAACCAGGCAGAGCACATGAAACGTGCGAAGGAACTGTGGGAGGAGGCAGGGAAAGTGGTGAGAGACCACCCACTAAAGTTCGACCTGGATCATTGGCTCGAGACCACCCACTAAAGTTCGATTCTTGAACTTGTATTTTGTTTTGGGTTGTATTAAAAGGGGTTGAATAAAATTTAAAGTTCAATTATATTCGTGTTAAATTTATTTATGCATTATTTATTGTCATTAATTATTTATTTCCAAAATTGTTTAAATTATAAATAATTTAAACGGTTTCTGATAACGAATTAAATAAAACAGGAAAATATCAAATAATAATCCAGTCAGCACTGTTCTGCACTCCCAGGACCTCAGAGGTCCTTTCTGTTGTAGAACACCCACTTTTCTGCACTCCCACTCCCTCACTTTTGTCCAGTCAGCACAAGGGTCTCAGGGCCAGGACCTCACCCAGGGCCTTTCTGTTGTACATGCTCTTATAGCCGTACCGCGTCGACGTACGGTCCTCAACGGCTTCGTGTTTGTAATTACTGGACTGGGGAGAATATAAAATCCCATTGAGTGGATGGGCTTCGAGTAGATTGGACGGGTCACTACCGGCCCATGAACCATATTGGGCCCTAAAAGCCCATTCACTCGTTGTGCCTTGAAAATGGCCTATATTTATACCAAACAAAAAATTCTCTCCATACGAGCACTACATCATACATTATTATTATCACATAAATGGTGAAGAATTGAGCCCCATGTGTTTGGTGTAAACAAAGCAAGATCCATCCAACTTCACATGGGTACCAAACTAGCTACTTTTAATGAACCTCCAATCGTCCTGACTATTATAGAATCAAGGCTCATAAGAAAATAACAAAAATATCACTTAACAAATAGTATCGTGTGATTTTAATCCTAACATTTACTATTATCACTAATAAATATGTAATGACCACACAAAAATTGTACTATCTAGGTGCTGGTAGAAGATATGAATAATAATTATTAGGGTAAATTACAAATACATACTCCATATTTTACACGATTAATCGATATCTACCTCAATCTTTTTTTATAACCGATACATACTCAATTGTTATCGAAATATAACAGATAGCCCCTGCCGTCTGATTTTCCATCCATTTTCTGTTAGTTTTTTCAAAAATACCCATAATACCCTTAACCCTAATCCAACTACATCTTTCAAATATTTACGAAAATACCATCACTTATTTACGAAATTACCATTGTTTACGAAAATTCATTTTTTATTTATAAAAAATATTTTTATTTTTCAAAAATTCTGATTTTAATTTAAAAACTACATAAAAATCAGTTTTTTTATAAATTCAGTTTTTATTTATAAAAACTATTTTAATATTTTTAAAAATTCATAAAAATCATTTTTTTTATAAATTCAGTTTTTATTTAAGAAAAATATTTTTATTTTCAAAAATTCATATTTTAATTTAAAAAATACATAAAATCAGTTTTTTTAAAAAAAATACATAAAATCAGCTTTTTTAATATAATTAATATTTAATATAATTATCTTTTATTTTTTATTTCAGTTTTTCATTTTTCTACCCAAAAATCATTTTTCCATTTTTTCCATCACAACCATGCTCTTCTCCAATTCCATCACAAACATGTTCTTCCCATCCCAATCAATTTATTACTCTTCCATCCTCTCCAAAATACCCCATACATCTCTCCAAAATCAACAACCCTAACCCATGGATCTATACCACTCAATTTATTTCTCTTCCCAATGTTTTTATCAGCAGCACACAAAAATAATCTGAAAAGCTTCAGCAACCGTAACCCATGGACCCTAATTCATATTGCTTCAGCAACCCTAATTCATATTGCTATTTCTCTTCCATCCTCTCCAAAATACCCCATACATCTCGCCAAAATAAACTATGGCCAGAGCTTCCTTTGCGCTCGACTCTGCAAATCCGAAGAGGAGGAGCTCCACCGTCGCTGCTAGAGCTACGTCGCCGCTGCCTCTTCGCCTACTCCGCCACCACACACGGCTCCACCAGCGACATCCCCAGGCAGCTCGAAGCAAACCCCAGAAACGCCGGATCTACGCCGCCGTCACTGCCAGAGCTCCGCCGGATTTACGTCGCCGCCGTTGCTAGGGCTCCGCCGGATCTACGCCGCTGTCAGAGCTCCGACCGTGAAGACGAAGAGAGGAAGATGAAGATGAAGCAAGGTTAAAGATGGTTAAAGATGAGAAGAACACAAGGGAGGGGATGAGAGGTTTGATATAATGGTGAAAGAGAGAACATATGGTGGTGGCTGTGAAAAAAATGACGTAGTATTAGGGTTTGAATACATATGGGGAGGAGGAGAGAGAGAAAGATAGGAGGAGAGAGAACAAAGGTTTTGGGTAGAAAAAGAAAAAATCAAAAATTAAAAATAAGTGATGGTATTTTCGTAAATATGTGATGGTATTTTTGTAAATATTTGAAAGATGTAGTTGGATTAGGGTTAAGGGTATTATGGGTATTTTTGAAAAAACTAACAGAAAATGGATGGAAAATCATACGGCAGGGGCTATCTGTTATATTTCGTTAACAATTGAGTAGGTATCGGTTACAAAAAAATATTGGGGTCGGTATCGGTTAATCGTGTAAAGTATGGGGTATGTATTTGTAATTTACCCTAATTATTAAACTATCAAACCAAAACTGGTCCAAATAGCAATTATATGTAACCCCAAATATAGCTAGTTGGGACACAAATTAGTCTTCCCATGACTACATGTCTTAATTTTTTGGGGGGTACATAGGAACATATATATTATAAAATATGTATATTTTGATTTTATTAAGCGGCAATTATCAAATAAAATAAGAAAAAGGGACGGAAAAACTGGGTAGCTTTGAAGCTGGATATGAGCAAGGCTTATAACATAGTAGAATGGGGCGCTCTGTGGGATATGATGAAGGCGTTCAGATTTAGGGAAGACTGTATCTCTCTACTGCATCGTTGTACTTACTCAGTTACTTATGACATAGTGGCAGGAGGACGATAGGTGGGGTTTGTGCAACCAGAAAAGGGTATTCGTTAGGGGGACCCCTTGTCACCATATATGTTTCTGTTTTGCATGGAAGGATTAGCTCGCATCCTCCAGTCCGCAGAGATTCATGGACTCATCCATGGGTCAGCATTGCACCTTTAGCGCCATTAATTACCCATATATTCTTCGTAGATGACTGTTATGTTTTCTGCAAGGCATCCCACGTAGAAATGGGAAGAGTAAGAAACTACCTCAAAATGTTCGAGGACGCATCTGGGCATGTCGTAAATCTCCAGAAATCGTCTTTTTTCTTCAGTACCAACACCCATGTTGATGCTAGAGGAGAAGGGGTACGATTGTTGGGTATTCCACAACTCCAGACCCCCATCCCCATACCTAGGGGTCCCAAATTTTATGGGATGTAGCAAGAAGAAAAGCCTAAAGTACATTCTTGACAAGATCTTGCGTTGAATTCAGAGGTGGGATGGCAAAATGCTAAATGGGGCTGGAAAGGAGGTCCTGGTTAAGTCGGTATTGCAATTTATTCCAACATGTGCAATGAGTGTCATGAGACTACCGCAAGGTACAATAGATAAAATAAATGTGTCATTAGTAAGGTTCTGGAGGAAGTCATCAGGTGGAAGCAATAACCCGATTATTTGGCAATCTTGGTCGACGATGCCCCGGCCAAAGGAAGTGGGAGGCATGTGCTTTAGAAACCTACAAGACTTGAATACCACTTTACTAGGCAAAAAACTTTGGAAGATAGCGACGGAAGAGTCTATTCTAGTAGCAAGGGTGTTAAAGGCAAGATATTTTCGAGATACTTCGGCTCTGGAAGCAAAGAAAGGCCTCAATCTGAGTTTCATCGGGTAAAGCCTACTCTCAATGCAAGGTTTAGTAAAGCAAGGGGCTTGCAGATCCATTGGACTATGGACCTCGGCCTCAGTCTTTCGAAACATGTGGCTCATTGGGATGGAACCTTGGATTTGATCGACAAATGCTAAGTTGGAGCATCTAAAATTGTCGGGACTCATGGTACCAAAATTTTAGAGATTGGGACGAAGGGAATATCCAGGAACTGTTCGATGAGAGGGACATGTTAGCCATCCTAGTAGTTTCAGCAAGCAATACGGTCATCTCGGACTCGTGGTACTGGTCTGGAGAACAACTAGAATAGTACTCAGTCAAGTCGGTGTACGGATCGCTCAACCACAGGCAACCTTTCCAACCACAACATCAAACATCTAGTCGTCTATTTGAGGCCTCGACGTCCCCCCAAAGGTCCGGAACTTCCTGTGACGAACATGTGCGGGATGCCTTCAGGTGGCATCTGGACTTCGGACCAAAAGAGTAGACGTGGGGGCGACCTGTCATGTCTGCCAAGGGGTAGAGGAATCAGAAATGCACCTGTTGGTTACTTGTCCGGTGACGGCAACATGTTGGAAAAGGAGTGGGTTATCCCTCCCTAATGAAGTGAGGAATTTTGTCGAATGGTTGAGAGTCATATTTACCATAAACCTTTTGAACAAAAGGGGAGAGATATGATTTCTCCTATGGGAAATCTGGAAAGCAAGAACAGGAAGGTGTGGGATGACATCACTCCGGCAACAGAATTAATCCATTACATGTCCTTATGTCTGAATGCAGGGTGGCTGGAAGCGAAAACTCGTCAAAAACTAGGACTTTCTAAGCCTAACCTTAATCAAGGGGCCCAGGGAACAGAAGGTAGATGGTATTTCCCTCCCCACGGTCCTGGGCTATTAACACAGACGGTGCCCTCTTCGCAGCAACATGACATTTGGGTACGGGCTTGGTTTACAAGGATGATACAAGTTAGATCATGAAGGCAAGATTTTTGTCATTCTGAGTCCCCCAGGACCCGGGATTGGTGGAAGCATATGCTATAAGGGACGCGTTATAATCTAGAGGCCAAATATGAAAGCCATCATCCGAAGTGATTGCAAGGTCATAGTGGATATGATCAACAAAAAGAGAAGGGCGTCTTCTCCCAAAGGGATAGTTGTTAGCGAATTTATTTTCCTATTATCTAGACTCGAGGACGTTTGTAAAACGAACAGCGAACAAAGCAACTCACTGACTTGCTAGGGCGACATGTTCCTCCTATGTTTGGGAATAGCCAAAAGTGTTTATCACGAAACCATTTCATCGAATCCTTATTCCGGATATTTAAATAATATCTCTCGTATTTGTTCAAAAAAATTATCAATTACGACAACACAATAGTATTCTCAAATGTTCCCCGAGATACCTATACAATGGTTAAAGCTCAAGCTTTTTTATGCAGAAAATTTTGAATTCGACTTGTATGGGATAATAGGTGTATTAAGTGCAAGTGTTATCTTCAGCTTAATATATAATATATGACATATAAATATTTTGTTTTAAAATAATAATTTGAAATGACCTTAAAATCAATTTAAGGTTGATTAAAAATCTAATAATGAACTAAAATCACCACAATCTATTTCAAAGGTCCAAACATGTTTAAAGTACTAGCTAGATTAGATTAAGGGATAATTGTCAAAACATGCACTAATGTTTCGTCCACAAACGAACTAGTGCACAATGTTTTGTCCACGTCGTCTGGCTACCCTTATGAATCGTTCACGCACTTCTGTTAGAAAAGTGTAACAGCAGAACCTGAATTGACAATTTTGTCCTTTTGGTTTGAAATTCAAAAATAAGAATGAGTTAAAAGACTGATATACCCTCAATTTTTCCCTTTTGGTTTGAAATTCAAAAATTCATATTTTAATTTTAAAAAATCAGAGTCTTTTTAAAAAAATACAAAAAATCCGTTTTTTTAAAATTTAATTAATATTTTTATTATATTTTTTTCTTGTTTCTCTTTTCTTTTTTATACCCAAATATAATTAAATAATAATTAAATTAAAAAAAATGATTTTTATGTATTTTTTAAATTAAAATCTGAATTTTTGAAAATAAAAATAATTTTTATAAATAAAAACTGAATTTATAAAAAAAACTGATTTCTATGTTTTTTTTTTAAACTAAAATATGAAATTTTGAAAATAAAAATAATTTTTATAAATTAAAACTGCATTTATAAAAAAACTGATTTTATATATATAAAAAATATTTTATTTGTCTATTTATTTATTTTTTAATTTGTTTTTTATTAGAAAGGGTAGAATGGTAATGTCTCATGCAAAAGTCAATAGGAAAAGTCAAAAGATTCATGATAAGGGTAAAATGGTCATTTGAGTTATACTTTAACTGCACATGTATAACAGAAATGAAATATTCCATTAATTTTTCTAACATAAGTGCGTGGACGATTCATAAGGGTAGCCAGACGACGTGGACAAAACATTGTGCACTATTTCGTTTGTGGACGAAACATTAGTGCATGTTTTGACTTTTATCCCTTAGATTAATGTAAAAATATAAAATGAAATGCTTCGAATGATTTTATTGAACGTTTGTTTTATAGTCTTTTATATAAAAGATTATAGGGTCTTTAACGGGAAGTAAATCTTACTTGATATATTACTTAATTTTTCATAATCAAATCAAATCAGAATAACTCAATTTGTTTATCTTAATTTGATTATACCATCAATACTTCCCCGTAAGTTGGAGCATAAAGATTCGTAAAACCCAACTTGAAAAAGAAATCTTAATATGATCACGTTTAAAACCTTTGGATAGTGCAAATAGCTACTCGTCTTGGAGCCAATGTTGTAAACGGCTACTCGTCTTGGAGCCAATGTTGTAAACGACTACTCGTCTTGGAGCCAATGTTGTAAACGGCTACTCGTCTCGGGGCCGGCGGTGCTAACAGCTACTTCTCTCAGAGCCGACGGTGCAAACAACATCTTCTTTCATGACTGAAGGTGCAAACGGCACCGTGTCTTGTGGAGACGGTGCAAAAAAAACATCTCGTCTTGTGTCCAACGGTGCAAATGACATTTCGTCTCGTGGAGACGGGTTCAAAAACATCTCGTCATGTGTCTGACGATACAAACGACGTCTAGTCTCGTGGAGACAATGCAAAAAAACTTGGATCATGAAGGCTGAAGGTTGAACGACATAAAAATTGGATCATGATGCTTGTAAACCTATAGGAGATGCGGAAGAGAAATAAAAAAATGAAAGTGCAAAAAAAAAACTAGAACTAAATATGTGCTTTAGACGGCCTGCCCACTTATTAGAAGCATAACCTAACAAGTGGGCAAAGCTACGGATTCATAATAACTTTTCAAGGATCGAAACCAGACTAAGATACCATGTAAATTTTTGTTTAAAATATGCCACTTATATCGGGTCGGGCTTCCACAATTAAAATGTCAACTTTGTTAGTTGGGTGTGGCCCTAGCCTTTATAAGTAGCTCTTTATCCTTATATTTTCTCGATGTGGGTTCACACTTCAACACTCCCCCTCGCGTGTAGGACTGGACATCTAGACACGGGTCATAACAGGACTAGGCATCTGCATATGGACTGGAGACCACAAGGTAGAGGTGACAAACAGACCGAGGGCCAAACCAGCTCTGATATCGTGTAAAAATATAAAATGAAATGCTTTGAATGATATAATTGATCGCTCTTTAGTCTTTTATATAGAAGATTACAAGGTCTTTAACGGGAAATAAATCTTACATGATATACTACTTAATTTGTCATAATCAAATCAAATTAGAATAAATCAATTTGTTTATCCTAATTTGATTATACTTTCAATAATTAATATTATTTAAAAAATATGTTGAGCAAACCTCTCAACCCCAATTGTTATCGTTGTTTCTAGCGGTGGCTCTTCCTCCCCCTCTTTGATCCCTTGATTTCTGTAGCTTTTCTGTTTATTTCCTTTCAACATATATGTTGTGCTCATCTTACTTGAGGATCCATCGCTCAGTCCTCCTATTTCGGAGCACCATGCTCGAGTCTCTATCTTTTTTGCAAGGCTCGGGATCAATACTATTATGGAATTTTTCTCCGGTGGGTTGTGGAGGCCAAAGGTGTTGATGAGTGGCCATATGGTGACTCTTTGATATTGTGCTCAGGGCAGTAGCATCAATGAGGAAGAGATTGGAAGCGGCGAACATGGGTACTAATGATTGCGGGATGTTGATGAGGAGAAGCACCCCGCTCCCCGATCCCAGTCTTCCTTCTCATGGGGCCTCCTCGGATGCCTGGCATCATCCTCACCTCCCCCAAAGGGTCTCCGTCAAGGGACCAGTGCATTTGTTATACGAAAGTTAGACGAAATAAGACGTTCTGAGTTGAGCCAGGAAAAGTAATCGATGTGCATACTTATATGAATATGGTCAGATCTCCTAAGTATACATTTATAATAGCATCATTTGTATGTCTTTTTTAGGTGTTTTGCTAAATCTCAATATTGCGATAAAAAACAGTGATTATTGTATCAATGTCAGCCTCTAGATCTGTCCAAAAAATCTGAAACTACGTCCAACCAATCTTTAAGTTTTTTATAATAAAGAGGAACTCATCATTATGCTAAGAAAAAATTATCACATCATCGATTGTAAATATTTAAAAATAACAATTAATTGATGTCATTTTACTGGTAATAAAACTTTTGAAATATCTCAAGATAATAGCTAAAAATAGTTATTTTCCTTTTTTGTATATTCGTTATCATGGTAGTCGTTCTCATTGCATTGTCAACATCACCATTATCAACCATAAACTTAGTTAATAGAGGGATCACAAATAAAAATCAAGATTAGTGATTAAGACGTGTGATTAAAGTAATAGCATAGTGGAGTGCTACGTACTTGGCCGGCATTGGCGTCGCCTAATGCCTATTGCCGGCGATCGAATAATCGTTGGGAGTCCAAGACAGGATCTCATGAAAGAATCAATTTGACTGACAGGTGGCACGAAACTATGCGTCTAAATTGCGCAAGCCAATGACTTGGAATTTGCTTTGCTCCACACTTTTTATTAATATTTTATTTTTATCGTCTTATTTATCCCAATAACATGATTGTTTAATATTAATCTCAGACTATACTTTTCTTGGTTTTGGTAAAGAGGATATACCACTAGAATCACCTTTTTCATATCTTCAGTTTTTTATTCTCTGGGTTTTCTTCAACCAATATAATAATTTATCTTTCAATATATATATAATGATTTAATTTCATTTCGATCACAAATAGAAAGGAAAAAAAAGACGATTCTTCACGGCAATTATTATTGTTTTATTCAATAAATAAAATCATTATGATAATTTATAATACAAAAAAAAGCTCGTACTTCTATGGTCCTAAAATCAATGCCGACGTGTGCACAGGCCTTGATCAGAAACAGATGTGGGCCCACATTGTCGCTGACCATGGATGTCATATAAACTTCGCGTAATGGAGCGTGAGCATCACCTTAGACTTGGAGATGGTTCATAATCACAGATATTAGTGTGACTACTGTTGGTTGACCACTCGCTTTGATCTCGCGTCTATCTGGTGTATAGTCCAATATCAGTTTCAGATTGCCCCACGTGCCGTCCAGCTGATTTCACGGTCCGATGAATGGAATACTTTCAAAGTCGACTAAAATTTGGGTGGAATCGGCCTCTATATGAGCATCTTATTATTAAAAATAACATATAATAAAAAAAATACAGAATTAAAAATTGAATCATCCATATTGTGTAACGATAATAGTAACGGAGCAGCAGGTTCATCGGGGAGGGGCAATAAGCACCCCCACTTTACAGAAGGAGGACAAGGTGATTTAGAGGAGAGATAATCGATTATACTGTCCTTCTGGATGTAAGGTGACAGCGGTACCACCAAGAACCAGCAAGTTATTCCCCTACCAGCTCAGAAGTCAGCAATCCCGCGTTTTGGAGCCCTACAAGTATCAGTCAAGGGAGGACGGCGCACGCTGATAACCTGGGGGAGTTTGTAGTCCACCAAGATCTCTATCCGGTAACGGGTCCGCTCGATTATAGCTTTCGCCAATCTAGTCTCGTTGTATCGCTGTTGCCAGACGCTACCGCAACATCTCTCTCTAGGCGTCTTCAGAAAGTAGTCAGAATTAATGAGCATTTATTTTTCTGTCAGAGTATCCTCCATAGTGGGAACTCGAACGATGTTAGTTATTTAAGTTACATTTTGTCTAGTGTTTTAGTGCTCTTGGGCCCTGTAAACACTTTTATTTATAATATATCAACTCGTTTATCTTCACACAAAAAATTGTCATAAATTTGGACCAAGTTTTATTAGGTTATGGTAGAAATTTTATTAAGAAAAAATAACTCAAAATAGAAAGAAGGATAAAATTGAAAGGCGAGACATAGTTTCAGACATGTCGTAAATACGTATTTTGTATCTAGAATGTCTGATTAATCCAAATAACAATACAAGGGGTGTACTCATGTGGTTGCATATCAACTTCTTTTTTCACTTTTTATATCTTGACTCGGGTGAATCTGCCTTACCTAAAGAACATGTTGGTCTCTCGATGGGGACTTTTGGGGGAGGTGAGGATGATGTCAGGTACCCGAGGAGCTCCTTAGGTAAAGGAGTTCATACCTCATTGCTACGGGACGTGTCTCCTCAATAGTGTCTTACTTTTCAGGCTGGTACTCATTGGACTTGGAGAGGCTGCATGACAGACCTCGCCTGGTTGTTTTCCCCAATATGATCTCTGATACACCACATCCTGTTAAACTAATACAGGCTCAAAACACAGTCCAAAACAGACTTAGGCCTGGCCCAATCTCCCCCTAACGCCATGTCGTCCCAAAGACGGCTAGGGAGCTTAGTGAACAGCGCTACCTTTGTTGCAGTCGGGCGGGCCACAAACATCACTAATGTCACGCCCCAAATCCAGTTTTGACCGGACTCGAGACGTGAACTAAAATAATAATAATTTTAAACGAAATAAAGCCAACAAGTCTCCAATTCAAAATTTTAAAACTTTTAACAACGCCACGAGTCGACAGTTCGGTAAAAACAACAGTAAACGAGTTTAATAAAAGAGGATAATACGTCTCTAGACTACTAGCCTAGGACCCTCGTAAGCTCCCGAGCATCGAGCATCCAGCTAGTACACAACCCGCTTAGGACCTGAAAAACAACAAGGTAAGGGGTGAGCTTTCGCTCAGTAGGAAAAGTAGTTAAGGTTATAAGCAAGCGCTCACCACCACGGGTAACCGTCCGATTAGGGCATACTAGTACAGCACATAACTAATTTTCAACACGGAACTCGTAACCATAATCCTCAACTCAAGACCAAACCACACTCACAAACATACTCACACGAACAAGCACAAACTACAACCACAACACTTAACAGATCAACAAACAGCGTAAATAGTAAATTACACATACGTCCCGTACCGCAGTCTCCTACTCCGCCGGCTGTCCTCAGCCCGACTCTATCATATCGTACCGGAACACACAGCGTCGGCCTAGATATCTTCCCGGCAAACACTCGGGACACGATCTCAATACGTCATACCGGAATCTCCATCGGCCTAGACTTCTTTCCGGCACTCCTTCGAGGAACGAACAGACAACACAACTTTCCCGGAACTCCTTCGGGTAAAGCACTAATCACATAACCGTCGGCCTAGATGTCCTACACCGACATACCCCCTCGATGTAGGCCATCGTACCGGAACCACTACCCGGGGGACCGCACATACATGGGACCACACCTTCGGCCTAGGTATTACCCTACACCGGCGTACCCCCTCGGTCGTAGGTACCATACCAGAAACAACTCCTCGGAACACACATCGAGATAATATCACACATCACAAAGCCATAATTAAACATGGCTTACCAAGCCCAACAATCGTACCACAACACGTCACGTCGGTCTATCACTCACCCGACCATATCACATCCAAGGGTTCACATCATAACAAACATGGCACACTCGCTCACACATAGCCACAACATGCTCATCGGATATACTAATTCTTGTCTATTAAACTTACCGACCCTAAGTCACACAACATTCATCTCAAACATTAACAGACAATTCAATCAACACATAACCTACGGCTCGACATGGCCGATCTACCAGCACGTCAATTTCCCAAGTATTGAGAGCGGCTAAACTAGTGAATCGCATCATACATGTTATTAAGACTCGTCCTATTATTTAATATAAACGTTCGTTCCAGTTTTATTAATCCTAGCATGCATACTAGTAACTTTCCGCAATTAAACCGGTATCCGCTACGTTCCCTACCTCAACCGAAGAACAACAGCTACGTCTCCTAGCTGCTCACGTCCTGGCTCGCTACCTCCGGTCTTCTCTTCGATCGAAGCCGGACTCTAACTTTACACGGAAAGCCACAATTAAAAACGGTTTCAAAATTTAATTTAAAAGTTACGAACGGTCCAATTTAAATTCAACAGTTGTCTCTTAAACTCGAGCGGGCTAAAAGCGGGATAATACGACGAATCGGATTCGAGTATTCGGGCCCCGAGCACAGAACCCGATGCACGTTTTCCGAGGCACTGTCCCCAATGTATGGATCCCGAGGCACTGTTCCCAAAGCATGGATCCCGATGCACGAGTTCCGAGGCACGAATCCCAATGTATGGATTTCGTAGCGCGGTTCCCGAGGCCCGCTTCAGCGCTTCCGCTTTTGTCCCGTTCTAAGTCCGATTTAAAGTCCAATTTACTCGCTCGGGTTTCCAAAACCGTTCAACGGATTCGTTCAAGTCCAGAAACAACCTTTTAATTGAAAACAGATTCGGTTTTAATTTATTTTCCTTTTGACTTTACTTTCATTTAAATTTATTACTGTTTTAGTTCACGTCTCGAATCCGGTCAAAACTGGATTTGGGGCGTGACAACTAAGGACCCATCATTTCCGTCCAACATTGAAAGTAGATCCAGCTCGCTGGAATAGGCGTCTGAAGCTTCTAGATCTAAGTAGACACGGGATCCCAACCATAAAGTGTCGTTGTCCAAATCCAGCGGAGGGCTGGAATAATCCTTCACGGGGACCCCGAATGATCGACTCCACCACGATCTCATCAACTGAGAATGGGTCGTGCCTCCGATGAGCTTGGATGACTGGAGAGCCGCATCAGATCCACCACAAGTAGAAGAAGGGGTAGGGGCATCATACCTATCTCCGCAACCGTAAAGGGAGCCCAGAGTGGTGGACGAAAGTAAGTTGGTTATAGACTGGCAAAAGCACACTCCAATGACATAGAAACCCTAAACACGTGTAGAAGAGACGCATAGCTCTCTAAAAAGATAAGTGGACCAAATTAACACATTAGTGATTTGTAATTACTTTCAAAATGAATAAAAATATAAAATATTATTTCATTTATAATTCATATTAGATTGACTTTCACTTACTTTAAAACTAAATAAAATATAAATATCATTTTGATTTATAATTCATAATAGAGGTAGATTTGTTTTGAGTAAACGTGCAATATATTCCTTTAGAAGAGTTAGTACATGTCTGAAAGCCCTGACGAGACAAACACAATAACCCTATCTACTGAGAAAACACCTAAAACGTTTTGTTGAAATGCCATAAATGCGACCTGAAACTGACAACCAAACCAAATGCCTAAGACAAGAATGAAGTAATCAAAGTTAACCAAATTAAGACAAGAGTGACCGAACAGCCTCCTCCTAAAGATAAAACTAAAAATAAAGCCGCCTGACGAAGCTCTGCTCAAGGTAGGGCCTAAATGCCGTTGGGTCATCCGAGGACGACGCTCTTCTTATGCTATAAAACCGAACCTATGTTCGTCAGCCGTGAAGGGTGGACAGGGTATCCTCAGGGACTCCTTCCTGCCCCTGAGATCTGCCAACGTACTCATTTGGTCCGGCGAGGCTGAAACTCAGCCCTCGCCCAAATTGTGAATCTTTGACCACTCTTCTCCTCGGCTGCTGCCACCGGTACCAAAACTCCAGTCTCCCCTCCTCCCCTGTAGAGGATGTGGTATAAATATTTATTTGATTTATTATTTATCAATTTAGCTCGATTTAAATTAATTTTCAATATGATTACAATTTATTATTTTAATTAAATAGTAATTATTTGATTTAGAATTGAGTCATGGTCTATGCTATCAATGTATTATGCTATTATTGTATTTTAAATGATTCATTATAATTTTAAAAAAGTAATTATAGGATATTCTATAAATAAAGTGACAGTTAGGGTTAGTATCTTTACCGTCGTTGTGCTGGTTTGGTGATTGATCATCATGCTTGATATAAGTGTTTGGTCGATGTATTGGTCTTTTTGTGGCTTTCTGTAAGTGTTATTCGCACGATAAGAGGGCGGGTACACGGGTACAAGGGGCATGACGAGGTTTTGTGCTTGGGAGGTGCACATCACAAGTGGACCTAACATGAAGTGGTAGTACAACTCTCACATGCGATCTGAACGCCTCTCTTAGTGATGTGGGACGACGGTCAAAAGGACGAATGTAACGAACAATGTTGCGAGTTCCAAATGACTTCCACATGTTCCTAATGGTGTCAAGTGTGTCACTTACGGTGTGTGACCGACATATATTTCCCAATGCTTCGATGGTCGGAGGGGATGTGGTGTTCGGTGATCCGATCTAAGGCACCATAGGGGTTTCTCTCCTCAAGTAGATCTTCTTTGAGATGTAGTTGGAGATCAAGAACAGTGGCACCGCCTTCGGCTGTCTCAAGTGTTTTGGCTTTATTGTTCGTGGTGAGCTAAGAATATACCACACGTGGTTAGGGTCGTGCCTCACTGTGTTTCCGACGGTTGGGGCGGTGTGCGCGCTTGTGAAATTGCAAGTGATGTGTGCTCGGTCATTGTCTAGGGATGGGTGGATGGTCGATCGTTGTAAAGGAAGTAAGGGTTGGAGGTGTACGTGGTGCTTGTCAAGCCACAAAATTCGAGATCTATATGGATTCCGATCGAGCATCGGGCTTACCAGTGAGGGGCGACATGCACCCTCGCTTCGATAAATGAAAAACTGATGGTCTAGTGAGAGATCTATATGGATTCCGATCGAGCATCGGGCTTACCAGTGAGGGGCGACATGCACCCTTGCTTACAGACTTGATTTTATTAGTTATTAGAAATGAGAATACAAATAAGGTCAGAGGGATTAAATCGCCTGCTCGTGCAAAAACAGGCGTAAAAAATGCTTCCCTAGCTAGCCAATGGACGGTGTTGTTCGATGATGTTTTTAAAAATTCGAGTTTAGAATCCCCGGCTAGAGATAAGAATAATTTGATGTCCTGAATGATGTTCCCAAATGGTGAGAGTGGAGATTAATGCGGTCTTGTAAGGGTCACTACACTAAGAGCATCGATGCGGATTATGACTTAGTACCATTATCCTTCTCGGGACAAAGCTAGGGACACAGTTATTGCGAAGGCTTTTATAAGAGTTGATTCCCACAGGTCGGGTATCATTTCATTATCAGCTTCGATAAAAGCTCCTGAGTCTGATCTACGTATAACCCCCTAACTAGATTTATTGTGTTCCTTGAAGATCACCCCATCAATATTAATTACCTTATATCTAGAGGGAGGGAATTTACGTATGTCTTTCGATGTAGTTCCTTCGGTTGCTTCAATGCTTCTTTCCAAATGCAGATGTGGATTTAGGTTTGGATGTGGATTGTCATTGCAGATGGTTGTGTCCCCTTCCACACCCATGCATTTCTAGTCTTCCATATTTCCCATAGTCTGATACTTATTTCCATCATCCATTTTGTAGGATGGGTTTGGATTCATTGTTTCCACAAGTCTATGATAATAATGTTTGGGAGTCATCAGTGGTTATCACTGCTTTGTTCCAATATTCTTTAGCTAAAGGGTAATGGAGGAAGAGGTGATCCACTGTTTTTGCCTATTGACAGCATTATATATTACGAGGACATAGGTTGGCTGCCACTTGAAGATTATCGGTAAAGAGTCGTCAAAGAAAGATACGAATCCTAGGTTATATCTTTACCTTCCATATAGATGGCCAGATTGGGGGTTGTTCAAGTGTGGGCTCTTTCGAGGGTGTAGCGCCCTATACCGTACTTTAGTGGAATAGTGGGCTTTTGGGTCAGCCACCCAGTACCATGTATCCTCTTGTTTGGTGGTAGAGAGCGGGCTGGCTAGGATGTCTATCTGGCCTTTTGGCAAGAAGATCTCCCTTAAACAGCCGGTATACGATCGCCTGGGCGTTGATAGGATAAACGATTCTACTTTGAGGCCCTCGAGCTCCAAAGAGGTGGTGCAGATATATGACTCTGAGTCTACAAGCCATGGTGAACGGAGTATTGGAGTTGTGCTCATATCCCCCATATTGCACTGTATCACTGAATTGATGAGGGTTTGAGTGGTCTGAATGCTTGTCCATATGTACGTAGGGTTAGATCCACTTGGAGCAGTGTGAAAATCACATGTACATCTCGAAAGGCTATTCCCCTAGATTCCTTAAGTTAGCATAGTTTATCCCAATCTTGCCAAATAATAACTCATTTTTCTTATTTATTTTTGCTCCTTACCAAAATAGGACTAGGGAAATATGGATTTAGTGTGTGATATTCCGGGGGACCTTGAATATAGACATAACATATGTAGGTAGCGATGTTAACACATATCGGTTCATTGTCTCTTTACCTGCTGGGAGGGGAGTTTCTCATCCTAGGAACATATATGTTTTACAATTCTATCTCCCAGATAATATAAGCTTCGTGTGCGGTTACGCCCGATCATATTAGGTACACTAAGATATATGGATGCTTCCGTCGTTTCTGGGATATGGAGGATTTGGTAGCATGCTTGTCAGGTCGCGTGGCAGTGTTGCAACTAAAAAGCATATATGATTTTTGGGGGCTGAGCGCACTTGTCCCGACCAAGTACCAAAAATGGATATTATCTCTTTGACATTGGTGGCATCTTCTACTGTATTTTGCAGAAGATATAAAAATCATCGGCAAAAAAACATGTGGGTGATAATAAGGACTTTATGTGCTACTCGACATCCATGGACTCGCCCTGCTCGTTTTGCCTATTCAATAAGATGGAAAAGTCCTTCCACGCAGATCAAGAACATATAGGGTGAGAGCGGGTACCCTTGTATAATACCCCGTGTTGGAGTTATAGGCGCCGATTTTTGGCCTTTTGACGAAATTTGGTACGAGATTGTTCCCATTCATATCATCATAAGATTTGTCCAGTCTTAGGAGAATCACAACTTTCACATCATTTGTAGAATGAAATACCATTAGACACTGTCATATGCCTTTTTCATAACTAGTTGTAAGGCTATTAAATTCGTCTTCCCTTGTGTTTTTCGTCGGAGATAATGGATGACCTTAAAAACACAAAGATATTGTCTTGTATGGATCGACGGGAAAAAAAACACCTTGGTTGGGTGTGATTATAGCTGAAAGGAGACCTTTTAGGCGGTTGTCCACGACTTCGGACATAACTCAAAATATAACATTGCATAACGCGATTGGGTGAAGGTCTGTAACTAATTTCAGACCCGGTACTTTTAGAATGAGGATTAGTGTTGTATCATTGATGCCCTTTACCATTATTTTCCCTCCTATCACTTGTTGGAAAAACGTTGTAATCGTTGTAATTAAGGTCAACCATTAGTATTGATAGAATTTTAGATTCAGTTTATCTGGTTTGTGAGTCTTGTCCAGACCCATTTGAAAAATAATTTGAGATACTTCATCTTGTGATACATTGGACAATATGGCTAAATTATGCGGGTTCGCGATTGCTGGTCAAAATTTGATATTCATATACCGAAGAGAAGGTTCTGAGGTGGTGAAAATATTCATGAAGTATGTCGAAAGGAGTGCATCCATTATTGATTTCCATGTAACATTTTTCCTTGATCATTATTTAGCAAGCAAACTTGGTTGATCCGATAACGGAACGATGCCACAACGTGGAAGAATTTTGTGTTTCTATCCCTCTCCGTCAACAAATGGTGTTTGGCTCGTTGTTTCCATTCGTTCTTTGCTAGCTTTGCTTCGTATTGAATTTGAAACACCTCCCTAAAATTGACCCCTCCGTGTTTGTGCGTCCATTAAGGTTAGCGATTTGTCGTTGGCACCACTTGATATTCTAAAGAGTAGCCTTGTAAACATTTCGTCCCTAGTCGTGAAGAGCCTCCCCTACACATTTCGTTCATGTGCATATTCCTATTTACTCAGAGTCGTTACATGCCACTTATACTATTAATCCGCTTTCCGTTTCCTTAGACCAATTTGATTCGAATTTGAAATTCAAGATCACATGTGTTCTGTTCGTTGGGGCTAGTGTAAGTAATAAGGGGTAGTGATCTGACGTCGTCATACCCATTTTCTAAAGTCGGAGTGCCGGTACCTCTCGCCCCATCTCCACTGACATGAGAGCCCTATACAATCTTATTTCCATCCGAGTTTCGTATTTCGTTCTTGATACCATGTAAATGGATGTCCTTCTATTGGAATATCAAAAACACCAATATCTTCTAGCAATTCCTAAAATTCTGTGATAAGAGCGTGAGGGACGACTGCCCCCCTCGTGTCTCTTCTTAGGATAGAATGACATTGAAGTCACCAATAAGGATCCATCTATTTGATCCTTGTTGAGTCAAGTGTCTGATCTTTGTGCATGTGGTGTGTCATAGACTCCTAATTGGGTGACCATATACCCCTGTTATTCTGAACGGCTTTCTTCTTGGCATGGTGATAGTGGTGTCAATGTATCGTCGGGCACACATTTCTGACTGTTACGACTACATGCGGTCCCCAGAAGATGGCAAGACCACCTTTGTGTCCTTCTAGTGGTGGTATCTAAACGTCATCCCGGAAGTTCAAGTTCTTACCATAATTGTTGTGTCCTCCTTACATTGCCTGGTTCGCGATAGGAAGAGGATTTTGAGGTGTTGTCGATGCGTCGTAGTTGTTATACATCGGTGTGATGCCAAATCGTGACAATTTCTCCGTATTCCGTTGGGGTGACATAGTGGGTTGTGTTACAGGAGAGGGGATCAGAGCTTGGTCATTTAACAGAGGAAAATTGTATTGGTAGGAAGGCCGTACCTTGGCTTGTGGACCACACTGTAGTGAGAGTTCCAGAAGGATTGACTCGATTATAGTACTATCGTTCTCGTCAATGGGAGTCGTGGAAATGGCGACGATGGAGGCTGCCTACATGGTAATGGTAGAGAACAAGGGAGTTGCACAGCTTGCGCAAGGTCCATTTAAACGAACGACGAGATTGAGCTCGGGATTGACGATATCGGTACTAACAATAGCTTTCCTCTCCGATGGGTAGTTGGATTAAATCGTCAGACGACGACACAATTGAGGTGATAAAAATCCGAGAGGGTTCTCTGTAGGGACCATTTTTTTATTTTAGCCTTATCCAAAGAACACTGATTAGTAAATACTTTCATTCAGAATTAAAATTCAATTAAAGAAGTTATTAAATATAAATTTTAATTATTTTGTTAACAATAATTGAGACGCTATTACTTTTTAGCGCACAGCCGCAGCTCTCAAAACACTAAACAAAGGGAGGCGAGAGTTTTGCGATTCCTTCCTTGAATCGGCAAAATCAATGGCGCAATTCAAGGTTGATTTGTCAGATGGAAGAGGGGTTCTCGACGTGATAGTACGGCGGGAACCGAGCAGCCCGGAAGGGGGGCTGAGGATGGCGGCGGAGACGCAACCGAAGGGTAGGTCACCGGTGAGCTTGTCCTCGCCATGGCCAATCCGGGATGAAGGCGGCGTGGGCATGTGGTCTCAGGCCAAGGCTCGGGGTCACCTGGAACCGAAGGGACGGACGAACAGGGACACGGACACGGCGGGGGAGTGCAGGGCTGTCCGTGAACCGTGGCCACCGACGTGGTCGAGTTCGCCGGTGGTCGCGCTGGTTGAGTCGGGCGGATGGACGATGAGGGTGGCGGCGCTGCAGGGGAAGGGATATAGGGTTCTAGGACAATGGGCCTGGGCCGTGATGGGCCTAGGTGATGGAGCGGGCATGGCTGGTCGGACCGAGCCGGACGGATCATGGGCTGAGGAGGAACCCGGTGTGGGTCGGGTCCGAGTTGTTAGGACCGGGTCGGGCCCAAGCGGATCGGGTCGAGGGGGTCGGGTCGGGGACTCAACTGGTTGGGCTGTGGAGACACCCGGGTTGGTTCGAGTCGGGGCTGGGCGGACCCAAGTTGAGTGCACCCTGGGTGACGAAGTGGACATGGACAGGGTCCTGGGTCGGGGTTCGGGGCAAGTCCGGGACCCGAAAAATGAAGGAACACCACAAACGGCGAGGGGCGGAACGCTCCCTCGCCTAGATCAGCGAGTCCTTCGTGGTCTAGTGGGGGGTTTATCGGTAATACCGCCTCACTGGACGTAGGGTGGCATCGATTCCACCAAGTACCGGCGCGACATTCTTCAATCAGATCGGGAACCAGCGATTATACGTTTTTAAAGGCCCTCATTATCATCCGAGGGGGGACGACGTCTGCTGGTTCCTCGGGGGAATGCAAAGTCCATCTGAGCTATTTCAGTTCCTGGTTACAGGACTGTCCGGGACGTCACTCTAAGGTCTCAGTATTCTACTGGAGCGAACCTCGGAGTCGATTTATGTCCAATCGGATTTCTCAACACTGGGCCTGCTCGGCCCGTGCCAATCAGTTTGGAGTCGTTGTATCGGTGATCGAAAGACGCTGTCGCAATATCCTCCTCCAGACTACCCTTGATCTCTATAGAGCAAGTTTACTTTCAGTGCTATTGTTAGTTCAATTTGTTGCATTTCAGTATTTCTGTCTTGTACGCATTTTTCAATTATAATATATGATCGGTCTTCCTCAGAAAAAAAATAAAAAAAAATTGAGACGCTATTAAACTGTTTTATCAGATATAAAGTTGAGTTAATCATTTACCCCTTTCTCTTCTGAAACTTAAGAAAATATAGAAAAATAATAATTGAAAAAAAAAACATGACATAATTGAAGCTGGCCTCCCTCGGCTTGTTCTTATCCCTTTCTCAGCCCACCTTTTCCTTTTATTGCTCCCCCATCTTCTCTCTGCACACAAAATTCACAATTTCCCCCTCCAAATCAAGACCCGAACAACCTACACCAGCTAAAGCTGATTGATGAACAAATCCTGATCTGAGAGTCAGTTTCAGAGACACCTAGTGACAGAACGAGAAATGAAGAGAGATCACCTTCACATAGACACGGTAGCACCGGGAGGAAGAAACGGCTATGGCGTTGCCAAAGGCGAAGGAGGAGCTACAAGTGTCTCTTCTTCATCATTCTCCGACGCCGGCAAGGAAAAGTGGGACGTCCAGGACCCAACTGGCGGCATGGACGAGCTCCTCGCCGTCTTGGGTTACAAGGTCCGTTCCTCCGACATGGCCGATGTGGCCAGCAAGCTCGAGCAGCTGGAGATGGTCATGTGCTCCGCCCAGGATGACGGAATTTCCCAACTCTCCGACACCGTCCACTACAACCCCTCCGATCTCTCCGGCTGGGTCCAGACCATGCTCTCCGAGCTCGATCCCTCCTCCGTCGATCCCGCCCTCGATTTCTCCAATCCCCACTGCACCAGCGGCAACAACTGCCAAGTAATTGACCAGTCGGAGTACGATCTCAGGGCGATTCCTGGCGTCGCCGCCTACCCACCACAGCCGGAAAATAGGGACGGTGCTCGAAAGCGATTGAGGACGTCAATTGGGTCCAATTCTCCGCCGGCTCTAGCGTCCTCTTCCTCGCCTCCGGTAGCTCCAGCAAGTGAGCCCCCCAATCCCGTGGTTCTGATCGAATCACAGGATGCTGGCGTGCGACTCGTCCACACCCTGATGGCCTGCGCGGAGGCAGTCCAACAGGACAATCTAAAGGTCGCGGAGGCGCTGGTGAAGCACATCGGACTCCTGGCGGCGTCGCAGGCCGGTGCCATGAGGAAGGTCGCCACCTACTTTGCCGAAGCTCTGGCTCGCCGGATTTACAGAATCTACCCGCAAGACTGTCTCAATTCGTCCTACACCGACATGCTCCAGATGCACTTCTACGAGTCTTGCCCTTACCTCAAATTCGCCCATTTCACCGCCAATCAGGCCATTCTCGAAGCTTTCGCCACCGCAACCAGAGTCCACGTCATCGATTTCAGCCTCAAGGAGGGGATGCAGTGGCCGGCGCTCATCCAAGTCCTCGCATTGCGCCCAGGCGGTCCGCCGTCGTTTCGGCTGACCGGAGTTGGCCCGCCGCAGCAGGACAACACCGACGCACTCCAGCAGGTGGGCTGGAAGCTCGCTCAATTAGCCAACACAATCGGCGTCGAATTCGAATTCCGCGGGTTCGTGGCCGACAGCTTGACGGATCTCGACCCGGCCATGTTCGAGATCCGGCCCGAGGCGGAGGTGGTTGCGGTGAACTCGGTGTTTGAGCTCCACCGGCTCCTGGCCCGGCCAGCGGCGATAGAGAAGGTGCTGGGTTCGATCAAGGCCATGAATCCAAAGATAGTGACGGTCGTGGAGCAAGAAGCGAACCACAACGGAGCGGTGTTCCTGGACCGGTTCAACGAGGCTCTTCATTACTACTCAACCTTGTTCGACTCGCTGGAGGGGTCGGGACAGGCGCTGACGCCGAGTCAGGACCTGGTTATGTCGGAGGTGTACCTGGGGAGGCAGATATATAACGTGGTGGCATGTGAAGGTACGGACCGAGTGGAGCGGCACGAGAGCCTGACTCAGTGGCGGACGCGGATGCAAAGGGCCGGGTTCGAGCCGGTTCATCTCGGGTCGAATGCGTTCAAGCAAGCGAGCATGCTATTGGCTTTATACGGCGGCGGAGATGGGTATAGAGTGGAGGAGAGCCAAGGCTGTCTCACGCTCGGATGGCACACAAGGCCCCTTATTGCCACCTCGGCTTGGCAACTCACCTCTGACCGACTTTCACAATGAGTTGGCCCCACCCATCCAGTCATTACTCACTTAGTCGAGAGTTGCGAGTCAAATAACCTAATCAACTCTGTAATTGCACCCAAGTTTAATGGTTGATTGCAACTTTGGCCTAATTTGTTTTTATTGTAGAGTGTTGCACTTTTATTAATATCAAAGAACTACATAGGTGTGGTCCGGGAAATAAATTCTCCGACCACGAGTAGAGGGTTAGAATAGATGAACAATGGTTCTCTAACCCTTATCAGAACATAATCGATCAAGTCGGTGTTTTGGAGCCGTATAGGCCGTGACAGAAAGTGGAGGGGGGGAATGGGGTACGAGAGATCCTGATGGACCTCAACGGTAAAGTTGAAGTGGGGAGGCAGCACATCGTACAGGGACCCCTCCCAGGGCCAGTCCCAGATGCATGATACGCCACTCAATCCTCTTGGCGGGGCTGCTTTGCCGCCCTGAACTATTCCTCCCTAGGGACCCCAGCTGCCGACCGCTTCTGTAAAGACCGCCCCGGTTTAAAAGTGTTAGAATTTAAACTTGTTCGATTGGAACGTCGTGGTTGGAAAACGGGTTGAACTTTGGGAACAATTGCAAAAGAAAAAGAAAAGGAAAAAAAAGGGAAAGAAGCAACTTGGGCCAGGCTGACTTAGGCTCAAGCCAGCACTGGGCCCAAGCCCAACTCAGGCTTACCCAACCCTAGCGTGCACTGTTCACGTGTCTTCTTCACGCAGCGCGCACGATTCCCGAGGAGCTTCTTCTCTCTCGTTCTCTTCCTACCTCTCTCGCTCTCACCGACGTCGCCCTCGTACCACCACCGTGTTCCCTTCCGCGTACGAACCGAACAACGCCAGAAACTGAAGCGAGATCTGGCCGCCGAAGCTTCTCGCTCGAGTTCTCTTTCCCCGAGCTCGAATCGAACGCGCCAGCGACGGAGGAACATCACGGGTTCGTGCTCTCGTCGCCCAGTTGTTCTTCCCCGATGTCGCCTCACCTGAAAACTCGTCGGGCCGAGCTCGATTTGGGACGAGTCAGCCGGAACGACGTCGGCGAACCCTCGCCCTCGTCAGATCTGAGACGGAGGGGCTTTTGGGTCGCGCTCCAGGCATCGCCGTCCCTGCCACCGTCACGCCGAAGCCCTGACGCTCCTCCCGGCCAGCTCTACCCTTCCTTCGAGCGTCCCTGACGCCGCCGGCGGCGGTCGGAGCAAAACTCTAGCCGCCCCTCTCCCGTCCTCGAGCGTTCAGACCAGACCAGGCCCTGGGCCAGTCTGAGCTTGGGCCAGGAGACAGGCCATTGGGTCAGGACAGGCCTTGGGCCAGACAGGACCAGGATGGGCCTTGGGCCAGGTTTGAGCTCGGGCTAGGCCGGGCTCGAGCCAGGATGGGCCTCGGGCCAGGCCAGGTCCGGTCGGGTCTAGGTCGGGTCTGGGGCCGGGTCTGGGTCTGGGTTCTGGACCGGGTCGGATTCGGGTCAGATTAGGGTCTGGTTTTCGGATCCGGGTCGGAACCGGGTCGGGCAGAATAATTAATTATTTAGTAAATTTAAATAATTTAAAAATGGATATTTTAGAGGACTAAATTGATAATTAGAGGACTGATTCGGACTGTACCATGACTAATTATGACTTTTACCTGTTAAAATCAGACTTTTACTTCGCCCGAGAAGACCAGAGGTAGGCCCGGACGTCAGCAGCTAGGAGACGTAGCTGTTGTATTCTTCTTGAGGTAGGGAAAGTAGTGAATACCGGTTTAATTACGGAAAGTTACTAGTATGCATTTTAGGCAAATAATAATATCCGGAAAGTACCTAGTTGGCATATAGGATGTGTTTCACTCGAATAACCGCTTTCAATTATATAATAACCGGACGAGTCTATTTGGCATATAGGATGTGATTCACTAGTTTATCCGCTTTCAATATTATGGGAAATTGTCGTGCTGGTAGAATGACCATGTCGAGCCTTAGGTTGTGTGTGCTGTTTGAAATGACTGATCTTGATTGAGATGCATGTTGTGTGCCTGAGTGTCGATAAGATTAAGAGTCAAGTCATAATATTTTCGGTGTAACATGTTGTTACTATGCGTGGGCAAGTGTGCCGTGATTGATATGATGTGAATCATTGGTTGTGATATGGTCGGGTAAGTGATAGACCGACGTCACGTGTAATTGTGGTAAGTTTGTTGGGCTTGGTGAGCCGTGTTTGATATGTGGCATTACGATGCGTGATATTATCTTGATGTGTGTTCCAAGAGGAGTCGTATTCCGGTATGGTACCTGCACCGAGGGGGTGTGCTGGTGTGGGGCAGTACCTAGGCCAACGATGTGGTTCCACGTATGCGCGGTCCCCTGGATTGTTATTCTGGTACGATGTGTACATCGAGGGGGTATGCCGGTGTAGGACATCTAGGCCAACAGTTGTGATTGGGCCTACGGGTCGTATTGGGCCTACGGGTCGTGTCGAGCCTACGGGTTGTGTTTGGCACCAGGTGTCGTGTTTCTATCCCGATGATCTGTGTCCCTTTAGAGACATTTCTGGGAGTTCCGATGATATGTGTTCCTGGTGGGAACATTTCTGGGAGTCATGATGACATGTGTCCCATCGCGACCGAGGGGCGTTCCGGTATGATATGATAAAGTCGGGCTGTGTACAACCGGCGGAGTTCGGGGACTGCGGGACGGGACGTGCGCTGGTTGCTTTTGTGTGTGATACGTTTGATGTTTGGTTAATGTTTTATTGTGTGTAAGTGGTCGTTTGAGTGCGTTGTAAGTTTGGTTATGAGACCCGGTTTGGCAGTTAGTTGTGCTGTACTAGTATGCCCTGATTGGACGGTTACTCGTGGTGGTGATCCGATGTTCATTACCTTAACTACTTTTTCTACTGGGAGAAAGCTCACCCCTTACCCTGTTGTGTTTCAGGTCTTGAGCGGGAGTTTTACTAGATGGATGCTCGATGCTGGGGAGCTAGCGAGTGTCCTAGACTAGTTGTCTAGAGACGTACTATCTTTTGACTTTTAAACTAATTTGTTATTTAGTTTTGTCGAGTTGTGACTCGCGCTGTTATTCGAATGTTTTTAAATTGTTAATTGAGACTCGTTTTGGGATTACATCGTTTTATTTCTTCATCCTTTAAGTTCACGTCTCGAGTCCGGTCAAAACCGGATTCGGGGCGGACAGCTTCAGAGTCTTCTGGTTTTCCTCAGCTGCATTTCGTCCAGGGGTATCATCCCAAGAGCTCCCCCTCTCTATCCGAGGCCTCCCATCCAACTGGTCTGTGTGTGGTAGTGGTGGTTCATGTCCCGAAGGAGCAATTGGCCGAGACGACTCTCCACTCGACGCGCCCAACTAACCTGGTCGAGTTGGTAGTATGGGTCTCGGGGTCCAGTCCAAATGACCGTATGGATCCAGGATCGGTGGAGCATTTGCCGGCAAGCGGACTGGCTCTCTCCAGTCCATGGCGTACGCCTTGACCTTCTTCTCCCGATAGTATTCCAGCATAAACTCCTCGAATCGCGGAGGTCCTCTATTCTCCCACGAGCAATCTTTCAGGATATGGCCGAGCCGACCACAGTTATAGCATAATTCAGGAAGTTTAGTATATGTGAGGTCGACAATGATTAGTTCCGAAAATTTCGGGAACCTCAACACCAAGCTCTTCCGTAGCGGTTTCTTAAGGATATGCTAGAACTTCACCTTCACAACTCCTCCCCAACATATTCTCCATTGGTCGCAAGGGACATGCACACACATCCCCAACGCGTTGCTAATGGAGGTACCCGTCTCCCTCGTTCGAAAAAGAGGCGACAACCCTCTAGCATGCACCCATAGTTGAACCCAGTCCAGAGGGGGCAACTCCCAAGAGCACGGATCCAAGTCTGCAAACAATAAGACCTTACCATCGAAGCACCAGGGTTCATTACTACGAACCCATGATCGCGAATCTGCTGCCTGGAAGTAGAAGCCAACCAAGACTGATCCTAATTCCTTGATCACCAGGCCCTCTACGGCTTTACCCCAAGGTGTGGTGATGATACGCATAAGCACGTCCTTCCGAGGTGGCTTCGGGGTCCAGAGGCGTCCTAGTAACCCCCACTGTTGTCGAGCTAGAGCCGCCGATGCATTCGCCCGAGACGCTGGGACTATAACCTCCGCCTCTTCCTCTTCCTCTTCCTTAAGGGAGCAGGATGACAATCCATTCTAGAGGCCCTCTAAGGAAGACTGAAGGTCCACCCCTACCAACTGAGGCTGGATGGGGCTCATCCGGAGCCAGATGCCGTGCCCTGTCCCGCGACATGCCCGGTGTGACAGCATGGGCCGTGAGAGTGAGTGGTATCGCCGCCTGAGCAGGAAGGCAACGCCCTAGTCCCAAAGCTGTCACCCCCGTCCTTGGAAAGTCCTCCATCGGGGCCTTCCATTTCGCCGGGTCCCTTCGTAATGGGGGGAACACACAAGGATCGACTACCAATTCTCCATCCATTAGGATACGAACCTTGATCCCATGTGATTTTAGGGACAAATGGCATTCCAGGGATATGATCTCTAGGGCTCGCAATACTCGGTAGAGAAGGGGTACCAGCAGGCGCTGCTGGAACCCTAAGCTCTCTGCCTGAAAATATCGGTGCTAGAGCAAGGTCGTGGCACGTAGGATCGCCACTTGCGGGAGACACTAGAGCATTAGGGTGGAGGGAAACCATAATAGGCTCGGAAGACGGCATGCATGCGGGGGATATCGGGGCATTAGGGTTTAGGGAAACACTGATAGGATCAGGGGGCGGCTTGTTAGGGTTTAGAGAAAACCTAGCGTGACTCGCAAGCCACGCCGCCCCCTAGATGTCAAGCTTCCTGGGAGAATTCGGCATGTCGCACCAACCAGGTCGCTAGGGTTTGGAAGAAGACCCTTTCTTGAGGATGGAGGCACCAGCGGGCAACGCAGAGGTCTTCCCCGTTTCGGTTTTACAGGCAGAGTTGGGGAGGTCAATCCCAACGAGAAGGGCAGATCGCCCATCATCTCACCCCGGGAGGGAGAACTAGGCGATGGCGGAACAACCAGAGTCGCCGACAAGGGCAAGAGAGTGGGCTTCGGTTTTCGCCGATGCTGACTCTTGACTCCACCACCAGCAATGGGTTGTGGATCGCAAGACGGAGGCCAAAGCGCAGCACCGGAAAGAGCAGCAGCAGATACTTGAAGCACGACTGGAACAGAGGGTACGACGACGACAAGAGGAGGAGATGGTCTTCTTTATCCTTTTATGCGTAGATTTCATTTGGTTTTATGGGAAATAAGGCAAAATATGTACACTTTTTGTGGTCCTTGCATCAAAATCGGGAAAGAGTTTAATTTTATATGCATAAATGAGTTAATGGGCATTTTTATAACCGAATAATGTTAAAATAAGAATTATGAAAAATGTTCTGTTAGGGTTTTGAGAGCTCTGTCGTCGTATACAATCATGACTATGACTATGTCAATTGCCATGACTTATACCTGGTTCTTCTTTTTTTCTCTTTCCACCCTCTCCTCTGAATATCCTCTTTGGGCATGCGAGAGTTTTTTCTACTAGCGTTCCTCTCAAGGAGCCGCTAGCCACCGCGTCGCTGGCTATGATGTTTTTCCATGTCCCTGCCGTGGACGTGACCTCTACCGTGCCTCCCTCTGTGCATGGTGCTACCGCCCTCGTGTGGTCTTGTCCCTCACAGATCGTGTCCGGTGCGGATGATAAGAACCATCGCTGGAGGACGACCCACACAGGTTCGGCCTCCTTCTCTCTCTCCACCGATGATGATGTCGGTCGTGACTTTCGGCTCCTCAAGACAGTCTCCTCTCCCTCCGAGCGTGGAAACGAGGCGGGAGTTTTTTTGCGGCGACCCTGGGTTACTTCCTTCCCAAGAAACGGCTTCGTCCCTCTTCCTCCAAACCCTAAATCGTCGAGTTCCCGGGCGTACCATGACCTTGCTCTGGTTCCTATTCCGAGCGGTGCGATGACTAGGGTTGCGTCTTCGCTAGGGCCTCCGAGTGTTCGACGAGCCATGCCTCACCACCTTCTCTTGCCTCCGGCTTCTCTTCGGACTCCGAGTACGGGGGCGGTTAGGGACGTGGTTGTGTGCTCGGCTTCCTTCATCGTAATCACGGTGTCATTTCGTGCACAAAATTCGATCTTTGGAGAGGGCACTGAAGCACTTAGGAGGTCATCAACTGGGGCACCTTGGTAGGAGCAGGTCAAGGCGGGGAAGCAGCCCCGCCAGGAGGAATGAGAGGTTGGATGAGCATCGGGGACTGGCCTTGGGAGGGGTTCCATAAAGATGTTTTACCTCCCACCATCACCGCTGTTCATATCTCTGATTTCCGGCACCCCTTCCCCATTTTTGTATTCTGTACTCGCATAAAAGGCTTTCAAATACCGTCTGTGACAGTTCTAGTGGAAAAACTTTAGTGAGACATTGCTCTTTCTGTCTGACCGTAGTGGCCCGAGAGCATGTTCCCTGGCGTACATCGATTGACTGATATAAATATTTGTAAAATTGCAACTTTCGCTCAAACAAATGTTAAAATAAGAATAACAACATATTGGTTCTCCTTGCATGCACTTTACTACCCCTTGATTTTCCCAATCATTGTTCTAAAATACTTGATTTGTTGGATACGTTTCGGTGCTTTGGTCAGAACTTTAAAATGGAAACTGTTGTTACCTTCAAAATAACAGTGGAACGAAATCCATAACCTATTTAGGATTAAGATTTATATTGACATTTTTTATGACTAAAGGTGCAACTTTATTACCAGAATTTTAGAATATAGTGTTGGGTCTCGAGGTAGGGTTGGAGATGAACCAACTCGCAGCGGAAAATCAATGAAAACCAAGAGACAATTAGAACCATGAAACAACTAACAAAGAATGGATTAACAAGAGAAAAATTCAGCACTAGTTCTTACCAAAACAAGAACACCGGTTAACGAATGATTGGCTTGAGTCTCCAAGACGCCTACGTATCCACATGGGAATCAAAGCCACGTAGTTCTTCTCTTTGAGGACTCAAGAACACAAACATGGAGGTGGAAACTAGCCAAACCCGAAATGGCCATGGAAGAGGGAGAGAAAATGTGTTTCCTATTCTTGTCTTGTGTTTGTTATGTTGAAAAAAGATGACTTAAACATAACAAAACCCATACTTGTCCAACTAAAGGCATGGGACAAGCATGGTGTCAAGTAAGGTGTAAATAGGACAAAGTATGGCAAGACAAGATTGGGTTAGGTGGTGAATCACCAACACCTTAATCCTTGTCTTGCTTACTTAGTACTAATTAATCAAGACTTGATTAATTAGTTCCATGGGCCTTGGTTGCATGGGCCTTTCATGGGCCTCTTGGAACATGGCCCATGGCCATTTCCAACGAGGTCCCGTGATTCGCTCATCGCCTCCAAGCCTTCCATACCGGAAATGTCCAACATTATCCGACGCGATCAATCCCAAGACTCCAAGCCTTGTCTCGATCCGTAAAGTCCTATTCACTTACGGGCACATGACCCAAAACCCAGTTTTGGTCATATCCCGAGACAACTCCCTTTTGGCCATTCTCCATATATGTGTCAATGAGTTTCATCCTCCGGTGTGACCCTTAGGTTTATGCATGTCAATAGATCAACGTAAAATCCCATTTTACTTGATCCTATTTAAGTGGCAACTAACGAGACTTTAGTATTGCCTGACACTGCATAGCGAATCGACCCTGTCGATTCTAACCTTTCCGTCGTCCCTGTCATTATCCTTTTATCTCCGATATCCTGATTGAGATAAGGCATAGAGCCGTCATCCTTATTATTCTCAATCACCGTTCCTTGATATGTGAGATGACTGAAGATATGATACCCAGTATCATGTGCATGGCCATGCTATTCTTCCAGTCACTCTCGATCAAGCGGCCGAGAACCGATATCTTTCCCATACCTTAGTATGAGGGATAAATCCCTTAGCCGTCTTTCGTGTCACTCATGTAGCCCGTCCCCAAGCCAATCCTGGCCGTTATGGAAGCCCTGTTACGGACAACGTTAGGCTCAGGTCAAACTCAGTTGTTGACTACATAGCGATCACAAAGACTCCTTGGTCTAAGGATACATGACAAGCTACAACACTGAATGTGTTCATGACTTAATCTATGGCACATATTCAGGGCGGGTCGTCCAATATCATGTCCCACATGATATCTATGATCAGACTCCGGAATCCCATTCCAATGACTAACAGAACGTAAGCCATAAAGAGCCATCTTTCATACTAGTCGCTTCTAGTGAAGCTTTGTTGACTAGGGACCCATCGAGTGTGATCTATCTCGATCTATGGTTCTATTCGCATGGTGGGCATAGATCAGAGCACACATCGATATATTACTCCAACACATAAGTAATATAAAGCCGCTTTAATTTTATTGCTAACGATGATATATACATTTGGACATTTAGGATTGAACTACGGGCACTAAGACTAACAATCTCCCACTTGCCCTAGTTCCAATCTAAACTCCAATATGTCCCCATCGACTTTACATGTCTAACATGTTCAGGCAGTGACACTGCCTTAGTCAAAGGGTTGGCTATGTTATCATCTATTGCAATATCGGTTATCTTCACTTCACCTCAGTTCAGTATTTATCTGATGAGGTGGATACGCCGCAGTACATGTTTGGATTTGTTATGCGATCTAGGCTTTTAGCTTGCGCAATGGCCCTTGTGTTGTCGCAAAATGGATTCACCGGACTGGATGGGTTTTTAATTACACCCAGCCCTGCCATGAATTTCCAAATCCACATAGCCTCCTTAGCTGCCTCTACAGCATCCATGTACTTGGCCTCTGTCGTAGATTCGGCAATGGTATCTTGCTTTACGCTTTCCCAGCTAAAGCTCTGCCATTCAACGTAAACACATATCCTGATTGACTTCTAAAGTCATCTGGATTTGTCTTGGAAAACTAGCGTCTACTCATCCTTCGACGACTAGTTCAGCATCATCTTTCCCCCAGGTTAGAATGATGTCTACTGGTACAACATAAGGCTTACGAGACGTCTGGTCTCATACATGTCATGGCATATATGATCGATCCTGCCCCCAGGCGCATAGGATTCTCATCATCCTTTTCAGCTCATCAGGTGTCTTAGGACACTAAGTCTTGCTGAGATGAATGCCATGACTAGTGGGTAAGAGTCCTTTCTTTGAATCGAGCATTAAGAACCTACTCAATGCCTTGTTCACATAGGTTCCCTGACTTAAATCCAAGACCCTCTTGGTGCGATCTCTACATATCTTAATCCTTAAGATATGAGAAGCATCGCCTAAGTCCTTTATTGAAAAACACTTCCTCAACCAAGCTTTAGTCTCGTGCAAGGTTGGGATGTCGTTTTCAATGAGAACCAGAAAGGTAATATTTCTCCCACTAGCCTTCTTATAAACGCAAGATTCATCCTCGTTCTTGATTAAGCCAAATCCAATTACAGCTTCATCAAAACGAAGGATCCAACTCCGAGAAGTTCGTTTCAATCCATAAATGGATTTCAACAACTTATAAATCTTTCCCTTATTCTTCGGATCGTCAAAACCTTTGGGCCGAGACATACAAACGTACTCAGTCAAATTTCCATTTAGGAAAGCGGTTTTGACATCCACTTGCCATATCTCGTAATTATGATACGCAGTTATGTCAAGAAGAATTTGGATCGATTTTGACCATAGCCACTAAGGAGAAGGTTTCCTCATAGTCAATCCATTGGATCTGCCTATAACCTTTCGCCACCAGTTGAGCTTTGTAGGTCAGAGGGTTGCCGTCCATGTCCATCTTCACCTTGAAGATCCATTTGCATCCTATGGTCCTCACACCATTGATGGGATCAACCGGTTCCCAGACTCGGTTGTCCGACATGGATTGCATTTCCTCCCTCATGGCTCCCAGCCATAACTCGGAGTTGGGCCCATCCACGACTTCCTGAAAGGTGGCTGGATCATCGTGATCCACCATGACTTCATTGTCACCTCCGGATACCATATCTTGGAGGTGGAACATTGATCCTTTCAAATCGCCTTGGACCTTCCGGAATTGTAACAGGAATTGGTTCTTACTCTACGACAATCTCTGGCTCCTTTCTACTGGGTTGCCAATTGGTTTAGACAGATCTGTACCATCCTGAATTTCTTCGAGATGCACAGTCCTCCCAATGACGTCTTTGGAAACAAAACTTCTTTTCCATAAAGACCCCACCCCAAGCGACGAACACCATGTTCTCACTGGGATTGTAGAAATAGTATCCCCTTGTTGCTTTGGGATACCACACGAAGGTGCATATCTCAGATCTTGGTTCGAGCTTAGTCGAAACCAAATGTTTCACATAAGCCTCGCAACCACAAATCTTTAGGAAGGACAAAGCGGGCATCATCCCGTACCATTTTTAAAATGGTGTCCCTTCCACACCCTTCGTCGAAGCCCGATTCACTATGAATGCGGTCGTCTCTAGAGCATAACCCCAGAAAGAGATTGGGAGATCAGTCCAACTAATAATGGAACGGACCATTGTCTAACAATGTCCGATTTCTCCGTTTGGCTACACCTTTCATCTACAGTGTCCCAAGAGGAGTCCATTCCAAAAGGATCCCATTCTCTTTTAGATGATCTAATAACTTTGTGGTCAAGTATTTTCCACCTCGATCCAATCGAAGTGCCTTAATACCTTTGTCGAGCTGGTTTTCTACTTTAGTCTTAAACTCTTTGAATTTATCAAAAGCTTCAGACTTATGTCTCAGCGAATAGACATAACCATATTTACTGTAACCATCAGTAAATCTGATAAAGTAGCTAAAACCCCTCCTGGCAAGTGAACTTATTGATCTACACACATTCGAGTGTATCAGCCCCAATAATTCACCCGCCCTTTCATCGCGATCGATAAAAGGGCACTTTAGTCATTTTGCCCATCAAACAAACCTTGCACCTATCGATCGAATGGAATTCGAATGAACCTGAAAGTCCGCACTTCTGAAGTGCTGATAGGTGTTTTTTGTTTATGCGACCTAGATGACAGTGCCTTAACAGAGTTAGGTTTAAATCGTTGGATTTAGACCTCTTGGTGTTAACGGAATATATAGAACTTGAGGCATTGTTACCCATATCTAATATGTACAATCCTCCAACCAAGTCAGTACTTGTATAAAACATATCATTGCATAAAACATTGAAAACTCCATTTCCAATATTAACATTATATCCTTCCTTGTCAAACACGGATACAGATATAATATTCCTACTAAAAGTAGGTATGCAATATACATTATACAATACTAAGACAAGGCCACTTGGCAAAGCAAGACTCATGGATCCTACAGCAGTTGCCACAACTCTGAGGTCCACTTCGTGCTTTCCAAACCTCTCCTACTTTCAGCCACCATATATAAGTGCATGTGTGAGATTCAGTCCTGGTATCTAATACCCATGAATCTTTGGAAGTAGAGAGATGTAGCTCTATAGAGTTAATACCGAATGAAGGCACGGTCCCACCGCCCTTCCTTAGATCATCCAGGTTTCCTGATGAAGGCGCAGTCCTACTGCCCTTCTTCAGATCATCCAGGCTATTTGATGAAGGCGCAGTCCCACTGCCCTTCTTCAGATCAGCCGTGAACTTCCTGTAATCCCGGTTCCAATGACCAGGCTGTTGGCAGTAGAAGCAGACATTCTCAGGTGTCTCATCTTTCCTGCCAAGTGCGCATGGGCCCAGCCCTTGCCACTTCCAATTCCCTTGTTGACCACCAGAATATCCTTGGATCCCAGATCCCTGAGATATTCTTCTCAGAAGTTAATGACACTTCATGTAACTCTGATATGGTCTTAGAGACAGCCTTGTCAAGGACATATTCTTTGCGTTCAGACTTGAGGACTATCCTCAAAATTCTGTACCAGTCCAAATAGTTTGTCCCATTTAGCTTGACCCTGTCAAGAATGGTTTTTAATGACAAACTATTAATGTTCGCTGAATTTGCCATTTGATCTACAACAGATAAAATTCAATCAGTAAACTGAATAAATTTTATGAAGATCAAGCTTAAACACCAACAATCAATTCTAAACCTTTAGAATCTGAAACCAAGATCCTTGATTCACTCGATTAAGCTGAACTAATGCTCACCACTTAATCGAGCTATGTAGGTAGGACTCCATCCAATCACATCCAATGTGACTCTTGGCTAGGGTATGTACTTATGTACACGGCTTACCCTATCTGTTACCCTAGCTCAACCTCAGGCTGAGAATCGTAGTCGGGTCCACCAATTTTCAACTATGGCCCGTCACTATGTAGGTGCTCCGCTAATGCGCACGACACCCACATATGTCGTCCAAACCTACTACCCCGCTTCCCCATGGATGCTCCGCTAATGCGCACGACACCCATAGGACGGGGAGGTAGTAAGGTGTTGATGATTGGGAGGTATCGGACATGACCCGCTTTTACTTGTCCAGTTGTGTTCAAAACTTTGGCACATCCTAGATGCGATGAGCACATCAACTACATTCCAAATGCAATGATGCCTCAAATTACATCCAATGTAATTCTTCCTTTGAACCCGTCAACTACATCCAATGCAATGATGGTTCTAAGGGTTCACACACAAGGATTAAAATTCCAATTTTATCTTTGCATGTGAGGTGATATGCTCGGTAAATAAAGTTAAGCATGCAATTCTAAAACACATAGAATTAATCATGCATAAACTAAACCAAGCATAAAGCGATAAATGTGCACATAATAGCCCCCTAAACTAACTCCCACTAGCTTCTTGAGCTCCACCGACTCCAAGCCGATGCCAACACCCGAAAAGCCACCAAATGACCTTTTCGCCCTTTCTTCGTCTTGAGTAAAATATTACAATTTAATACACGACTCGCAGGTCGGGAATAAATAAATATTACAAACAAGTGGTTCGACGACCACACCTTGAAAGAATAATTACACGCTAACTCTAACGGCTCGCAGGCCGTGAAAAGCGATAAATAATTAAATCGAGCTCGGGGCTATTATGTACACCATGCCAACATCACATCACACATCGTGTTATCAAACAAGCATGTTATCAAACATCATGTGATTTTCCGGTTTTAATTAATAGCCAAGTTTCGAAATTTTTTGATGCTCGGTTTATCGAAACCGTTCAAAAATGAAACTTTTGAACATTTGATCTTCGAGTTCATCATGACGGTTCCAAACTCGTCATAACTAACAAAACGGTTTAGCCTTGGCATATCAACCATCCAATGGTCATGCTTGGCCTAGCTCCGTCCAACGGAGCCCCGTTCGGTCCCGGTTTCGGCTCCCCGAGAGTCCCGCTCCCGAGACCCGAAAAATCAAATTTTTTTCAAAATTTCCAGATTTGAAATAATTTTCAAAAATTCATTTTACATGTATTAAATCCATAAACAATAATTTAAAACATGTTATCAAACAATTTAGCAAAACAACATGCCAAAAACGAAACTTTCAAGCAAAACCGAAACTTTGAACACCGTCTTGTGAATCCCGAAGGTAGCACGGCTCTGATACCACTGTTGGGTCTCGAGGTAGGGTTGGAGATGAACCAACTCGCAGCGGAAAATCAATGAAAACCAAGAGACAATTAGAACCATGAAACAACTAACAAAGAATGGATTAACAAGAGAAAAATTCAGCACTAGTTCTTACCAAAACAAGAACACCGGTTAACGAATGATTGGCTTGAGTCTCCAAGACGCCTACGTATCCACATGGGAATCAAAGCCACGTAGTTCTTCTCTTTGAGGACTCAAGAACACAAACATGGAGGTGGAAACTAGCCAAACCCGAAATGGCCATGGAAGAGGGAGAGAAAATGTGTTTCCTATTCTTGTCTTGTGTTTGTTATGTTGAAAAAAGATGACTTAAACATAACAAAACCCATACTTGTCCAACTAAAGGCATGGGACAAGCATGGTGTCAAGTAAGGTGTAAATAGGACAAAGTATGGCAAGACAAGATTGGGTTAGGTGGTGAATCACCAACACCTTAATCCTTGTCTTGCTTACTTAGTACTAATTAATCAAGACTTGATTAATTAGTTCCATGGGCCTTGGTTGCATGGGCCTTTCATGGGCCTCTTGGAACATGGCCCATGGCCATTTCCAACGAGGTCCCGTGATTCGCTCATCGCCTCCAAGCCTTCCATACCGGAAATGTCCAACATTATCCGACGCGATCAATCCCAAGACTCCAAGCCTTGTCTCGATCCGTAAAGTCCTATTCACTTACGGGCACATGACCCAAAACCCAGTTTTGGTCATATCCCGAGACAACTCCCTTTTGGCCATTCTCCATATATGTGTCAATGAGTTTCATCCTCCGGTGTGACCCTTAGGTTTATGCATGTCAATAGATCAACGTAAAATCCCATTTTACTTGATCCTATTTAAGTGGCAACTAACGAGACTTTAGTATTGCCTGACACTGCATAGCGAATCGACCCTGTCGATTCTAACCTTTCCGTCGTCCCTGTCATTATCCTTTTATCTCCGATATCCTGATTGAGATAAGGCATAGAGCCGTCATCCTTATTATTCTCAATCACCGTTCCTTGATATGTGAGATGACTGAAGATATGATACCCAGTATCATGTGCATGGCCATGCTATTCTTCCAGTCACTCTCGATCAAGCGGCCGAGAACCGATATCTTTCCCATACCTTAGTATGAGGGATAAATCCCTTAGCCGTCTTTCGTGTCACTCATGTAGCCCGTCCCCAAGCCAATCCTGGCCGTTATGGAAGCCCTGTTACGGACAACGTTAGGCTCAGGTCAAACTCAGTTGTTGACTACATAGCGATCACAAAGACTCCTTGGTCTAAGGATACATGACAAGCTACAACACTGAATGTGTTCATGACTTAATCTATGGCACATATTCAGGGCGGGTCGTCCAATATCATGTCCCACATGATATCTATGATCAGACTCCGGAATCCCATTCCAATGACTAACAGAACGTAAGCCATAAAGAGCCATCTTTCATACTAGTCGCTTCTAGTGAAGCTTTGTTGACTAGGGACCCATCGAGTGTGATCTATCTCGATCTATGGTTCTATTCGCATGGTGGGCATAGATCAGAGCACACATCGATATATTACTCCAACACATAAGTAATATAAAGCCGCTTTAATTTTATTGCTAACGATGATATATACATTTGGACATTTAGGATTGAACTACGGGCACTAAGACTAACATATAGGTGTGCATCAAGGAACAAATTTCTTGACCACTAAATAAGAACAGACAAAGAACACAAAGTTCGCAGTTCTTTTGAGCAATATAACCGTCACAGACGGTTTTGAAAATATAAATGAAACCTGTAGAGAAAGTCTTTTGGTTCGGTTTTTACGGACTTAAGCATTTAGGGTTCTATCGACTTGCTCGTATAGAGATTGGGTGCCGGCGCTTCCTGTGTTCAGGTGTGGTGAGAGTTACAGTGTAGTGCTTCAAGTGATCGGCGGTGGAGAGGGATACTGGTTGCTTAGGCAAAGCAGAATTTTGGTTTTTCTCTCTCTTTTCTTCTTTTGAACCCTACCATTCCCTTGTAGCCGCCACCCCTTTCTCCACCGGTGAAAACCAAGCCTTTCGACAAGGTCTGTCAACGGTGGAGGGGTTAATTAAATTTCTGGCATTATTGTCCTAGTTCATTAAATATATGGCATGTACGATTTGTGTTTTAGGTAAATGTCCCTCAAAATTATATTCCCAACGTCACCCTTCAAAATTATATTTACTTAAATCATTTCTTTATTAAATTGCATTTACTATTTGATTGGTGGCATGTATTTTATGATATTTTTTTATTCATTTGTTATATTGCTTCGTCTTCGTTGTTGTCCCGATACTGTACTACGCTTGCTCACCATCGTTTCGAGCTTTTGCGTTCACTCTTCTTCTACGTATTGGAGCTACCCTACATCCTACAGGTTCGATTCATTGTAAAGGTTGTCATCCTACTCTACCGGAGACCACTAAACTTAGTGAGTATATATCCCTAATTTCTAGTTTCTGATTTCAATTATTCATCCTCACCTCTAATTTTTAGAAATATGTATGTATTTAGATATTAATATAGCTAATATTAGGTTCATATGGCTTGAAACATGAATTAAACGATTGTATAGAACTTTCGATTGTAAATATCCTAGATGGGCGGGAATGACTCAATCGACAATTTGGTACTCTTTGTATTCCTAGTACGGGATGATTTATATCTAACTTGGGGATATTTATTGCTAGTACATGGATGAGAATTACCCAACTCGGGAGTATGTATTCTCAGTAATGGGCTGAAAATTCACCAAACTAGGAATCACCTCATAATTGTAATAAATATGAATGTGTATGCAATTTATGTATTTGTGTAATTAAGATTATAAACCAAGTTTTAATGTCATAAAACGTGAATAAAACTGTTGACTGAACTCTACGTATGGAATACTCCAATAATGGGCTGAAATTTTCCAACTTGTGAGTCGTATTCCAAGTACTGTTGTAAAATCTCCCTAACCTATGAGTCCGTATTCCCAGTACTGTGATAAAATTTGTCCAACCTGTTTGTCGGTATTCAAAGTACTGGGAATAATTTATATTTTTATTTATTATGCAATGGGTATTGAACTAAACTTATGTTTTTAATGTAACTGGATTAGGAATGGGTAAAGTAAAAATATTAATCCATGCTTTCGGCGGTGGGGAATACATCGAACGAGATGGAGTTTGTACTTGGATACCAAGTATTGATGCTAAAGTATTTGTCTTCATGGTTCATGAGACGTCGATAAAGCCGGTTTTGGAGAAGTTGTATACACTTATTGGAGTGGACGAAAAGCACATAGAACTGAAGTCAGTTACCTGATGATCAACTTAGGTAATGGTATAGTGCAGAAAATTCCAATAGTAGAGGATTTGGGTCTTGAGGTTTATAGGATTCTATATGGAAGTGTTGATTAGGGCAGTAGTAGAGGCGTATTACATGTGGATCTTATCAAGAAAGAAGATGCTCGTGGTGCGGAACTTGTACCCTCCCTCGTTGTAGACGATAATTACTTTGATTGGGATATGTTGAGTTAGTTGCATGCGAAAGACGATGCGAGCAGTGTTGCTATGAATAAGTTAAATATTGTAGCTGGTGAACATGTTTGTGTTCGACAACTTCCTATTGTCGGGAATAGAGAGTTACTTGTTGATATTGGAAAAGAACATGTATTACAGGTTGATAGGGGGTCGTTGGTGATGGAACGAGCAATCTGGATTGGTGTTTGTTTCATAGATGGGTCAGACTTGGCAGTCAGTCAAGAGTTTTAGTAAAAAATAGAGTTTGTCAGAAAGTTGAGGAGTGTGGCAGAGAATTGTAAGTATAGGTTTGAATTGAAAGTTGTCAGATCAAATATGAAAGTTTATATTGCCAAGGCAAGGAGGGAAGTTGCCCATGGATGGTGCGTGCAACAGTAGTGAAGAAATCAGTAGGCTTCTCTATAAGAACATACCACAATAAGCACACTTGCTTCGTCAAGGGTGTATGAGAGAACGGGGAATGAGTTGTAATTGTAGACATCAATTTGTAGGTGAGATCCAAGACCAGTATATTTATGAACATGGACAAATTTGTTATAGTTTTCCCTAGTTTTAGACATGATTTACATGTGTTATCACAACTTTTCCAGTATTGTAACCGATCTAAACATTTAAATACACTGAACTGTATGAAGATGCACATTGGATTTAGCAAATACTCATGCATGTTTAACTGATAGTCTCTAACAAAATACTATTTTAAGTTAAAAACACTTTCATTCTACCAAAATGCAAAGGTTTGGACCCTCGTCCAAAAGGATCAAAAGTAACCACCGAGGGTAGGTCGGGGCCAGTAAGGATCCTCTACTCGTCGGAGGGGATACTTCTAGGCAAGGTTGTAAACGGCGCTAAGCGCTAGTCAGGCGGTAAGGACCCCTAGGAGTTATGCGAGGTCTAGTCGGGGCCTAGGCAGATTTAATAAATATATATTACATAAATATAATTAAAAATTCAAAATATAAACTATATTTGTATGATATAAAAAACATCAAATATCAAATTATAAAAAAACTAAACCAAATAATGCTCCCATTTTCATTTTACTCTTTATTTTAATAAAAATATAAATTATAATGATAAACCATCAAAAAAGGACACGTGTCATATTATTTTTATCAAGAAATTCAAGACCATTACAAACATGTTGTTCCTCTCACCTTTTCATCTCTTTTTCAAAGGACCAATTTCACAAACCAGAGCCGAGGCTTTCGACTAATCGGATGGGACGACGAGTCAGGTGGTCTTTGGATTTTGGGGCGTAGGCGAGGCGGCGAGTCGGGCGTTCTTACAGATTTTGGGGCCTAGGTGGGGGCCTAAACGGGACAGGCATGGACTTTTACAACAATTCTTCTAGGATCATGGATCCAGAACCCTATCCTAAGGAAACAAGTCAAGGGTAAGAACATGTAAAAGCAACCAATGTTGTAAAAATCTCCGCCTGGAGGCGCCTAGGCGCTGAAATGGGCTCTACCGACCCGACTTATCCTCCTAGGGCGTTCTAGGCCGTTTGAGCGGAATATGACCGATTAATCCCCGATTCGGCCGATTAATCACCACCTGGCCGATTAATTGAGCGAGTCGGTCAGGCGTCGGGTCGGATTCGTAGTTAAAAAAACAGTTTCTAACCTTCTACAAACCAAGTGAAACCATAAAATTATGCTAGTTGATAGTCATACTTATTGATATTCTTATAAGAATTGTATGCTAATTTTTTTTGAAATGGGTAACCGGAGACTTTCATAAATACAAATAGGTAATCAAACAAGACAGGGCGTGACCGCCCCGGGTTCCAGATGTATGTCCGAGCCGACCGTAGAAGGCCCGACGCTCATGGACCCATAATAATAGCCTACTTGAAATCGTAGGCACAAACTCAAGACAACTCCTTACCATCGTCTCAAAACAACGAGACATAAATTAAAAGGTCCTCAACCAAATATGAAAGAAATTGTTCCAGAAATAAAACCAATAACGAGAAAGCAGATAATAATACTGAGCTGTTGTTGCAGGCTGCCCGGGACCTCCCAGCACTGGCTGCCCTGGGTCTGTAGGTATAGTCCGAGAGCGACTCCACCCAACCCTGCCGGGTCGGGTCATTTCTGCATCGAAGGCTGTTGTGCCTCCGCCTGCTCTCCCATATCCCCTTCCTTGTATACCGACCAATCGATGTCTGGTTTCACCGAGGGCCTAGGGCATTCGATCGCCATCTACGTCCTGGAACTTGGAGACCGCGAGTCTTGGCTCCTTGGTGGTATCAGATGTGGGGCCGAAACCCTAGAGGGGACTTCTCGAGCCCCGTAGGATCGTCGGTTTGCAGACGGTGCATGCACTCTAGGGTTTGTTTGCCTCTTAAACGGATCTGGCGGCCGAGACACCCTGATCGGAGGGGGGACACCATGCATGGTGGCGACCGAGACGCCCCGGATAGATAAGGGATCACCGTGCATGGCAGAAGAGGCAAACGTCCTAGTGGATGAAACGGAGGTATCAACGGATGATATTCGCCCAATTGGGAATCCGAGCAGCCCCAGCTCAGGTCCCGTCGCTGGTCCAGACCCCCGTCGCCTAGTTCCCGACGAGGGTACAACCGTGGCGTGTCGTCCCAGTACGGTTGATACGACCACAATGGCCTGGGATCCTGCCCCTGTATGGACCAAACTCCCCGGCGTTGCATGGATGAAGGTCCCATGAACAGGATGAGCGGAGGGGACAGTACCCGTAGATGAGCCATCCACGACCACGATGGACGAGCTCTGGCTTCGTAGGGATGGCGACGATGTCCGGATGGGGCCATCAGTGGTGACATGCGACTGGAAGGGAGCGTAGCGTATGGTGGAGGAGGGGAAGCAGCAGCAGGTTGCAGGCGGGCGGCGTGGAAGGCGACGGCGGCGGTAGGAAAGATAACGAAAACCCTAAAAGGGTAGAGAGAACCTCTATGAGGTGGACATAGAGCTTTTTGAACAGAAATTGCTCATTAGTTGTACTCCAATTTCCAAATACAGTGAACATTGTACGATAATTTTAGTTTAATAGAATAGTTATGTTTTTAATATATTTAATGTTTATTAATATTTTTTATATAGTATAAAATAAATTTTGATAATATAAAATAAAATAATAATCTGATTAATTCCTGACTAATCTCCGATTAATCCCTGCCTAACGGCTAGGACCCCTTCCCGCCCGACTAGCGCCTAACATTTTTTACAACCTTGGAAGCAACAACTGAGGCTCGTTATGGGGACCCCGTGGTGGGGAACAATATCCTACATACAACGACAGGATATGGACCCAAGGGAGGAAGATCAGAGAGGCCATGAGGCGAGTCATGCTCTGTAGTCTCGTTGGGCCCTCTAGGGTCCTAGGGATGTACAGGGTGTTCCAGAGGAGCCACACTCCGTCCATCCAAGATAAAAACTATCCAACCCTCAATCATCTTCTTCTCCCAGATACCTCCTCGACGATTTAACACCCTCCTCAACTCCACCCAAGGATCCTTGTGAGGGATCAACGTGTCCTCGAAACAAAAAAAAGTCTGTCGGAGTCAAGTCGGGAGAAGTTTTTTGGATATGCTGCACATCTCACATGCTGAATAGAGAACCTACCCTTGCATGTTTACCTATTTTAGTGGCGAGTGTTTTGGTGGGCCTCGATCCGACAATAACCAAAATATTGCTCGTTTTTATCGTAATCGTGGACCTTTGATTAGTGTCATTGATATCGCGATTATGTTTTCGTACTAAAAAAAAGGGAAAATGACACATAACCATGGCTAACTATCACGCTTTTTCACATCACCCCCTAACTATTTTTTGTGACATTTAATTCCCCTAACTTCATTTTTTATCATTTTAGCTTAACGTTGTTAACTTTTCATCCAATTAACGTCAAAAGTCGAAAATACCCTCCACTTATCATCAAATTTTCAAAATGATGCCATTGACTTAGCAAAACCCCAAAACTTTGAAATGTCTTTATTAACTAGAAAAATACCCAACAACTTTAAAACGTTGTTGGCTTAGTAAAATATCATCCACTTACTCCATCTTTACATGTCTCTCTACATCTTCATCTCAATAATTTCAAAAGGAAAAAAAATCTGTCATGCCCCAAATCCGGTTTTCACCGGACTCGAGACGTGAACTAAGAAACAATAATAAATAAAAGCGATTTTAAAAGAAATAAGTTCTAAAACGATAATCCAGATCAACAAAACTAACAAACGAGTCAACAGCTCGGAAACCAAGTGATACAGGTGGTTAGTAATAATAGAAAAGTACATCTCTAGACCATATTAGACTAAGACTCTCGCTAGCTCTGCAGCTCTGTGAATCCCGCTAGACCAAATCCCGCTCAAAACTTGTAGAAAAGTAAAGTTAAGGGGTGAGCTTTCGCTCAGTAGGAAAAAGTAGTTAAGGGGATGAGCTATCCGCTCACCACCACGAGTAACCGTCCAATTAGGACATACTAGTAAGCACAGTAACTATGAAACAGTTAAACAGAAAATTCAAGACAACGCTTAGTCCCCACTCGGGTGCAACCCGTAAATCAGCCTCGACGTTGAACCGAACTTAATACCACTTTTATCAACGATGCCCTTGACCACTATCATCCACTCAAGTCTCAATGGACAATGACCACGGTTATCTCACAACCGACCACACGTGCGAACCCGCATGACAATACACTAAACTTAGGTAAAGTTGTATTTCAAAGCAAAGAAGATCACCTAGCATGCATAAGCAATCACATCAGTCAACACAGATCAACACACAGAGTAATATCAACTATCACAGCCACCTATGGTGTAAGAACCGCCCCCGGTCGATCCCGGTCGAACCGAAGGTTTTCGGCGAAAGTTGACTTTCTGCTGGAAAAGTCAACCGATGACTCCGGGAGTCATTCGGGACCCTTCCAGGACCCAAAAATCTTAGCCGTCGTTACGGTTATCTTAGTTGGGTCGTTTCCTTTCAAATGACACCTTTTACGAAAAAGTCAAATCCGGGTCAAACGGGGCCAAATTAGGGGTTTTATCAAATTAATTATTTGGGCTGAGATAATTGTGGGTGGAGATTATTATTTTCTTTGAGCTCTAAAGTACATGACCTTGAGGCCCAACCCCTTGAGCCCATCACCTCTTTGTGCTATATTGAGAAAAAGGAGAACAATAGGGTTAAGAGTGAGAGTGGGAGGCGGCTGGTTCTGTCCTGAGAGAGAGAAAACTTATTTTGGTTCTTTGGTCTTGGCAGTGAAGCAACAAAAGTGATATCCTCTCCATATGTGCTTCTGGTGTGATGATCCATCAATTGAGCTTTTGATCAAGAAATAAATGGCGGCTTAGAAAGATCAATTTTGGCAGCTCTTAAACCAAGACAGACCGTGAGTTGGAGCTTGCTTTTGGTATCTTTCCTTGGTTGTTTGGTGTGCTACGAGATCAAGGTTAGGTAAGACCAATACTTGGTTTTGTTCGTGTAAATATGGCTGCCAAATATAAATGAGATTAATTAATTCTTGTTCATGAACATGGTTCTATTTTGGTATGATCCCATATGGCGATAAGGTCCCAGATTTGTTCTTTCATCTTGTTGTAAGCATTAAATGCCTTAGTAAACCACTTGAATACAAGGTCATCAAAGGTGATTTCATAGAACAAATTGGTAACAAAATATTGGGTAATTTCCTTTGTGCTTTACGGTTGTGTATTGAGAGATAGAGAATTAGGGTTTGTAATTCGTGAGAATTCGGAAATTGTGGTTAGAAACTTAAATGCGAAGTTAGAACGCTCGGGCATCGAAAATTGATTTCGCCAAGTGCATTGGAACACGGGAATTTAATTAAGAATGATAGAAACAAAAAATGAGAATTTTCGGGGCCCCGAGGGACGTTTTCCCCGATCCCGGGCAGATTCGCCAAGTCGGGCGAAATGGGCCGTTCCGGGCCCATTTTTCCAAGTTGAGCAATTGGGATTAGTTTGGGTATTTCCCTCTTTAATCCACACTTGAATTAGCATTAATTCTTGTATTGCTTGTAATCTTAGACATTGGACACGAGCTTGGCGGTGGAGGAGATTTTTGGACCCCGTGAAGTGACGAGGAGGAAGCTAGCCGGGTCGTCCGCTGCGGGATCGGATTGCCTTTGAGGTAGGGAAAGTAGCGAATACCGGTTCGATTGTGGAAAGTTACTAGTATGCATGCTAGGTGATAGTAAAACTGGAACGAATATTAGTATGATAAAATAACCGGACGAGTCTTAGTAACATGTAGGGGTGCTCAAATAACCCGCGACCCGCGACCCGACCCGCAACCCGACCGACCCAAAACCCGTATGAGACATATCCGTGGGTGATGGATCGGATTATGGATCTATTATCCCAAGATCCGATCATTATCGGGTGGGTGACGGATTGTGGGGTTGAGACCCGCGGGTCACCCGACCCACCCGATCAGCCCTTTGAACTTCCTACAATTTTACTCCTGCCCATATTTAATTAATTACCACTTACTTTCCCAAGTCCATTTTCCTTCCCAACCATACAATATCTATTAAAAATCATTTGATATTATAACTTAACTGTCAGCCACTTTCCTCTCCACCACACGTGAGCCCACTCTCCATCAAATCAAACCTTATGCTCACAATCCATATCTATTAACCTCATCTTCTTCTTTCAAATTTCAAACTTCATTATCTTTCTCTCTTCACTTTCAGACTCTCCCTCTCCTCTAGTCTAGGTCACGCCGCAAACCACCATACCCTCACCATCACCACCCACACCCTCACCACCACCACACCCTCACCAGTCACCACCACCACCACACCCTCACCATCAACTAAAACCCCCATCGATTGTTTTTTAGGTATGATTTCGAAACCTTAGTTAATAATAGGGTTTCATTTTTTTTTTGTCTCTGAATTTCATTTTTACTTAGATCTAACTTATATTATGTTGGATTCTCAGAGTAATCTCAATTTGAGTTGGAGGTGTTCAGTTCGAAAACTTTTTAAGCCAAAATCAGGTATAAATCTACTCACATTAGTTTAGTTTATAGTTTATATTTATTTAAAAAAATATGTTCATGAACTGAGTGTAAACAACTCTATGTGTTTTATATTTTTGATGAAATGATTATGTTATATATTTGTGTTTGCATGTTTGGGGTTTAATTTTAATAAACAGTTCCATGATTTTTTTTTTACTTAAAGCTAACTTATATTATGTTGGATTTTCAGAGTAATCTTAGTTTAAGTTGGATGTCTTCAGTTTTAGAAACATGAACTAAAATTAAACTATTTATTAAATTTTGGAAACATGAACAAATTTCAAAAAATATGTTCATGCTCTTAGTATAATGAAATATCTATGTGTATTATGTGTTTTATAGTTTTTATGAAATGGTTGTAATATATATGTGTTAATCTGTGTAAAAACATATGTTCATGTATTGAGTATAATGAATCATATATGTGTATTATACAAGTGTTTTATAGTTTTTTATGAAATGGTTATAATATATGTGTTAATCTGTGTAAAAAAAAATATGTTCATGCTTTGAGTATAATGAATCATGTCTGTGTATTATGTATGCGTTTTATATTTTTGTTATGAAATGGTTATAATATATGTGTTCCTGAATTTTGGAGGGTTTTAGAGTTGCATAATGGAAGAAAGTGTTGATGGAGGAGTTCAAATAGTTGCTGCCCCTGATGTTGAGCAAGAGGCAGCAACTTCAAGTGTTACATATGCAAGATCCTTATCTGAGCCTGTATTTTCTTTAGGTGGAAGGATATTGCATGATTTGAGGAGCTCATTAACTCCTCAGATTGTAGAAGAACTACTAGCTGGTGATCAACATTCAACACTCAACCTCAACAAAGAATGAAATGTATTTGCCTATTTGGTAGTTGGATCGTTTTGTATGTTAAGAGTTTATGTTTTGATGAATTAAAACCTTCACGAGTGTGATGTAGTGGACTTGAAAACTTGTTTTAATATGAAAAAACTATAATATATTGATTTGTATATATGCATGTTTGGGCTTGAGCTTGCATGTAAAAGCCCAAAAATTCAATATTTTCGGATATCCGCGGGTTGGACCCGATCCCCCCAGAATCTGAGTGGTCGGTTTTAATCCAAAGTCACGGTTTGTCGGGTGGATAATGATTCAAATATAACCGATCCGATAATATTCGTTCGGGCCAAAATATATGCGGGTCGGGTCGGATACCCGACCGATCACAGCCCTAACATGTAGGATGTGACTCAGTAGTTAACTGCTTTCAATACTTGGGAACTTGCCGTGCTGGTAGATTGTGTGTTGATTGAATTACCTGTTACGGATTGAGATGCATGTTGTGTGACCTAGGGTCGATAAGTTTAAGAATCAGGAATTAGTATATTCGGTGTAACATGCTGTTATGACGTGTGGGCAAGTGTGCCGTGACTGTTGCTTGTGAACCCTTGGTTGTGATATGGTCGGGTGAGTGATAGACCGACGCGCTGTGTATTTGTGGTAAGACTGTTGGGCTTGGTGAGCCGTGTTTTATCTGTGGCATTTCGATGCGTGACTGTTATTTTGTTGTGTGTTCCTTGAGGATGGTATTCCGGTTGTGATTGGGCCTACGGGTCGTGTCTGGGGCCTACGGGTCGTGTTTGGGGCCGACGGGCCACATCATATCATATTGCATAGGGCCGACGGGTCGGAGCCGACGGGCCAAAGCATATCATAGTGGGCCTACGAGTCGTGTTGGGCCTACGGGTCGTGATGGGCACTGGGTGCCGTGTTTCAGCCTCGATGATCTATGGTCCTTTGGAGACGTTTCCGAGAGTCCCGACGGATGCGTCCTCATAAGGATGTTTCCGGCATTCTCGACGTTATACGTCTTTGTGGCGTTATGCATCTCCTCTGGATTGAGAGGTAGTCCGATGGATGCTTGACCTACCGGTTTGTTAAGATGGTATTGGGCTGTGTACAGTCGGCGGAGTTCGTGTATTGTGGTACATGACGTGTGTACTGATGGTTTTGTGTTGGTTGCGTTTGCTGGTTGTTATTGTGTGAAAGTCGTCGTTAAGAGTATTGTGAGTTTGACTATGAACCCCAGTTTGGCAGTTAGTTGTGTTGTACTAGTATGCCCTAATTGGACGGTTACTCGTGGTGGTGATCCGATGTTCATTACCTTAACTACTTTCTCTACTGGGTTTGTGAGCTGTTAACTTTGTCAATTGATTTATTATCACTTTTGAAATTTTATCTTTCGTAATTTTACCGTGTTTATTTATTATTTTAAGTTCACGTCTCGAGTCCGGTCAAAACCGGATTTGGGGTGTGACATATGGTGTCCTAGAACAATGCGCCAGCTTCCCATAGCCCGGCTCGACCACGTCGTACCGAAATCGACATCGGTCTAGACGTTTTCCCATCGGGGTACCACTCACACGACAACAATATATTACATTACAATGCCAACTACAACAACACTCAAACTAACAACATACGGACATGAGAAAAATACACCATGACACTCCGAACATCACTCATAACTTCACATATCGTACCAGAACACTGCATCGGTCTAGATATCTTCCCGGAACCGCACATCGGGGTGAAATACATACATCGTGCCGGAATACACCATCGGCGTAGATGTCTTCCAGGAAACGCACATCGGGGTAAGTCTCATCACACACATACCGGACCGGCACACACCTCCTACGGTCGGGTATCTTCCCGTAGCACGGGGTATAACTCATATCGTTCAGCCAACACACACACAGGTAAAGCAATCGCAACCACGCAGTAAATCATTAACAATACACACACATTGAGTCTCCCATAATACGCCGGATCACACCACTATATCACATTTTACCGACACCTAGTCGGAAGGCAGGCGCACCTTATCACGAAACCATAGCATATTTTACCGACATCTAGTCGGAAGGCAGGCGCACCTTAACACGAAACATAGCACATTTTACCAACATCGAGTCGGAAGGCAGGCACACCTTAACACGAAACCATAGAACATTTTACCGACATCTAGTCGGAAGGCAGGCGCACCTTAACACGAAACTATAACACATTTTACCGGCATCTAGTCGGAAGGCAGGCACACCTTAACACAAAACCATAGCACATTTTACCGACATCTAGTCGGAAGGCAGGCGCACCTTAACACGAAACCATATCACATTTTACCGACATCTAGTCGGAAGGCAGGCGCACCTCATCACGGCAATAACACATTTTACCGACATCTAGTCGGCAGGCAGGCGCACCTTATCACATAATCTGATCATCGGGTACACGTCATACAAACATATCATGTCAAACATTTCAAGCCAACATATCACACCGAACATATCATACTAACCTATCATGCCAACACATCAGACCAACACATCATCGGTCTAGATATCCTCTACCGGAATCCTCCGTCGGTATATGTATCATACCGGTACACACGATATATCATTACCAAACAATCTTACCGAAACACATCACATCGGTCTATCAATCACCCGATCATATCACAAGCATTGGTTCACGTCATACTAAACATAACACACTTGTCATAACATACCAACATACCATACCGAGCATACCATATCATGGTCCTCAATCTAACGATGGATAAATCACATATCAAACATCACAATCATCGACCATAGTACCACAAGCAGCATAACAAACCTAAGGGCTCGACATGGCCCACATGCATTCCTACATCACGACAATTCCCAAACTTGCGGCATGACATGGCTCGCAAGATATCCCTCATTTCTCTCGTTCCTCACATTCTACATGCAATTATATAGTTATAACATTTAATCAAAACCTATATGCATACTAGTAACTTTCCGCAATTAAACCGGTACCCGCTACTTTCCCTACCTCGATCGCTTTCCAAACGCTTAGTCACTTCAAGATGCCCAATTGTCTCCTCCGTCGAGCTCGGGTCCAACGTCTAAGATCACAAATGATCCAAGAATCAAAGCCAATTCAAAAGCGGTTTAACGAGTAAAACATTACCAATTTAACCCCAATAGACTCGGTTAAAGGTAACCTTCCTAACTACACAAAAACGACTAAACTGGGCCCAAAAGCCAAATTCTGATCTGTCATGGCTCGGGTCACGGAGCCTTGACGAACTCCGTGACGGTTCGGGTTACGGAACCGTGAGGTTCCCCGTCACAGGTGACATCACGGAACCGTGACGTGTGCCGTCACGGAGCCGTGACGTCTTCCTTCACGGTGCCCGTCACGGATCCGTGACGGGTGTGGACATCTTCGTCCTTCTTCTTTTTCCAGCTCTAATTTCACGAAAATAAACCTTAAAACCTCCATTTGTGACCTCCCAAACCTCCAAAACAGTCCCATACACCTCAATACTTCAACAATTCAAATGGATTTCATAAAAACCATATAAACCCAAGAGATTTCATCAACCAAACCTAATTTTAAGCACCAATCATCTCCTTCAACCCTAAAAGCTTAACATCCATGGAATCCAACTAGTTTCAAACTTTTTCTAGCAAACCCACTAAGTAGAAAACAACCAAAACGAATTTAGATAGAGGATTTACCTTAAGAAAGTAAAGGGGAGGAAGAAAAGCTAGTTTTGGAGAAGATTTGGGAAGAAAAGCCACCAAAGAAGCTCTCTTTCTCCTTACTTCTTCTTCAAGGTTCAATGAAAGCTCTCCTTCTCTCCTCTCTTGGTGAAATTCGGCCAACACAAGACAAATGTAATAACCACTTCTGGTCAACGTCAGTCAAACCTGCGAAAAACAGGAAAATTTAAAATTTTTAAGACAGACACTTAACTTCACTTAAATTGACCCCGAGGGTCATGCCGGACTTAAGTTGACCCCGTTATCGACTAAAATGAGTTACGGGGGACTCAGGGAAACTTTCTGGTCATTTTGGGAAAGATTGATTTTTCGCTGGAAAAGTCACCCGAGTGACGTTTTGGTCCATTCGAGGACCGTGTTGGACCCGAAAAGCTTAGCCATCGTCGTAGCGGTCTTAGTTGGGCCGTTTCCTTGAAGCCCGTCCAGTTTAAAATATTTTTGGGAAAAGTGCCCGTTCAGGGCCCGAAACGTCCGTTTTTCGCGAATCTGATTGGAAAATATCAACTAGATATTTTCCAAAAGGTATGGGACCCACCTTGATACTTGTCAAGTATATGGTGGTGTATTTTTGGAGGGAAAAGGTGTGGTTGGAGAGGGTTGGCCGAGTATGGGGTTTTAAAAGGGAAAAATGTTAGTTTTTTTTATTAGTTTTGTTGTTAGTTTAATTAAATTAGAAATTAGAAGAGAGGTTTTAGAGAGAGAAGGAGAAGGAGAAGAAGAGAGAAGAAGGGAGGTTGAGCTAGGGTTTGTGATCGAGCCCTTGGATCGAGTCAAAGCAAAGAGCAATCCCGTTCCCCTCGTTCTCCTCTACGGTAATACCCGAACCGATTCTCGTTTCGATTATTTTCAAGAGCTAGGGTTTGGTTATAAAATTTGGTTTAGGGTTGTGTAGAGATTAGAGAGGTGTTGGAGACGTTTTAGAGGTGTTTGGGAGAGAAATTTCACGTTTTCCGGTGACCGGAGGCTCGGGAGGAGCTCCGGCCACCGTGGGTGGTGGCCGGCCGGCCATGTGGTGGCTGGCCGGAGGTGGCAGCAGCCACCACTTGGTGGCCGAGCCCCTCCCTCAAACCCTAGGGCACGGCCAAGCCCTTTGGGTGGGGCCCACGTGCTCGGTTGTTCGTGTTTTAATTACTCGGGTAGTTTAAAACGTTCCCCGGACCTTTTATCCCAAACCAAATCGAATTTTGGATTTAAATTGGAGAAGTTGTAATTAACGGGTTTTGGGAAACTTTAAACGTTAATTAATTGTTTTAGAAGTCGGAATTCGATTCCGTCAAGTGCGTTGAGTTCCTTGATTTATTCTAAGACCGTAGAAACGAAAACGGGGGCTTTTGGAGCCCCGGAAGGCAATTAACCAAAACCGGGCAGATTCGCCATGTCGGGCGAATCTGGCCCTTACAGGTCCTTTTTCGGGAATATCGAGTAATTGAGAAGTTTGGGAGTGATCGGCATTGTCGGGGTTACGTTTGGGCGTTAAGTGTGTTAATTTTTGGTTTACTCGTACTAGTTTAAAAGTACTTTAAATTTGTGTTCTTTTAGATCGTGCTACGGACCGAGGCAAGGGGAAGCTCGGCGAGTGACTGAGTGTGCTTCGGGTGTTGTTGGAGCGCTTTTGGGATTATATACGAGGTAGGGAAAAGTAGCCGGATCTCGGCCCTGATTAGGGAAAGTTAATAGTAGAATTGCATGTGACACCGGGGTGTCGTGGGTTGAGTAGATTTATTTAATTATTAGAAAAGCATGATACGGGATTGTAGCGTTCAAGAGAAAAGCATGTGACACTTAGTAGTGTCGTAGGAACAAAGAACTTAGCGATAATTGAATTACTGGAGGCATATGACCATGCCCGGAGGTTGTTTGTGAAACTAGTGATTTTAGGACCGTTGGAGGCATCGAGTATGCCGGAGGTTGTCGTGCGTTTTATTTAATTGTTGAGTTTGGGTGGCCTTGAGAGCCCGTATTTAATTGTTGAGTCGGGGTGGCCATGAGAGCCGTGTATTTAATTTGGTGTCTTGGGTGGCAGCGAGTGCCCGTGGGGTTGTTGAACCCGAGTCTTGACTGTTGAGGTGTCTTGAGTGGCCTTGAGTGCCTGTGTGATTGAACTTGCTTGTGATTGTGATTGTGGTTACCTGGGGTGGTGAGTTCTAAAGGTCGACAGCCTGATCCGACTTAGTGTCGATGAATTGCGAGTTCTAAAGGTCGACAGCCTGATCCGACTTAGTGTCGATGAATTGCGAGTTCTAAAGGTCGACAGCCTGATCCGACTTAGTGTCGATGAATTGCGAGTTTTAAAGGTCGACAGCCTGATCCGACTTAGTGTCGAGGAATTGCGAGTTTGAAAGGTCGACAGCCTGATCCGACTTCGTGTCGAGGAATTGCGATAGGTCGAACCCTGACCTGATTGAGATTGGTTACTGAGCAGCTGGTGTGCGATCCTTTGTGATCTTGTTTGGTGTTGTGTCGTTTCGTTCGAGTCCTTGAGGAGGTCGTCGATAGTTGTGTCGGGTTTACACTGTTTTTATCGAGTGTCGAGTCTGTTGAGGAAGGTGACGGGTTGTGGGTCAGTTGAGTACTTGAGTTGGGGACTGTAGTCCCGGCGTTGGGTTTGGTTTTAGTGTTACTGGCTTTTTCTGCTAATTATGCCATAGTCAGTCTGTTATCCGTGGAGGTGAGCGAACGCTCACCCCTAGCTGCTTTTCCTACAGGTACTGATCACCGGACGGACTAGGTTAGCTCTTGAAGTTCACGGAGCTTGGAGCGGAGTCTGGTCTTTACTTTTGTTGAGTCTAGTGACGGATGTTGTACCTTGTCCACTTGTTGGGACGTTTTTGTATTGTAAATACTATTATTTTGAGAAGTAAATGGAAATGTCAAAGCTTTTATTGAAAACAGGTTTCAAGTGTTCATGTTTTTAAAAGTTCGCGTCCCGAGTTCGGTTCGCTGAAATTGGGGCGTGACAGCTTGGTATCAGAGCTCGAGGTTTCAAACCTCGGACTGTCCGTCACTTAGGGGGGGAGAGTCGAGTCAGTGTAGACCCGTCATGTCTTGAGTCTTGTTTGTGTTTGTGCGTGTGTTACAGTATTTTGTTGCTGGCATACTGATTGTGTGTGATTGCGTGAACTGTTTTTAACTGTCGCGGGTCGACTCAGGAGCGCTCCTGTAGTCGAACGTGACGGTGTTGATGTCAAGTCGGTACAACGTGGTTCGGGGACGCCTGAACCGCGTTGTAACTACGTGATGTCAAGGAACGAAGTTTTAAAATGAAAGGGTGAAGGTTTTAAAATTGTTGGCCCTGTTGGCATGTCTTGAACTTGATTGGCCCTATGGGCGTATGTTTGATTTTGGTTGGCCCGGTGGGCAAGGTTCAATTTTGATTGGCCCGGTGAACGGGGGTCGTCGTGTTGTGTGGGTTGGTTTGCCGTCGCTTGTTTGGTGCACGTCGGTGCGGTCTCGTTGAGGTCTCGTTTACTAATGCTAGTATATAAAGTACGTTTAGCTTGAGCGGTGTAGCGCTTTAGTGATAAGCACGTTAGTGCAAGCTTAAGCGGGTGGACGTTAGTGCTTTTGTACTGTCGTTTTTATTTAAGTTCGCAAACTGAACGTTTGCGTGTATCCGTGCAGAGGATACTGTTTATGGCTCGCGGTAAGCGGGGACGACCATCAGGAACACGGGGCCAGGCACCCACGCGAGGCCGGCGGGGACGGTCAGCAGGGGCACCAGGGAGGGTGCCGACCGTCGAGCCCGCCGACTATGCGGAGGCACAGGGTACTCCTGTCGGAGAAGACAAGAGGAGTGATGCGGGGCCGTCTGCAGGCACCCCCAGTGTTCCGCCAGTCGCGGACCCTCCAGTGATGACTGCCCTGGATGAGCTTACCAGGACCGTTCAGAGTTTGGTGGCGATCATCGCCATCCGAGAGTCGGCTTCGCCAGCACCAGAGGCAGCCGCAGTCCCGGTGAGGGCCGCTCAGACAGAGGATCTTACCTCCCGAGCGCTACTAGATTTCCTGAAGCTCGGGATACCTGTTTTTGTCGGGGAGCCGAATCCCGACCTGGCTGAGCGATGGATAGAGCAGGTCACACGAGACTTGGACACATCGGGTGTCGAGTATGGCCGTCGGAGAGTGTCCTTCGCGGCCCATCAGCTGAGAGACAGCGCCTACCACTGGTGGGGGCGGGTGAAGGACACGGTCGGATACGACTACAGCGTATTCCAAGAGGTATTCATGGCACAGTACTTCCCCGAGTCGGCTCGGCTGGAGCGACATCGGCAGTTCTTAGACCTGGAGCAAGGGGGGATGACGGTAGGAGAGTACGAGGCCAGGTTCACAGCCTTGGCCAGATTCGCGCCTGAGATGGTGACAAGCGAGACGAACCGTTGCCTGCGGTTCCAGGACGGACTGAGGCTGGGCATCCGGAACCAGGTTCTCGCCTTGAGGATACGGAAGTATACCGACCTCGTGGACACCGCAGCTACAGTAGAGCAGGGCGCCAGGGATGCAGTCAGGAGCCGTGAGGTCCGACCTCGGCCGATCAGTTGGGCAGGGCCGTCAGACTCACGAGACTCGCGGAGGCAGAGGACCGCGGGATCCTTCCGACCACCGCCTCATCAGAGTGGATCGAGACAGCAGGGGTCAGTGGCATCAGTGGGGCCAGTCGCCTCAGAGAGGAGGCCGTCATGCTATCACTGCGGGCAGCCAGGCCACTTACTGCGAGACTGTCCGACGAGGGGAGGAACCGCGGCAGTACCAGCTACTAGCCGGACAGGCCAGGGATCGGGGTCGAGGGCTGACGAGATCAGCTGTTACCGATACGGCCGGGCCGGTCACACTATGGCATGGTGCCGAGAGCAGTTGGGGGAGACATCAGTGCAGCGACCGCAACAGTCGCGGACAGTACAGTCGCCTAGAGGTCGCCCTCGACAGGGTCAGCAGCCGAGATCATCACGGCCGTCTACGAGCGCACCAATTCCGAGACAGCAGCAGAGTCACGGGTATCCAGCAGCCAGTGCGCAGGGTCAGAGGCAGCAGGCCTCGCAGGGGAGAGTATATGCAGTCACCGACTCCAGAGCCCCAGGACCTAGCACGTACCGTGAGACCATCCAGGGTACGTGTTTGTTGTATCATTTATGGGCTTTGTTCTTGTTTGATACCGGGGCATCGCACTCTTTTATTTCGTCGGGTTGTGCTGAGAGGTTGGGGTTGAGCTTAGAGCCGTTGAGTCCACCCCTATGCCTGGACACCCCAGTTGGGGGTGGTGCATCGTTGACTAGAGTATGTCGTGCCTGCGAGATTAGAGTCGCAGACTGTCCTTGCCCTGGTGATCTTCTCGTGTTGGGGATGACTACCTTTGATGTGATTTTGGGTATGGATTGGTTGTCGAGGTACCGAGCCAACATCGATTGCTACAGACGACGAGTGACAGTGACAGTGGGCGGTACGAAGGTGACGTGCGTGCTGGGGAGTAAGAGTGGGGTCCTCATGTCGGCGTTGTCCGCAGAGGAGGAAGTACCGGCTGTGCAGAGCCGAGAGTTACCGAGAGTGGTATGCGAGTTCCCCGAGGTCTTTCCTGAGGAGTTGAGCGGGCTGCCACCGATTCGTGAGGTGGAGTTCGGGATTGACCTAGTGCCGGGAACGGCGGCGATATCGATGGCGCCTTACAGGTTTGCGCCGGCAGAGTTGACTGAGCTGAAGCGTCAACTGGAGGAGCTTCAGCAGAAGGGGTTTATCCGTCCGAGTGCATCGCCGTGGGGAGCACCAGCACTCTTCGTGAAGAAGAAGAGTGGAGAGCTATGGATGTGTATAGATTACCGGAAGCTGAACCGGGTTACGGTGAAGAACCGGTACCCGATGCCGAGGATCGATGACTTGTTTGACCAGTTGAGAGGGGCGACTCACTTCTCGAAGATCGATCTACGATCCGGTTATTATCAGTTGCGAGTCCGTGAGGGGGACGTCGCAAAGACTGCATTCCGGACACGCTATGGGCATTACGAGTTCCTGGTGATGCCATTCGGACTGACGAACGCGCCACCAGCGTTCATGGACCTGATGAACAGCATCTTCCGGCCGTACCTGGATCAGTTTGTGGTGGTGTTCGTGGACGACATTCTGATATATTCGCAGAACGAGGCGGCGCATAAGGCACATCTGAATGCTGTTCTGACCCTACTGCGCGAGCACCAGCTATATGCCAACCGGGAGAAGTGCGAGTTCTGGCTCTCTGAGGTGAGATTCCTCGGCCACATCGTATCCCGTGACGGTATCCTGGTCGATCCGTCGAAGATCGACGCGGTCTCGAAGTGGGCACGGCCCACGAGTGTTTTCGAGATCCGCAGCTTTCTGGGATTGACAGGCTACTATAGGCGATTTGTCCAGGATTTTGCACGACTAGCCGCACCGATGACTCTGTTAACGCGCAAGGGTGTTGGGTTCGTGTGGACAGATGACTGTGAGCGTGCGTTCGCGGAATTGAAGACTCGACTGACTACAGCTCCAGTGTTAGTGGTGCCCGAGCGAGGGATTGGCTATGATGTTTACTGCGATGCATCCGGAGAGGGACTGGGTTGCGTGCTGATGCAGTCGGGTAGAGTTGTGGCTTATGGCTCCAGGCAGTTGAAGATACACGAGCGCAACTATCCTACCCACGACTTGGAGCTAGCAGCAGTCGTGTTTGCGCTAAAGAGCTGGCGATATTATCTGTACGGCGAGGGGTTTCAGGTGTTCTCGGATCACAAGAGCCTCAAGTACATATTTTCCCAGCGAGACCTGAACATGCGTCAGCGACGGTGGATGGAACTACTCGAGGAGTACGACTTCGAGCTACACTACCACCCAGGCAAGGCGAACGTTGTCGCCGACGCCTTGAGTAGGAAGTCGGCTCCGAGCCTCGCCAGCATATTTGTCCGAGAGTGGGGCATGATGGAGGAGCTGAGCACATTCGGGCTTGAGCTAGAGGAGGTTACTGGCGGTGTTGCCATGTGCTCCCTAGTGGCTCAGCCCTCACTGCTTGCCCAAGTGTTGGAGGCGCAGAGGGAGGACGTCGAAGCATCAGAGATCCGCGAGAGAATCGTCAGGGGTGACGAGGTGGTGGGCTGGAAGGATAGTACTGATTGGGGTCTACGGTACCGCGGGGGGCTGTTCGTACCAGTTAACTGTAGAGACGCCGTGTTACGAGAGGCACACCATTCGCGTCTCACAGTGCATCCGGGGGGCACCAAGATGTACCGTGACCTCAGGAGGCACTACTGGTGGCGAGGCATGAGGAGAGCAGTCGCAGAGTTTGTGTCGAGATGCCTTGTCTGTCAGCAAGTGAAGGCAGAGCATCAGCGTCCCGCGGGATTGTTACAGCCACTACCGATTGCTTAGTGGAAGTGGGAGCACATTACGATGGATTTCGTGTGTGGACTACCGAGATCGCCCAAGGGAAATGACGCCGTGTGGGTGGTAGTCGACCGGTTGACCAAGTCGGCCCACTTTCTGGCTATGAGGATGACAGACCCAGTCGACAAGTTGAGCAGTCTGTATATCCAGGAGATAGTGCGCCTCCACGGGGTCCCGGTGTCGATAGTGTCTGACAGGGATCCCCGCTTCACGTCCAGGTTCTGGCCGAGTCTGCAGAAGGCACTGGGGACAGAGGTCCTACTCAGCACAACACATCATCCTCAGACAGACGGTCAGTCTGAGCGTACCATTCAGATCTTGGAGGACATGCTGCGAGTATGTGTGCTGGATTTCAGGGGATCTTGGGAGACCCACCTGCCATTGGCCGAGTTCGCCTACAACAACAGCTTCCAGGCCAGTATCGGGATGGCACCGTTCGAAGCGCTGTATGGTAGGCCGTGTCGGTCACCAGTATGCTGGGCAGAGGTGGGGGACAAGAGTCTGCTGGGGCCAGATCTTGTCAGAGAGACGACGGAGAAGGTCGCATTGATCCGCGATCGGTTGAGGACCGCGCAGAGCCGGCAGAAGAGTTATGCAGACAGGCGACGTCGACCTCTTGAGTTTGCAGTCGGGGATCACGTGTTCCTGAAGGTGAGCCCGAGGAAGGGGCTGGTGCGGTTCAGGCGTAGCGGGGGAAAGTTGGCTCCGAGGTACATAGGCCCGTTCCAGATCTTAGACAGAGTGGGAGCCGTGGCTTATCGTCTGGCGTTGCCACCGCAGCTTGGGAGAGTACATAACGTCTTCCACGTATCCCAGTTGCGGCAGTACAACGCAGACCCATCCCACGTCATCGAGTGGACTGATATCGAGGTGGCTGATGATGTCTCCTATGAGGAGCAGCCGGTTCGGATCATGGACACACGGCAGCAGATTCTGCGGGGAGGCAAGATTATCCACTTGGTCCGAGTGCAATGGAAACATCACGGAGCTGAGTCGACGTGGGAACGCGAGGACGAGGTTCGCGCGAAGTATCCCGGCCTGTTCGACTCCCGAGGTACGTCTGTTTTAAATTTCGCGGACGAAATTCCTTTAAGGGGGGTAGACTGTAATAACCACTTCTGGTCAACGTCAGTCAAACCTGCGAAAAACAGGAAAATTTAAAATTTTTAAGACAGACACTTAACTTAACTTAAATTGACCCCGAGGGTCATGCCGGACTTAAGTTGACCCCGTTATCGACTAAAATGAGTTACGGGGGACTCAGGGAAACTTTCTGGTCATTTTGGGAAAGATTGATTTTTCACTGGAAAAGTCACCCGAGCGACGTTTTGGTCCATTCGAGGACCGTGTTGGACCCGAAAAGCTTAGCCATCGTCGTAGCGGTCTTAGTTGGGCCGTTTCCTTGAAGCCCGTCCAGTTTAAAATATTTTTGGGAAAAGTGCCCGTTCAGGGCCCGAAACGTCCGTTTTTCGCGAATCTGATTGGAAAATATCAACTAGATATTTTCCAAAAGGTATGGGACCCACCTTGATACTTGTCAAGTATATGGTGGTGTATTTTTGGAGGGAAAAGGTGTGGTTGGAGAGGGTTGGCCGAGTATGGGGTTTTAAAAGGGAAAAATGTTAGTTTTTTTTATTAGTTTTGTTGTTAGTTTAATTAAATTAGAAATTAGAAGAGAGGTTTTAGAGAGAGAAGGAGAAGGAGAAGAAGAGAGAAGAAGGGAGGTTGAGCTAGGGTTTGTGATCGAGCCCTTGGATCGAGTCAAAGCAAAGAGCAATCCCGTTCCCCTCGTTCTCCTCTACGGTAATACCCGAACCGATTCTCGTTTCGATTATTTTCAAGAGCTAGGGTTTGGTTATAAAATTTGGTTTAGGGTTGTGTAGAGATTAGAGAGGTGTTGGAGACGTTTTAGAGGTGTTTGGGAGAGAAATTTCACGTTTTCCGGTGACCGGAGGCTCGGGAGGAGCTCCGGCCACCGTGGGTGGTGGCCGGCCGGCCATGTGGTGGCTGGCCGGAGGTGGCAGCAGCCACCACTTGGTGGCCGAGCCCCTCCCTCAAACCCTAGGGCACGGCCAAGCCCTTTGGGTGGGGCCCACGTGCTCGGTTGTTCGTGTTTTAATTACTCGGGTAGTTTAAAACGTTCCCCGGACCTTTTATCCCAAACCAAATCGAATTTTGGATTTAAATTGGAGAAGTTGTAATTAACGGGTTTTGGGAAACTTTAAACGTTAATTAATTGTTTTAGAAGTCGGAATTCGATTCCGTCAAGTGCGTTGAGTTCCTTGATTTATTCTAAGACCGTAGAAACGAAAACGGGGGCTTTTGGAGCCCCGGAAGGCAATTAACCAAAACCGGGCAGATTCGCCATGTCGGGCGAATCTGGCCCTTACGGGTCCTTTTTCGGGAATATCGAGTAATTGAGAAGTTTGGGAGTGATCGGCATTGTCGGGGTTACGTTTGGGCGTTAAGTGTGTTAATTTTTGGTTTACTCGTACTAGTTTAAAAGTACTTTAAATTTGTGTTCTTTTAGATCGTGCTACGGACCGAGGCAAGGGGAAGCTCGGCGAGTGACTGAGTGTGCTTCGGGTGTTGTTGGAGCGCTTTTGGGATTATATACGAGGTAGGGAAAAGTAGCCGGATCTCGGCCCTGATTAGGGAAAGTTAATAGTAGAATTGCATGTGACACCGGGGTGTCGTGGGTTGAGTAGATTTATTTAATTATTAGAAAAGCATGATACGGGATTGTAGCGTTCAAGAGAAAAGCATGTGACACTTAGTAGTGTCGTAGGAACAGAGAACTTAGCGATAATTGAATTACTGGAGGCATATGACCATGCCCGGAGGTTGTTTGTGAAACTAGTGATTTTAGGACCGTTGGAGGCATCGAGTATGCCGGAGGTTGTCGTGCGTTTTATTTAATTGTTGAGTTTGGGTGGCCTTGAGAGCCCGTATTTAATTGTTGAGTTTGGGTGGCCTTGAGAGCCCGTATTTAATTGTTGAGTCGGGGTGGCCATGAGAGCCGTGTATTTAATTTGGTGTCTTGGGTGGCAGCGAGTGCCCGTGGGGTTGTTGAACCCGAGTCTTGACTGTTGAGGTGTCTTGAGTGGCCTTGAGTGCCTGTGTGATTGAACTTGCTTGTGATTGTGATTGTGGTTACCTGGGGTGGTGAGTTCTAAAGGTCGACAGCCTGATCCGACTTAGTGTCGATGAATTGCGAGTTCTAAAGGTCGACAGCCTGATCCGACTTAGTGTCGATGAATTGCGAGTTTTAAAGGTCGACAGCCTGATCCGACTTAGTGTCGAGGAATTGCGAGTTTGAAAGGTCGACAGCCTGATCCGACTTCGTGTCGAGGAATTGCGATAGGTCGAACCCTGACCTGATTGAGATTGGTTACTGAGCAGCTGGTGTGCGATCCTTTGTGATCTTGTTTGGTGTTGTGTCGTTTCGTTCGAGTCCTTGAGGAGGTCGTCGATAGTTGTGTCGGGTTTACACTGTTTTTATCGAGTGTCGAGTCTGTTGAGGAAGGTGACGGGTTGTGGGTCAGTTGAGTACTTGAGTTGGGGACTGTAGTCCCGGCGTTGGGTTTGGTTTTAGTGTTACTGGCTTTTTCTGCTAATTATGCCATAGTCAGTCTGTTATCCGTGGAGGTGAGCGAACGCTCACCCCTAGCTGCTTTTCCTACAGGTACTGATCACCGGACGGACTAGGTTAGCTCTTGAAGTTCACGGAGCTTGGAGCGGAGTCTGGTCTTTACTTTTGTTGAGTCTAGTGACGGATGTTGTACCTTGTCCACTTGTTGGGACGTTTTTGTATTGTAAATACTATTATTTTGAGAAGTAAATGGAAATGTCAAAGCTTTTATTGAAAACAGGTTTCAAGTGTTCATGTTTTTAAAAGTTCGCGTCCCGAGTTCGGTTCGCTGAAATTGGGGCGTGACACAAATGGGATGAAATGCTCTCTCTCTAGCCCCTTTGACCTACTTTGGAATGGACAAAAATGCCCCTTAGCTCCCTTCTTTCACTTTGGCACAAATAAAGGGAAAATGGGTCTTTTTAGACCCATTTCTTCTCCTCCTAGCCATCATGGACACATGTCCATGTTGGGGTCCACCTCTACCCAAAATAAAATCCAGCAAATTAAGTTAATTCCTTAAGACCCCTGATTTGACCGAATTTGACCCCGGGTTGACTTTTCCACAATTACAGCCGTTTGAATAGAAACGACCCAACCAAGCTAACCGTGACGACGGCTAAGCTTTTTGGGTCCCGGAAAGGTTCCGAATGACTCCCAGAGTCATCGATTGACTTTTCCGACAAAAGTCAACTTTCGTAAAAAACCACCGGTTCGACCGGGATCGACCGGGGGCGGTTCTTACAAAATCAGAGAAATCAAATGTCAGCCAAGACCAAAAATCTCCGTATCCATCTTTATATCTCTCTATTACTTGAATCCATGATCGGGAAATAGATGAAGATGAAACCCAAATCAAAATGAACCGAGAAACATGTTTTGATCCAAATGAGTTGTTGAACCTTTTTCATAAACATACAATGTTGCCGCGATCAATACTAATTGTTGCCACACTCCCCAATTTTTTAAAAGAAATTGCAGAGAACTAAATCTCAACAAACAACATTGTTGCTCATATATGACCATCATACACAACAAGCACATCCTTAAGAGCCTTGGAATTGTAGAACTAAATCTAAACAAAAAGAAAAGTAAAACCAAATTGAAGAAGACGTTGTGATGGTGGTGTAGAGATGAGAGGTTGAGAGAAGAACTAGAGATAGGAGGTTGAGAAGACGTCGAGGCGTGGTGGATAGAAAATGTGGGGAGATGAAGTTAGGTTTTTAGGTTAGGGTAGTTAGTTTTTATGTGTGTTAAAAGGGTAGTTTTAGGATTTAGAAAAAAATAATAGCATGTGATGTGCACATGTTCAATTTCCGTTCGTTTTTTGGATGAAAAAAGAGTAAAGTGAAAAAATATGAAGTTAGAGGAATTAAATGTCTCAAAAAATAGTTAGGAGGGTGATGTGAAAAATCGTGACAGTTAGCCAAGGTTATGTGTCATTTTCGCGGTAAAATTTTTATCACTGAATCAGGTGCTTCACTTCATAAAGTGGGCTTGGATTGGGCCTTATGAATCTAAGCCTAAATGCAGGATCCAGTGAAGAGCCCAGTATGCAAATATTGAAGTTGACTATGGTGTATGGATGTCGTTCATTTCTGTTGACCGATTGAGCAGACAAAATCAGTGAACAAGGTGACACAGGCAACAATAACAGGCAATAGCTGGACACACTCTCTCTCTTTCTGTGTCTGCTTTGCTTTCTCCGATACAGTGCAGAGTGGTCCGTCTCTGCCCCAAATCCCAATAACAACAACATCTTTCAAAATCCGCATATCCAATGCCAATTCCGCTTCCCATCTGAACCCCAACCCTATTTCACCTACCTCCTCCCGCCGATCCCATCTTGTTCAACCTACCCTCTTCTCAATTCACCCCCTCTACTTCTCTCTCTTCAATCCACTGTTTCTACTCATATTTGATGGCTCTTCATGCCACTGCTGCTCTTTGCTTCACCACTACTTGTACTTCGCTTCCCTGCCCGACCAACTCGCTCACGAGGAGGAGGATCGCCGGCCCTACTTCTCGCCGGAATGTCAGAGCTTTCGCCTCGTCGTGCCCGCCGCTCACTTCCGCCTCCAATGTTCGGTTCAATGCGCGAGGTTCGTCCATTCTTCTGTCTGTCACTCTCCGACTCGCTGTTCGGTCAATTTCTGGCTTGTTTCAGTTGACACTTCTGTTTACTTTGGTTGAATTGCTTAAAATGTAGAGGGAAGTGAGGGGTGGAAATGAAGATAGAAAACCCAGTTGATTGCAGTTTTAAAGGTTGAGACTTTGTTTGAAATCTACAAGATGGTATGATTGAGGCATGACTGAAAATGCTGAATGAATGACAAAAAAAATGGGATGGTTTATGTTTGGAATTTTAGTTTTGTAGGAAATAGTGGTGCATGTGGATGGTTACAGCATCTACATTGCAAATGCAACTTGGGAAGGGAATGCCCACAAACACTTTTGTGGCTCTATCTAGCTAACATTTATTGGAAATGTAGAAGATGGTATAATTAATACATAGCTATAAATTATTTGGGCAAAATAATACATGTGGTGTGAACTGTAATATTATTGATTTTCTAAAATCCTTATCCTTCATTGTTTTTATGTGGATTCCAAATTACTTATGTTGCTGCAAATGGCTTAAGTGAGCTGCAAAATGGATCAGATTGAAGGCCAACTGTATCTTAATTCTAGTGTTTAATATCTCTGAGATAGGCTATATGGATATGGGCAAAATACATTATTAGTGGGCTTTTCTTATTATGACTGTTGTTACGGTGTTACGAACTAAAATTAAAACTAAAGATGCTTCGCAACTGATTCCTTTCTTTTCGCTTACTTCTTTGCAGCAAAAGCATTTTCTGGTGATGGGTCAGCTCAAGCAAAAGACTCCCCCCTTGTTGTTTGTTTTGGGGAGATGCTAATTGATTTTGTCCCTACTACTAGTGGCCTTTCATTGGCTGATGCCCCAGCATTTAAAAAGGCCCCGGGAGGTGCTCCGGCTAATGTTGCTGTTGGCATAGCTCGACTTGGAGGCTCAGCAGCTTTTATTGGAAAGGTAGATTCTTAAAACGGTCTTGTTGTGTTCTAATTGTTTAGGATTTATGGAGATGGAATACAATGATATAAGTTTGTGTTCACATGATCATGTAGCTGTTCTGACTTAGCTAATTACGTCTTCTCCTTGATTTTTTTTCCACTTTGCATTAGTTTTAGGATTAACTGATGTTCTTTGCTTTGGCCAAAACCAGTGATTCATTGATTGTATCATATGTTTCCAAAATGGTTTGTCAATTTTTTTTCCATTAATATCCTTACAAATAAATATGAGCAGAAAAGAGAAAAATAATTCACATCCATATCCCCTGAAAATTTTCCCACAGGTTGGTGAAGATGAATTTGGATACATGCTTGCTGATATACTGAAGCAGAATAATGTGAACAACGATGGCATGCGTTTCGATCCTGGTGCACGAACTGCTTTAGCATTTGTTACGCTTAGGAGCGACGGGGAGCGTGAGTTTATGTTCTATCGTAATCCAAGTGCTGATATGTTGCTTCAAGAAGCTGAACTTGATATTGATTTAATCACCAAGGTATCCATAGATTGATATTGATGGTATCAAGGAGATTGAAAACATTTATTATACACTAGAAATATGTAATGTGTCTTTTTTGTGGATATCTTCCTTATTCATCAACTGATTGAAATTAAAATTTCCATGTTTTGGCAGGCTAAAATATTTCACTACGGTTCTATAAGTCTTATTACCGAACCATGCAAGTCAGCTCATATTGCAGCAGCCAAAGCAGCAAAAGATGCTGGTGTGGTTCTTTCATATGATCCTAACCTGAGGCTCCCTTTGTGGCCTTCTGCTGATAGTGCTAGAGAAGGTATCCTGAGCATATGGGAGACTGCTGATATAATTAAGGTACTCAGATTCAACCAAGCAAACTATGTTCTTTGAGTTTGCTATTGAAGTTCATACTCAACCAATGTTGCAAACTTAACAGTATCTCTGATGCAGATAAGTGAGGAAGAGATATCTTTTTTGACCAAAGGAAAAGATCCATATGATGAAGCTGTTGTACGCAAACTGTACCATCCAAATCTTAAATTGCTTCTTGTCACTGAAGGTGCAGAGGGTTGCAGGTATTACACCAAGGTGAGTCTGAGTCATTCTCTTTTTCTATCAGCCAACCTAAGACCTTTCTCATAGTAACCAAGTTACATTTCTAAGTATTAGCTGAAGTTACACAACGAAACATCATCTCATTTTTTGGAGCATTCTTGCGTATGAAGGCAAGATGAGTGTTGTTTAGATCAAACTTTGTTATGTAAAAGTGGGTGCTTTCTGATTTTGCAGGAGTTCAGTGGGAGAGTTCCAGGTTTGAAGGTGAGTGCTGTAGACACCACTGGCGCTGGGGATGCTTTTGTAGCTGGAACATTGTCACAACTTTCCATTGATCTCTCCATAATTCAGGTACTTAATCTCCCTAGCCAACTTGTTAACTGAATGTATATTGCTAATAAGTACATCACATAATAATAACATATGAACCTATTGTCATCTTCTTGTTAGCAAAACAATATACATTCGACACTGTAATTAAGTGGTGACAATGCATGTGTGGGCTTGTGTTGTAGGATGAAACCAGACTGAGAGACGCCCTGATATTTGCCAATGCTTGTGGTGCACTGACTGTGATGGAGAGAGGTGCAATTCCAGCTCTGCCAACCAAAGAAGCTGTTCTAAATGCCATGCTCAAGACTGTATCATCATAGGTTTTGCCCCTCACCTTTGTAACTGTAACTACACAACCAACTCATCCCGCCGATTTTTTTGGACTAAAGATCATCCATGCTATGCCCCTCACACATAAGGATGAGTTCATGTTGTTTAAATGTATTGTATATCCAGATCATCTTGTCTATTCACCATAAGCTATGTTAGTACTTGACATTATGCAGATTCTCCAGCATCCTGTACCCGCTTGTTTAGTTGATGTTATCAGTAATATTCTTCTAGTTGAAGTTACCCACATGGAAAGAACGAGCTTAAGCATATTTGAAGCTTTTTATATCGGTTTGAGTTCTTGGGTTGGATCGAGTTTTAAAAGATGTACATATTTCTTTCATGCCTAATTTCCTTACATAACTGCCTAGCTATGTTTAGGACAGATTTAGCTATAATGGGCATAGTTGAGAAATGAAGGGCTGAACATTTCTTTCCTTAAATAAAGTTATAAGAAAAACAGTTGACAGTTGCAAGTTTTCCTCCTACTTTACAGGATCACCTCAAACCTTCCTACACTAAAACTTATAAACCATAACCTTCTCAGCATCTAAAATTCCACATTCCACTTAAGCCAAAACTCTATTTTTGTTGACCATTTGAGTTGTTTCATATGAGCACTTGAAAACCAAACCCACAAAAATGGCCGATGAGGAAGCCAAGGAAATGGCTGACAGGGAGCGTATATTCAAGCAGTTCGACGCCAACGGAGACGGGAAGATATCGTCGGCGGAGCTGGGCGAGTCACTGAAGACGCTGGGGTCGGTGTCGGCCGAAGAAGTGACGCGCATGATGGAGGAGATCGACACTGACGGTGACGGCTTCATATCGTACGAGGAGTACAATGATTTCGCCAATGCTAACCGTGGCTTGATGAAGGACGTCGCTAAAATATTTTGAAATTAAGTAATAAACTAATTAACATTTTCCGTGTCTTTTTTTATTTAATTTGTATTTCCATCGTGTCAAAAACTTGTTAGCTGAAATGTCTTGAATTTGTCGACTTATTATTCTTATTTGGAGTCTCTTTTGAGTGTGATGCTTATAGTAAGCTGCATTGCTTGACAACTGACTTTGTGATTTTGAGTGTTTGCCATTCTTTGCACCAACTTTGACATTCTTATTTCCTTTTATAAACATTTTTACTCAAAAGATTAGTCTAGGCTCAATTAAAGCATGCACAAGATCACATATAATATTCATGAGTTGAGACTCATGTATGTGTTGACGGTACAAAATTATAAGTTGAGTCTTTTAAATTTAGGTGTGTTTTAAAGTGTGAGACTCATGTATAAGATATATGTATGGAAATCATGAGTTACATGATACCGAGTGAATGGTGACGGGATGCTAGATTGATATATTTGTTGAATTTATTAAATTCTAATTTTAAAAAATAAATACTAAATAAAAAAATATAATTAAAATTAAATTAAATTTAAACTTGTAATGAATAAAAACTTAAATTAAATAAATAATATAGTAATTATGTGGTGGCCCCACCTTATTTCTTACTCCGTAAGCTTTTAAAAACTTATCTTACAAGCTTTGTCTTAAAACAAAGGAACTCATGGATCAGTAATAAAAAAAATATTACCATTGTACTGAAATTATGTTTTCATATATCTTTTGCTTGCCCTGTTTTTGTTTCATCCATCCATTCGCATTTGTTGAACATAGTTCTAAATCCTACAAGCATTAATCAGTGTTAAAGCCAATTTCAATAATCAAACTACAACACTAAAATCGGTAACAAAATCACAATACATTATTAGCACCAAGGCCGGCCCAATAATTATTTGGACCTAAAGCGAGATTTTTTTTTGGATAAATGCTGAAAATTATATTGGAAGGACATTCTCCAAAGAGGAGAAAGCCATAAGTGAAAAAAGAGAAGCAAACACGATTGCAAACCTCTCTGGCTGGAGAAACAGGGAAAACCTTAACTAGAAAAGCGAAAACAGAAACATCAACTACTAATCATTTTTTTTTCTTGCGCCTCAAGTAATGAATAGGATCCCTTTGCCAATCCACATACGAACGGTCCCGACGAATGGAATTGGAGAGCCAAAGCACACTAAACGAATGGATTTGAACTTTTCCAAACACAATATCGTAACTTTCCATAACCTGATTGTACACAATAGAGTTCCGGAGAAGACACACCCTACCACATAAATTTTTTGCCCCAAATGAAGTTACCCACTTCACAATGAAAGAACAGATGAGACATATCTTCCATACCTTTCAGGCATCGGACAAAGGGATAGGAAGGCCCCTAGCTTCCAGAAAAATTGACGTAGGAACTACTTCGAGGGCCGCCAACCACATGAACATCAAAAGCTTGGGGGGAAGTCCTTTCAACCACAAAATGGAAGCCCACAGGATTCTCGGCGCAGCCTCATCACCTGACGGAAACGCGTAACACCTACTCACAGAAAAGCCATCCGAGTGCTTCTTCCAATAGATTAGGTCCTCAACCCCATTACTCACTCTGGTATTTGAGAGCAAAAAGAGAAAAGCGTCCCTTTCTACTCTTTCCCAGTCCCATAGTTTCCTCCTTGATTCGATCCTCCATACACCATCGAACCAGTAATCTGCCACCAAGCTGGATTTGTTCTCCACAGTTGCATAAAAAAAAGGAAAGCGATCCCGGAGTAAAGCATCCCTAAACCAAGGGTCATCCTAAAACCGAACATGAGATCCATCCCCCAAAATCCAAAACAGACCTTGATGACCAAACAAAGATCTGAACAGGGGGTCCGAAGCCAAGCCGATAACATGATGGAACATAAACAAGCTTCCCCAGCGATCCATAACTGATAAATCCCAAGCCCGCATCGACCACCCCATCCGAGCACAAACAATCATCTTCATGAACGAACCCGAATCAGAGGCAAAACGCCAAAACCAATTTGCCAATAAAGCATCGTTCATCTCCTCTAAACGTCTTATACCCAAACCTCCCAACACCTTGGAACGGAACACCTTCTCCCAACTAACTTTGTTGAACACCTTGCTCGATTCATAAGATTTCCACAAAAAGCACCTTTGACATGTCTCAAGAATTTTGATCACAACCTTAGCAGCTTTTAGAAGTGACATAAAGAATAAATGGAGCCCAGAAAGTGTACTCTGAATCAGTACAAACCGACCAGCCAATGTTAAGTATTTGGTACTCCAAACTGCCAGAGACTTTCTATATTTCAGTATAATCGGATCCCGCGCTCCGGCACTATCAACACAGGTGCGGTAGTCAGACGAGCCTTCAGCTCGGTAAAGGAGCGCTCACAACCCTCATTCCACACAAACTCGGCTCCTTTACGCGTCAGGGCAGTCATCGGCGTGGCCAGGCGTGAGAAATCCTGGACGAACCGCCGGTAGTAGCCTGCCAAACCTAACAAGCTGCGGATCTCAAAGACACTCGTGGGCTGTGCCCACTTCGAAGCTGCGTCGATCTTCGCCGGATCGACCAGTATACCCTCTCGAGACACGACATGTCCGAGGAATTTCACCTCGGCGAGACAAAACTCGCACTTCTCCAAGTTTCCGTACAACTGGTGGGTGCGCAACAAATTCAGAACTGTCCTCAGATGCTCCACGTGCGCCTCCTCACTCGGCGAGTAGATCAGGATGTCATCTACGAATACCACGAAGAACTGATCTAAGTATGGCTGGAAGATACCGTTCATTAGATCCATGAACGCTGCAGGAGCGTTCGTCAGTCCGAACGGCATCACCAGAAACTCGTAGTGTCCGTATCGCGTCCGAAACGCGGTCTTCGCCACGTCCTCCTCCCGAACTCTCAACTGATAGTATCCGGATCGCAGATTGATCTTCGAGAAACACTTCGCCCCTCTCAGCTGATCGAACAAGTCGTCGATCCTCGGCATCGGGTAGCGGTTCTTCACCGTGACCCGGTTCAACTTCCAGTAGTCGATACAAATCCTCAACGCTCCACCCTTCTTCTTCACGAAGAGTACGGGCGCTCCCCACGGTGAAGTGCTCGGTCGGATAAACCCCATCTCCCGAAGCTCCTCGAGTTGACGCTTCAATTCGACCAACTCGGCTGGTGCAAACCGGTACAGAGCCATCGATATCGGCGCTGTCCCCGGTATCAGGTCAATCCTGAACTCAACCTCGTGCACTGGCGGCAACCCTGACAACTCCTCCGGAAAGACCTCCGGGAACTCACATACTACTCGTGGCAACTCCCTGCTCTGCACGGTCGCCACCTCTTACCCTGCGGTCAACGCTGAAAGAAGGACTCCGCTCCTACTGCCCAGTACACACGTGACGACCGTGTCGCCCGATACCACCGTCACCTGTGGTCGATAACAATCGATCGACTCTCGGTACCTCGCAAGCCAATTCATCCCCAGGATCACATCAAATGTCGTCATGTTCAACACAACAAGATCACCAAGAAAAGTGCAGTCAGCTACTCTAATCTCACACGCACGACACACACTACTCAAAATCACATCACCCGTAACCGGGGTGTCAATACATAAGGGTCGACTTAAGGGCTTTACTCTTAACCCCAACATATCAGCGAAGGTAGAAGAAATGAAGGAATGCGATGCCCCAATACCAAATAGAAAGGACACCCAAGAATTGTATAGCAAGCACGTATCCTGTGTGGTCTCATGACCGGAACGATGTCCCTCAGCTCGGGAATCGGAAACCGCATACACTCTGCCCTACGGTGCCTGAGGTCCTTCTCTCGGGGGTGGTGGAAGGACCACCTGCTGTGGAGCTCTCTGCTGCTGTCTCGGCGCTGGTGCGCTCGGTGCCTGCCGTGGAGCCCTCGGCGCCTGAGACTGACACAGACGGAACTGAGGTGACTGACCAGTCTGCGACTGCTGCGGTCGCGGTGCTGACATCCCTCCGAACCGGTTGGGGTACCCAGCCGACATGTGCCCTGGCCGTCCGCACCGGTAGCATAACGGCGGTCCGGCACTCGGCCTCCCCTCAGGTCTCGCCTGACTGCTCGCGGGGCGAGTCGCGGGCCCATTGCTCCTTGAACAATCTTGAGCTAGATGGCCTGACTGTCTGCACAAGTGATACAACTTCTCTGATGAGGCAGGTCCAACGGATGCCACTGGTCCGACCTATCGCATCCCGCCAGACTGTGTCTATGATCGGAAAGATCCTGAGATCCTCTGCCTCCTCAGATCCCAGACCTCAGACGGCCTCAAGAAGCCACTCGGCCTCTACCTACTCTCCCGGGCCCTGGCGGTCTCCCAGAAGTGTCGCTCTACTGCAAGTGCCTGATCTACCAACTTCGTGTACACCTGAGTCCTCAGGGCGGTGACTCGGTCTATGATCGATGGGATGAGTCCCCCCTCAAATCGCCTACATCGGCGCACCTCATTCGGCACCAAATCTGGTGCAAAGCGGGATAGTGAGGTGAATCTCGCCTCATACTCTGACACCGTCATCCCTCCCTATCGCAGCTCCAGGAACTGCTGGTGTCTATCCTCTCGGGCTGACCCCGGAAAGTACTGCTCCAGGAATACCTCTCCGAACAGTTGGAAGTCATCCCCGACTCTGAGCTGCTCACGCTGCCACCAGGGGTAGGCATCGTCCCTCAGCTGGAAAGTAGCAAAGGATACCCTCATGTGATCATCCATGATCCCTGAAGTGTCCAGGTTTCGGGTAATCTGCTCCAGCCATCTCTCGGCTGCATCGGGGTCTGGCTCCCCGGAAAAGGTAGGCGTTCCCAGCCTAAGAAAGTCTCTCAGTGCCTGGGTTGTGTAGCCATCAGCCTGACTAGGCCTCACAATAGCCGCTGCAGTGGCAACATGCACGATCTCTGGTGCCGGGGCCGCATGCTCTCTCTGGGCGATAATCGCCGCTAAGCCCTGCACTGTACGAACTATCTCCTCTAGTACTGTCGCCTGGGTCGGCTCTGCGACCGGCGAAACACTGGGAGGAATCCCTGATGGTCCGACGTCGCCTCCCCCGTGCTCCTCAGTGGAAGCACCTTGGGCACTCGCTGCCCCTGCCGACTCAATGGCAGGCGGCTTCTCTCGGCTCTGAGCTGGCCGGTCTCTAGTGCCTCGTGGTACATAAGTACGAGTCATGTCGTCTATATCCACTGCACGGATAAACACACATGTTCAGTTCTTAAATTCGCATAAGGTGACGCGCTTAAGTCACTAGCGTTCACACACGTTTCACAAAGGTCGCACTCGAACCAAACAACGTGCCAAATCTTAGTACAGTCACATCTAGTTTTAACACAACCAGGGAAACTCGCACACTTGCGCGCCACACAAAGTCAACCACACAGTTCAAAAATTGCATATAAAGCCACACAGTCCACAGTTCGCATCATGCAACAATTCCACAAGGTCTCAACATCAGCTTAATTTCGAAGGTTCTTAACACCTTTCTCTTTCTCACATAACATCCCATATTGACATCATGTCGTTACAACCTGGTTAAGGCGTCCCCAAATTACGTTGTAACCACTTGACATCAACCCGTCACGTTCGACTACATGAGCCCCTGTAGCCGAATCGTGATGGTACAAAACTTCAGTTTTTGCAGAAATTTGGGCATGACCCGTTTGAAAACTCTACTAACCATTCGCTTACGCGGAACATTCAACTCATATCCTGCACAAAGCACCCAACACAATCATAGCACACATCAAGTCATCGCAGCCATACCCCTCGGGTCCCGGTAATTACACGATTACCACCCGGCCAAGTCAACACTCCGATCTTAACCGGTCGGTCAACAGTCAAACACACGACAATCAACTAATCACAATCCAGGCACACAGCACCAGACAAGACATTCCACCAAACCGAGAATCTCAATTCTACGCGTAGGACATTTCCGATTTGCGTGACCGACACACACAGGAACCTAACGATTTAACTCTACCCACCTAATTGACGTACGGTCCAAAGTTTTGAAAAACCAGGCTCGGATACCAAATTGTCACGCCTCAAATCCGGTTTTGACCGGACTCGAGACGTGAGCTAAAAATAATAATAAAGTAAGCAAATATTTAAATGAAATAAACTCCAACAACAGTTCAAACTGATAAATCCTGATAATGAGAGTCAAAAGCTCGAAAACCAAGTAATAAGAAGTTTAATACAAAAAGGAAAGTACGTCTCTAGACCATCCAAACTAGGACTCACGCTAAGCTCCCACGCTCCGAGACGTCCTCTAAATCAATCACGATCAAAACCAGTAGAACAATAGAAAAGGGGGTGAGTTTTCGCTCAGTAGAAAAAATTAGTAAAGGGAGTGAGCAATTGCTCACCACCACGGATACCCATCCGATTACGGCATTCTAGTAAGGCGATAACAAGACCCTTTAACCAAATAACCCATAGACAACGTTGGACCCCACTCGGGAGCCATCCGCAAATCAAACTCGACACCGAACCGATTCTCAGACACTTCTCCTCAACCATGAATTTAACAACTGTCACCTAATCAATTCACACTGCATTACGACCACAGTTATCTCACAACTAACCACGCCTGCGAACTCGCACAACAATACACTGAACTCAGATTTGAATGTATTCAAGATCACAGAGACTCACATAACATGTATAAGTAACCACAACAAACCAAAACAGGTCAACACACGGAGTAATATCACTAGCAACCACTTCCACACTAAGTGTCACAGAGCAATGCGCCGGATTCCATAGCCCGGCTCAACCATATCGTACCGAACTCGATATCGGCCTAGATATCTTCCCAGAACACACAACATCGGGGTGCAACTCATAACATACCGGACCGGAATCCTCCGTCGGTCGGGTATCTTCCCGTAGCACGGGGTACAAATCACATCACACATAACATACCGGAAACTCAGCATCGGCCTAGGTACCTTATACCAGAATCCTCTATGGTATAGACATTGCCCTGGAACACCATCCTCGGCCTAGATATCCTATACCAGAATCCTCTACGGTATATATATCGTACCGGAACTCCTCGGCCTAGACATCCTATACCGGAATCCTCTACGGTATACACATCGTACCGGAACACCATCCTCATCCTAGATACCCTATACCGGAATCCTCTACGGTATAGATATCGGGACGTAATACCACACAAATCATACCAAACATATCATACCAATATATCATACCAATATATCATACCAAACATATCATACCGAACACACAACATCAGTCTATCATTCACCCGATCATATCACAAGACAATAATTCACACAAACATTCACCCCGTTCTCATAGTATATCATGATCCTTAATTAACAACGGAACATACCACATATTCAACATTATCAGCTACTAACCACAGACAAGCTCAATCATCACACGATCCTACGGCCACGACATGGCCCTCATGCAATTCTACAGCACAGCAAATCCCACACCTACGGGCACGACATGGCCAGCAAGTGGTTCCATATTTTATATGACTATGCTAGTTATTCACATCCTACACGTGATTCTACAATTATTCCGGTTGTTCATATCCTATATGCATTCTAGTAACTTTCCGTAACTAAACCGGTATTCGCTACTTTTCCCTACCTCAACCTCTATCCAACACGAGCAATCACGAGTCGCCTAGTAGCCTCCTCCGCCGTGCTCGGGAACAACGTCTAAGATCACAAAGTAATACGAGAATTAACAATAATTCAAGGTTGGTTTAAATAGGAAACACCCGGTCTAATCCCCAAAACGTTCGGTTAAAGACAACCTTCCTAATTACCCGAAAACACCCAAAATGGACCCAAGAGGTCCATTTCTGATCCATCACGGAGCCTTGACGGGCTCCGTCACGGTTTGGGTCACGGAACCGTGACCTGCACCGTCACGGTCAGCCTCACGGAACCGTGACGTGTGCTGTCACGGTCTCCGTCACGGAGCCTTGACGTGCTCCGTCACGGATCCGTGACGGATCTAACAGCTCCCTTCTTCTTCTTCTTCTTCCCTCAACTTCGTCCCCACGAATCCAAACCTCAAAAACTACATCGTTAAGCTCCAAAACCTCGAATTTCAGCCCCCAAAACCTCAATACTCCAAGACCCATAGTTGGGTTTCATCAAATCAACAAAACCCAATTAAATTCCATCATAAACCTCCACTTCTTCTCCACAAATCATCCATTTAACCATTCAAACCTCAAACCAACAAAACCCAAGCCTAGTTCATGCAATTTATACCAAACCCACAACCCAAAGTTCATCAAAATAAGATTTGATTGAGAGTTTTCTTTGGGAAATGAAGAAAGGATGAGAAATATGGAAGAATGAGGGACTTTGGTGGAGAAATCAAGCAAAATGAGCTCCCTTTTCTTCTCTTCTTCTCCTTCTCCTTCAATGGAGTTTTCTCTCTCTCCCTTCTCTTGTAATTTTCGGCCAATGCTCAAAATATGAGCTGATTTTTGCTCCAAATGGCCTTTAACCTAAAGTAGAAATACCTCTTTTGTCTCTTTTGTCCTTTCCCCCTTAAGCCCACAAGTGAGGTCAATTGGGTCATTTTTCTCCCCTTTCTTCTCCTCTAAGACTCATGGACATGTGTCCATGTGGGGTCCACCTCTACCCATAATCATTTCAGCCCCTTTAAATTAATCCAACAAGGCACCTAATTTGACCCCGTTTGACCCGGATTTGACTTTTTCGCAAAAGTACTCATTTGAAAGGAAACGAACCAACTAAACTAACCGTAACGACGACTAAGCTTTTTGGGTCCCGGAAAGGTCTCGAATGACTCCCGGAGTCATCGGTTGACTTTTCCGGTGGAAAGTCAACTTTTCTCAAATTTCACTGGTTCGACCGGATTCGGCCGGGGCGGTTCTTACACAAACCAATGGATTTTCTATGTTCCAGCACTCTATGTAAACCTTCAGCGGCGATTAGGAAGAGAAAAGGCGAGAGCGGGCAACCTTGCCTGATCCCATTAAGCATCTTGAAGTCACGACTCGGGACCCCCCATTCATTAGAACTGATAAGTGTGCCTAAAACAATCCCTGCATCCACCTTCTCCACCGGTCATTAAAATGCATTTGGACCAAGACTTCATCAATACACGCCCAATGAAGCTTATCATAAGCTTTTTCGAAATCTAATTTCAGCAACACTAGTTCGATACTAGATCTCTTGATCATATGAATCACTTCCGATGCCACTAGAACACTGTCCACCAATTGCTTCCATGCGACAAACACACTCTGGTTATCGCTAATTAAATCAAAGATGACCACTTTCAAACGATTAGCTAATATTTTTGCTAAGATCTTATATGGACCGGATATAAGACTGATGGGTCTGAAATCGTTCAGTATTTCCTCTTGATCATGCTTCAGAACCAACGTCACATAAGTGGCATTAATCCCTTTGCCCAAGCTACCAGAAACATAGAAATCCTGCAAAAACCTCTACAAATCGAGCTGGATTATACTCCAAGCTAACTTATAAAACTTTAGAGAAAAACCGTCCGGGCCCAGGGACTTCTTACTAACACAAGCATCTATAGCCACTTTAATTTCATCCAGTGAGAAGTGAGATTCCAACTCATGTGCCTGCACACAAGATATAGTTCGAAAAGGCAAAATCGGGAGAGGACATCTATCCAGAGGGGGGCATGAGAAATGGGCCTCGAAATGAGTCGCATCAACCTATTTTAATTCATTTGGGACATTAATAATACCTTGAGAACAATGAAAGTGTGAGACTCTATTTTTATGAGCCCGAAAATTTTCCACACGGTGATAAATCGTGAACAACGGTCACCTCCTTTGAACCAGCGAATCTTTGCCTTTTGTCTCCAATTTTTTTCCTGGACCTTTCTTTTTTGAATAAGTAGAGTACTATACCAGGCACGATTGACTCTTTCAACACCTGTTAGATCATATTCATCTTGCAGCTTATCAAAAACATCAATCTCCTTCATGATATTTTCGATGTCTTTATCAATCATCCCAAAGACCTCCTTGTTCGAGACTTGAAGATCATGACGTAAAGCTTTAAGTTTCGACCAAAGAGTATAAGAAGCAGAGGCATAAGTCGGATGAGAATTCAAAAGAGTTCTAACAGTCACCAGAAAATCACTATGCTTGGTCCAAGCATTGAGGAACTTATTGGGTCTAGGGCCCCAATCAAGAGTCTCCTCACAAAGAATGATCGGCCGGTGATCTGAAATATCCCTGGGGTGACTAACTTGTTTAAGAGGACCAAACGTTTCCATATACTTCAAAGACATCAGGAACCGATCCAAACGAGACACTTTATAAGCGTGACCGTACCAAGTAAACAAAGAGCCTGACATAGGTAAATCAATAATCTCTGAACGAGAAACGAACACTTGGAACAACTTGATATCTGAACGAGATGAGGAACCATTTCTCCTCCCTGAATCTAATAAAACAACGTTAAAATCTCCCCCGGTTACGCAACAATCAGGTAGTTGAGAGATAATAGGGATCAAATATCCCACACCAACTTTCTGGCAACAGTAGTAGACAGAGCAAGCCATAGAAACACCGGTAGAGACGTACCTTCCGTTCCATACTAGAGAATGATCCATAGGATCCACCGTCTCCTTTATCAACTTATAACTTCTCCACAAGCTCAAGATTCCTCCTGCACTCCCATCTACAGGGACTAGATCACAACTCCAACCACTATTCAAACCACAACTTCTCAAAGTCGTATAATCAATTGTCCTCCATTTAACCTCTTGCAACATAACGAAACTAGTCTTCACCTTCATAATAAGACCTCTTAGATTATGACACTTTTGAGAGGAATTCAGCCTTCTCACGTTCCATGAGAAGACAAACATCTTTCACAAAGAAGAATCACATGCACCCCCTCAATGCCTTCCGTCCCGTCATACTTCTTCTAGTCGTCTCCTTCCTCGGGACTTTTCTCTTTGAACAATTTACGTCGCGAAGATCCCACAACCAAATCGTTTAGATTGGTCATAAACGCTTGCCTCGTAGCTATGGCTTTGGCGTTGACCTTGGGATCCAACTTAGAAAGAGCTTTAACCTGATTCACAGATTTACCATCAGTAGTAGACCCACGTTCCTTTTCAGCAGAACGAGTTTGAGACCTTGTCTGGTAGAATAATTTCACAGGAGAAACAGTTCGTAAAGCGAGAATTGATCGATGTCCTTTTTTCTTTATGAAAGAATATAATAAAAAAATAAGTAAACATGTTCGTATAGAAAGATTATGCTAGATGATATTGAACAAATGAGCTTGAACATCTACTTATAACACTCAAAATCTAAAATGAATGATGAAGATTAATTTCTAACAAGACAACCTCCATGGATAAGATGTATTGTCTAGAATTCTATACAAAAATCTAAAAGTTAAGGATTCACATTTATCTATAAACACGATACATTCATGTCAAGTTAAAATATGACAGGTTTAAGATAATTCTAGACAGTTACACAAAATTATGCTATCTTATATGTGACGTCGTGTATGGCTAGCTATTATCATCAACTTCTAAAATTTTCCTTACTTAAAATATTTTCTAGACGATCTATAATGTATATTAGTAACCCTGATCTTCAATATTGTCAAACAGACTGAGACTCATGCTTTTAGTTCATGAACTCCATGGATTATTCTTCGATAAATGTTTTTTTTGCCAAACATATTCGTACAAAAACCATACATTCTAGCACCGATTGTTAATATATGCATGTCTTGTTTCCTTTTCAATAAGAGAATATTGATATTCTTTAATATTCATATTTAGATGCATAGTTTCATTATTTGAATGTATAAGAAATTGGTTTATAAAATACTAAGGGAAGTATGAGATATCAAATCAAACATTAATGGATTTCTCATATGTTTGTTTTGCATTCTTTCCGTTCTGATCAAACATGTATATCCAATATTGGATTTTTTTTTTCAATTTTGACAGCTTACTTTTCTAGATTATTTTTGTTTAAGCATTTTCTTAATGAAGTAGATAAATTGATTGTGATTCCTCAAACAAGTATTATAGTATATTGATATATAAAGATCCACGCTTCTTTTTGGATGTGTTCCATTTTTTTTAATCCTTATTTATACTTTAATGATCATTGATAAATGGAATTGGCATGTTTTGTTTCGTTAACGATAGTTTTTCACTGCGAAATAAACATCCTAGAGTTGTTATAATGTTTAACCATCAAGAAAAACTGTCTTTTATTTGGAAGATTTTTTTTTCTGAAAAAACAAATTTGAATAGAGATTAAAATTAGGCACCTTAAGCGAATGCTTAACTCGCTTAAAGCTTAAGTAGACCCTGATTAGCACGAATTGTTCGTTCGTTTGAATATCTAAATTTCATATGAACAAAATTTTTTTCGTTAATATTATTTACTAACGATACTCAGTAAATATATTTGTGTTCATTTCATGCTTATATGTATCTTCTATTTGTATCTCATGAGTATGCTATGTGATCGCCAATTATATTTTGGACCTTTAACACCTGAAAACGTGGTGGTATCAAAGTGTTGTTATATATTTAGTTTTGTTTATACAATTTTATTTTACTAACTCTGTTTGAGAAGCGGTCTTATAACGAAACTTAATCATTTGAGACCAGAAGCTCCAAATGAAAAATTGTAGGCTAAAGCTTGATATGTGCTTTAGGGGCCAAATGAAAATTTGCAGGCAAAGCTTGATAAGTGTCTTAACGGACAAATAAAAAAAATTGCATGTCAAAGCTTGATATGTGACTTAACGGCGAAATGAAAAAAATAATATTACATGCCCCAAAATTGATACTTGCATGTACGACCAAATGATAAAACACAAGCCTCAAGCTTGGTACTTGCCTTTTTATGACTAAATGATAAATTACAAGCTTGAAGCTTGATACTAACTATTTTTACGGTCAAACTATAAATCACAAGCCTGAAGCTTAATACTCGTATATATGGCTGATTGAAAAACCACAAGCTTGAAGCCTATAAAATGTTCTTAAAAGCAGAATACAGACCATAGGCCTGAAGCCTGTAACTTGTATTAAGGTCACACGATGAAACCACATGCCCGAAACCTGTAACTTGTGTCTAAGGCCTAAAGCATAAAGTTTTATATGTAATTACTTATATTTAATTTGTCTACCCCACGAGGTTGCTCGTTGTGCGGTTATACATATATTTAATTTATGTTTTTATTATTGTTATCCCACGAGTTCGCTCGTTTTGTGGTTATGCATAAACTTAATTTATTACACCCCACAAGTTCGCTCGTTGTGCGGTTATACATATATTTAATTTTTGCATTTATTATGGTTACCCTACGAGTTCACTCGGTGTGTGGTTATGCTTATATTTATCTCTTTTTGATGTTTAACATTAATATGTTCACCCCATGAGTTCGCTCATTGTGCGGTTGTATATATATATATATATATATATGATAGCTATCAGGTACAAACTTGTATCTTTCGTCAGAACGTAGAACTTTCAATCTGGGCCATTGGATCGTAAAATTAAAGGCCCAGATTTAATGCATATCTTTTTAATTAATGCATATCTTGTAATTGATTTCGCAATCAATCACCCCCCACCCTCCCTGAATTTCGGTGGCCATCCGATTTGGATAATCAATGGTCTAGATTAGTTCTACGTTCTGACCCGAAACAAGGTTTGTACTCGATAGCCCCCCTATATATATATATATATATATATAGGGTTGGTATCAGGTACAAACCACCCCTTATTGTGCAAACTACGAACTCACCAGGTGCTGACACGTGGGCGCGCGCGCTGCTGGTGCGCGCGCACAATGCTGACACGTGGCGCGCATAGTGCTAATAGTTTGGGCGCACAGTGCTAATAGTTTGGCACTGTGCTAAACTATCAGCACTGCGCGCCCAAACTATTAGCATTGTGCGCGCGCGTGGTCAACACGCTCACGCACGCGGGCAGAGGCGCGCGCGAAGCGGCCACATGTCAGCATCGCGCGCGCTCTGCTGACGTCACTTTGACCGCATCCTGTGGCTTAGATTGGTTCGTAGTTTGCACAATAAGGATAATTTTTACTGGATAGCTACCCTATATATATAAGTGTGATTACTTAAATGATGTTTATTTGTAACACGAAGTTTATAGATATCGTGATATTTAGGACCCGAAGTTCCAAAATCGTTAAAGATATGTTCATTGAACAAGTCGTTCAAGTGAAATTGATGTATGCACCATTGTTAAATGTCGTATGACCAGAAGTTCATACAGACTTAAAGTCTCATAAAATTTGAGATAAATGTATTGAACCATTCGTTTCATGTGAATTTGATACGTGCATCATTGCTAAATGTTGTATGGCCTGAAGTTCATAAAGACCGAATGTTATACGCATTTATAAAAATAATAAAGTCATACTATGGTACCTGCAAAGATTTACAAGCTTTGTGAAAGCGGGGAATGCCTCCTCTTGTACACGCTAAAAGCGTGAAAGGCTACTCGGATAAAAGAATATTGATTTCAAGAGAGAAAGAATCAGGCAAATTTTTATGATGAACATGATATGTCTTTACTATCAGAATTTATTCCAACAAAAATATCAGTTTAAGAAAAAACCGCTGATTCCGAAAGAATCAATCGCTCCTGCCAAACAGGCAGATCATGAATGAGCATGATAAAATCGATTCTCGAATTTGATTTAACAATAATATCAATTCCAACAAAAGTGTTAGTTCCAGAAGAACAAAGGAATGAGCAAGTGCATATTATTCTCACATATTGAGAACCATGGAATCGAAAATCGATTTTCATTGATAAAGACATTACGTTTGCCATGAAAATGAAATGATAGATGATTTTTACATTGAACCACGTGGTGTTGACTAATGTCATTTAAAAACATGTTTGGCCAATACAAAAAAAAAAGTAATTTAGATAGAATTGACTTATTGGCAGAATGTCCAATGTTCAAAATCATGATCAGAACATTGAAAGATGTTTTACCAACTGGGTATTGATGGATATTTGTAAGAAAAGAAAATGAGAAAAACAAAGATGCTCGATATAAAGCACGTCTTATTGTTAAGGTGTTTTTCTCAAATGACTTCAAGTCAATTTTTGATGTGTGATCATACTAGTATATTTGATATATATCTGATGGACGTATTCACTGCTAAATGTACTTTGAGTGCCAATATTTTATTAAAGTCCCTGAAGTTTTTGCGTTGCCCAAAGCAATGCAATTTGCCTGAAACAAATTCCCTTAAAATTTAAATTGCATGAAGCAATGTCATTCCCTAAGTGAGTGATGACTCACTGAAGGGTTTAATTTGTATGAGGCAGTGAGAGATGGTATGAAACACCATGTACTCAATAAGCAGTTTGCGTTGATACTATGAATTTGATATGGACTCTTGGAGAGATCCTTGAAACTGCAGAATGTCTAAACAAAACTTTCAAATGAATGTTTTAATGATGAAATATTGTCTCGGCTGAAGATCGAGTATACTTTAAATGGATCCATAAATATGCATATGTTAAGAAATAGTTGAAATGTTTCGAGTTGATACTCAAACGATTGATCGATATTTAGACCCTAAAGAGGATTTCATTTATATCAAATAAATGAAAAGATATTTGGTCTTGAAGTATCATATCTAAATTTGAGACGTTATAAGGTACAAGGCCTGACAGAAAATTCGCAGTAAATGTGCTAGCCAGTTTAAGCTCGAAAACTACTAACTGATTTCAAGATAGAAGCAGATATGCAAATCACGTCCCGGGACGATTACAATTTGAGAAGACATAGTGTCTTAGTAGAAGTGATCAATTTCGTACGAAGTTATTATATAATTATGAACTCCAGAAGAGTCATGAGATTGACATCAGTCGAAATCATGTAGTGAAAATCCTACAAGTTTGTTCACTGAGAATTTTGCAATATCAGTTTTGGTAAAGTCAGTGCACAAGATAATATGAGTCGACTTTGCAAGAAACCGAGATTACTCATTTGGTCTTCAGGGGGAGAGACAGTCAGGGGGAGTAGGTTTCGGTGCACTGCACTCTTTTTCCCTAATTCAGGTTTTATCCCACAAGGTTTTCTTGTAAAGGTCTTTAACGAGACAGTTGTTAGGCATGTCCAACACATCAGAAGTAAGTAAATGGAAGAACCACTCTACTCAATATGACTGTTCCGACATCCACTTTTTGAGTAGTTAATGCTCAAGATCAGGATGTGTCGACTCAACCAGTGACTAAATTACGCCTGTCATCCATCAGGGGGGCAAGAATTGTGCGATGCACTCTTTTTACCTTGTTCAGGTTTTGTACCACTGAGTTTTGCTAACAAAGTTTTTAATGAGGAAACTTAATGCATATTCACTATTTACGAGCGGTGGTGCCAAGGAGACTGTTATAATTATGTGGTGACCCCACCTTATTTCTTACTTCGTAAGCTTTTGAAAGCTAATCTTACAAGCTTTGTCTTCTTGGTCTATAAATAGAACAAAGGAACTCATGGCTCCGTTATGAAAAAAAAATGCTATCATTTTACATAAATTATGTTTTCATCTATCTTTTGCTTGTTCTGTTCTTGTTTCATCCATTCACACTTACTGAACCTGGTTCTACATGCTACAAGCATTAACCAATGCTCAAGCCTATTTTAGTAATCATATTACAACCCCAAGATCAGTATAAATTAACTACATAAAAGTAATACAATCTTATTGAACTTTATCAATATGAGTCTAGATCTTCTCACATTTTGCGTACACTACAAACATCATTTTTGCGTGAGTGACCAGCTGCTCCTCGATGAAGTCCGACATGTTCACCTACTAAATTTTTTTGTATTCGGTCCAATATTTGTCAAATTTGGCGTTTATCATCAGAACTTTGCTTTGCCTATTTGCGTAATGGCACCTATTTGGTTTCACACACCCTTCACCTTCCTCTTCATGGACTTCTAGCCCAACGGGCGCTCTTCTACATGCCGAGGGGAACTTGGGGTACTACCTTCTTCGATCGGATCGGAGGATACCCTACCCGGTTGGGACTCACCACCAAGAGTTGTAACATGTTCATCAACAGTGGGAGGAAAAGTGGGTGGGGTTGAGCTATAAGCACCGACCTCGTCCAATCGTAGTCGTACAACCCCGACCGTGCCTTCCTCCACCAAGAAATTATCTTCGTCTGCCAAAAAGTCGGACCCAATGATTGAGATTGAAATGCTTCGGCTCGTTGCCTTCGTAGTGGCCGAGTACAAGTTTCTAGCCTCCTCTTTGTACATTTCTTCGGTCCATCCGCTTCGATCATCGGACTTCGAGCTTCTCAAAATAGTGACATACCTCCGCACCCGAGGCGCTTGTCTATTCCAATGACTCTTCATGGCTTTCCAGCCAAACTATTTTGGGTCAAAACGCCCTTCTGCACAGAACTGCTTGGAAATTGTACCCTAGAAGAAACTACCATATTGAGAGTTGTACTTAATGAGGTCTTTGCTTGTGTGTAGCCAGATAGGGGTCAGGAGCGTGTCCACCTCAAGAGCCAGATAGGGGTCAGGAGCGTGTCCACCTCAAGTAGACATTTGGTTCTTCGATCTACTGTCGGCTTCTTTCGTTGTACAGGGCCAACAGAGGACGACATCCGGGTACCGCTACTGCCGTCGACATGTTGTTGGATGTATTGACTAGTCCGGAGGTAGCCGTAATAGTTTATAGCGGAGTTGTAACGGGGGGGGGGGGGGGGGGGGGGGGGGGGGGGGGGAGGGGTTGTTGGAATGTACCTTGGTTGGAATATGGTTGGAACGTGCCTGGATTAAAATGCATTTAACAACATAAATAATAATTTTTTTAATGAAATGAAATACGAGAGGTTGAAAGTACTTGAGTTCCAATATTGTTGTTTGTATTGGTTGAAAGCGGTAGGGTTCCAACCACCAGTAGGGTTGAAAAGTGTGTTCAGCAGCTTTTAAAACTCGCTTTCTTGAGATGTGTAGACCTGATCAGCCGAACGGTCTGGTTGTTCCGGCATGTTGGTCCGGTGAAGGACGGCTGAGTCGAGTCGTCGAACATTGTTGATCAAATTTTGAGAGAGAGTGCATAATTTGAGAGTGAAAATTAAGAGAAATGTTTGTGGTTTGATAAATGAGATAGAGGGTATTTATAGGTGAGTAAAATTTGATTTTTTGAGTCTATTTTGTATTTATAAAAATTTTCCTACAGGGCTACATGTCGGCACTTTATTGGCGCGTGTGCGATGCGTGATTCGCACACCAACGACTCACAAATATGAGTCGCGGTTCAGCCCACGACTCGCGATTTAGTGGATCGTGGGTCGCAAACCATGCACGGCACAACATGCGAATTGCGACTCACGAGACGGGACGTAAATCGCACGTTGTACATGCTCTTACAAATCCTGTGTATCTTATGTTTTCGGTTCTTGTAAATTACAGGACAATTAAAGCAATAATTCAACAGAAAATCCAGGACCTATTTCCTATGATATACCTGAAATCCCAATTCTTCTCATTGGGCTTTAAACCCAATTCAAGTACAAAAACAGGTGTTCAAGCAGAGCTCTAGAATACAGTTTAGATCATGAACAACATCAAATTAGCTCACTTGAGTTCATGGGTCATCTAGCTAAGCTCTTAACAAAGACTCAATCAGTAATCGAAGGCACAACTTTACACCATCTTGCAGATAATGAAGGTCCAATAGAATTAATACGAGCTACACTTACATTGCAACCTTGACCTTACACTATGAGCATGTCATGGAAGTAATGGAATAAAATTCATTGTTTCTGTCGAAGTTTCAGAAACAACTAAAGGGGTTAGATATGTAAGCTCAGAGGTAACACTGTTTCTGTCAATCCAGAAAACTCAAAAATGAGTTTAGAACATTTGTTCCTAAGAAATCATGACCTAGGACTAGGACACCATAAAAGCATAAACGCATTTCTGGAACAACCAGACCGTTTCTGTCAATCCTACATAAAAGCATTTATCACTAGGACACCATTTCAAGACCCTTGACACAACATTTGTTCCTAAGAAATCATGACCTGTCATCGCAGGATACCTAGAATTATCAGTGATATAAACCTTGGAAGTCACAATTTGAAGCAAATTCCAATTTTTTATCAGTTAAATATTTAAGACTTTCTGTACAAACTCGAAAAACCATTTATTCCCCCAGTGCATGTAAGTTGGACAAAGAGAACAAAATGCAGTGCATGCAAGACCTAGATTAGGAAATAACCAGAACCTGATGGCAACAATAGAAAGTATAATCAGCTAGGCAAACAATAAAAAGCAATACACAATCAACATATATGAGCAACAAAATTTCTCAAATGATATAAAAAAGGCAGTCCAGTGCACAATATCCCAACACTTTAGGGACAGTGGAGGGTCATTTATACAATCCTTCACTGACTAATAACCATGAGCTATGTGTTTCCTCAGAAGAAATAACAGAGAGTAGGTTCTGAGCTACAAATTTCTCCACCAACAGCAAAAACATCTTATCTACTAGATTACCAATCACTATTAACCGAAATATCACAACAGATGTAAACAGCCTAGGCAGCGACTAAAGATTCCATTCTTTTCCATGGTAAATGAAATCTGTTAGTAATATACAAGGAAGAAGTAAACAGATAGACATTTGAAGTGAGAGATTTCGAAAGATCTAACCTACCTTATGTGTTTTCCACTTCCTTAAAAGCTCGTCATACACAGACCCCTTTCTTCCTTGAGCAAGGCTCTGTCTTAACTTTGATAATGTGGCAGAGGTCAACTTAATTCCTCTGTCAATCATATCCTCAGCATACTTAACTGCTTCGGGGAGCATATTAAGATCACGAAGCTCACCGACCAACAAATTACCTGTGTCCTCCAACCCGGAACTGTAATTTTGTATCATACATCTCCAAACCTTTATAGCCATATGAGGGTCTTTAGCTTCCAGGTAACTCCTAACTGCAACATTGCAGTTTGCAAGATAAGGAACAAACTCATTTTTAACCATCTCAATGAATATTGCTGAAGCATCCCGTAAGTTCCCACTATCAACCAAAAACTTGAACAACAAATTATAAGTTATTGCATCCGGGAATGCCCCAGTGCACACCATCCCATCCAAGAACCTTGTAGCTAAGTCAATGTTATTTGCATGACACTGAATTGCAATCATTGAATTGTACATCAGCGTATCAGGCCTAAGGCCAACTTTATCCACCATTGTCCCCCAAAGAGACTCGGCACCCCTGGCATCATTTTTTCTCACGCATTCCTGAAGAGCGGCCTTGAAGAAATTCAATCCGGGATAGCAACCCCTACCTCTCATCACCTCAAAGAACCTCATTGCCTCTTGCATTCCCTCGGGGCCCTTGAGCAAAGTATTCAAAAAGGAATCATAAGCAGGCACATTCTCAGGGTCCCAACCAATCTCCACAACCATTTCTTCAAAAACTACTCTTGCATTCTCCACATTCCCTTCATTCTCCCACCCTTCCAGCAGGATAGCATAAGTATCTTTATCGGGCTGTATCCGAGCCTTTGCAATGCCGAGAAACTCCACTGCGTTGACTGTCTTCCCGTCCCTGCAAATGGCACTCAAAAGCGAATTCAAAGCAATGATATCTCTGGGAACACCATACTGGTTCATCACCTCAAAGGTCATTATAGCCTCGCTCACCCTGTCTGCAGCCACATAGCTGCTGAAGACGGAAGCAAAAGTAGCCAGAGAGAGCAACCCCTCTTTCTTCATCGACTTGATTGCGTCCCACATTGCGTCGAACAGCGAGTTCTTGCCCAAAAGGTCCACCACCAAGTTCCAAGCGTACGGACTGTGGTTGTCACCGAGCTGGTAGCCGGACCACCGGAAAAACTTGACGGCGGATCCTGGAAACTCGTAAGAGAGTTTCATGACCTCCTCGACATCCTCCTTGGAGACCCGGAGACCGGTGTCGTCGAGAACCTTCTCGATGGAGGAGGAGGGGGTATTGGCGATGATTTCGCAGAGGATCTTCAGTTTGGGCGGCAAATTGGGGGTTTCGAGATAGGAGGGGAAAGATGGGCGATTCACCAACTGGGCCGGCATCGGAAGGACGGGAGGAGGATTATGGCTTGGATTGGCCGGATGGTTTCGGGTAGAAGGAGAATGGTGGGGTCGCTTGTGGCGGCCTGGAGGCGACTGAGAACGGCGACGGTCTCTGCGACGGTGTGGTCTCCGGTTTCCCTTCATTATAGATTTGATTGTTCGAATCGAGATTGGGTTTAGGTCAGAAACTGAGAAGAAAGAGACTCAGTTTCATTATGTCACTTAAAATTATTTCCCCTCGAAGAAACATCACTTTACTCCACCGGATTAATAGAAGATTCGAGGGGAAAATGGGATTTCACTGCCCTTAACTAGGTGTGAATAATATTTAACATGCCTTAACTATGAAATTTATTTAAGAGATATCTAGTCCTATATTTAAAGAGTTAGTTATATTGAATTATCCTTAATTATGTACGATTATCAAATATATATCTTGAAGTTTTTTTAACAATAATTTTGTCGTTCAGTCTGGTACAAACGTGCTTAAGCGTTTTAGGGTTCTGCCGACTTTTGTTCGTGCGGAGGTAGGTGCCGACGGCGTCTTAATGTTTGGCGTTGATAAGGTATTCGGGTCACAAGTGGTGGGAGGACATACAGTTCACGGGTGAGGCGTTTTGATCGGACTAAGGAGTTCGATTGAACTCGCGCGGTGTGGGTGTGGTGCAATATGGAGGAGTTGCGGAGAAACTATTAGGGGTGGTGATCGATAGTGACGATGAGGGGGAGGTGATCCTAGAGGAAGCCCTAAATCTGGTGGTGAGAAGTACAAGTGTGGGCTTGCTGTGAAGGTTCTGACAACGAAGAGTTACAGAGTTCAGGTGTTTCGATTTGTGATGAGGAACGCTTGAAATTTGTGAGGGGTTGGTGATCCAAACGCTAACACCCAGCGTTACAGGGTTCTTCTTCAAGTCTGATAGTGACAGAGAGAAGTTGTTTAAAATGGAACCCTAGGGTTTTAACAAATCCTTGGTGGCTTTACATAAAATTTTGATGGATGATAAGTTCGATGAAATCAAGTTTGATCAAACGATCTTGTGGGTTCATGCTTCAAATTTAGCTTTCAGAGCATTAAACTAGGTAGTTGGACACATAATTGGTGACAAATCGGGAGGAACGATCGAGGTTGAATGTGATGAGGATGGTTGTGCTTGGGAGAACTACATACGGATCAGAGTACGATGGAGAATTGACAAGACCTTAAAGAATATAATGAAACTGTTTTGGGGTGAAAGAGAACACACAATTGTGAGAATTCAATATGAACGTTTACCTGACTTCTGCTTTGGGTGTGGTAGAATCAGTCACATTCTGAAGGAGTGTCAGGAAGGGGGTTGAGACAAATGAATTAAACAAGGTCGGTATGGTTCACACATGAGGACGGATGTACCTAGGTTTCAAGGGAATCAACAGGGTACGAACTTGGGTAATGTGTAGGAGAAGAGTTACAGGGTGTGGACTAAGGAGGAGGAAAATGACAGGGTATTGGTGAAGGCTAACTCTCGGGCTTTATCAGTGTTCAGGCCAAGCTCCCTGGTCGAGTCATTGACAAGGAAGGCGGCATGAATTTTCTTACAAGAGGTTGATAACCCGGAGCTACAACGGGGTGTTACTGTACATATTGTGGGGGCCTGGCGAGTCGGACTGAACTTCAAGCGACGCAAGAACTTATTGGTAGAAGGAGTGGGGCGGAGAAAAAGGTGAGTTTGATGGAGGTGGTGGAGAAGGGACGAATATATGAGCTGGTGTCGGGGTTAGGAGGTGAAGAGATTCAGGGTGAATGGCGGGAAGGAAGAGTCTCATCCCGTGGAAGGCAACTAGTTCCTCTGGTGGATAAGTCGTTGGGAGAGGCTGGATCGCAGCTCATTAATAATGTGGTGGAGTTTGACAGGGAGGGGCAAGAAAAATGTGTAGGGAAGAAGAAAAATATGTCGAGATGGAAGAAGAAAGAGATAGAAGTGGGGCTTATGGAGACAAGCCAAACCATGTGGTAGTGTAGGGTGAAGAGAGTAGGAAAAGAAAAGGTGATTTTGAGGATAGTCGGAGGGTGTTTGGGTCGATTGACTATGTCCCCAAGGATGAAGACTCACTGAATTTGGAGAGGGTTGCTAAGCAACCCCGCCAAGCCAAATGATAGTGCTATCTTGGAACTACCGAGGGATTGGGAACCCTATGGCCAAACATATAATTACCGAATATTTAATTCGAAAGAAACCTGATATTGTGTTCTTGTGTGAAACAAAAATGGCTAATGGGGTGCTGGAAGTCATCAGAAGAAGTGTAAGGATGGAAGGGATATTGGTGGTCCTGAGTATGGGGGCTAGTGGGGGTGTATCAATGATGTGGCGGAGCAATGAGAGTGGTTCGGTAAGAAAATATGGGAAGAACTTTGTTGACTCGTTATTTACAACCAAATAGGGTGCGGTTTTTCGTGTGACAGTAATATACGGAGAACCAAAAAGAGAACAGAGAACGGAGACCTAGAATTTAATGAAGGAACTTGCAGGTCAGTGGGAAGGGCCTTGGATGTTGGTCGGAGATTTCAATAATGTTTTGGGAAGTGAGTATGTGAGGGGTATTAATCCCTATCTGGAATGGTCAATTCGAGGCTTTCAGGGGGCTCTAGAGTTTTGTAGTATCTGTGACGTAGTAATTGAGGGCCATAGTTATACTTGGGAGAGAGGCCGTCATAGAGAGACGGTGGAGAATCTCAGCTTGACCGAGCTGCTATCAACGGGGCATGGGCGGTCCGTCTTCCATATTCAAGGTTGGTTCATGGCGGTCTGTCAACATCCGATCATGCTCCTATTATATTTTATGGGGAGAGGGAGATAAGCAGAAGGATTAGCAGAGGCTTTCCTTTCGAGCAAGGTTGGATTCGAGATAGAGGTTGTGGTAGGGTTGCATGAAACTTCGAATAGAAATAGAGATGCTACACTAATTGAGAAGTGTAGGCGGGAAGCACAAGCCTTGGCTTGATGGGCTCGAATGGAGTTTGGTGACTTGGATAGGCAGATAAAATAGTGTCAGGTTGAAATTAGCAGGTTCCTTGGACCGTGGAACACTAAGAGGGGGATGAGGATTCAAAATTTGAGGTCTCGACTGAATGAGCTATTGGTTAGGAAGAATATTGCATGGAAGCAAAGGGCCAAGAATTATTGATTGGTTAAGGGTGACGCGAACACGAGGTATTTTCATATGAAGACCTCAATGAGCATAAAACGAAACAAATTAGTTCGATTGCGTGACGAGAGGGGGGGGGGGGAATAGGTGACTTGGAGGAATAGGTTGGAGGATACGGTGAGGGAGTATTTTGATAATATTTTTCAGTCTGGTAGGGGAGGCGTAGATTCAGCCAGTGAAATAATACCGAATTCCATTTCGGAAGAGGATAATGGTCAACTTCTTAGACTAGTCGTTCAGGAGGTAGTAATGTGAGCCCTCTTTAGTATGAAGGCATTGAAGTCCCCGAGGCCATATGACTTTAATCCGGGGTTTTTTCAACACTATTGGATTTTGCCGGGGAATGAGATTGGAGACATGATGCGTAGGGTGTTTTACGAGGAGTGGTTACCAGAGGGACTAAATGATACCAATTTGTTACTAATTCCTAAAGGGCGTAATATGGAGAAGCTGAGTGAGTTTAGACCTATTGTATTATGTAACATTTTATATAAGATAGTCACGAATGTGGTGGTTAACAGGATGAAATGGTTGTTACAAAAAGTAATTTCACAGCCCTAGAGTGATTTTCTTGTAGGGGGACTGATTACCGACAACATCATCCTGTCGGGCGAGGTACTACATTATTTAAGGGGAAGGAAATACGGTTCGAATGGATTAATGGGGATGAAAGTTGATATGAGTAAAGCCTACGACCGCGTGGAATGGAATTATCTAGAGAGAGTGATGAAGAGGATGGGATTTACGGAGCAGTGGGTAGACCTCACAATGACGTGCGCCCGGTCGACCCGGTTGTGGGTAGAGGTTGAGGGTAATTGGGTTGGGCCTTTGACTTCAGAGCAGGGTATTTGAGAAATTGACCCGTTGTTACCGTACTTATTTATAATATGCGTAGAAGGACTATCCCGATTGGTTAGAATATATCGCACATGTTCTTTGCTGATTATAGTTTTTTCTTCTCTAGAGCCACACTGGAGGAAGTGAGAGAATGTAAGGATTTATTGATGAGATATGAGAAAGATTCAGGGCAGAAATTCAACCTGGAGGAGTTGTCGATAACTTTCAGTCTAAATACGATGTCGGGGACAAGACATCTAGTTCGAGGACCCTTCTCATGCAAGAGATAGTGGACCCGAGACTTTATTTGGGTCTCCCGTCGACTTTGGAGAGACGTAAGTATGAATCGTTCTTGTTCATCAAGGACATAATAGTTCAGGAATTAAAAGGTTGGGATGAATTATTACTTAGTAAGGTAGGAAATGAAGTTCATACTAAAGCAGTAATCCAAGCCTTACCTATTTACACTAGGAGTGTTTATCATATTCCAAGCAAGCTGATCAAGGACACTGAGGTAGTTATGAAAAGATACTGGTAGAATCATGATGTGTGCTCAGGCAAAGGGGTTAAATGGAAGGGCTAGGACAAGCTTTGCAAGCATAAGTTACAAGGAGGCCTAGGTTTTAAGCACCTGCAAGACTTTAATTTGGCAATGTTGGACAAGCAGGGATGGAGGCTCGTCACTCAATCAAATAGTTTGGTGGCATGTGTTCTTCAGGATAAGAACTATCCGGGGGTGAATTTTTTAAAGGCGGAAAAGAGGCAAGGTTGTAGCTATGTGTGGTCTAGTATACTGGCGGGTCAAGAGTTATTAAGGAGAGGGGTTCGGAGATGGATTGGGAATGGAGAAAACACAGGGATTTTGGGTACCGCCTTGATATCGACGAAGGATGGTAGGGTGGGGGGTCAGTATACAGAAGGGTGGACAATCTTGTAAGCGAGTATATTATGGATGGGACTTAGAGATGGGATAGGGCAAAAATTCAAGCCGTGTTTGATGAACATACGACAGCAGCAAGTACTTCAATGTCATTTATTGTTGTTCCTATTGAGGATGGTTGATATTGGTGGAGTAGACGGGACGTAGTGTTCAAAATCAGGGACGCTTACAGGTTGATCCAGAGACAAAACACAAGGTGGATAAAGCAAGACCGGGACCAGTTTTAGATGAAGTTGTGGTGTTTGGAGGTGTCGCCGAAGGTTAAGCTTCATGCTTGGAGAATTCCAACGGGGTCCCTTCCTACTAACTACAATGTCTACTCCAGATTTGTACCGGTGAGCCCGGACTGTGGGAGATTTGTGCGTCTTGAAAATGAGAGTCATGTTCTTTTTCATTGTACATGTACGAAGAGGCTATGGGAAAAATTCGGTTTGGTGTTTCATGATCATAGCATCGATCCTCGTGAGTGCTTGGAACATTGCTGGACCCATGGAACGTGGCTTGGCTGAAATGGTGTTGGTTTTATGGTCATAAACGTGGATGGAAAGGAACACTCGTGTTTAGCGACAAGAATTGATAAGGGCGGAGGTGATTTAGAGAGGGGCTGAAACATTAATTTTGGAATGGGTGGAATCTAAACCAAAACCCCCGGAGGGAAGTACAAGGGGGTTGGACAGTCCAGGGGTTGATCTACACTAGCAATGGAGGATGTGAAAATCAATGCTAACGGAGCGATTTTGGGTCTGGAGAGAGGAAGTGGTGGAATGATCTGTAGGAATGGCATGAGATGGGCCAAGACTACTAAGTGTATGGTTATCCCTAGACACAGAATCCGTAGATCATTGAGTTGATGTGCATCAATGAGGCGTTTTCTTGGATCTATGAGGTAGGCTGGCTGTCAGGTACTATTGAGTCAGATTGCTCATGTGCGCAGACTATTAATGGATCGGAGGGGATGATGTCTCCGATGTGGTTAATTGGCATGGAATGTAGAGCTAATCTCAAAGCTCTACCGAATTTTCAATCACTATTCATTCATAGAGAAACAAATAAGATTGTGCATTAGCTCGTAATGTTAGTGATTGGTGTATTTGGGATTAGGGATGGCAACGGGGTGGGTTCGGGGCGGGGACCCCTCGCCCCGTCCCCGCCCCGACCCCGAGTTGACCCCGAATTGACCCCGCCCCGATATTTCCCCGTCGGGTTCGGGGATTCCCGACCCGCCCCGTTCAATATTGGGGTTATATTTAAAAAAAATATTTACTAAATGAAAAACATTAAAAAAAAATTCAACTAATGTTAATGATCCAAAAATTAAGACCTTGCAATATTTACTTAATGGGAGGTAAATATCTGAGTTAAAAAGGAGAAGAAAGATGGTATTTTATAGAAAGAAAATAGAGCTTTGAATACAATTTTATCGATGTGGGATTTATAGTCTTATCTGGAATGACAAAACGAATTGTCTTAGTTGGATCATTATCATTACATAGTTAAAATCAACTTTAGATGAGGGGTAAAGTGGCTCTTCAACTCCAAGATATTTTTTGTTCGAGCTACATGTACACCAGTTTTATTTTTCAAGTCTAATTAATATTTCAGCCCTTCAAGTTTTATATATAATAATTACAAACATACTAGTTGCACAAATGTATAATGGTTGAGTTGGTAAACGCATGATTATTGACTTAAGATCAGGGGATCAAATCCCATTACAAACTTTTCCAATCATTATTAAATATTTATTGTTCTAGGTGAAAGTTTACGTGGGCTGGATTGCTGAAGTTAACATGGGTTTGGCTTATATGGTGGCTACAAAAATGGGGGCCTATATAAAAATGGGCTAGTATCGGGGCGGGGAGTACCATCCCCGGCCCCGCCCCAAACCCGGTCAACATCCCCGGTCAATGCCCCGATCCCCGCCCCGAGTGTGTAATTCCCCGACCCGAACCCGCCCCGATCGGGGCGGGGGCTTCGGGTCCCCGTCGGGGTCGGGTTATTTTGCCATCCCTATTTGGGATTGGAAAATTATGGAGATACCTATAGTGCTCCGTGATATTTTGTCCAATGATATGCTGAATGAATAAAAATGCCAGTATTTTTTTTAAATGACTACCCAAACATACCATGTTCTTACGATATCCAATATTTCATTTAGTTTTCCATCCGTTTACTGTTAATTTTTTTAAACTCCGAAAGTACACCCAATGATACAACCCTAAAACCAACTCTAACACTAAATTCAACCCTAGATCCCTCTGAACCTCAAATCTCTCTCCAATCTTTTTTTTTGATAAGCTCGAAAATTTTATTAAAGACCGATTCTAAGAAAGGGAATCGGAAGACCCTGATTCAAGAAGAAACATGATAAAAAATGCCAAAAGGCCCGAACAACGCTTACAGAGGAGTTCTGCTAAAGGGGAACTATAAGGAAAACCTTATCCCAAAAACAGAAAAATCCAAAAAACAGAACAAGAAAACAAAAACCACCAAACAAAACTACTTGGTTGACTTCTGACGGGCCTTATGAGATGCTTTCCATAAGGTCGAAACCGGAGGCGCTGCCTTGATAGCTCGTTCTCGAGAACTGGCTCTCGACCGAGTAACGATAGAATAAGTAGGAAGTCGACTCTGACGAGGTTGGAGGAGGGCTTCCTTCCAGGGACTGCTCTCCTTCTTCCCCACTTCCACCGAGGCCTCTGGAACATGAGTTTCAATTAAAACCTGACGCTCAGAACATTCAAACGAACCCACAACCGAGACTCCGGTAGTCACTCCCAAACCTTCCTCACACACACTTATCGTCTTCGAAACAGAGGTGAGCCCACCTGTCACGCCCCAATTTCAGCGAACCGAAACTAGGGACGCGAATGTTCAAAAAGTTACAAAACTGAAACCTGTTTTTGTTAAATCACCTTAAAGGCAGTTTAGTTCCACAAAAGAATAATAATTACATCTCAAAAATAAAAGTCCCACACTTGGACAAAACGAGATACACGTCTCTAGACTCAAAACACCCAGCAACCCGCTTCAAGCTCTTCAAGCTTCAGAAGCTCACCTAGTCCAGATTAAGAACGGTACCTGTAGGAAAATCAGCTAGGGGTGAGCGTTCGCTCACCTCCACGGATAACAGACTGACTATGGCATAAATAGTAGATAAAGCTAGTAACACTAAAACCAAACCCAACTCCGGGACCACAGTCCCTAACTCAAGTACTCAACTAACCCACAACCCATTACTTTCCTCAACAGACTCAACACTCGATAAAAACAGTGTAGACTCGACACAACGATCGACGACCTCCTCAAGGACTCGAACGAAACGACACCACACCAAACAAGATCACAAAGGATCGCATACCAGCTGTTCAGTAACCAATCTCAATCAGGTCAGGGATCGACCTATCGCAATTCCTCGACACGAAGTCGGATCAGGCTGTCGACCGTTGCAGTTCATCGACACTAAGTTGGATCAGGCTGTCGACCTTTGCAGTTCATCGACACTAAGTCGGATCAGGCTGTCGACCTTTGCAGTTCATCGACACTAAGTCGGATCAGGCTGTCGACCTTTGCAGTTCATCGACACTAAGTCGGATCAGGCTGTCGACCTATCGCAATTCACAACTTCGGGTAACCACAATCACAATCACAGGCAAGTTCAATCACACAGGCACTTAAGGCCACTCAAGACACCTCAACTGTCAAGACTCGGGCTCAACAACCCCACGGACACTCACTGCCCCTCAAGACACACCAACGGTCAAGACTCGGGTTCAACAACCCCACGGGCACCCACTGCCACTCAAGACACACCAACGGTCAAGACTCGGGTTCAACAACCCCACGACACTCAATGCCACTCAAGACACCAAATTAAATACACGGGCTCTCATGGCCACCCAACTCAACAATAAAAACACGGGCTCTCAAGGCCACCCAAACTCAACAATAAATAACACGGGCTCTCAAGGCCACCCAAACTCAACAATAAATACACACAGGCTCTCAAGGCCACCCAAACTCAACAATAAATACACACAACAACCTCCAGGCATGGTCATATGCCTCCAGTAATTCAATTAACGCTAAGTTCTCTGCTCCTACGACACTACTAAGTGTCACATGCTTTTCTCAATAATTACTAAGTTCCCGTAACATGCCTTTCTAGTATTTAAATTAAACCTACTCAACCCACGACACCCCGGTGTCACATGCAATTCTACAGTTAACTTTCCCTAGTCAGGGCCGAGATCCGGCTACTTTTCCCTACCTCGTATATAAACCCAAAAGCGCTCCAACAACACCCGAAGCACGCTCATTCACTCGCCGAGCTTCCCTTTGCCTCGGTCCGTAGCACGATCTAAAAGAACACAAATTTAACTCACTTTTAAGCTAGTACGAACAGGTCGAAATTAAATAACTCAAAGCCCAAGTTAATAACGGTTCCGCCGTTAAGTTAACGGCTACGATTCGTCCATTTTAAATTTGACAGTTGTCGTTTACACTCGAGCGGGATAAAAGTCGGGTTACGACGGATCGGGTTCGAGCACCCGCGCACCTAACCCAGGTTTGATCTAAACTCAGTTTAAACCCCTCTTTTACTTAAAACCATCGTTGAACTCCCTTGCTTTAATTAATTCCGTCTTTGATTTTAAAACAAAACGATTTCCTTCCGTTCGTTTCCAAACTCGATATTTTGGTCCAAGACCCTTATAAAGTCGATCGGCTTCGTTTCCCTTTTTCGATTTAATCTTAACTCGAGTCTAACCTTAATAAACGACTTTCGTTTTCTTTTACAACCCGTTTAACCTAAGCCGATCTAGTTTTATCGATAATTAATTTATGTCCAAACGATAAGGATTTAATCTTTAATCTTACAACTGATTTCCGTTTTACAAACAGTTTGAACCCAACCCATTCATACTTAAATCGATTCAAAACATAAGAACAATTATATCGATAACTTATATTTTGTCGATCTTACAAAATCAGATTACACGTTTACAATAAACCTTTAAACAAGCCTGAATCACGTTTTTCTTGTTGTTCCGTTCCTTCCCATTTAGGGAGTTCCGTTCCATCCCGACCAGATTTGAACGAACTCGGGAAAAGGGAAAGCGAAGCAGAAGAACGGTTCTGCTTGGTCCGGCCGACCACCGGCGCCGGTCGGCCGAGCTTCCACGGGCCGAGAACTAACCGTGAGGAAACGGTGGCGGCGGTGGACGGCGGTGCACGGCGGCGTCGGCGCGGGTCCGGACGACTCGTCCCGTTCCGGATCTGGTGAGCTCGCCGGCGACGGAGCTCGGTTCGTGTTAGGGCTCGGACGGGAAGATCGGAGATGGGAAGAGGGCGGCGGCGCGTTAGGGCTCGGACGGGAACGGTGAAGGACGGCGTGGGGAGCTCGGGGCGTGATTGTGTGGCTGGCCGGAGCGGTGACGGCGTCGGGACGGAGGAGAAGAGGACGGGACGGTGCTGGTGACGGAGGTGGCGGCCGGAATGACGGCCGGAGCTGTGGTCGGCGAGGAAGACAAGAGAGAGAGAGAGAGAGAGAGAGTGAGGATCGGCTAGCGAGAGAGAGGAGAGGGTGAGGGCTGCGTTGGTATAACGCTGAAACCATTAGGGTTTCAGCTTATATACCACGCGAGTTGGGCCGGCCTAACGGGCCTCAGACCAGCAAACGGGCTCAAGCCCAAACCGGGTCTGGTCTGGCCTGCCCAGCTTCCATTCTTTTTTTTTTGCCACTTGTTTCAAGAACCTACCCTAAGGTTTTAGGATTTGCGAATTAATACCCTAATGAAACGAAGCGGGTTTTACACCACCACCCAGACGATCAGACGAGCCTTCAACCGAATGCCTAGATTCCCTACAAAAATGGGCTTCCACAGGGGCTCCCGAGCCCAAACATCTGGTAAACGGAGTCGCAACGCCCAATCTCTCCAACAATAAATCCAATCCTTATTTTTCAATGAAAAATTATATTAATTTATTTAAAATTTTACACTAATATACTTAAATAATAGTATAGGGTAGTAAAAGAACCAATTCTGCTAGGGTTTTGAGAGCTTTGCCTCCGTCCACACCTCCATGGCTATGGCGATGGCAATTTCCATAGCCTCTGCCATGGTTTTTCTTCTCTCTTCCCCCCAACTTCCCATTTTCACTTTCCCTTTGGATCCTACGAAGCTTTTTTCTGCTAGGGTTCCTTTCAAGCCGTCTTTAGCCACCGCGACTTTGGCCATCTCCTGCCACCAACAGAGCATCTCCCGATCTGTTTCGGTATCCCCTCTACCTCGGGGGTTTCTGTCTCTACAGTCGTCGTCCCTGACACTGTCGTCTCCGTCCTTGAAGCCGATGTCGCCCCTGCTGCTGTCGCCGCCATCTCTGATGCCACCGCCATCCCTAGAGACGTCCTTGAAGTCGCAGCAATCGGCTCTACCGCAACCAGCGCGTCCTTCTCCATGGCCTCCATCCCCGCAACCGCCTCGTCCCCTTTCACGATTATGGCTTTGTCTAATCGAAATGGTCTCTTTTATGTTGTTTGAGTTTTCCTTTGCAGGATCAATGCCTATCGATTAGAGAATCAAGGGGTTCTCCAGGGAGGGGAGCATCGGGGACTGGCCTGACCAAGACGATGCTTTGCCTCCCACCATCACCATTACCGTCGAGGTCCCGCAGGATCTCCAGTACCCCGCTCCCCCTCGCCGTCTTCTTTTAGTGGCTAAGGGGCGTCAATATAACGTATGTGACGGTTCTGATATTCAAAGGATCTCTTTGCCCAAGGGACGTCAAAATACCGTCTGTGACGATTCTGATATTAAAAGGATCAATGAACCATTGTTCGCTACATATTTTTTTTACCCAAAATTGCTCTGTTATTTGGACATTTCAAAAGAATAAAGCTCATAAAATCAAAAGATGAAGATGAAGATTGTTAAATATTCTGATAAAAAATAACTTATTTTCCATTAACCACCTTTAACAAACACACATTAAAAAATTGAGGTAAGGTAAACACAGTCATTGAGTGGGGAAAATCCTAAATTCAATTCAAAATTATTCCTCGTGACGATTTCTGGTGAATAATTTTCCTTCAAATATTTCCTTAGAGTAGCTTTAGTGGTCGTCAGTATGCTGTGGTTTGTGTGCCGTCGCAGGCCCTTCCACGACTCGTTGCTACGACGTACCGTCGCTGGAGCCATGGTTTGGTGTGCCATCGCAGGTTGTCGCCTCAGGATCCTAGCACGATGTGATGTGCCGTAGCTGGCCCAACGACTAGTCCGCGAGCCTGTGCCACGCCGACACATGGCGCTAACTGAATTAAAAAAAACCCCTAATATTTCCTATAAATACACAACCACCCCTCTCAAATTTACACCTCTCTTATACACACCCTCTTCTATTCTTCTCTCCTTTCAACCTAATGTTTTCCACATCGTTTCCCCAATGGTTGACCCCTCCACCATTGAATTCGACTTGGACGACTTCAACCTCGAGGACTTGGTGCACACGGAAGAAGAGCTTACATGCCACATTGTATCCTACTCCTCCCTCCTTCACCCGACCCACTCAATTCCCTCACAATTCAACCCGCTCCAACATTCACAATGGCCACAATCGCAAACCCCAAACGAGCAACCTTCCCAATATGCTCCGAATAGTCAACCGAAAAAGAAGCGGAAGAAGGCTGCACCGGCAACGAGTTCAGGGCCGCGGCTGAAATGGAGCATCGAGGAGGAGGAACGGTTGGCAAGGGCGTGGCTCAAAAATTCTTTAGATAACATCACATGGAAGGACCAGAAGAACGACATGTAATGGAAAAAGATCAGAGCTGAGTTCGAGTCGATGAGGAAAGTACACGAGCCAGAACGTACCTGGAAGAATTGCAAGGACCACTAGCATCCGGTCAACAGAAGAGCGACCAAATGGCACGCAAAATATTCAGGGCTCAAGGACCATGTCATTAGTTGGAGAAGCGAAGCTTACATCATGACAACCGCTGAAGATGAGTACAAGAGGGAGGAAGGGCATGAGTTTTCTTGGAAACATGTTTGGAGAATTTTGAGGGTGCAACCAAAGTGGAAGAACCTGAAGACGACGCACTGTGACGTTGACATTGACCTAGACGCTGCAAGTAAAGCAAGCAAGCGTACAAGGTTGGACGACAACTGCAACTACACATCGGGCGATATGCACGAGCACGAATTGACATCACTTCCATGGGAGGAGCGTCCAACCGGCCAGAAAAAGCCAAGACAAAAGCTAGAGGAAAAGGGAAACAAGTGGAGGTGGACCCGATCATTCCACCCGAGGCAGTGCAGTTCCTTTCAGGGTTTGGAGACCATTAGGTTACAATGACTACGAACCAAGCCCAAATCACGGCGACAAAATAAAGGGTGCAGGGAGAAATAATGCAAATGTTGATTGCAATGCAGAGTCAAGACACCTCGCAGATGACTCCAGAGGAACGTGCCTCTTGTGGATGGATAATTGAAAGCATCGCCAACCGTTTGTCTTCTATTTGATGTAGCCTACAAATTGTAACCGGGTTTTCAATATGAACAAATAAATTAGTTTTCATTTTTTTCTTATGTTTTTCAATTTTTTTTATCGAATTCATGGTGCCTTGGTTTTCATGCACGCACATTATTCGGGGAATAATATGCATCGCGTCACCGCATCCACGTAGAAAGCTCCCCAAATTTCCCTATAAATACCACCTAACCCTCCCTCACAATTCACACCTCTGACAAAATCTATGCAGCGGCCGTGGAAGAATACGAGAAAAGAATATAAAAAATGGACTAAACGTGAGGTGTGGGAAATTCTCAAAGATCACCCGAAGTGGCGTGAGCACATTGCATCGAGGAACAATTAGTTGTTTACTTATTAGTTTATCGTATGTTTAATTATATTATGTTTATCTACTGTTCATAGTTTAATTAGTTTATGTATTTTAATATTTGGCATTAATAAAATAACTAGTTTAATTTGGGGTGTTTTTTAAATAGTGAAAGTACAAACCACTACTCTAAACCACTAATAGTGGTTTTCTATTGAAGGTGTAGTGGTTTGGAGGAGAGAGAACCAAAAAAGGCCCAAACCACTACTCCAAACCATTGCGCAGTAGTTTGCCATTGGAGATACATTAAAGACCATCTCTCTGAAATACCAAAAAACATTGATGCATAGAAATGGGGGCTCAAATTTATGGAGGTCTCGCCTCACCTCGTCGTGGTCAGAAAAGAGTTGTGGTGGAGGAAGTGGAGTAGAGTGGAGGTCCAATAGAGAAAATTGAGTTGAGGTCTGATGAGCTAGTGGAGTGGAGGTACGGTGAGAAGAGAGTCTGGCGAGAGAGGTGGGGGTCTAGCAAGGAGAGGAGACAGATACAACGTAGAGAGGTTATAGGTTAGTTTTAACACTAATATATATATATATATATATATATATATATATATATATATAAATTAAAATACGAAATTTTAGAAATGAAAATAAAAAAAGTGGATATGTAAACAATTTTTTTGGAAATTACAATCTAAATAATTATAATTTTATGATTTTAAAAAAATATTACAATTTTATGAAATTTAAAAAAACTTTTGTAAATATTTTTATGAAAATATTAATTTAAAAATGATTTAATACATATTTGAAATTTTTTATTTCATTTTTTTAAATCTTTAAAAAACAAAGATCAAAGAAAAGAAATAAAATATTTAAAGAAAAGGAATAAATGATTAATTAAAAAATATGAAATAAAATATGGTAGGGTTGTGTAATATTGGATGATAGTTGAGGGTGTTTTCGTCATTTTACAAAAAAATGACTAACATAAATAGATGGAAACTTGGATGTCGTTAAAATATGGTACGTTTGGATAGTCATTTATTGAAAAAAACTTCAGGGTTTATATTAGATAATCGTGCATTGTGAAGGGTAGTTCAATGTAATTAACCCTATTTTAAATAAATTATAAATTGCTCTTTGATATTAACCCTAATTTTATCTAATTAACCTAATTTCACTAACCTAATTAACCTATTCAAACTCATCTTTCTCCTTAACATTGCTCTTTCACCTGACCTCGTTGGTAAAACAGATATTGGAGAAAGGAATGTCATGGGAGGCATCGAAAAATCAGATAGGAAGTCCTCGTTATATTGGAGCTTCAAATGTAGGAGGCAAGAACATGAGGCGAGAAAAGAGTGGAGGTGATGCAGTCGGAGAAGACACAAACGATGTTTTTGTGCTCGCTGGAGAAGACAAGGGGTTTGAAATTGTGGGTTTGAAGGTGGAGAGGCATCGGGGACCGGAGAACTCGGGGGCGTAGAGGCGACAACCAGTCTTGATCTCTCTCGGATTGATCTGGACTTCGGTTTTAGGGCGACGACAACATGGGGTCTTAAGTATCATTTATAAGGTTTCTCATAACTTTATTTGATGCTTAATTATCACAACCTAATTGGGGCCTTTTATTTTTTTAGGCATGATATTCAACTTTTGACTTTATTTTTGGACTTCTCATGTGGAAATTTAAGAGATGTTCAATAATTTTATACGGGAGGGTTGAAATATAGACACAACAAGATTGGATTTACGATTTCATCCTTCATGATCAAATTGTTCTTGACAACAAGCTACAAGACAACCTTTTTTTTGTTCTTGTTTTCTGATATCGTGTGCTTTGAATACGACGAAGACTGTGCAAATCAAAGAGGAGATTTTATCTTTGTCTGAATTTGTGATTGAATATTGAGATTGTAGAGATCGATTTGTTTGACCCAAATTAACGGTAGATGTGGATGGTTGAGTGTTGAGACTGTGAATCAAAGAATAAAGGAAGAAAAACACTCATGATAGATTTTTTTAATCAAAATATGATTATATATATATATGGGAAAATGACACATAACCACCACGTTTTTTCGCATCACCCCCTAACTATTTTTGTGACATTTAAACCCTCTAACTTTACTTCTTTTTTTTTCTTCACTTTACTCGTTTTCCATCCAAAATTAGACGGAAATTATCATGTGCAAAGCACATGTTGTTATATTTTCCTAAAATGTCTAAACTACCCAAAACTTATATCTAACTTAACCTAAACTCTCCCATTTCATTTTAACCCCACGCCGCCACTCTTCACCTCCTTCTTCCCCACATGTTTTCTCTCTTTGCTAGCAATGACAACTTTCATGGCGCAATGTGATTGCAGGTTTAAGATTTATGTAGCTTGAAAAGCTTTCTTGCTTTACTTCTATATTCATCTCTTGATGTTGTCTAAGAATTAATCTTTAATCAAGTGGCACAATGTAACTTTTCAGAAATTGGAAGTGATATGTTGGTGTTGTCTTAGATTTAATCTTCAATGGAGTGCATCACTTTTGTAGCTTTTCAGAAATTTAAAGTGACCGAAAGCTAGAAAATTGAATTATCAGACAGGTATCAAGTCCTTATCGTGCACAAGAATCCTGCTTCCTTTTCGAGTTGTCTCCTCGAAATGATTTATCTCGACTCATTTAAGATTAAAAAACCCAGCAAAAGATAGAATATCAAGTGTGAATGGTTTTAACTAAGAATGATATTCAAAACTGTCTGAAAGTAATATACTATTATTAGAGAATCAAATTAGTGTAAGCTTTTCAAGATGAATGTATGAAAACCACATCCGAGAGAGGACCAATATAGAATTGAGATATAAGGAGAACGGATTAGTATAGACATTTCATAGTTTTTAGGTCTTGCTAAACCAATGGTATCAATTTGAAAATTTGATAATAAGTGGAGGGTATTTTCGGCTTTTGACACTATTTGGATGGAAAGTTAACAATGTTAGACTAACGTGAAAAAAAAAATAAAGTTAGAGAGTTTAAATGTCACAAAAAATGGTTAGGGGGTGATGCGAAAAAACGTAATAGTTAGCGGTGGTCATGTGTCATTTTTCCTATATATATTTTTAAAACAAAATCTTATATACATATATCAACGATAAATTATAGGTACCTTAAGTGAAATTCACGCCTAGTTAAGAGTACTAAAGTGCTATTTTCCCTAGATTTTATTTAACTACAGCAAACTAAAAAAACGTAATAATGTGGTACCTTATTATGTTTTAGTTCCACTTTATTTATCGTCTTTAATTTTTCATCTAAAAGATCCGAATCAATAATATTTTTCACTAACAATCAAATTTTCAAAATCCTATCATTGGATTTTAAACATATAAGTATTGTGAAATATTAATAATATGCTTCATAAACCTTTGAATTTTCAAAAAAGTTTCACTTTATTTAATGCCGTTAATGCTCTCATAACTTACTCATTTTTACTTTTTTTTATTCATTCTTTCTTTTAATTTTTCATTCATCTTTCTTTAATTTTTTAACTATTTTTTTGTTAATTTCTTTAATCCTATTTTTTATTATTAAACTCTTTTAATTAATTTTTGGTATTTTCCATTACTATTTTTCGATAAGATCGAAAATTTTGTTGATAAAAATCAGTTCCAAGGAGGAAAAGGAAAAAGGAAAAAACGATAACATATAAGTATTTTGTTTAATTCTCTCTAGCTTTGTTTGAGGATTGAAACTACATCCAAGCACAAAAGTATCCAACTTCGATTCGAGCAAGAACATAACCATTGGGATTCCAATTGTAGTGGTGAAGGAGGGCCCGAATATGGAGGAGATGATTAAGGGGAAAGAAATAAGGTGAAAATTGAAAACCATGATGACAAATTTGGGCCGAACACAACCCCATTAACAAAAAAAAAACAAAACTTAACTCATAACTAGATTAAAGGTTGAAGAGAATTTGGGCAAGAAAACAAAGGAGAAGCAAGAGAATAGACGAAAAACAAATAATGTTGCAAAAATTCCCTTACCGACAAAATCCAAATCCCAAATCTCAAATCCTCATCCTCAAACCCAAACACATCAGTCCCAAATCCAAACCCTCAACCACAGATCACAAATCCTAACCCCAAAAATTTAAAGAAGAAAAAACAAGAAAGATGAAGACAAGGAGTTCTCCAATCGTAGCATGACTGTTACAATGAATGTGTGGTCTTTGATGAGGTCTTGAAGGAGATTGAGGCAATATTGATGGCGAGGAGAGATAGGAAAGAATGTGTGTAGTTAGGTTTAGGTTTAAGTAAAATCCACATATAGTTAGGTGTAGTTAAGTGATATTTTTCCTTTCAAATTTTTTTCTCAAGTATATTTATAAGATTTTCCTTTTGTTGAACTAAAATAGGAAATTGATTAGATAACTTGACCTAAGGTCAATGGAGGGTATAGAGAAAAACTACATAACCTGCATGAAAAATTAATATGCAAATAAATATTACTAGATTATTTTAGCGTTTGGTTGCCACATAAAAAAATCACCCCGAGAACATTCGTGTGAAGATTAGAAAATAGGCTTGAAAAAAACCCTTCTTTGAGGTACCGATGAAGCATAAATGGATTGTGCAATATTCCTTTAATCCAGCGTTAGTCGCCCCTCTTGAGAATGTAGTGTTGTACAATCATAAATATGTCAAAATAGACTATTTCTATGTAACATGCTACTAAATTAAGAGTCTGAGTGTGAATAGAGTTGTTGTACCAAGACCATGAAAAAACTATGGTGCGTAAGCTTTGTGGATCTGATACCACTTATGATCCATTAGGTGGAGAGATCCCGCAAACCAACTATTGGCATCTAAAGATCTCATGGAGAGAGGTGGAGGTGGTTGCCACCCCACGTTTGAGTTTAAGTCTCCCCTCGGTTATAATTATCCGGATGGGCCTAGATCTTGTGGGTCAGGCTCTTGCCTCTTGCTTAAATTACAGAGGTTCCTCTAGATTCCTGCTTTTGGAGCCCGAATCTTCAACTTCTTCACATGCCTACGAGACTTAATTGAAATAAAGGCATGTAGTGGTGATAATATCTAGGAAGGAGTCCCATTCACCCCTCTTTGGATAACATTGTGTGTCCCCTCTTATGCTGATGGAGAAAGCTAGGCATTGTTTCCCATGAGGTTACGTATTCCCCTACGAGTAAAGGGCTTTGGAATCACGAGACCTGACTTACGACCATATACCAACGTACCATGTAGCCCAATGAATGATGTCTGACCCCTCTACATGTGGTGTCGTTGGGGTAATTATGGTCAGTATAGCTCCATAAATGAAATAATTGAACCAATAAAATGTAGCAGGATGTAGAACCGAGCCTCCGAGCTCCAGATCCACTGCCCCTTGGTCCTCTTACCAATTCTTGCATCTCGATCCATCAAACCAGTTCTTTTTCAGGTACATACTCCGTGTATGCCTTGATGGACGTGCCAAAGTGGCATTCCTCTGGCCCAGTACCTTCCAAGACACGAACCACGTGTCTTACGCACCAACAAAAAAAGAAATGATCTAAGTGCCAGTCATAGAACATATCTATAACCCTATCAGCTTTCCAATATCAATCCAGACCCCAACCCGCATATGATGTTATAAAACGGTAGGCAATAAAACGAATTAGATCAAAAACCAAAACGCTGAGAACACAGCGATATAATGTGGAAAACCCCTCTAAGCAACGGAGAGAAAAAAAACCACGGGCGCCAACCAGCAAAACTTCACTATATGGGGAGTGTTTACACAACGCTTGGGATTTACACTGATTCAACTTATCCCTCATGGAAGCTTGCAAGTGGTATTTATAGGGGTGGTGTAGAGATACTTCATACAAAATAGGGAAACATAAAATCTCTACAATTAAGACCCAATTTCCTAATATCTGTTACTTTGACAACAAGACATAGGATTCCCTATATTGGTTACTTGCTAATCAAGCCAAGACAATTCCTTAAATTTTTTACTTGGTGACCAAGCCACAAAGTGTCTTAAATTTGGATCAATATTCAACAAACTCCACCGTGAGACAAATTCCTCCTTGTAGCATAAAGCAGTAGACATCTCCCTGAACAAACAAAGAAAATACTTTCGGCGCCAAACAACCATTGGGGCTAAACAGTTATACCAATTAAGCTTGAGCAAAGCTCAAACTTAGCAACAAGAACTAGCTTTGTCATAATATCAATAAGATTATCATTATCATGCTCCACCTGTTCAACACAGCTAAAAGCATAATGAACAATGTTACATTGTTCAATTAAACGAGGGCGAGGACCTTTGTTTGTTCTCAGTCTATCAGCAGCAATGACATTATTTGTTTGCTGCAAAACAAGTGGTGTAAGCTGAACATCAATGTCATCATTTTCATTATATTCAACAACCTCATTTACTTTTTCGTTTAGGTGCCCCACATGCACGCTTATCCTCTGTTGCTCATCATTAGAAAAATTTGTAACATCAAAAACATCAGAGGCATCTATAAAGGAACTATCATTGAACATAACAGCCTCATTAAAAACAACATTTTGGCTTAACAAAATTCTTTTAGTTTCAGGATTCCATAACTTATATGCTTTTACTCCTGAACCATATCCAAGAAACACACACTTGACAGCTCGAGGCTCTAACTTTCCATTATCAACGTGTGCATAAGTAATGCAACCAAAAACTCTAAATAGTGAATAATCAGTAGGTGAACCAGACCATACCTCAATGGGAGTTTTCTTATCAAGTGGAATGCTTGGTGACATGTTTATTAAGTAGCAGGCGGTGGAGGCTGTTTCGGCCCAAAAATGTCTGCTCATACGAGTATTGGAAAGCATGCACCGAGCCTTAGAGATGATGGTTCGGTTCATGCGCTCAGGCACACCATTTTGTTGAGGCATGGATGGGATAGTGTGGTGCCTTACAATGCCTTCGTTGCTGCAATAGTTGTCAAAATCATTTGAGCAAAACTCCATGCCATTGTCAGTACAAATCACTTTTACCTTCTTCTCGGTTTGCTTCACTACTATAACTTTACACTTCTTAAAAGCATCAAACACATCAGATTTATGTTTTAGAAAATAAGGCCACACTTTTTTGGAGTAATCATCAATGATAGTAAGCATTTAATTTGCACCACCAAGAGAAGTTTTACGGGAAGGTCCTCAAACATCAACATGCACATAATTTAATATCCCTTTGTGCTTACCAAAAATGTAGTGCTCACAAAACTCCAACTTACTCATGTTGCAGCCATCAAGTAAATCTCTCTTGATCAACTCTGGCATGCCATGTTCACTCATATGTCCAAGGCACTTGTGTCACAAATCAGCTTTACTACGTTCATCAGAAATAACAGCAGTAGTAGCAGAACCATTTAAAGTGCCACCTCTAAGAACATATAACCTTGCATAATTCACATCACCTATCATGTGAACGAGAGAGCCTTTTTATACATTCAGAATTTTTTGTGAACCGGAGTACTTGTACCCTTCATCGTCAAGAGTGCTGAGAGAGATGAGGTTTCTCGCCATGGTTGGTACATGTCTCACATTTGTCAATGTGCGTACCATGACGTCATGCATCCTGATCTGAATGGAGCTTATGCCCATAATCTCACGTGGGTTGTCATCTCCCATACGCACTACATCTCCACTCTGCATAGACTTATAAGAACTGAACCAATCTTTGATACAACAGATATGAAATGAACAGGCAGTATCAAAAATCCATTCATCATAAGCAGAAACATAGTCTGCAAACACAACTAAGCTATCACTATCAGAATTATCGTTGGAAACAATGGAGGCCTTACCATCACCATCGAAATTGTCTTTCGGTTTGTACGTACCGTTCCTTTTGTAAGAACCACTCCCAGTCAACGCCAGTCAAATCTGCGAAAAACAGGAAAATTTAAATTTTTTGGACAGGCACTTAAATGAACCTAAATTTGACCCCGAGGGTCATACCGGACTTAAGTTGACCCCGATATCGACCAAAGTGAGTTCCGGGGGACTCAGGGCAACTTTCTGATCAATTTGGGAAATATTGACTTTTCGCTGGAAAAGTCAACCGAGCGACATTTTGGTCCATTCGAGGTCCGTTTTGGATCCAAAAATCTTAGCCATCATCGCAGCGGTCTTAGTTGAGCCGTTTCCTTGTAGCACGTGAAGTTTCGTAATTTCTTGAAAAAAGTGCCCGTTCGGGGCCCGAAACGGTCGAATTTCGCGAATCTGAAGGTGTGGGACCCACTTGCCACATGTCACCAATGTGGTGGTGTTAGGTTTGTTGGACAAGACAAGAGAAGACTACTTTTAGTGTTAGTTTTGTAATTAAGTATTAGTTTTGATTTTTAAAACAAAACAAAAGGGGGATGAATTGGTATGTCTCGGCCATATTAAAAAAAAGAGAAGACTTGGAGAGAGAAAGTGGTGATAGAAAGAAGAGAGAAGAAAGGGAGAAAAAGAGAAGAGAGTTTGGAGATTGGTGGCTTTTCCCGTCGATCAAACCGTTGGATCGTCTCAACGATAGAAGATTCAAGCTCACACCGTCATTCTCTACGGTGAGCACCTAACCGATTTTCGTTTTGTTAAGTTCGAATTTTAGGGTTTGAGTTTAAATGATTCAAATATGGTTGGGTTTTGGTTAGAATTGGTTTAAAGATGAATGGTTGAGGTTTGGGGTTCGTTAGGAACGTTTTGGGGCAAAAAAGGAATTTTGCCATTGTGGCCGTGTGGGGCCCACATGCCCGGGTATCGAGTTTTCGTGTTGGATGGTTTAGGACGTTCTCCAAGTCGTTAATCCACACCCGGATCGAAATTTGGAATTAAATTGTGAAAGTTGGAATTTCGGGTTTAGAAACTTTAAACTCGAATTAAATCGCTCGGAAGTCGGAAATTGATTCTGTCGATTGCGTTGGAACCCTTGAATTATTCTAAGACCGTAGAAATGAAAACATGAATTTTTGGAGCCACGGAAGGGCATTTCCAAAACCCGGGCAGATTCGCCATGTCGGGCGAATCAGGCTTTTCCGGGTCCATTATCGACAGTGTCGAGTAATTGGGAAGTTTGGGAGTGATCGACATTTTCGGGGTTACTTTTGGGCGTCGAGTTTATTTAAATTCAGTTTATGTCTGCAAACTTAAAGGTACTTAAAAAATTGTGTTCTTTTAGATCGTGCTGCAGATAGTGGAAAGGGAAAGCTAAGCGAGTGATCGAGATCACGCCGGAGCTTAATTGTGCGCTTTTGGAGAAAGCATACGAGGTAGGGAAAAGTAGCCGGATCTCGGCCTTGACTAGGGAAAGTTAACATTTGAAATGCATGTGACACTTGGGTGTCATGGGTTAAGTAAGTTTATCGAATATTAGAAAGGCAGGCGACACCGGGTGGTGTCGTATGATACGGGAACGTAGCGAACATTAGAAATGCATGTGACGCTTAGTAGTGTCGTAGGAGCAGTGAACTTATCGATATTAGAATTACTGGAGGCATATGACCAAGCCCGGAGGTTGATTGTTTAGTTTGTGTCTTGGGTGGCCATGAGAGCTCGTATTACTGTTGTGTCTTGGATGGCCATGAGAGCCCGTATTACTGTTGTGTCTTGGGTGGCCATGAGAGCCCGTGTTACTGTTGTGTCTTGGGTGGCCATGAGAGCCCGTATTTTACTGTTGGTGTCTTGGGTGGCCATGAGTGCCCGTGGGGTTGTTGAGCCCGTGAGTTATTGTCGGTGTGTCTTGGGAGGCCGTGAGTGCCCGTGGGGTTTTTGAGCCCGTGAGTTATTTTCGGTGTGTCTTGGGAGGCCGTGAGTGCCCGTGGGGTTGTTGAGCCCGTGAGTTACTGTTGGTGTGTCTTGGGAGGCCGTGAGTGGCCGTGGGGTTGTTGAGCTCGTGAGTTACTGTTGGTGTGTCTTGGGAGGCCGTGAGTGCTCGTGGGGTTGTTGAGCCCGTGAGTTACTGTTGGTGTGTCTTGGGAGGCCGTGAGTGCCCGTGGGGTTGTTGAGCCCGTGAGTTACTGTTGGTGTGTCTTGAGAGGTCGTGAGTGCCCGTGGGGTTGTTGAGTCCGTGTTTTACTGTTGGTGTCTTGGGTGGCCATGAGTGCCTGTGGAGTGTTGAACCTGTGTTGTTGCTGTTTGTTGAACTTTTCTTGCGATTGTGATTGTGGTTACCTGAGGTTGGAAACCCGACTTTGTGTCGGGGAAGTTGCGTGGTGTGGCTAGCCTCCCGACAGAGATCGGGGGAAGCGGAGAGGTTGTGGGCTAGCCTCCCGACAGGGATCGGGAGAAGGATTGCGAGGTTGGTGGTGTGGCTAGCCTCCCGACAAGGTCGGGGGTAGGGGAGAGGTTGTGGGCTAGCCTCCCGGCTGTGTGTCGGGAGAAGTTTCGTGGTTTGCGCGGGTGTTGCTAGCCTCCCGATAGAGGTCGGGCGTAGGGGAGAGGTTGTGGGCTAGCTGTTAGTCTTAGTGCCCGTAGTTCAATCCTAAATGTCCAAATGTATATATCATCGTTAGCAATAAAATTAAAGCGGCTTTATATTACTTATGTGTTGGAGTAATATATCGATGTGTGCTCTGATCTATGCCCACCATGCGAATAGAACCATAGATCGAGATAGATCACACTCGATGGGTCCCTAGTCAACAAAGCTTCACTAGAAGCGACTAGTATGAAAGATGGCTCTTTATGGCTTACGTTCTGTTAGTCATTGGAATGGGATTCCGGAGTCTGATCATAGATATCATGTGGGACATGATATTGGACGACCCGCCCTGAATATGTGCCATAGATTAAGTCATGAACATATTCAGTGTTGTAGCTTGTCATGTATCCTTAGACCAAGGAGTCTTTGTGATCGCTATGTAGTCAACAACTGAGTTTGACCTGAGCCTAACGTTGTCCGTAACAGGGCTTCCATAACGGCCAGGATTGGCTTGGGGACGGGCTACATGAGTGACACGAAAGACGGCTAAGGGATTTATCCCTCATACTAAGGTATGGGAAAGATATCGGTTCTCGGCCACTTGATCGAGAGTGACTGGAAGAATAGCATGGCCATGCACATGATACTGGGTATCATATCTTCAGTCATCTCACATATCAAGGAACGGTGATTGAGAATAATAAGGATGACGGCTCTATGCCTTATCTCAATCAGGATATCGGAGATAAAAGGATAATGACAGGGACGACGGAAAGGTTAGAATCGACAGGGTCGATTCGTTATGCAGTGTCAGGCAATACTAAAGTCTCGTTAGTTGCCACTTAAATAGGATCAAGTAAAATGGGATTTTACGTTGATCTATTGACATGCATAAACCTAAGGGTCACACCGGAGGATGAAACTCATTGACACATTTATGGAGAATGGCCAAAAGGGAGTTGTCTCGGGACATGACCAAAACTGGGTTTTGGGTCATGTGCCCGTAAGTGAATAGGACTTTACGGATCGAGACAAGGCTTGGAGTGTTGGGATTGATCGCGTCGGATAATGTTGGACATTTCCGGTATGGAAGGCATGAAGGCGATGAGCGAATCACGGGACCTCGTTGGAAATGGTCACGGACCATGTTCCAAGAGGCCCATGAAAGGCCCATGCAACCAAGGCCCATGGAACTAATTAATCAAGTCTTGATTAATTAGTACTAAGTAAGCAAGACAAGGATTAAGGTGTTGGTGATTCACCACCTAACCCAATCTTGTCTTGCCATACTTTGTCCTATTTACACCTTACTTGACACCATACTTGTCCCATGCCTTTAGTTAGACAAGTATGGGTTTTGTTATGTTTAAGTCATCTTTTTTCAACATAACAAACAAAAGACAAGAATAGGAAACACATTTTCTCTCCCTCTTCCATGGCCATTTCGGGTTTGGCTAGTTTCCTCCTCCATTTTTGTGTTCTTGAGTCCTCAAAGAGAAGAACTACGTGGCTTTGATTCCCATGTGGATACGTAGGCGTCTTGGAGACTCAAGCCAATCATTCGTTAACCGGTGTTCTTGTTTTGGTAAGAACTAGTGCTGAATTTTTCTCTTGTTAATCCATTCTTTGTTAGTTGTTTCATGGTTCTAATTGTCTCTTGGTTTTCATTGATTTTCCGCTGCGAGTTGGTTCATCTCCAACCCTACCTCGAGACCCAACAGTGGTATCAGAGCCGTGCTACCTTCGGGATTCACAAGACGGTGTTCAAAGTTTCGGTTTTGCTTGAAAGTTTCGTTTTTGGCATGTTGTTTTGCTAAATTGTTTGATAACATGTTTTAAATTATTTTTTATGGATTTAATGCATGTAAAATGAATTTTTGAAAATTATTTCAAATCTGGAAATTTTGAAAAAAATTTGATTTTTCGGGTCTCGGGAGCGGGACTCTCGGGGAGCCGAAACCGGGACCGAACGGGGCTCCGTTGGACGGAGCTAGGCCAAGCATGACCATTGGATGGTTGATATGCCAAGGCTAAACCGTTTTGTTAGTTATGACGAGTTTGGAACCGTCATGATGAACTCGAAGATCAAATGTTCAAAAGTTTCATTTTTGAACGGTTTCGATAAACCGAGCATCAAAAAATTTCGAAACTTGCTATTAATTAAAACCGGAAAATCACATGATGTTTGATAACATGCTTGTTTGATAACACGATGTGTGATGTGATGTTGGCATGGTGTACATAATAGCCCCGAGCTCAATTTAATTATTTATCGCTTTTCACGGCCTGCGAGCCGTTAGAGTTAACGTGTAATTATTCTTTCAAGGTGTGGTCGTCGAACCACTTGTTTGTAATATTAATTTATTCCCGACCTGCGAGTCGTGTATTAAATTGTAATATTTTACTCAAGACGAAGAAAGGGCGAAAAGGTCATTTGGTGGCTTTTCGGGTGTTGGCATCAGCTTGGAGTCGGTGGAGCTCAAGAAGCTAGTGGGAGTTAGTTTAGGGGGCTATTATGTGCACATTTATCGCTTTATGCTTGGTGTAGTTTATGCATGATTAATTCTATGTGTTTTAGAATTGCATGCTTAACTTTATTTACCGAGCATATCACCTCACATGCAAAGATAAAATTGGAATTTTAATCCTTGTGTGTGAACCCTTAGAACCGTCATTGCATTGGATGTAGTTGACGGGTTCAAAGGAAGAATTACATTGGATGTAATTTGAGGCATCATTGCATTTGGAATGTAGTTGATGTGCTCATCGCATCTAGGATGTGCCAAAGTTTTGAACACAACTGGACAAGTAAAAGCGGGTCATGTCCGATACCTCCCAGTCATCAACACCTTACTACCTCCCCGTCCTATGGGTGTCGTGCGCATTAGCGGAGCATCCATGGGGAAGCGGGGTAGTAGGTTTGGACGACATATGTGGGTGTCGTGCGCATTAGCGGAGCACCTACATAGTGACGAGCCATAGTTGAAAATTGGTGGACCCGACTACGATTCTCAGCCTGAGGTTGAGCTAGGGTAACAGATAGGGTAAGTCGTGTACATAAGTACATACCCTAGCCAAGAGTCACATTGGATGTGATTGGATGGAGTCCTACCTACATAGCTCGATTAAGTGGTGAGCATTAGTTCAGCTTAATCGAGTGAATCAAGGATCTTGGTTTCAGATTCTAAAGGTTTAGAATTGATTGTTGGTGTTTAAGCTTGATCTTCATAAAATTTATTCAGTTTACTGATTGAATTTTATCTGTTGTAGATCAAATGGCAAATTCAGCGAACATTAATAGTTTGTCATTAAAAACCATTCTTGACAGGGTCAAGCTAAATGGGACAAACTATTTGGACTGGTACAGAATTTTGAGGATAGTCCTCAAGTCTGAACGCAAAGAATATGTCCTTGACAAGGCTGTCTCTAAGACCATATCAGAGTTACATGAAGTGTCATCAGCTGCTGAGAAGAGTATCTCAGGGATCTGGGATCCAAGGATATTCTGATGGTCAACAAGGGAATTGGAAGTGGCAAGGGCTGGGCCCATGCGCACTTGGCAGGAAAGATGAGACACCTGAGAATGTCTGCTTCTACTGCCAACAGCCTGGTCATTGGAACCGGGATTACAGGAAGTTCACGGCTGATCTGAAGAAGGGCAGTGGGACTGCGCCTTCATCAAACAGCCTGGATGATCTGAAGAAGGGCAGTAGGACTGCGCCTTCATCAGGAAACCTGGATGATCTAAGGAAGGGCGGTGGGATCGTGCCTTCATTCGGTATTAACTCTATAAAGCTACATCTCTCTACTTCCAAAGATTCATGGGTATTAGATACCATGACTGAATCTCACACATGCACTAATATATGGTGGCTGAAGGTAGGAGAGATTTGGAAAGCACGAAATAGACCTCAGAGTTGTTGCAACTGCTGTAGGATCCATGAGTCTTGCTTTGCCAAGAGGCCTTGTCTTAGTATTGTATAATGTATATTGCATACCTACTTTTAGTAGGAATATTATATCTGTATCCGTGTTTGACAAGGAAGGATATAATGTTAATATTGGAAATGGAGTTTTCAATGTTCTATGCAATGATATGTTTTATACCAGTACTGACATGGTTGGAGGATTGTACATATTAGATATGGGTAACAATGCCTCAAGTTCTATATATTCCGTTAATACCACGAGGTCTAAATCCAACGATTTAAACCTAACTCTGTTATGGTACTGTCATTTGGGTCGCATAAACAAGAAGCGCCTATCAGCACTTCAGAAGTGCGGGCTTTCAGGTTCATTCGAATTCCATTCGATCGATAGGTGCAAGGTTTGTTTGATGGGAAAAATGACTAAAGTGCCCTTTATCGATCGCGATGAAAGGGCGGGTGAATTATTGGGGCTGATACACTCGAATGTGTGTAGACCAATAAGTTCACTTGCCAGGAGGGGTTTTAGCTACTTTATCACATTTACTGATGATTACAGTAAATATGGTTATGTCTATTCGGTGAGACATAAGTCTGAAGCTTTTGATAAATTCAAAGAGTTTAAGACTATAGTAGAAAACCAGCTCGACAAAGGTATTAAGGCACTTCGATTGGATCGAGGTGGAAAATACTTGACCACAGAGTTATTAGATCATCTAAAAGAGAATGAGATCCTTTTGGAATGGACTCCTCCTAGGTCACTGTAGTTGAAAGGTGTAGCCAAACGGAGAAATCGGACATTGTTAGACAATGGTCTGTTCCATGATTAGTTGGACTGATCTCCCAATCTCTTTTAGGGGTTTTGCTCTAGAGACGACCGCATTCATAGTGAATCGGGCTTCGACGAATGGTGTGGAAGGGACACCATTTTAAAAATGGTACGGGATGATGCCCGCTTTGTCCTTCCTAAAGATTTGTGGTTGCGAGGCTTATGTGAAACATTTGGTTTCGACTAAGCTCAAACCAAGATCTGAGATATGCACCTTCGTGTGGTATCCCAAAGCAACAAGGGGATACTATTTCTACAATCCCAGTGAGAACATGGTGTTCGTCGCTTGGGGTGGGGTCTTTATGGAAAAGAAGTTTTGTTTCCAAAGACGTCATTGGGAGGACTGTGCATCTCGAAGAAATTCAGGATGGTACAGATCTGTCTAAACCAATTGGCAACCCAGTAGAAAGGAGCCAGAGATTGTCGTAGAGTAAGAACCAATTCCTGTTACAATTCCGGAAGGTCCAAGGCGATTTGAAAGGATCAATCTTCCACCTCCAAGATATGGTATCCGGAGGTGACAATGAAGTCATGGTGGATCACGATGATCCAGCCACCTTTCAGGAAGTCGTGGATGGGCCCAACTCCGAGTTATGGCTGGGAGCCATGAGGGAGGAAATGCAATCCATGTCGGACAACCGAGTCTGGGAACCGGTTGATCCCATCAATGGTGTGAGGACCATAGGATGCAAATGGATCTTCAAGGTGAAGATAGACATGGACGGCAACCCTCTGACCTACAAAGCTCAACTGGTGGCGAAAGGTTATAGGCAGATCCAATGGATTGACTATGAGGAAACCTTCTCCTTAGTGGCTATGGTCAAAATCGATCCAAATTCTTCTTGACATAACTGCGTATCATAATTACGAGATATGGCAAGTGGATGTCAAAACCGCTTTCCTAAATGGAAATTTGACTGAGTACGTTTGTATGTCTCGGCCCAAAGGTTTTGACGATCCGAAGAATAAAGGAAAGATTTATAAGTTGTTGAAATCCATTTCTGGATTGAAACGAACTTCTCGGAGTTGGATCCTTCGTTTTGATGAAGCTGTAATTGGATTTGGCTTAATCAAGAACGAGGATGAATCTTGCGTTTATAAGAAGGCTAGTGGGAGCAATATTACCTTTCTGGTTCTCATTGAAAACGACATCCCAACCTTGCACGAGATTAAAGCTTGGTTGAGGAAGTGTTTTTCAATAAAGGACTTAGGTGATGCTTCTCATATCTTAAGGATTAAGATATGTAGAGATCGCACCAAGAGGGTCTTGGATTTAAGTCAGGGAACCTATGTGAACAAGGCATTGAGTAGGTTCTTAATGCTCGATTCAAAGAAAGGACTCTTACCCACTAGTCATGGCATTCATCTCAGCAAGACTCAGTGTCCTAAGACACCTGATGAGCTGAAAAGGATGATGAGAATCCTATGCGCCTGGGGGCAGGATCGATCATATATGCCATGACATGTATGAGACCAGACGTCTCGTAAGCCTTATATTGTACCAGTAGACATCATTCTAACCCGGGGGAAAGATGATGTTGAACTAGTCGTCGAAGGATGAGTAGACGCTAGTTTTCCAAGACAAATCCAGATAACTTTAGAAGTCAATCAGGATATGTGTTTACGCTGAATGGCAGAGCTTTAGCTGGGAAAGCGTAAAGCAAGATACCATTGCCGAATCTACGACAGAGGCCAAGTACATGGATGCTGCAGAGGCAGCTAAGGAGGCTATGTGGATTTGGAAATTCATGGCAGGGCTGGGTGTAATTAAAAACCCATCCAGTCCGGTGAATCCATTTTGCGACAACACAAGGGCCATTGCGCAAGCTAAAACCCTAGATCGCATAACAAATCCAAACATGTACTGCGGCGTATCCACCTCATCAGATAAATACTGAACTGAGGTGAAGTGAAGATAACCGATATTGCAACAGATGATAACATAGCCAACCCTTTGACTAAGGCAGTGTCACTGCCTGAACATGTTAGACATGTAAAGTCGATGGGGACATATTGGAGTTTAGATTGGAACTAGGGCAAGTGGGAGATTGTTAGTCTTAGTGCCCGTAGTTCAATCCTAAATGTCCAAATGTATATATCATCGTTAGCAATAAAATTAAAGCGGCTTTATATTACTTATGTGTTGGAGTAATATATCGATGTGTGCTCTGATCTATGCCCACCATGCGAATAGAACCATAGATCGAGATAGATCACACTCGATGGGTCCCTAGTCAACAAAGCTTCACTAGAAGCGACTAGTATGAAAGATGGCTCTTTATGGCTTACGTTCTGTTAGTCATTGGAATGGGATTCCGGAGTCTGATCATAGATATCATGTGGGACATGATATTGGACGACCCGCCCTGAATATGTGCCATAGATTAAGTCATGAACATATTCAGTGTTGTAGCTTGTCATGTATCCTTAGACCAAGGAGTCTTTGTGATCGCTATGTAGTCAACAACTGAGTTTGACCTGAGCCTAACGTTGTCCGTAACAGGGCTTCCATAACGGCCAGGATTGGCTTGGGGACGGGCTACATGAGTGACACGAAAGACGGCTAAGGGATTTATCCCTCATACTAAGGTATGGGAAAGATATCGGTTCTCGGCCACTTGATCGAGAGTGACTGGAAGAATAGCATGGCCATGCACATGATACTGGGTATCATATCTTCAGTCATCTCACATATCAAGGAACGGTGATTGAGAATAATAAGGATGACGGCTCTATGCCTTATCTCAATCAGGATATCGGAGATAAAAGGATAATGACAGGGACGACGGAAAGGTTAGAATCGACAGGGTCGATTCGTTATGCAGTGTCAGGCAATACTAAAGTCTCGTTAGTTGCCACTTAAATAGGATCAAGTAAAATGGGATTTTACGTTGATCTATTGACATGCATAAACCTAAGGGTCACACCGGAGGATGAAACTCATTGACACATTTATGGAGAATGGCCAAAAGGGAGTTGTCTCGGGACATGACCAAAACTGGGTTTTGGGTCATGTGCCCGTAAGTGAATAGGACTTTACGGATCGAGACAAGGCTTGGAGTGTTGGGATTGATCGCGTCGGATAATGTTGGACATTTCCGGTATGGAAGGCATGAAGGCGATGAGCGAATCACGGGACCTCGTTGGAAATGGTCACGGACCATGTTCCAAGAGGCCCATGAAAGGCCCATGCAACCAAGGCCCATGGAACTAATTAATCAAGTCTTGATTAATTAGTACTAAGTAAGCAAGACAAGGATTAAGGTGTTGGTGATTCACCACCTAACCCAATCTTGTCTTGCCATACTTTGTCCTATTTACACCTTACTTGACACCATACTTGTCCCATGCCTTTAGTTAGACAAGTATGGGTTTTGTTATGTTTAAGTCATCTTTTTTCAACATAACAAACAAAAGACAAGAATAGGAAACACATTTTCTCTCCCTCTTCCATGGCCATTTCGGGTTTGGCTAGTTTCCTCCTCCATTTTTGTGTTCTTGAGTCCTCAAAGAGAAGAACTACGTGGCTTTGATTCCCATGTGGATACGTAGGCGTCTTGGAGACTCAAGCCAATCATTCGTTAACCGGTGTTCTTGTTTTGGTAAGAACTAGTGCTGAATTTTTCTCTTGTTAATCCATTCTTTGTTAGTTGTTTCATGGTTCTAATTGTCTCTTGGTTTTCATTGATTTTCCGCTGCGAGTTGGTTCATCTCCAACCCTACCTCGAGACCCAACACTAGCCTCCCGACTGAGATCGGGAGAAGTTGCACGACAGGTCGACCGCCTGACCTGACAGGGATCGGTAAAGGGCGAGAGAGAGAGAGGTTACAGAGCAGCTGGCGTGCGATCCTTTGTGATCTTGTTTGGTGTGCGATCCTTTGTGATCTTGGGTGTTGCGTGGTTGTCTGTCGTGTCTTTGGAGGAGGTCGTCAATCGTTGTGTCGGGTCCACATTACGTGTTCGAGGGTTGAGTCGGTTGAGGAAAGTAACAATGGGGGTGTGTTAGTCGGAGTACTTGAGTTGGGGACAGTGATCCCCCGGTGTTGAGTTTGTTGTTGGTGTTACCGACATTGTCTGCTAAGTATGCCGTAGTCAGTCTGTTATCCGTGGTGGTGAGCGAACGCTCACCCCTAGCTGCTTTTCCTACAGGTACTGTTCGCGGGACGGACTAGGTGAGCTCTCGAAGCTTGAAGAGCTAGGAGCGGGGGTCCGGGTTTACTTTTGAGTCTAGCGACGTACACTTGTATTTTGTCCGCTTGTGGGACGTACTTTTGAGTTGTAAATAACTATTTTGTTTAAGTAATTGGTGGTTTTAAAGTGTTTTATTTAAAATGTCTGAAAGGTTTTATTGTTTTAAACGTTCGCGTTCCGAGTTCGGTTTTACTACAATTGGGGCGTGACACCTTTTCTCCTTATTTTGCAGCTTATAACAATCCTCAATGGTGTGATTTGTTTTCTTATAGTACTTGCAGAACTTGTCGCCTCCTTTGGACTTAGAACAACCTCTTCTGTTCTTGCTCTTATTTTTGTTTCCATAGTTGTTGTTCCTCTGCTCGGTCCTCCCACGTACCTGCATAGCTTCACCCTTGGAGGATGGTGATCCTTCTCCCTGTACCATAAGTTTCATCTTTTCTCTCTGTTGAAGAGCCTCATATGCTTCTGCAAGAGTTAGTTCATCGCGGCTCAATAATATGGTATCTCGAAAATTTACAAAAGAACTAGGCAATGATCATAAGAGTAATAGACATAGATTTTCATCATCATACTTTACCTCCATGGACTGCAAATCAGCAACGATCTCCCTAAAGACCGCTAGGTGATCGAGTATAGAACCACCATCTTGCAGCTTGTGTGTGAACAACTTCATCTTCACGTGCAACTTACTGGTCAGATCCTTGGACATGCAGATTGATTCCAGCTTGAGCCAAAGCGCTGCTGCAGTTTTCTCCAGTAGTACTTCCTGTAGAATATTAATTGATAGATGAAGATGAATCAGAGATAGAGCCTTAAGATCCTTACGCTTCTCTTCATCGGTCCACGTCTTCGGATCCTTCTTGCTTAATCCATCCAACGCATCATCAAGGTCAGGATGCGCTAGAACGGCCAACATCTTTACTTGCCACAGAGAAAATCGTGTCGTGTAGTCCATCAACGGTAGATCAGATTTCAATGATGCCATCTCGTCAGAAAAAAACCTAGATTGAACAACCAGGCTCTGATACCACTTGTTATAAAACGATAGGAAATAAAACGAATTAGATCAAAAACCAAAATGCGGAGAACACAAGGATATAACGTGGGAAACCCCTCCAAACAACGGAGAGGAAAAAAACCACGGGCACCAACCAACAAAACTTCACTATATGGGGAGTGTTTACACAATGCCGGAGATTTACACTGATTCAACTTATCCCTCATGACAGCTTATAGGTGGTATTTATAGGGGTGATGTAGAGATAATTCATACAAAATAGGGAAACAAAAAATATCTACAATTAAGACCCAATTTCCTAATATCTGTTACTTTGACAACAAGACCTAGGATTCCCTATATTGGGTACTTGCTAATCAAGCCAAGACAATTCCCTCTATTTTTTACTTGGTGACCAAGCCACAAAGTGTCTTAAATTTGGATCAATCTACAACATATGATTACCCCAAAGGCTCCTCGAATGCATGAGAATTGACAAATATCCCGATACATGTACCATAATTTCCCCAGCGGCTCAATAAAAAAGTGGTGTCAGTTTCATATCCAATTGTGGAGAATATATATGATATCTTATTTTGTCAGGCAATACACATGCAATAAGCAACTTCCCTTGAACATCTGTTTTTAGGGACAAATAAAAATGGACAATCTACTTATTATGAATTTAAGACTGATGATAACAAAAATGGTAATATTTAAATTGTGCTAAATCGTGATTTTGTAAAATTTTGTTGGTTGCATGTAGCAAATGTGGTTCCACGAAAATGTAAAGGGCAAGAGAGACATATTCGAAGGAAGGATTATGTAGAGTTACAACTCTAGTTCGAACTTCGTTGTCCAAAGAAAATGGATAATCAGACAACTATTGTCTATATATCTTCCGAGTTTCAGTTGAAAGAGCCTATTCCAGCTTTAGTGCACCTACTTTCTACGGGTTTTGGTTATGCAAATCTGTGTGTTGCGACGCTGTAGGAGGTTCCTAATCTTGCACCGATGGTAAACGTATATTTTGTAGTATACAAACCTATTGGAGCCTCTCTCCAGTGACTGTTGCCTCCAACATTGCGTGTATAAGAGGGATGAAATTGATTCGTAAGTCATTGGAAGCTCGACTGCTGCTGTGCAATAAAGTTCAGACGTCCATTCTCATGACCTTGGTCTGGTTGCACCTCCTGTTTATTCTCAACATGCGGAGGTTGTAAGCTCGGTTAAGCCCAAAAGAAAGCCCGTACGGGTAGACCCCCAAAGCATTTGTTGGCTTTTCTTCCTTCGACACCTCAAATTATTAAAGTAGAGATATTTATGATCTAGTCTCAGCCCAATGATAGTCAGTTGGTTTTTGGTCTTTCCGATCTTTAGAATGATGACTACCGGGGTATCGTTTCTATCAATTCGTTTATAAGTAGTCTTTGGTGTTTCGTAAACGGCTCAAATCGGGCCTTTTTACATATTTTAGCGCCTAGAAAAAAGACTTTCACAACCTTGTTGTGGCAGGTGTTTTACAGGACACAACCAAAATATTTTGGTGCTTGTTAACATTTAAGTAAGCTGAGAACAAATATTTGAAAGTGAGGATTGAAAGAGGCCGCACGAACCCATGCCCCAGCTACCACAAATTACGACGTAGACTCAGCCACTTGGGCTGATCTTAAGCCAACGCCCGTACTCAGTACAATGCAGGTCGTGGGCCTAGGCCGTGAGCTTTCTTGATCACCCATAGACCCCGTCCAGGTAAGTATGTATCTCTGTTTCTCCTCCTATATTTATGACCTAGCTTTGTTCCCAACACTGGGACTATTATGCTTTCGGATTACCATAATTACAGAAAATTTAAATAAAACGTAGAAGAGATAAATGAAGACGTGTGATATATGGTTAACGATTGGCCCGCCTCTAGGGGTCTGTGTGGATGTCCCGTGCGATCAATGAGGCCTTTTTTAGGGAGGATCGAAGAAGAAGAGGTTCTGGCAATTTGTGAAGCGTCCCCTTTGTCGCCACCTGCTGCTGTGATTCAATGATTTTTCGGACCCGATTTGGGTCTCGCTCAACTATACGAAGCTCCCTTTGTTTTGCTTCAACTATGGGGTGATCGGACATGGAGTTCAGGAATACGATTGGGAGATGGGTGGTACCCCACGTTTTGAATCATCCATGCTTGAGTACCAAAAGGGTCGCGGTGCCAAGCACTACGCGACCGATTGGGGGACCTAGGGGTCTCAGAACATTCCATTAGGGTTTGGGCCCGTATCCTCGAGCACTGTACCTAAGGGCACCTTGCCTCGAGAAAAAAAGGCCCAATAATATCCCCGAGCACTGTATCTAATGGTACATGATCCCGGGTAAGCGCCTCGGCCGGGAAGACAGATGCATGATGGATAAAACGTAGTGGCCAGGCAACTCTCTAGTAGCAAGGAAACCAGAGTTTCAGGTTTCATCCTGCCTGGGCACAAAGATGAAGGTGGAGCTGGGGCTAGAGGAGTGAAGAAGGGGTCCACTTGTGAACCCCGAGATGATCGGGCGAGGGGTGGTCAGAAGTTTCGCCAGGAGGGATTTTAGGCTCCTTTAGTTTTAGGGACTAGCTCCGGGAGGGGCCCCTGGTGAAAGTCATGCCTCCTACCTTGAGCAGGACTTTCAATTCCGTTTTCCAACTCCCACCTTTCCTTCTTACTTGTGTGGCGTTTCAATAGCGTCTACAACAGTTACTTTGTCTTAGAGTTATGTGGGATGAGCCTTTCGGAGACTCTTTACTTGTACTAACTTTTTAATTTAATAAAATTCTGTACCTTTTAGTTAATTTTTTTGGGTCATAAACTATATTATAGCTGATGTCTAGTTGATGACATAATATTTGGATCTCATTGTACACTCCGCCGAAGTGCCACTATATTTATGCACCTTATATCATATAATTATTTGTTTCACAAATTTTGGTTGATAAACCCTTATACTGGGATATGTTGAAGTTAATTCCATGTCGAGTAAAAATATTTATACATATTAGAGTCATGATGAGAAATCAAATAGAATTTCATCTATAACTTATAAACCGTAAGAATTCAATCAAGCCATTTATTTCATAAATAGATGTATAAGATGTAATTGAGTTTGTTGACACAACCCTTTTTGGTAAGTGGTAAGAGTTTTTTTTACTAAAACTATCATTTTGTTTACCAATTCAATGATTTAATCATTCCCATTTCGTTGAGGTTGGGTCTATTGAGGTTGAGAATCGATAGGTCCCTGTATTACACCCCCGTTTAAGTAACCCTTATGAGGTTGGAGTTTTGAAGGATTCATTTTTTCTTGTCAGGGAAGATGGTAGCCATTGGAAGGATGCCCTCCAAAAACCTTCGACAATTAGGGGTTGGTTTACTAAGAAACACACATTATCTAGTACTGTGGTTTATTCATCCAGACCTACAAGTCATTCTATGAGTCGAGGACGTGCTACCCAAGCTGCACCTTCGACTGCGGATGTTTGGAAGGGGGGGGGGGGGGGTGCTCGCAAGGCTTATCATGACCTCAAATCTTTCTCATGCGTTAAGGAGAAGGCTTCCGTTGGAGGTTGATTCTCTTTGTTTGGGAGAGTTGTTAGGTTGTTTTAAAAAAAAATGTATGTCTTTTTAGCTCCTTTTGGGAGTTCCTCTGTAATCGTGTCCTGGTTTTTTGACCCTTAGACGTTTTTCATCACGAAAAGTTTGTCTCTTTTTAATAAAATTCTGAGCTGATAAAGAACATAATTATTTCCGCTTTGCTTGAACTCCGATTGGCTTCAAACTTGCGCCAATATTTTTATTTTTCAAGGAATTTCTATCAAGCAGCATATTGAATTAAAAAAAAAATATTCATATTAAAAATCAAAACTTAGGGTTTCTTTCCAATTCTCTCCTTCCCTTTAGCTCCGCCGTTCTACCGCCTCCATCTTTGCATCCCTCTCTGATCACCCTTGCCATGGAACCCTACCCATAGTACCCACTAACCCCTGTTGCATCTTGACTGCCAACTCGCCGCTCATCTCCAATTTGACCTACACGATGGTGACAATGGATATTACCAAGATAAGATCCCAAATCCATTACCAGGTACCACCACAAGCTTCCTCATGAAATGATGTACAACCTAGGCGGGGATCGACCAATTGTGGCAGACTCTCGCTACTAACCACCACGCAAGCAGATCGATGAAGCCGAGGAGATCGGTCTTGCTCTACAATGGTTATATTATGATAGGGCGATGGGAGACGGACCTTGGGGATCCATTAGGGCATGGCCTATAGCTTTCGCTCCGCCTTGCCCCACCCATATCACCGGGGGTCTAGAACAAAGTTTAGATCCAAGGGAGGCCAAAAGACCATGCAACTAGACTGCCCTTTGGAAATGATGGTGTTTGGCGATTTCCCGATCTCTACTATGGCGTACCTTTGGGAGATGATGGTGTTTGTTCCCCTTTGCAGTAGTTAGTAGGAAGGTACCTAATTCTTCCCCTTCCTATCGTTTGTTCATATTCGATTGTTGTAACGAATTGAGTATGAGCTTGTCTCATTGATGGAATTGATTGGTTGCGTACCGACGTCCCTGTAGCCCGATCTTGGTTGAACGTAGTTCTCGAGTGGTTCTGCTAGTATACGTAATGCACAGGATTGGGACTGGCGTGGTAGGTCATTTCTCCGACCGTCTGGGTGGTTTGTCCTTCGAAGTCTCGTAGCTTGGGTAGGGGAAAGGGGTTGTTTTTGTTTTATCTCTGATTTAAAGACAATACCGAATTCAGGATTTTTTCGTCTAGTAGTAAGTCTGATTTTGTTTGGGCTGCTATCAGGGGGATTTGTAACTCAGAAGGTAGGTGGAGGTCGGTGGTGCTTTACCTCTCGTAACCTCGTACTGGTGGTGATCTATGGTGACCGATGTTGTAAGGGGGATAAACAAAGTTCTGAGCGAGGTTTAGTACATGGAAGTATCCTCCCTCTCAAGCAAGCCAAGGTCCTCATGAATGCGCGATATCATTATGAAAGTGATGTCATGGAATTGTAGAGGAGTTGGGAAAATGGCCTTGGCGGAGTATTTGAAGTATGGTATTTCGCCACCACAACCCCATTTCATTTTCTTCTATGAAACTCTGGCTAGGGTGGGCCGATTTGATACTCGGAAATTGGAGTTAGGCCTCTCAGGTGGATGCGAGGTACCGACAAGGGGGCAACAAGGGGGGCTGGTGCTTCTCTGGACGGAGGAAATGTAAATCTCGATACGGAATCAGGTCCTCGATTCATAGATGCCCTCATTTGATGGGAGGGAGTAGACGAGTTTCGTTTATGTAGGATCTATGAGGAGGCTAATAGGGAGTTCCGATGGTCCACATGGGAGTTACTCAAGCCACTGGGTGGTTTGAGTATTTCAGGGGATAATTGGATCTTAATGGGGGATTTCAACGATATTCTAAACCACATAAAGAATAAGGGTGGTCATTCGTACCCCAAAGCTCTTATCACTTCTTTTAGGGACTATCTAAGGGAACTACAACTACATGACAGGCCCCTACAGGGGTACGAGTATATGTGGCTCAATGGTAGTGAACCAGCTAAACGGGTGGAGGTGCAATTAGATAGGGCCGTCCTTTCCCTTAGTCTCAGCCATAGGTGGCCATAAACACATCTAGATAATGTGGGTATTTCAACTTCAGGTCTTTCTATCTTATTCGACACATAGAGAAGGATTGAACCCACGAGCTCTCAACACTTCTTGTTCGAGAATATTTGGGCGGAGGATCTAGAATGTGGACTCCTAATTCACAACATGTGGGGAGAATCGGATAATCGTCTCATTTTGGACAAGACAAAGGAGACGGTTGAAGCGTTAGAACACTGGGGTAAGGAAGTTTATGCTGTTATTTCTCGGAAGATTTTCTATTATGAGATGGATATTCTATTGCTAAATGTAAAGGGAGATCGCGCCAGCATCCGAAAATGCAGGGCTCTACTGATCCAATACACCAAGGCTCTAGACAAAAGGGAGTATTCTGGAGATAGAGGGAAAAACAACATTGACTGACGGAAGGGAACCATATAAAAAAGTTCTTTCAAGCCTCCACCTCCTAAAGGAAGAAAATAAACAAGGTAACAGAGCTTCAGCATGTGGGCGGAACGGTGCTGACTTGGGACACAAGATTGAGAGACCACATTCTCTCTTTCTACCAAGCTTTGTCAAAAAGGTCGGAATGGTCGACTGTCTCTTGGTTACCCCAATTTTCTCAACAAATTACTAATGCACATAATGAAGCTTTGCTTGCTCCCATTTCGACGGAAGAGGTCTAAGACGCCCCATTCTCAATGGGTCCCTACAAATCTCCGGGTCCGGATGGGCTCAATCTTTTTCTACCAAAAGTAATTGTCTATGGTAGGGGAGGATGTTACGTTTTGCGTTCGCAAAATCTTTGAAGGGTGGGAGGTACCGCCTTCACTCAACGAAACAATGTTGGTACTTATTCCGAAAGTGGAGGCTCCAACAAGCCTCAAGGACCTTCAACCCATTTCTTTATGCAATGTCCTTTTCAAAATAGTCTCGAAGGTAACAGATAACCGGATCAAAGTTACTCTGGAGGGAATTATCTCTCCCACTCAAGGTGCTTTTGTTCCTAGACGTTCAATATCATTCTTTCTTTTGAAACTCTCCATTTTATAAAGAATAAGAAGAAAGGCTGGGAGGGCTGGGTAGCCCTAAAGCTGGATATGAGAAAGGATTACGATAGATTAAAATGGAGTTCCTTATGAAATATGATGAGAGCGTTTGGATTCAGGGAGGATTGGATCTCGGCATTGCGTCGTTGTACCTATTCAATCATGTACAACATAGTGGTAAGAGGTCGTCTGATAGGTTTTGTCCAACTAGAAATGGGCATTCGTTAAGGGGACCCTATATCCCCATACATGTTCTTATTTTGTATGGAAGGATTTTCTCGTCTTCTCTAATCAGTAGAAAGTCAGGGTTTCATCCACGGTGTAAGCACAGCTCCATTGGCCCCTCCTCTCACTCATCTATTTTTTGCAGACGATTGGTATGTCTATTATAAGGCCTCCCACATTGAGACGAGGAGGATCAAAATCTATCTCAGGATGTTTGAGGAAGCCTTAGGTCAGGTAGTAAAGCTTTAGAGTTCTTCGTTATGTTTTAGTACCAACACCCATCTGGATGCTAGAGGAGCTGGGATATGCCTTCAGGGGATACCAAAGCTTCAGGCTCCATCCCTGTACCTAGGGCTACTAAATCTGATGGGACGTAAGAGTAAACAAAGTTTGTAGTACATCCTCGATCGGGTTTTACGACGAATACAATTGTGGGAAGGATAACTGCTAAACGGGGAAGGGAATGAGGTCCTAGTAAAGTCGGTTATACAATCTATCCCAACCTATGCAATGAGTGTCATACGACCCCCACAAGGCATGATAGATTATATAAACGTGGCTCTAGCATGTTTTTGGTGGAAGTCATCGGTTGGAAGCGACAACCAAATAATATGGCCATCCTGGTCGACTATGTCTCGTCCTAAGGAAGTGGGCGGCTTGGGATTCATGAATTTATAGGATTTCAAAACCGCCATTCTGGGAAAACAATTGTGGAAGATTGTGATGTAGGAGTCTAGTTTGGTGGCAAGGGTCTTAAAGGCACGATATTTCCCGGACTCCTCGGTTTTGGAAGCCAGAGGCCTGAACCAGATTTTTATCTGGTAAAGTTTTCTTTCGGCCCAGGATTTGATCAAACAATGGGCACGGGGATCCATAGGCCCTAGGACTTCAACCTCAATCCTTCGTCACCCCTGGCTCATAGGGATGGATCCTTGGATTACCACGACAAAATCGGATCTTGAACATCTCAATGTGGCAGATCTTATGACACCAAATACCAGACAGTAGAATGAGGAGGTAATTCGAGGGCTTTTCGATGAGAGGGACATATTAGCCATCATGTTAGTCCCAACTAGCAATTCCGCCCTCTCAGAATCATGGTATTAGTCTGGTGAACATTTTGGACAATACTCAGTCAAGTCAGCTTGTGGCATGCTCATCAAAGGTCAATCACCCCCAAGCATTTATTCATACATTTGGACATCTATATGGGGTCTCGGTTTTCTACCGAAAGTTCGTAACTTCTTAGGGAAGACATGCGCGGGTTGTCTCCAAGTAGCAACCAGACTTCGAACTAGAATGATGGAAACACAAATATCTTACCATATGTGTCAAGTGGGAGAGGAGTCGGAATGCACCTTCTTGTCACATGTCCGGTGGCGGCAGAATTTTAGCGACTTAGTGGTCTTTCCCTCCCCACCGGAACTGAGGACATCATAGAATGGTTGCAAACCATTCTAGCTATAAACCCTCCGATCAAAGGAGGGGAGGGGGGGGGGGGGGGGGTATCTACTATGAGAATTATGGAAGGCCATAAATAGGAAGGTGTGGGATGATGTTATCCCTATAGCAGCGTCCATCCACTACACAACCTCCCTCCTAAATGCAGGATGGCTAAAGGCAATGTCTCAGCACGGGATTTGAACATCTAATCCACTTAACTTAGGCAGCAGAGCAGCAACCACATGGACTAATCCACCAAGGGGAATTGTGATATTAACATGGTTGGAGCTCTTTCGCATCAATAGGCCACCTGGGTATAGGTTGGGTGTGTAGGGATGATACACGCCAGATCACTCGGGCCCGGTCTTCATCTTTTCAGGGTCCCCAGAAACTGGGTTTCGTGGAAGCTTATGCTATCATGGACGCGTTGTAGTGGCTCGTGCGGAAGCCGCGTCAGAGAGCTACCATCCGAAGTGATTGTAAGGTCATATTGGATATGATCAACAAAAGGAGAAGATCATCTTCTCCTCTAGGGATAGTCGTTAGTGATTGTGTTTCCCTATTTTCTAGCCTCGAGATCGTGCAACTCTATTTCATAAAGCGTACAACGAACAAAGCAGCTCACTAGCTTGCCACGACGGCCTGTTCCTCCCCTATCTAGGAATGACATGGAGGGTTTATATCAGAGTCATTCCATCGTGTCCTTATTACCGCTGTTTAAATAATAATATATCTCATTAACCCTAAAAAAAGCTAATTAGATACTCAAAGTTTCATAGTTCACTAAACATTAATTACATGAGATAATACACCGCGACGTTAAGGAGGGTTGGTGGAAAATATCATTCATGCCCTCGTATTTCTTCAAATTACCAAAAAAGTCGAGAGCACGCGCAAAAAATTACCGCACATGACGTTGATGTAGAGTACGCATCTCATCCATCGAAAAAACTCTGAGTCGACGGTCGGGATGGATTCACATATACGCACCGTATAACATGGTTCACACCTAAAACCTAGTCTCCTTGTGTATTCCAGAAAACATCGCAAGACAACTTATAGAAATAAGATGGGATACATCAAAGGAATTAACAGATAAGCGATTCAAATGGAAGAGATCGGCATTAAATACAGTAGGGAGACTGAATATATATGTTCTGGCAAATATTAAGTAAAACAAATGTCATGGAAAGAGAAACAACACAATCTGTCCGTGAGACAAGGGATTGCTCTTCTTCCGATGCCAGCTTTGTTTTTTGAGTATTCAAATTAATGCATGTGGAATGCCGATCCTCATCGCTTGTGTTTTTCTTCATGACCCATCCGTTTCTTCATTCCAGCATGAATCTTGCTGCATTTCCTCCTCAAACTCACATATATCACTTGTTCTTATGGCCTCTTAATTGTTTGTAATTAGTTTACACAGAAGATCCTTTTGGTTCTCTCAAACTTACATCTATTTTGTCTTTGAACGTTTCTTCTGAACAATAAAATTTATCTATATTCCAAAACAATGAGAAGAAGATATTATTGGTAATTTAGTACTGTTGATTTACCGAATAAGAAAGTTGAGATTTATGTGAAAAAAATAACCTAATTTATGAAAACATGTGATGCTTATTTTGAAAGGGAGAAACTAGGAGTTGTTTTTTATTGAGTAAAACGATGAAACTGTATATTAATGATCAGAGTTCACAATACATCGAAGTGTATTAGGAAGATTTCCTGACCACGGGAGAACATGTGTTGAACGGGCCTCTCTAGCTAACTAGTGAGCTGCCTTATTTGCCATCCTCTTTACAAATTCGAGAGATACTCTCTCTTTTTGAACTAACATTTGACGGATGTCCTGAATAATCGTACCTATCGGAGACAATGGGAGCTGCTCCTGAAGGATCATATGAAGCAAAACCTGTGCATCTGAGCGGATGTGAATCGGCCCCGATCTTAGGACGTCTACGTTGCGCAAAGCCGAGGCAATAGCATATGCTTCGATCATGAGGGGAGACCAGGTACCATTGAGTGTCCCATTACCCACTATCACATTCCCTCCACTTGTTGATCTAGCGATAATACCCTATCCAGCCTGTTGTGTGTCCTGAAATATTGCCCCATCATTGATAACCATAGTACTTATAGGCAGTGGGGTCCATTTAGTTGGCGATCTAAGGACGTGGAGATGTAACATTCGCATCCTTCCAAGCTTTAAGGTTTACACGTGCCTTAGAAAGAACAGATGTTGTTTAATTTCTTCAACTTATACACTTTACATGAATTCTCGTAATTCCAATCCCGGGATTTTAAAAAACACTTTTTTCCCATGATTTGCAATCTCAAAAAGTTTCATTTATAAAGTTTTTTTTAAAGTTAAATGAGTGGTATTATAAATCATTATTTTTAAAAGATTTAGATTAATTGTTATCAAAAAGTACGAAAAATGCTCTTCTTAGGGTTCTCCCTCTTCTCTTTCACGAATCCTCCATTTCTGAACTGCATCCCTACTATTTTCCAACCTCAACCTGTCCATTTTCGAGATTCTCCCGTGACCATGGCTCCTTCAATACCTTCATCATCATCGCCTCTCACCCCCGCCCCCACTATGCTCACGGGGTGATGATTCCGACCCAAACGGCTCCGTCCTCGCCGCGTGTTGATACGAACCAAAACGCCTCAGCGATCCCATCGTCGTTGTCGGGATAACCCTATCTTCCCGATGGACGCCGCTCCAGCACTAGCCGGACCCTCCACACGCTCGCTATTCACCGAAGCGCCGGGAACCCAACCCGGGGGCGATACCATATATGCGTGCCTCCATAAATCTGAACGCCCCCCCCCTCCCCCCCACCCATCATACCCACTGTCGACCGCTTCCTCTCGGCTGACCTCCTCTCGACCGCCGACACCCTACCCATTGATGGCCCCCTCCCCATTACCAGCCCTTCCGCTCATCGCTGGCCTCTTATCCTTCAGCGGCCCTCCCACCGGCCTCCTCTTTACTACCAGCCTTGCATGCAGTATCGGATCTCACCAGCTCTAGCCTCGATACTCTCTCAACCGATATGGGGGGTTTCTCCATCGATGACGAGGACGATGAGGACCCCATCGTGTTGGTCCCTCAGACGACGATCCTGGATGCATACGACGCCCGATAGCGACTCTCTTTGGTGGGTCGGTTGGTGACCACCATCCGCTACAAACCGAAGGTACTTATTGGTGTTATGCTTAAATAATGGCAGGTGGACGATATGGAGGTGGATGTCCTGTCCTACTCCGTGGTCTCCTTTCGATTCCCGACCGAGGTCACTCTCAATCGGGTTCGACACCACGGTTCATAGCCGTTTAACGGTTATCCAATCATCCTTCTGCCTTATGTCCCCTGTATAAAACCGGACATCATTCCATTCCAGTTCATGGAAATAGGGGTGAGAGCCTTTAACGTACCGGGGGATGCTAGGAACAACTCGGTTGGGGCCCTCCTTGCAAACTTAATAGGGAAGGCGAACCCAGAAGCTCCTGTTCCGGAAGTGAAACCCTGGAATGAGTTTTTGTAGTTCAGGGTGGCCCTGGATGTTGACTGACCGCTTAGGAGGAAGGTCTGCCTGCAGTTCTCGGGACATCGGTTGGCTACAACGGTGTTCCTTCAATATGAAAGACTACTGGGACTTTGCGCTCGTTGTGGACGGCTCAATCACCGGATCCAACAATGCACAACTCAGCTCCGGGGATTGGGTAAAGACAAGGTACGATTTGATGGCTCCTTACGTGCTGATACTGAGGTGAATGCTGACAGGTTATTGCAAACCCGCTGCCCCCCCCCCCCCCCCCCCCCCCCCCCCCGAGTCAACCTCAGATTCGGGTGGAGGAATTATTGATGTCCCTTAGTATTGGTCCGGACCGTCGGAATCCCGTGCGGAATGGGAACCTCCTTCCTCCGACGGGTTTCCCGACAGTCCCGATTGAGGAGGGACGTTCATAGGCAAAGATTGGTGACATGGCTAAGGAGTGTCCCGAGGGGATACCTCCAATTACTCGAGGAGGACACCCAAGATTGTCAGATGAGCCAAACGAGATCGCAAAGATCCGTGACATGGCTAACCTGGGTGAGGGACTCGGGAGTGAGAAGGGAGGGGGAGGTCCCGACATTTCCATTTGGACTCCCACAATGCCACCATTTCCTGACAGCTCTTAGGCAATGGATATGGTTAATTGAGGGGGAAAGCATAAAGAGCCGCGAGACTTGAGCGGAGGCCTGGGGCCAAAGAAACTTAAGATGCAGAAGACTAAGGCTCGAGGCAAGGCTTCTCCAAGCCACGTTCGGATTGCAGGCCAAGCTGTAAAGAGCCTTGGCGACAACAGACCAACAGTCGGGGAGATTCCAGCTTAGGGATAAGGAGGATACTGAGGAAGCATCAGATATGACGCGGGCTGCAAAACAGCCCCGCCAGGCGTCTTGAGGCTGCTTGGACTCCAAGGGTTAGATTGATGGTGGCCTACCCCTCACGACCCATCACCTTTTTCGACTGGGAGCACAGGACTGCACCAAAGGATCACCTTTACTTTTCCTGCTTTTATTATTTTTATTGCTTACGGTATCTGTTTGAACTCTGGTTATTTATGTTTTTGCTGGACTATTTATTGTGTTTGGTTTGATTGTAGGGACTTTTATCTTTTTTCTATGATGTAAACTAGACCGTTTCTACGAGTTCAGAGCACCGGGTATCCTATGGGAGACTCGGACTTATTATGTTCTTAGGACTTTTATCCGCCACTTGTACCGGTTACACATGCACTAAATGAATACAATCCCTTGATTTTATCCTTCAAAACAAAAGATTAATTATTATCCTCTAAATCGAGTTATGATAATCAAACATCTGGAAAATTTTATTGTGGTTCAAAACTCCTTTATTATTTCATATAAAAAATCCTTTATTAGATTATAGAAAGTGGATATTTTAAAATTTGAATAACCAATATGCACCAACCCCTCCTAGGTTACGCTTAAAATATCTAATTGATTTTAATAAAAAACAATTCTTTCTACCGATAAACAATGTAATATTATAAATGTAGAAAGGTGAAGGACGGATAAACCACCAAACATCAAAACAAGAGTACTGAACATAAAAGGCTAGCAGAAATACAATGCAATAAAAGGAAATATGATTCTTTGAAACGAACCGTTTCGCTGATACGTTTAGAAGGGAGTGTTGCGGTAGCACCGAGAGACACCGACACAACAAATCTGCCTTGAAAGCTAGGGTAGAGCGAACCCATTTCCGCAAGGGTACTGCGATGGACTAGATACTCCCCCAGGGTGACAGCTTGTGTCGTCCTCCCTAGAATGATAAAAGTAGGGCTCCTTAATGCGGAATTGCTGACCTTCGAAAAGGTAGAGGGGTATAGTGCCAAAACTTGGTAGAACCTCTGCTACCTTACCTCTAGTGGGGAAATGATATTGTCCGACCTCTTATTGGACTCCTTCACACTCATTTTTCGAGGCGAGGGTGCATATAGCCCCTCGCCGCTGCAAGTGAATCGTTTCTGGAGCGATTAGACTCATCCCCCTCTAGGTCCCTCCTCCGGATTGAGTCTTCGTGATGTCATTCCTGGGTCCGAGCCAATAAATTTTTTTGGTCGAGGCATGCCCACGAACCAAAACCAGCTCAAGAGATCATATAAACCCATCGGATGCATGCCCAAAGATTCCAAAGCCGCATCCTAACTGGATCGGGCTGCCCGGCTCCGCGGGTATGCTTTCTAGGTCAGGGACCCTACCCGATTTTTTATGGATCAGCTCATCGGTCCAATGCAGCTATAATCCGGGCCTCCTTGATCCATTTCTCGCCCATACTTGAAGAACTCGGGCCTTACTAATTTCCTCCATTGGGCCTCGGCCCATTTGAGGAGGATGGAAGCCCATCCCCGCTCTACTCCACTCCGGAACCCTAATCGGTTTCCTATCTTTCCGCCGTCGCCCTGTAATTCTCTCAATGCGTTCGGTCGATGACGTATCAATGTCCTTCAGCTCTGCCCGGCCTCCTTTGGTGCTATCCTTCCCCATTGAAGGCCGAGGCCTCTGAAACAAGCAGGTGAAGCCTGCCCCGAACTACCTACCATCACCATAATAAGCTTCTCAGGAAAATGATCAGCCCTTTGGTGGTGTAGTCTAGGACCTACGACTGCACTTCGCCGCAAACAACCACACTACCTCGCGATCTCAATCCCCTGAGTTCACCTATTCCTGGTCAAGTGAGATCCTACTTCCCTCACCATATTCACGGAGGAGAGCCGGCCTGTCCTTCCTTACACAGCTGCCCCACTAGCGTCCTGTGAGTGAAGACCAGAAAACCGACTTGCTCCACGAGAACGAGAGGATGGAAGCGCCAGATGATAATCTCTGACCATCCATACTGCCGAACCTTCACTATTCGTTACATAAGGATTGTCGGACTTGAAAAAAAGCGTCGCTGCCATGAAATCGCTGAAAACCCTGATTTTAATAACCAATACTATATAAGAACAGTGGCTAATTGTATGAATGAAATGCTTTCGAAGCATAGGCAAGTGAAATTGAAACTGGTTTCCTTGGTAAAAACATATCACATGACCAACCATGAAAAGTTGAGTGGGAGTAGACCAAAACAAATGATAGATCTTAATCAATGCACGTTATGATCGATCGAACAATTTTAAGCTATGAAATGTCTGTAAAACAAGTTACCATATGGCTACTATTTTTAATGAAAACTAAATATGACAGGTCGCCTTAACTATCCGTACTTTAAAACCTAATTCTCTTTGTGCGCGGTCCCTCCCCACCCTCCTCCATGGCAGCTCCCTGCCTCCACCATCGAAACCCCAGCTTCAAAGCTCTCCATTACCTCCAGGTGAGGTCCCTTCTACCCTACTTAGGGTCCGCCGCCGCCGTCATCGCCGTCCATTGCCGGCCACTAGCCGCTCTCTCAGCCCGCGTCCTGCTTCCCGGACGTCTCTCAGCCATCGTGGCCCTTCTGCCACTCTCCAGGTTACGAGCTCAATGCGCCGTGCCACCTAACGCCGACATGGGTCCGTTCCCTCGATGGATCTGGGATCCGGGAGGAAGGACGATAAGCCGGGGTCTGTCTCTACGGCACCCGAAGTCGGGACCCTCGATCTCGAACAAACCGCTGCGGGTCGAATCGATGTTCTCGTCTTCCGCACTACTTCAAAAGATCCGGGCGAATGAGGACGAAGAATAGACGATACCAGATCGCTCCAATGGCACGAGGCCTAGAAGACTTGGTTTCACAGATTTGGTAGTTTGCTCTTTCGATCGTGTGCTAATTTTTTATCCTATTTTAGGTCGAATAAATTATTGGTTATTCATTGTGCTAGGTCGAATAACCTTTTGGCTCAATAAGTTTGGGACTTTAGTTTGTTATTTCCTTGTAACGTTGGATAAAGGAACTCTTGAGTTCGGATCTGCGAATCAAAGCAGACTATGTGTATGGAACCATGTGCACCCGACGGGCTACGGCCGGTTGGGACAAAAAGCTGGTATCCGGGACTGTTATGTCCCTCCTTGTAATCATGATATGAAATCGTAATACAACTACCTCTTTCCCGTTTCAAAAAAAAAACTATCCGTACTTTACTGCCACCTTCATCTTCTCTTGGTTCTCAACGCATTTAGACAATCTATTATGTAATTAAATCGATTCGGTTTAATTTCGATCTAATGTGATCATGTTTTTGGAAAAGTTAAGGAGATTAGACCCGGTTTCTGGGTCTATTGTTTTTAGTGTCGCGGTGGAAATACACCAATTCGGTTTATTCCGAGTGTATTGTGTAGAATAAAAATCGAAAATATATTCAAACGATGTGTTTATCAAAACGCAAGACGACCCAACCCGACCAAAATACATTTATTAATATTTCTCGTAACCTTGAATAGGAGTACAACGCAATACGATATCCATTTAGGCCTCTTGGACGTTGAGTAATGGGTCTAGGGTGAAATATGAAGGACGATTTTCAATTGTTTTCTCAGTATTTCATAATCAAATATATATGGGAAGTGACGTGGATTCGCTAATGTCATTACTACAAGAAGTCAACATATCTTTCCACGTGACCATGTAGAGACGGTCACAAGACAATACTAGCTGTGTTTTGTAGCAATGTCATATTAAGCCTCCAAAAACAATTACTAATCTTCTGTCGTCCCTTGCTCCGCCGTCATTTATTACCAAAGGTTAACCTTCTTGTATTGTGCGATGGGGACCTTCGGCTATTTCCCGGGATGACTATTGTGTCTACAACTCCAACCAAAATTTAAGCTCCTCCGCCATCCCCGGTTCCACGATCCTCTATTGCCAAAGGTTTGGTCGTCTTGTATTGTGCGATGACGACCTTATTATTTCCAACTCTTTGGCGGCTCACTTGTTATCTTTGATTATGGTAGTGTCTATGACTGCATCCAACTTAGATGGTCCCGCACGAGAATTCACCAATGCTGCCAGACGAACTCATGTTCGTATCTGTCGGCATACACCTCCTCAGCAGTGTCCATCACACGCGTAGGAACAACCGGGTTGGTAAATGCGATTCATCTGCCACCAGCACTCATTGAAGCTCTTCACCTTCTGGTTGACGATGATACAATGATAGTTGCAGTTCTCGGCAGAGCGCTTAGTCGTGAGGGATTGACGGGTCACGTGGGTGAGCTCCCCCGTATGGAATCCCAAAATGCATCATCAGATTGGTCACGTCATTGCTCCGCTTGTCTAAGCCACGCACACACCAATTCAGACTCCTCGGGCCGACTCCATTTCCGGTACAGGCGGATTATTCTCGGCAGGTTGAAGTTCATCCATGCATACAAGACCATCAACGGGATTTGAGTTCTCGATTCCGGTTGGCCGTCGTATAGGGGGTCGAGCTCGACCCCAGCACCGTGGAAGAGCCTTGGAGAGGATTACTGCCGGCCATTAGAGGACATTGAGACGACAGATAACGGGAAGTGGAAAAGAGGCAGTGGCGAGGTAAGGCTGGTGGGAAAACGGTGGTGGCACAACTTTGGTGGAGACACGGTGTCGACGTTCCAGGGAAATTGTGGTGGCAGAAACGCTGAAGGCATGGAAAAGTGAGGTAGAGAAGATATGAGGTAGAGAAACGGGTGCAGAAAAGTAGTGAGGAAGACGAAGAAACGGGTGCAAAAGTAGTGAGGAAGACGAAAAAACGGGTACAAAAGAAGTAGTGAGGAAGACGAAGAAACGGATGCGAAATAAGTAGTGATGAAGACGAAGCTTTGACTCCATTTAAGCTCTAAACGTGCCACACGACACACTCGGGTTCGTTGGCTACGATACGACTGGGCCACAAATCCGTCGATTCGACTGGTCCCTGAGTCTACAAGACCCTCGATGTCAAATCTGCGCTTTCTTAGATGCGACGTAGACCAGACTCACTTTCTCAAATTCGACGCAGATTTCCAACGCCACGTCGGATTCGACGACCAAACAACTCACTGTTTCGACGCCATTATGGATAGCCTTAATATCTTACCCCCATCATAATATGAGTAAGCTTGACAACCATTTGAGAGAACTCAAATGATGCGTTGGACATAACAATATCCCTTGGCGTGATGATATTGACCTTTCGTCTGACTCGCGCCTGAACTTGTCTTTTAAGACCGTCGAGGCATTTTCCGATCGCAACAATCTCCTGGGTAATAGAAAAAAGAGTTGAGGGGAGAACATAACCAAACAAAACCTCTCTATCCAATAAACCGTAGCCGCCTCTAAGTAACCCCCATCTTCTTCCTCACCTTGCCGGCGACGCCATGGGCTCCAACCATGGACGTCGCTGGTGGTAACCCCTTATCCTCTACTCCTTCATCTCCTCATTTTCCTCTCTGTTTTTTCTTCTTCCTCTGCTTTTGTTTTTCGATTTCCCCACTCAAAGCTTCTTCTCCTCATTCACGTTGTACTGACGAGGAGTTTTGCCCAGACTCTTGCAGATCCGATCTATTCCTAGAGGTCGCTGACGTGTCCGACTATGTTATTCGTTCTCTTCCTAAGCTGTGCTGACCTGCCTCTGAGCATCACCGTATGAGATTCCCTATTATGACCTTTATGGTTGGAGTTCGTGTTCTCCTCCTCCCTCCTTGTCGGCGCAGGTCTCTTCTACTAGGTATGGTTCTCATCCTAGTTTCCCCGATGTGTCCGACTTAACGATGCCCCTTGATCGATCTCGGTTTTCTACTCTCGTTTCCACTACGTGTGGTCAAGCCGGAAGCTCTTGATGCCTTTATTGTGTGGTCAGATTTGTCCACCATTGACATATCTGATTTTGAATGAGTTTGCTTAAGTCGGGTCACCATTGTGCATGGTGATCGGCTCCGTTTTTCCTCTCGGTTGTGGTGGTGGTATGTTTTGGGCTGTTGTTAGAGCTGGATGTGGGGCTTTGACCAACTACTTTGTTCCATGGAAATCGTTGCTGCAACGGTGTCCCCTCCTTTGGCCGGAATTGTGGAATGTGCTTCTAGTCCCCGGTTCTCCTACACTGGAGGGGGTCACCTAGGCTCTGCTTTCCCTCAGATCTGTGTGATTTGGGGTCTTAGTTTTGGTGCCAACGCTTTGCTGTTCCTCTACCGGGGTGTGCTGTTGCCCAGTCAGACGTGGTTGGGGCTTGCTCTTGGCAGACATGTGGTGTTCGGGGTTTTTTCAACTGAGTCGACAATTGCGCTTTGTGTTGCCTTTGGTGTCAGATCTGTCTAGGGTTCAGGGTGGATCGTGCTCGGTACAATCACATGCCTTCCCCTTCATGTCCTCTCTTGGTATTGGTCGACGAGGGGTTATCGATCACGATTTCGGAACGCTCAGCTCGATTTTTAGTCTTGGATCCTCGGAAATGATGACTTGTTGTTGCCAGCTTAGAGGTCTGAGCTCGTATTCGGTAGAAATACTAGTCCTCCCCGTTTTGCGTCTTTTCTTGGTGTTGACCATAATTAGGTTTTGTATGGCTGTTGGTTAGTTTTATGTCAATATTGCTTGTACTTAGTGGTTGAAAAATAAGGGTTACATACCTTTTTCTTTTTTGTGCGCTTCATGGTTGTAAAATATGGGTGTTAGATCTTTTACGTTTACTTGTTTTGCGCTTCATGGTCGTAATATCGAGTTTTTTTAGACCTTCATTGTTTGGTTTTCTCCCATGTTGGGATGTCAAGGTTCCCTGTATAGGAGTGCTCTTTCATGTATCAAGTTTTCTCCTTGTTGGGATTGTCATGAGGCTGAGTTGTCATGCCCGTGATCGGTTCATTCAGTGGTCTGTAGCTAGACCATCGTCA